>LR991027.1:24291989-25491989 GCA_905163495.3 Cosmia trapezina
CCTACTCCCTTCAACTTTGTCTTGGCAAACCAGACACTATCCCGGACACCAACGTCCCGCAGCTTGCAGAGAATGGGCCTGGGCTTGTTAGCACCTGTTTGTCTGCCCATCCGGTGGCACCGTCTGATATCTGCAACTGAGAAGTCTGTCAGCTTTAGTTGACATTGCACAACCTCTGCTACTATCTGCGCTGTGTCTTCCTTGGCCTGCTCGGTGACACCATGTAACAGCACCATCTTCCGACGCCCACGCATCTCCAGGTTGTCAAGCCCCTGCGCCAATGCCTCCAACTGCTGTTGAAGACAACCCAACGCATCCAAGATAAACTTTTTGAACGAAGTGAAGTCTGCTACCAAAGTGTCCGTCGCGCTGCTTGATGTTGAAGGATTTTTCTGCAGTTCAGCCTCAAAGTTTGACATCCTGTTTTGGAACAGTGCCATCATCTCTGACAATGAGACCTTCAGTGCTTCCATGGTTGTAAAAATTGTAAATAGTGTTTTTTTGTTTTTTTATTGTAGTGAAATAAGTTTTGGAGTTGATAACACTATACTGGTGGGTGCTCTATGTTAGCATGTGTATGCATACATTAAACAGTGAGATTAATGCTTTTAATCAATGATAATAAATATTTAAAAAAGATCACAAAATTTTACACCTTTCCTTACAGCTCATAATACTCTCTCAAACACTTATTTACACATTTCACACTCATATACATACAACACCCTCGCACTTAAACTTCATGAGAATGATATGCAGATTTAATTTATTTTACTATTATTAGAGTAATCGTTTTTGTTTGACAGCCACGATTCAGGCTCTGCCTAGTGTGGTTTCACTGTTATTTTTGTAAGTTGTAATTTGAGTTGCTAATAAAGTTATTATTATCTTGACAATTCTCGGGACCCTGGGGGTCCCGGACCTTTAAAAGGCATACGAGGGGCCAAAGCCAACTCGCAGAGGCCCGTTAGACGCTTGCAATGAAATGAGACACCAACCGACGATTATCCCTGTACGCACCATGCAAGTGCACCCAAGGACAACCCCCGGTTGGTGTAGGACTATTGCAGTATATGGAAACAAAGACATTGGACTATGGATTTGAGTGGCTAAAGTGGACTGGTTGCCTAGAACTATGAAAGGACTATGGCCCCTGCCGGATCAATGTTTTATAATACACGGATAAAATGGCAGGGGGTGACTTGCACACTCAATAATATTATTATTATTAATTTTGCTACCTATCTGCGTATTAAAGTTATATCAGGTTATCAATGCAACAATCAATGAAAAAATAAAATCATAGTACAGGATGGAATAAAAAGTTAGCCTCTTGTTATACAAGGGGAGTTTATGAAGTCTAGGTCATAGCACACATATCAACTCGGAAACGGATCGTAACCGTATCAACTCAAACTCAACACAACCGTGTCACTCTGTGACAGGCTTCAAAGAGACATAGACAGAGTGGTGACCTGGAGCAAGGATAACTGGATAACATAACGATCACTTTCTCTCGCGCGCGCACTCCTATTCTATATAATTACAATATAGACGGGTTGCCAATGGCTAGGGCTACGGAAGTTAGGGACCTTGGGGTGAAATTCAACACTGGGCTAACGTTTCGGGATCATGTCACAAGCTGCTGCAGAAAAGCTTACCGTAACTTAGGTTTTATGCTCCGTGTGGTGCATAGTTTTACTAACATTAAAGCGGTTATCGCCTTATACAATGCTTTAGTTAGAAGTCAATTAGAATGTAACGCAGTCATTTGGTCCCCACATGAATCTAAATATAGGCTCATGCTGGAGAGAGTACAAAACAAGTTTGTGAGGCACTTGTACTTGCGCTTGTATGGTGTATACCCATTTTATCCGCTTATGTACCCAACTTTATTTATTTTGGGTATGGTTGGATACAACGAACTGAGAGTCAGGAGGGATCTCGCACTCACCTCGTACATATTCAAAGTACTTAGAGGGAAGGTACATAATGCGGACATATTAGGGCACATATGTTTATGTGTCCCCGACAGGTACGTGTGGCGATGGCGACAGCCACGGCTGCTGGCGGAGCCGCGCGCTCGGACAAATCTTTTAAGTGAGTCGCCACTGCCGCGTGCACTCCGCACTCTCAACCTCATAGCTGGTAACACGGACCTATTCTGTTGTTCTCTGATTGAGTTCACAAAGAATGCATTGTTTGTAATATGTTACAAAATTTAATTATAATAGTAAGTTAATAATAAGTTAACTTAAGAGTTTTTTAGATATGTACTACACTATCGCAATAGATGATGACTCTGTAATGATAGATGTAAGTTGGAAAAAATTAATATATAAATAAAAACTCGAGCGGTTTATTATTCTTTGTATGAAACTCCTTACTGAAAAGCACAGTAATCGGAATCGTAACGTAAACCATTCGCCTCGGGACAAGCTCGACAAGCTCACGAACCGCGGTGTGGCGCGTGGTCAACCAGTGGTCCCTGGGGGCCTACTCCCTAAGCACGAAGGCCATAGTTTCGGCCTTCGTTACGGGTGTTTCTTACTCCGTATCACCTACGGATGTATGATTGGTTCGGGGCCCGAACGAAGTATGAATGACAACATGATTTGCCAGTTGTCCCTACTCCCGATGTGTTTTTGCCCGTCCGAAAAATTTAACTTTTACACTTGTTTTGATGGATCGTAATGTCAGACGGACGGATGAGCGGACGGACGGAAAGACGGACGGACTTAGGGAGTAGGCCCCCTGTGCTTACGGCTCGTCGTCCCCGCACTTACGCCTCTCCGTCGCCTCGCTTGCGTCTCCTCGTCCAACCTTGCTCCTCACACACCTCCCGCGGCCTGCCTGCAGCACACTATTCTCATAGATTCTCATAGTATCTACTTTTTTTGCTGTTGTAGCCAATTCCACCTATTTTTTCTAGTTCGTATAATTGGTCATGAACTTTTTACTCTTAATTTTTTAAATTTTCAATATCTGTTTGTGACGTAAGCGCGGCGTCGCCTAGCTGTAGCCGAGTCGACGTATCGGAGCTGCTGGTCCGCTTTAGTTACGTGCTCACGTTAGGTTGACTT
This sequence comes from Cosmia trapezina, assembly GCA_905163495.3. NCBI lineage: Eukaryota > Metazoa > Arthropoda > Insecta > Lepidoptera > Noctuidae > Cosmia > Cosmia trapezina. The sequence goes on from LR991027.1 coordinate 24,295,073, forward strand.
GACGCCTGTTTGACGACGGTGACGTTCCGAGTTGATATCTGTGCTATGACCTTAATCTAATGGTCGCAAGCGCTACTGCTGAGCATGACCCCCTGAGTTCGATGCCCACGTTGGGCAAAGTGTCATTGGGTCATTCTATCTGGAATGTCTCAGTAGCAGCCCGCAGTCTGTATTAGTGCCCGGTTGGTGGCAATAGGCTGGCCCCCTATTACATGGGGCTTATACATAACTGGCGAAATGTGGATGTACTATAGGTACACCTTTGCCTATACATAGAGGGATACAGGCGTGAAGTTATGTAATGGAAATGAACAGCAAAAATTCTTCATTGATTTTCCGCATGATGTCGTTTCGCAGGATTTGATTATCGATATTGTTCTTTATACAGGATGTCCCTGGAAGTTTGGATCAAATAGAAAAGGGGCGTGGGCAAGGTCATTTCCAAACTTTTGAACCCGTTGTTTTTGGAACGAAGTTCCTTATCGCGCGTTGTGAAAGGGGGCTAGACGGAAAAAATGCTCACGAAAAGTTGTCACGTCACGACACTTTTTGCTATAGTAAGCTATTGTAAGCCGTGCGGCGTGCGCATCTGTCTGTCTGTCTCTCTCTCTCTCTCTTATAGAAAGCAAGCCAGATATTTTCATTTCTATTTCGCATTGAACAGTGTGGTGTCGCGATGATGATGATGATGATGATGATGATGATGATGATGATGATGATGATGATGATGATGATGGTGATAAGTATAAAAATAAAATTTTATTACAATTCCTTCACTAATTAATCGAAAGGAACTTCGTTCCATCCGGGTGTCCCTTGACACCTCTCAAGTTTTTTTTTTAAATCGCTCGAAAATTGAGCAAAATTTTTGCCAGACTGAACCCTTTGCAGTAAATGTTTTTCCTTATTGAACACATGTTAACTATCTAGCTGCGTAAAAGTATTACCACAAGAAAGCCCCACTCGTTCAGTCCTGTAAAAAAAAATTGATAGCTCTGATGGTTTTTTTATAATTTAATTCTTTGAGCACTATGCGAATTTATGAAAAAAACCGGTCAAGAGCGAATCGGACTCGCGCACCGAGGGTTCCGTTCCGATTTATGAAAGTGTGCGTGTGTGTGAAAAATGTGCTATTTAGAGACATCGTTTTATTTTTCCTGTAATCTTTACATAAACTTCTATCACATAGAATAATTTCAGATTTTTATCTTTGCAAACTTCGGAGATAAGGGGGGGGGAACGGTATTTTTTTTTACATTTTTCATCAAAACACAAAAACTATGGAGCCTAAAAAAAAATAAAAAAATGTTTGAGAATGTGCAAACAGCGCTTTTTTAAATGATACCCCACATGCTCTAGTAGCTTCACTTTGAATTTTTAAGACCCCCCTTCAGTCCCTAAAATTATAAATATTTTTCCTTTTTCCTTATTTGTAAAATAGTTGGGTAAACGTCATCTAAAACTATTCTAAATTTCAAGTTGATAGAATTAGTAGTTCTTGAGATATCCAGCTGTGACAGACAGACAGACAGACAGACAGACTGAGGCACACCATAAGGGTTCCTTTTTTACCATTTTGGTACGGAACCCTAAAAAAAAACAAAAATTAGTCATAACTTTTGAACCGTAAAAAATTCCACCGACATAATCAGGGTTAAAAACTTTGGAAATGACCTTGCCCACGTCCCTATTCGATTTAATTGATACTTCCAGGGACACCATGTATAGGTAGAGAATAAGTACCCATTTGTTTTGTTGTAGTTTTTACGCATACTAAGTTATAAAACAATTTCATGTAGGTATACAATGTGCGTCACTTTCTCGGGAATAAACAGTTTTTCTTTCTTTTCTTTCATTATATCGGGAAAAAATATTTATTTCAAAAACATTATCGATCCAGCAGAATATCAGCGTCAGGTATATTTGCCTGACACATGCTGAGCTGGACTCCCATTTGGTGCAACATTGAGACACACACCGCACTGTGTATTCCGTTGTTAATTTTATTTTAAGTACCTACCTATGTCATAGTGTCACTTTTATTTGTGTTATTCTTCTATTTTTTTTATTTATTTTTTTATTGGCACCTTGTTCATTTTACTTTACCATTTAATTGTACTTTTGTGTGTTTGTGCTATGTCTTTTGTGTGCACAAAATAAATGATTTATCTATCTATCTATCTATCGTTTGATGCAAAAGCACAGGGAATTATTGGAAATCGTCAGTTTCGATACCCAACTCAGCCAATAGTTTCTGTTGACCACTTTTTTCTATTCCTTTAAGGACTAATTTTTCAATAGTCAGATAACTATTATCTGAGGAATAAATATTTCAATTTGACAGCTTTTTTCCAATCCAATTCCAATTTTATATGAGTGGCTCCATCGTTTTAACGATGATTCTGCCAATGTCAAGGTTGAAGGAAACAAATAGTATACGCTGTGGTTGATCGGTTATACAGCCTATATTACGGTTTACTTAAAACTGGATCTGTTTGAGTAGCCTGTAACACAATATATTTGTTAATAAGAATAATTCTGTACCTTTAGTGAAAAGTGATACAACTCGAGATGTAGCAGTTTTGAGTTCTTTAAACAATCTTGAAGCTTGAATTTCATTTGATTTTTCTATCCAATCGGTTTAACTCTATCTATCATAGAACGGGAAATAAGTTTCGTGTTGAATGATACAAGTTGCATTCTTGGTTAATTTTGATGATATTTTTTGTGTATATTGATATGTCTTTAGTAATATTAAATTGAACTAAAGCTTAAACTTAAACAAGTACGTGTAAATAAGGCTATCTCGATTTGTATTACTTGACACATTTAATAATAATTACATGAGTTTTGTGCTTGTTGATACAATACAATTTATATTAAGTGACACTAAAAATATCATACAATTAGCAATTGTGAATGATAATATAACTCAACTTATATCTCTTAAGTGTATGCAGCATTAAATACCACCAACGTGATAAATGATACAACTAAACCTATATCAAATTACACGTGAAATATTTTTAGTACCGCGTTTAGTTCTTATTAATATAAATGTATTTATATCGCTGTAGTATAGGATTTTTAGAAACCGATCAATAGTGATCATTGTGTAAAGTGATATAGGCAGTTTCGTGGGTAATCGCGCTCAAACGCCAGTCACGTTTTGGCGTGAGTGGCGAGAACACGCGTCCATATTTCGCAAAAAACTTTTTATAAAAAAAAAAAAACTGACACTAAAAAGTGAAAAATAAAAACCTTTTTACAAAAAAAAAACAACTAACTTCCAAAACAGAACACTACAAAGTGAAAAATAACTTTAATTTTGGAAGTCGGTGTCTTTGGATCTATATTTTAGTTTTTTGCCACCGGCTTCAAAAATTAGTTATTTTTCACTTTGTAGTGTTTTTTTTGTAAAAAGGTTTTTATTTTTCACTTTTTAGTGTGTCAGTTTGCAATTTATCTAAGCTACAATAGCCCAATGTCAACTGCTCATCACCTTTTACAAAGTATTGCTTTTCCCGATGCAGGGACGTTAATTGTTGAGGAGTTCTCTTAGTAAGAACCAGGAGAACTGGAGCTCCATGGTGAAGTCTTCATCACCATTATGGATTTTGACGAGCATAAATTACTAATCATCTAATTACTAATTAATTACTTATCAACTATATTAAAGTAATCGGATCGCAACCCGTAAAATACTTAGGTATAATTCAGTAGTTCCGATGGCCATCTGTGGTCTTCATCATCAGTTCCACTTCACTAAATGGTGCTTTTCGAGAGAAAATGCACGAGTTACTATAAAAAATACCTAAATCGCTATGTGCCTATAAAATTTGAGGGTTTTCTTCGATTTCGATTTAATTTTCAGTGATTTTTTTTCTTAGACCCAGCTCGTTATTTTTGTTATCTTCTTCTTCGCTTCGCTCTTGACAGAGCGGTCGTGGTCACTATGAACTGTATCCAATTGCAGGTGTAGTGCTCGCCTCACGATGTCTCTCCATCTAGAAGTCAGTCTAGCGCATTCATTGACAGGGCCTCCAACGGCGGATTTTACTTGGTCGGTCCACCTCATCGGTGACCACCCACGTAGCCTATTACCTTCCACTCTGCCCTGCACCACAAGACGTTCTATGGAGTCATTGTTCCGCCTGGAGACTTGCCCAAAGAACTTAAGTATCCAAGACTGTACTAGTGCTGTTTGATGCCAAGTTCTTGGAGTATGGAGACGCTTGTGCGGAATTCAGTCCATGATACAACAAGCATTCTTCTCCAGCACCACATTTCTAGAGCATCAACTTTTTTCTTTTCGAGTTCTCGTAATGCCATATTCCCGTATCCCCATATTTCTGTACGCAGCTGAGACGTGGAGTCTCAGCTGCGTACAGAAATATGGGGAATACAAGAGTACGGACGAGAAGTCCAAACTTTCCGACGCATTTGCCAAGCTGCTGGGCATTTACTCCAATCTTGGCGTTAAAGTCGCCCAAAACGACAAGAAACTCTCTGTTTGGCATTTTCGCTATGGTGGTGTCCAACTCAGAGTAGAATCTCTCTATAACCTCATCATCTGCAGTGCTCGTAGGGACGTAAATCTGTATGAAGTTTAGATTCACCGGCGATGCTTTCATCCGGTCGCTTACTGGCTCGTAACCTATCACACAGTTCCTTGGTGAATATACAGTTCGTTCTAGCTGGTTTTTTCACTGCTTGAAAAATAGACGGCCTGGTTGTCAGTTAGGAAGCGGCCGTTATTTTTCCAATGTGTCTCACTGAGCCCACAGATATTAATACCGCATCTGTCACATTTGTTGTCACGTTGATTTAACTAAAACACTGTTCACTATAATAAATAATAAAAATATTTAAAATTTATTTACACTTTTATTTACTCACTTTTTAAATGAAAATAGACACGTAACATGTAGCAAGGCCCCTACAATAGAAATAAAATTAAATGTATAGTACTTTACACCTTGAAAGCTTTATAGTTTATTTGATATAAATAAAGATAAATCATTATACACCACCTCTTTTATTTTATTTAATGTGTGTAAAGTGATATAAGTTTGTTTTTTATCACAGCACAATAAAAAGACACGGTACCCATGAAATCTCAATGTTTTCTAAACAAAATTAGTTCTAGTGTTTTTATTATATATAGATCAATTTCTATCAAAAAGACGTTTAAAAATACTTGTAACATTCAACACCAGTGCATTTTATAAAGTGTGAAATGATATAATTTAAGTTATAACATTATACACATAGGAACTTAAATGTGGCCAGTGATATAACTCTAGTTTTTTTAAATTATCATAAAACCTAATTATTTTATAACGTCATCGAAGCATATCCCATATAAAAGTAACAATTCTCAATTGATAAAAGTTAAAACATCAAAATATATCGCAGTAGTAAAAAAGTTGTAGCTGTTTAAAAAATGCAAAACTTTTTACTTATTTTTCTCAAAACGACGGATTCTGACTTATACCACTTTTCACTAAAGGTACAGAATTAGACAACACAAACAACACAAAACACAACAAGCAGACAACACAAATTAACTTAAACAAAAATTATTAAATATTATTAAAATATTATTATCTCAAAATGACATATATTTATTAAGACATATCTTCTATATTTACATAGACAGGAACTTGTGGCTAAGTAGGTAATAACAGCGTCTCGGGTCTGTCCATAAGGTACACTTGCCGGGGTTGTCCGTGATCTGACTTCTCCGTGCTTCGGAAAGCACGTTAAGCCGTTGGTCCCGGCTGTCATTCGTGGATCTTTGACAGTCGTTACAGGTCGTCAGAAGCCCGAAATTCTGACCAAGGTGTATCGTATTACCCAGTTACTGTGTTGTGGAGGTCAGATAGGCAGTCGCTCCATGTAAAATACTGGTACTCAGCTGCATCCGGTTAGACTGGAAGCCGACCCCAACATAGTTGGAAAAAGGCTAGGCAGGTTGGAAAATATGTGACTATTGAAAAATCTTCCCTTAATCTCATTCCTTAAAAGAACCCTACACTTTTCATTAAGAACTTAATACCTTCAAGAAGACTTGGTATTTACTCATTTTAAAGGTTAAACGTCACGAAACATCCAGTACAATCACAGGATGCAGTATTTTAATTAAATTGTACAAAATAATCGCATAGCGCAATGCAAACTGACAACATAATTAAAAACTTCATTCCTTGTGTTAAATAACGTTGCTAAACAGCTTGACTTAACAGCTGCAAGAGTTTATTTTTATTTCTATAAAATAATAGATTAATTAATTTTATGAAAGGTTCTATGGCCGTTCTAATGGTACTTGGGTACCGTCAAATCATACCGTAATATTTCCCACATACGACGATAGCCGAGTTTTAATGATTTTAAACTAAAGATAACGTCTAATAGAGTTGTGTTAATGATTTGGAATTAATATATGTTAAATTAGAGCATTTTCTTAATAACTTATTATGGTAATATTATAGATTAGGTTTAAATATTACATAGGGTAATTAATTTGTAAAGATAAGTCTAACGCGGATAAAAAGCTGAGAATCAGGAAAAACTTCCAAAGCGTATTTTTTAAGAAACCTGCACCATTTAAAAGATAATTAAATTTCACTGAATAAGTAACCGTATCCTGTAAAGGATGAAATTTAAAACATGCAACAAATCAAAATTCCCATTTTGATTTGGTGCATGTTTTAAATTTGTACTGTACTGATTGTACTCCTCGTTATGGACAACTTTTACCTATGGGATCAAACAGTACATTTTATCTACTTACATCAAACTTGTCAAAATGTAGGGAACAGCTGATTTTTTTTTTCACGATTTCAGGTTTAGTCCCATAGAAAAATTGTTCATAATGATGAGTACAATCTCCCATTTCGATTTGGTGCTTGTTTTCAATTACATCCTGTATTTACCTATTTAGTCTCCACAAAATAATAGTAACTGTAATCTACAGCACTGCTGTTCAAAAGTTTTTGCCTTTGCACAGCAGTGGGAATAGTGAGATGATATAGTAATAAAAATAGTAAGAATAAAATGTTTCTTTCTTCCTAAAATCAACAATGGAAATAAATAAGCATAATCAGCCTATAATGTTCCCACTGCTGGGACACAGGCCTCCTCTGTGGGAGGGAGTGGGCCGTAATCGACCGTTGGTAGAAGCCGCATGTCTACGCAATTTTGGTTCTAGGACATGCCGATTTCCTCACGATGTTTTCCTTCACCGTATTGAGAGCAGTGGTGATGAAATAAATTACCACCCAAAGTTTTGCGCCTGGGTTCGAACCCACCATCGGTCTTGTAAGTCGGGCCGTTACCACTGGGCCACCACTGCTTTAAAATGATAGCCATTAACTAACTAGCAAATTGCTTTTTCTCAAACATGCATGCATGCATTTTCGCAAAAAGAACACGCGAAGTATCGAATTTACGGTCAAAGAAAATCAAATCCATTGCAGGAGCGTTTTTTGAATTTGGAACATTACAGCGCTCCAGCAATGTAGTATGAAACGGCGTGCTGGGGTTATTAGATACTCTTTGATTGGATCTCTTTGCTTAGTATAAATTGCGTTCACGTGGCTGTATAGCCATAAATGCCTTTGGCGGCAAAACTGAAAATTCATCTTGATTTGAAAATTTATATAAATATAAAAATACTTAATTAAAATGAGTTCCAGCGGTTCAGAGTGAAATGGAAATTGATTGTAGGTACTCCACCAGACTTAAGATCAGAAGCCAAATTGGCTATGGAAAACCTGCTTCCAGCGAAGTCAAAAGAAAAATACATGAAAGTAGGCAGGTATATAAAAGTTTTATGATTTGAAAAAACGAGAAAAAAGTGAACATTTTCTCCGAAACACTATTTTTGGCGTATTTTAATGAGATTGCTAAAACTAAAAACCCATCTACATTATGGGCAATTTATTCCATGCTGAAATGTTAAGTTCATGTTAAAAACGGCATTAACTTGAAAAATTATAGAAACTTAACTACTTTCATTTCCCTGCATTCTTTTGAGAAAAGCACTATACAGGGTGTTCGGCGCATGGACCGACACAATTTTTTGGGGGATTGGGGGGGTCATTTGCTAGGTTTCACCTAAAGACCTCCATGTCCTAAGTGTGACGGTAATTGAGATATGTTTTTTTTTGTTCTTTCTTTGAATTACCCAAAATCTCGCCTTTGAATCGATATATTTTTTTTGTTTATGGTTGTAAAAGAACAAAATAATTTTTATTATAGTGTACAATGTATTCTTATTCGAAATAAAATAAAAAAATATAATTACCGTAATAAATCTTTTCTTAAAACACTCCATAACTGACTCTCTTAACTAGTATTTTGACTACATTTGAATAGTTTTTCATAGCGTGTAGCATACCCTTAGAAAGGGTACAAGCTAAAGAACTTTTTGAGATAAAAATAAGGTCAAAATGGCTTTATATAAAAAAAAAATGAATTTAAGAGTAGTAATTAAACATTTTTAAGACTTTGGAAGCACATAAGTAATTTTCTACTGATAAATTACATCAAATAATAATTTATTTAAAATAAAAATACATTGCAGACTATTATAAAGTTTATTTTGTTCCATTGCAACCATAAACAAAAAAAATATATCGATTCAAAGGCGAGATTTTGGGTAATTCAAAGAAAGAACAAAAAAAAACATCTCAATTACCGTCACACTTAGGACATGGAGGTCTTTAGGTGAAACCTAGCAAATGACCCCCCAATCCCCCAAAAAATTGTGTCGGTCCATGCGCCGAACACCCTGTATATGCCTCGGCGGAAACGGCAATTGCTTGTCTCGAGTGAAGTCCTCGCCTACGGCTCGGCCTTCAAACTCATACTCGACCTGCAATTGCCTATTTCACGGCCTTTGCAATAATGTACTATTAATGCCATATCACGCTGCAGAAGTAATTCCTGCAGCTTGTTTGCTCAGGTATTATTACCTTGTATTATTAAATAATAACCTCTTATTACTGAGGAAATAGTACTTCCGCTAGCGTAGATTATATTTTAATAAGGCTTAGCTAAGAAATACCGCTGTTGTGTTGTAGTTAAGGCAAAGGATACACGAGCACTTTGTGGTTAGTCATTTTCTAAGAATATTAATTAAAAATTAGGTAAATTATAATCTGGTTTTAAGGTTACTACAAACAGGAGCGACACGCGATGTACTTATAACCATAAGAATCATCAATACATCTCGCTAAAAGAAGAGCTCGTGGCTAAGTAATAACAGCCGCTCGGGTCGATCCATCAGGTTAAGCTACGCTTGCCAGGGTTGGTCCGTGGATGCCTCGGAAAGCACGTTAAGCCGTTGGTCCCGGCTGTCATTCGTGGATCTTTGACAGTCGTTACGGGTCGTCAGAAGCCCGAAAGTCTGACAACCAGTCTTACCAAGGGTTATCGTATTACCCAGTCACTGGGTTGTGGAGGTCAGATAGGCAGTCGCTCCATGTAAAATACTGGTATTCAGCTGCGTCCAGTTAGACTGGAAGACGACCCCAACATATTTGGGAAAAAGCTAGGCAGATTGATTGAATACATCTCTCTAAGTTAGTTTTGTTCCAAAATGTCATGACTTTGAAAATTTGATTTTCGCGGGCTACCTTTGCGAATCCACATTAATAAATCATTAAAAAAAAAAAAACATTTTAAAATTTTCTTTTTTTTTTCTTTTTTTTTACTTTTTTTTGTGTCAATGTGATCCCAGCTCTATACATTGCTTAGCTAATCCATTTCCTACAAATTATGTACAACAGTGAAAAGTATACGTCACGGTGGAAAAAGTACCTAATTTAAATTCTAATTCTGCTACATTACAATAGCAATTCCCAGGAAATTGAAACTACACTAAGGTTGAAACTATCGAACTTTGACAAAATAGACCTAGTCGCTTTATGACGCGGAAGCGAAATTCAATGTGACGTCAACGAGAAAACAGATACAGACAGACAGCTGTTCCCTACATTTTGACGCATTATGCGAACATAAGTATTGAACAGCTGATTTTTTTTTTCGCGATTTCAGGGTTAGTCCCATAGTAAAAGTTGTTCATAATGATGAGTACAATGACCCCTTAAAAGATTGCCACTGTTTACACTTACACCCTGTATTAGGGTTCCGTACCAAAATGGTAAAAAAGGAACCCTTATGGTGTGACTCTGTCTGTCTGTCACAGCTGGATAACTCAAGAACTAATAAAAAAATACCGTTACCCCCCCCCCCCCCCCCTTATCTCTGAAGTTTGCACAAGAAAAATCTGAAATTATTCTATGTGATAGAAATTTATGTAAAGAATACAGGAAAAATAAAACGATGTCTCTAAGTAGCACACTTTTTCAGAAATCGGAACGGAACCCTCGGTGCGCGAGTCCGACTCGCTCTTGACCGGTTTTTTTTAATGAGTTAAGTATTTGTTTTTTTTGGATTTTTGTATTTTATTTTCTCTTCTACTCTTACACACGTTGTGACGTCTCTTTTTACCCTCTGTCCTACCGCAGGTATGCTGGAAGAGATTTCTTTTGAAATAAGCATCAGCTTTGTACGGATTTTTCTGTTCCTTTCTGTTTGTCTATTTATTTGTGTGTAAATAAATGGTTAATATATAAATTAAATAAATGGCGCATCCCGAGCCCAATAACGAGATCCAGGTCACACGGATTTTTTAAATGACTTTTTAATTTTATTCAACATTCGTGGTTGCTCAAACTTTCAACGTCAATAATATAATTTAAAAATAACGACACTGGTATTTTTTTTTTTGTTTTCATCTAGAATTATTGTAGAATCTTATAAAATACGTATTTGACGCAGATGATTGATAGAAAATTAATACGAGTCCTTTTCTTACAAACATTTTTTTTTTTACGAAAGCCCGACTTTGTACACTACGTTAAAATAAAACCAATAGTAAATAATAGAGCAGTTTTAAGTCTAGGAAAACATCTTTGGTTCATGCTCGTTCTAACGGTATGCAATATGCGCAATTTCTTTTAAAACAACTCGAGTAATTCGTCATTTTTTCACGGAAGTTCTCTACATTTGCGGTAAGTGTTAGGGTCTGCTTAACACCCTGTATATTTTATTATATTGGTGATCGTTAGCGACCAACATAAGTACTCATTTGACCGTATAATCTAATCTTTCTTTAAACTCTAAAGAGCCCAAACTTAGAAACGGCTGCACTGAAATTAATCGATGAAAAACAAAAGAAAACAACTGATAAATAACTCTTATGTATTTTTAACATAACTACAAATAAATATAGTGCACGTACTACTAAATTATTTCCAAAAATAATGATCTATTTTTCATACTTTACAAAAATAATTCCGCCTAGCTCGATAGATGGCGTTGGCGTCGAATTAGATCTCGCTATGGTTTCATTCCCGCGGAAAGCATAAGATGGGCGGATTGCGGATATTAATGTAAACAAACATACATACATACTATATTTTTGGTAGAGCAGATCCTGAAGGTGTAAATCTAAAGGACGTCTATGCTCTAATAATTTATTATTTAATCATGATCATGATTTTCGTGTAACCACGGGGAAGTTAAGTTATTAATTCGACATGCAGCGCCATCTATTGGATGGAATATAATGGAACTTAAAAATATATACTTTCTTCTTTTTTTCCAGATATTGTTTTCTTACATTCGTTTATTACTTTTATTAGGAGGTAAGCATAATTTTAGTTGTCTGACTCGCTTCAAGAGAAAAGAGAATTTTGATTTTAGTACTTTAGGTGTTTCTGCAATCGGCAACTTTCGGCATTCATCACCTATAACACCCCCTTTAGGATTATTTTTGAGCCAAAAAGTAGCCTATGTCCTTCCCCAGAATGCCATCTATCTCCATGCAAAATTTTGTCGAAATCCGTTAAGTGGTTTAGCTTAGTTTTTAGGGTTCCGTAGCCGAAGGGTCCAAATGGAGCCCCATAATTGCTGTCGCGCACGTGTCCGTCGTCTGTCACTCAGGTTTTACAGCCAAACGGTTGGAGCTACATTTTTCAAATTTTCTCAGTAGAAGCATCTTGTTAACCCAAAGCCATACAAATTATCAAAAAATGTTTTTAAGGGGGGTTACCATAGAGCAAAAGGGGGTCGCGAACAAAAAAATGTTGGCCTACCCCATCGAATGGGATATTGTTGTTTAGAGCTCATTGAGTAGATAAATACAGTATTTTTTGTTTAAAAAAATATTGAAAACAAAGAAATGAGAATGTCTTCTCATTTCTTTGTTTTCCAATATTTTCCAGTCATCTTTTTTTTACAAAATTTTATTCCGAAGAATTTTTAACTTCTCATTGACCTATGAACTTGAAATTTAGTGATAATGTTTATTATTACGTCGTGTATATTTTACTAACAAATACCAATATATTGATAGATCAGTTTTGGTACGGAACCCTAAATGTGCGAAGACACACACTTGGCCGGTTTTACAAGTAATCGTCTGAGTCATATAATATCAAAGTCGGCAATCTCCAGTTTTGTTAAAAAATAAGTTATGAATGGTAAACACTTTCTCTAGGTATGGTCAATTATCCATATTGTAAAACAAAATTCACTTCAAAAGCGGCATTCTCTCATAGAAAACGCGATCGAAATAAGAGTGTTGGTAACAAAATCGGCAATCTCCATTAAGGCCCTGGTTCCAAGCTTGGTTTAGCTCGGTGTGTAAGTGAAATGGCTTTATGGCTGTCTAGTTTGACGCACGAGATAGAAGATTCTCACGCGTACCGGAATTATGTCGTAAAAGTGCAAATAAAGTCGTATAAAATTAGAAGTTAACTATTTAATAAAAAGTAATCCATCACTGGATGCAGTTTGGAATTTGACATTTCATGGTATATTTTTAATTATAATTATAATTGCCAATGAAGGGATAAACAGCTTTTAAAGATTATTAGGAGGTATGTTTGAAGAATTTTTTGGTGCATTAGAGTATGTTTAATTATGTTTTGGCTTCCATCACTGTATGCGAAAAGGACTTGAATATATCATATTTTTTTTACATGTCAAAATTATTTATGAGATACACAGCTTTAAAAAACCACCTTTTTGATCGTTTTCAGGAAATCTGCGCCTTAATGTTTCTTTCAAATACGGCCGTCTCCGCTGCGACCAATCAGAGCCCAGCATTTAGTATGGCGTTTGTCTTCTCAGAGTGACGTTTGACGCGACGTTCAAATCAAGTACGGCAATATCCGCCGCTGTCCGTATCAAAGTGGGTAATTTCCACAAATATACTTCAAATCCGGCAATCTCCATTTCAGTTTTAAATAAATTATTAGTAAAATGGATACATTGGATCCCAAAAAAAAATTTTTATGTCAAAAAATTACAAATTCACAATTTTCGAACTTTTTCCTCTACTTGTGCTGGGAGACCTTGCTTCTTGCCAAATTTCATTATTCTAGGTCAACGGGAAGCACCCTATAGGTTTTTATTTACTTGCGACATTTGCTAGTATCAAAAAGTGTCGCAAAATGCCCGTATTTTTTTATTGCGTTGACTTAGACACTTAATTTTTTTAGAACTCTAAGGGACAATAGACTAACATATTTAATATTAATTTCAACTTGATATCTCCACGCATCCTTGAGAAAAAGGATTTAGACAGACTGACAGACTTAAACATGTTTTTTTATGTGATAGAATAACAAAATAACAATTTTCGGACTTTTCCTTTATTTGTGTTGTATGACCTTGCTTCTTACCAAATTTCATGATTCTAGGACAACGGGAAGTACCCTATAGGTTTGATTTACTTGCGAGTATCAAAATATGTCGCATAAATGGCCGTATGTTTTTGTTGCTTTGACTTAGAAGCTTGGGTTTTTTAGGACTTCAAGAGACCACAGACTTACGTATTTGATATTAATTTCAACTTGATACCTCCACACGTTCCTGAGAAAAACGGTCTTGACAGACTGGCAGACAGACAGACAGACGGACAAACAAGTGATCCTATAAGGGTTCCGTTTTTTCCTTTTGAGGTACGGAACCCTAAAAATACCATGACAGTTGAAATTGTACCAATATTATACCGATATTTACTAAAAATTATATGCTATCGTGATTCTTCGGAGCCTCAAATATAGGTACCAATTTAGTACTAAAAATACCAAAAACGGTCACACTGACTAGCACCCTAATTGCGTAACATACTCAATCACAATCTGAATGATTTTGAAGCATACTTATTGCTAATCCACTGCTTCAAATCTTCAAAAAAAAATTCTGCACAACAACGTAAATAACGCAATGTATATTGTTGAACCATCAAAATGAAACCCACCGACCCCACTGGCAGGTATACTAATAGTCCTTCCACCAATATTCCTGAATGTCTTATCTTTACATAAAGCATAAAGTAAAACCAGTGCAGACAAGAGAGAAGAAGAACAATATAAATATGAAACACAAACAAGTAATATTAAGGTGAATAGGTTAAGCCATTAACGCCAGCGCAACTTGCACAGTTTGAAAGAAAACAATATTCCACGGGAACTTTATGCGGCCGGCTGTCACACCGGACTGTTGCTTATTGCCTTGTTCACATTATTCCATTTTAGCGTTGCAGTCCAGCATTGAAACCGGCGCTGGAATGTTACTGGAATAATGACTGTGATTCCAGTGAACAATCCCGTCTAATGACTTTATTGACAGCCTACTTTTTAGGGTTCCGTACTTCAAAAGGAAATAAAACCGGTCAAAAGCGAGTCGGACTCGCGCACCGAGGGTCCGGTACCGATTTCTGAAAAAGTATGCTATTTAGAGACGTCGTTTTATTTTTCCTGTAATCTTTACATAAACTTCTATCACATAGAATAATTTCAGATTTTTCTCTTTGCAAACTTCGGAGATAAGGGGGGGGGGAACGGTATTTTTTTTTACATTTTTCATCAAAAGTCGAAAACTACGCGGCCTAAAAAAAATAAAAAAATGTTTGAGAATGTGCAAACAGCGCTGTTTCATATGATACCCCACATGCCCCACATGCATGAATTTTTAAGTTCTTCATGCATGAGTTTCAGTCCTTGTTGCAAAAAAAAATATCTATATTTTTATTTTCTTTCTTATTTGCAAAATAGTTGAGTAAACGTCATCTTAAACAGTTTTAAATTTCAAGTTAATAGCATTTTTAGTTCTTCAGATATCCAGCTGTGACAGACAGACAGACAGACAGACTAAGTCACACCATAAGGGTCCCTTTTTTACCATTTTGGTACGGAACCCTAAAAACGGATCCCTTATACCGGGTGATTTTTTAATGACCAGCCAAATTTTCACAGGGTGTTCTACCCATGAATATGAACAACTTTCACTATGGGACCAACTTTGAAATCACGAAAAAAAACCAGCGGTTTCCTACAAAAGTTCAATACCTACTCGATCAAAATGTATGAAACAGCTGATATTTTTTTGCGATTTCAAAGTTGGTCCCATAGTGAAAGTTGTTCATATACATGGGTAGAACACCCTGTGAAAATTTGGCTGGTCATTAAAAAATCACCCTGTATGTGTCTGTCACTCGTGTGTCTGTCTGTATGGGAGGACATGTTTTTCAATGTTAAGTTTGTTCTTGGGTTTAATTCATACCAACTACGGAACCCTTCATTGTGCGTGGTCCGACAGGCACTTGGCCGGTTTTTTATTCCAGCTCGCCCATTCCAGTGCCACTGGAATAGTGTAAATGGCCAATTCAGTGCTGACAATGAATTCGCATTGTTGTTTTTTACATGACTGCCAATAAGGACTGCAATGTTTTCAGCGTTCAGCAGGATTTGTAGTTCGCATGTGGCAATGTAGATGCCGCCACAAAGTCGAATAAGTATACCTTTTGGCTGAATTCAAGGTAAGATGATTTAAATATCAATTTTACAGTTAATATATAGGATTTTCTATGTGCATAACTCCAGCTTCCTCATAGGTGATAGAATAATTCTACATATGCCAATATTTAAAGCATAATAGCTGCCATCGAAGTACCCAGTCTTAATTTAGCTGCCGCAAAAACTTCGTCAATATGAGTCGTTTAGTGTGTGTTAGCCAGAGTGACGTCACCCCAGCTTCCTCATTCAGAACAGCCAAACCAGTGAGGTTAGAGTTTTGGAGTAAAATCAGAAAATTAAAGCATAATTGCTGCCATCGGCAGCAAAATTTTCAAATCTCTGGTCATAATACTCTATGAGTTATTAAACTTTTAAACATGTGTAAGCTGAAGTGACGTCACCCCAGCTGCTCAGTCATATCTTACGAACGAAAGAAGATATGATTATGTATTATAGCTCAAAAATTAAAGCATAATAGCTGCCGAAGGCAGCAAAATTTTCAAATCACTGGTCAAAATACTCTCTGAGTTATTAAACTTATAAACATGTGTTAGCTGACGTGACGCCACCCCAGCTGCTTAGTCATATCTTCCGAACTAAAGAACATAGGATAATGTTTTACAGCTCAAAAGCTAGGTCATAATAGCTGCCACAGGCAGCAAAATTTTCAAATCTCTAGGTCTCGTAGTTTCTACGTAATAGCTAAAAATAGTTTCCGCGCCAAAAAATTCAAATTATTACCTCGGAGCATGTAAGGAGCGGCGTTGCCGTTCCGTGCGCTACATTATTGCAATCAAGTTTGTACTTAGCAGGAATTGTATTAGAAGTCATTATAGCTTGCGCTCAAAACAATTTTATTTTGAATATTGAAGATGTTAGACTGAGAGCCGACTGAACTATAGTGGAACTAATAATCTATATACCTATACAATGTGTAACGTTAAATGCGCAGAACCTCGGGTCATTGTACTCATCGTTATGAACAACTTTTACTATGGGACCAAAACTGAAATCGCGAAAAAAAAATCAGCTGTTCAGTACATTTCTGTTCGCATAATTCGTCAAAATGTACTGAACAGCTGATTTTTTTGACCCCTTAAGAGGTTTTCAAATTTTTCGTCATGGGTGTCATTTTCATGGTGTTTGTGGTCGCTGAAGACGATAGTTGGGTCAAAATGAAAATCTAAGATGGCGGCTGCAAAAATTTTGAAATTTTTGGCAATGGGTGTCATTTTCATGGTATTTGAGGTCAATGAAAACGATAGTGGGGTCAAAATGAAAATCCAAGATGGCGGATGCGAAAATTTTCAAATTTTTCGTCATGGGTGTCATTTTCATGGTTCTTGAGGTCGCTGAAAACGATAATGAGGTCAAAATGAAATTCCAAGATGGCGGATGCGAAAATTTTCAAATTTTTCGTCATGGGTGTCATTTTCATGGTTTTTGAGGTCGCTGGGAACGATAATGAGGTCAAAATGAAAATTCAAGATGGCGGATGCGAAATTTTTCAATTTTTTCGTCATGGGTGTCATTTTCATGGTTTTTGAGGTCGCTGGGAACGATAATGAAGTCAAAATGAAAATTCAAGATGGCGGATGCGAAATTTTTCAAATTTTTCGTCATGGGTGTCATTTTCATGGTTTTTGAGGTCGCTGGGAACGATAATGAGGTCAAAATGAAAATCCAAGATGGCGGATGCGAAAATTTTCAAATTTTTCGTCATGGGTGTCATTTTCAAGGTTCTTGAGGTAGCTGAAAACAATAATGAGGTCAAAATAAAAATCCAAGATGGCGGATGCAAAAATTTTCAAATTTTTCGTCATGGGTGTCATTTTCTTGGTATTTGAAAATTTTCGCAGGCGCCATCTTGGATTTTCATTTTAACCCCACTGTCGTTTTCAGCGACCTCAAATACCATGAAAATGACAACCATGTCGAAAAATTTGAAAATTTTCGCAGCCGCCATCTTGGATTTTTATTTTGACCTCATCATTCATTTCAGCGACCTCTCTCATTTATCTCTCTCTCATTTATTTTGACCTCATCATTCATTTCAGCGACCTCAAGAACTATGAAAATGACACACATGACGAATAATTTTAAAAATTTCGCAGCCGCCATCTTGGATTTTCATTTTGACCCCACTTTCGTTTTCATTGACCTCAAATACCATGAAAATGACACCCATTGCCAAAAATTTCAAAATTTTTGCAGCCGCCATCTTAGATTTTCATTTTGACCCAACTATCGTCTTCAGCGACCACAACCACCATGAAAATGACACCCATGACGAAAAATTTGAATATTTTCGCAGCCACCATCTTGGATTTTCATTTTGACCCCACTATCGTTTTCACCGACCTCAAAAACTATGAAAATGACTCCCATTGCCAAAAATTTCAAAATTTTTGCAGCCGCCTTCTTAGATTTTCATTTTGACCCCACTATCGTTTTCAGCGAGCTCAAATACCATGAAAATGACACTCATATCGAAAACATTTGAAAAGTTTCGTAGCCGCCATCTTGGATTTTCATTTTGACCCCACTATCGTTTTCACCGACCTCAAAAACTATGAAAATGACACCCATATCGAAAAATTAGAAAAAAATTTTCGTAGCCGCCATCTTGGATTTTCATTTTGACCCCACTATCGTTTTCAGCGACTTCAAGAACCATAAAAATAACACCCATGACGAAAAATTTGGAAATTTTCGCAGCCGCCATCTTGGATTTTCATTTTGACCCCACTATCGTTTTCAGTGACCTCAAAAATCATGAAAATGACACCCATGACGAAAAATTTGAATATTTTCGCAGCCGCCATCTTAGATTTTCATTTTGACCCAACTATCGTCTTCAGCGACCACAACCACCATGAAAATGACACCCATGACGAAAAATTTGAATATTTTCGCAGCCACCATCTTGGATTTTCATTTTGACCCCACTATCGTTTTCACCGACCTCAAAAACTATGAAAATGACTCCCATTGCCAAAAATTTCAAAATTTTTGCAGCCGCCTTCTTAGATTTTCATTTTGACCCCACTATCGTTTTTAGCGACCTCAAATACCATGAAAATGACACCCATATCGAAAACATTTGAAAAGTTTCGTAGCCGCCATCTTGGATTTTCATTTTGACCCCACTATCGTTTTCACCGACCTCAAAAACTATGAAAATGACACCCATATCGAAAAATTAGAAAAAAATTTCGTAGCCGCCATCTTGGATTTTCATTTTGACCCCACTATCGTTTTCAGCGACTTCAAGAACCATAAAAATAACACCCATGACGAAAAATTTGGAAATTTTCGCAGCCGCCATCTTGGATTTTCATTTTGACCCCACTATCGTTTTCAGTGACCTCAAAAATCATGAAAATGACACCCATGTCGAAAAATTTGAAAATTTTCGCTGCCGCCATTTTGGATTTTTATTTTGACCTCATCATCGTTTTCAGCGACCTCAAGAACTATGAAAATGACACACATGACGAATAAGGGGTGTCCATGACGAAAAATTTGAAACTGTTAGTTTGGATCCGCCATCTTGAACTCAAAAACCATTAAAATGACAGGTCCATGTCATTATTATTATTTCCTATAAGTAATTCATTTTATACATGCATGTTACATGTTTTAATATTAGACAAGGGTCGTGACAGAAAAATCTTAAATTGTACCGGCGCGGCGTCCGTACATAGTACAATATTAAAGTGTGTAGTCGGCTCCCAGTCTATAATCTAGTTCAAACTACAACAAACTGATAACGTAGCGCACGGAACGGCAACGCCGCTCCTTACCTGCTCCGAGGCAATAATTTGAATTTTTTGGCGCGGAAACTATTTTTGGTTATTACGTAGAAACTACGAGACCTAGAGATTTGAAAATTTTGCTGCCTACGGCAGCTATTATGACCTAGCTTTTGAGCTGTAAAACATTATCCTATGTTCTTTCGTTCGGAAGATATGACTGAGCAGCTGGGGTGGCGTCACGTCAGCTAACACATGTTTATAAGTTTAATAACTCAGAGAGTATTTTGACCAGAGATTTGAAAATTTTGCTGCCTTTGGCAGCTATTATGCTTTAATTTTTGAGCTATAATACATAGTCATATCTTCTTTCGTTCGGAAGATATGACTGAGCAGCTGGGGTGACGTCACTTCAGCTTACACATGTTTAAAAGTTTAATAACTCATAGAGTATTATGACCAGAGATTTGAAAATTTTGCTGCCGATGGCAGCAATTATGCTTTAATTTTCTGACTTTACTCCAAAACTCTAACCTCACTGGTTTGGCTGTTCTGAATGAGGAAGCTGGGGTGACGTCACTCTGGCTAACACACACTAAACGACTCATATTGACGAAGTTTTTGCGGCAGCTAAATTAAGACTGGGTACTTCGATGGCAGCTATTATGCTTTAAATATTGGCATAGGTAGAATTATTCTATCACCTATGAGTAAGCTGGAGTTATGCACATGGATTTTCTTATAACTCTTGTTTTAAAACCCTCGAGGAGCTCGTAGCTAAGTAATAACAGCCGCACGGGTCGATCCGTCAGGTTAAGCTACGCTTGCCAGGGTCGGTCAGTGGATGGGTGACCATCTTTACATACCGAGATTCCTCCGTGCCTCGGAAAGCATGCTAAGCCGTTGCTCCCGGGTGTTATTGGTGGATCTTTGACAGTCGTTACGGGTTGTCAGAAGCCCGAAAGTCTGACAACCAGTCTTACCAAGGTGCATCGTATTACCCATTAACTGGGTTGTGGAGGTCAGATAGGCAGTCGCTCTATGTAAAATACTGGTATTCAGCTGCATCCGTTTAGACTGGAAGCCGACCCCAACATATGGGAAAAGGCTAGGCAGATTGATCTTCTTTTAAAACCCACTAGTTTAACCTTGCATTGCATGCTAACAAAATTGTAATTGCAATTTCATTAGTTTCCTCTTACTTACTAAAGCGCCTACAAAAAACCAAATAGCAAACAAAACTACAACCGCGTTTGCTGCACCATATATTAACAAAGGCGCGATCAGTAGCATGCAATAGTTCTCGTTGAACCAATATCAATGCTTTCAAAATGATACAATCGCGTGCACGTTCCACTGATAACTGCCGGTTACCTAAGTGAAGACGAAGCTTAGATTTATCGTACTTAAGAGTGTTATATTACGTGTTCTTTCGTTTTAAGACTGCCCCATTCTTCTCTCGAGATATTTTTAGGGATCAGTGTACTGTTGCAGTGAAAAGAACTTGGAAAATTTGTTTAGTACGATTAAGGATATATGGAGAATATAAAATTCAAATAAATATGACGGTTTCCCCAATACTTCCCATAGTCATCCACTCCTAGGTAAAAAAAATTCTAGCCAATCTTTCAATACATTTTCCAAGTAGCCTATAGCATTCCAACTACTAGAACATAGGCCTCCGCACTGTGTTCGATAGTTCTAGGACATGCCGGTTTTATATCTCAATATTTTCATCCACCCTTTTATGAGAAGTGGTGATGAAATCCACAAAGTAAGACATTTTCCGAGTGCTCGCAAAATGCTTAAGTATTAACTGAATAATTACCTTTTAGTACACATAAAAAATACAAAAATATAAGGGCCTGTACTACCTCAAATGGCTTAACATGATCCTCCGTTATGTCGAAAATACTGCAGCATTAATTATGAAATAAATATATGGTAAAGTTGAGGATTAGTGTTAGGTATTATCTTAGACGAAAACACGATTCCATAAAATTTTCTCGATAGAAAAAACAAATGAGTGTCGTGGAACACTCGATTGGAACAAATTTCCTATTAATAAAAAGTGTCGTGACAACTTTTCGTAAGAATTTTTTCCGTCTAGCCCCCTTTCACAACGCGCGATAAGGAACTTCGTTCCAAAAATCCAAAGTTACCTCCAAACCTAACAATAAACCGCTGGTATTCAAAAAGTACTTCAAATTAGATCATGAAACTTTGCATACTAACTGAACTAACTATAAAGCAGGACTTATGTTTTTTATTTTTATGAAATTATCATTATTTTCACCGTAATTACCTAAACTATCCGCGCCCAGCACCGAGCTCAGTCTCGCTCTCACTTATTAGTCTGCGAGCAGTATCGCGCAAGCGAGATAAAAACCTGAGTTAGTATAGGCTCTTAAAACTACAAACACCTACGGTGTAACACCATTTAAGCTTCACCAAGTTCAAACGACATATTCATATTAAAATTTATGACTGAACTTTAATAGTTACGGCCGGCGATGCAATATAAGTTTCATTGTTCCACTTACCAACTTGTCAGTTAATGGCTGCCTGTATTATGCTGTAAATATTACAAGAAGTATGGCGCGGGTCGGCCATCTTTCTTTTTGTTTGGCGCCAAAAGTTTGAGCTTGTAATTTCGTGTTATTTGTTCAGAGGGAAAGAGGGTTGAGATGTTTTTGAGTAGGTATGTTGATTAGTTTTTTTTTTGGAGTTTTTCATATAAGGCCCAGGTATGGAAATTGTATGAGGAGTGAAATTAATACAAGCGTTAACTCAAAAGCGTTACGTTTTTCTGCGCAACGTACCTTGTACACTTTGAAATCATGTGTGTGTATAGGTACTTGTTTTATTGTCGGCCAATCTTCACTGTAGCGGTCAATCTATCCATTATATTCAAAGACAAGGAGGATATTGTAAGTACTTAAGGAGTAAACTCCCGTCGTGCGTCGGAGCTTAGCTTTTTCATGTTCCCCAATGTGACTAGCATATCCAACTTTGGCCAAGAAACTTCGAGCACACACCATTGACTACTTACATGATAAATTATAGCTAAATACGGCATAAATAAACAGCCATTACTATGCTAGAAATTCACATTACTACCCTTCAATCAGAGCAGAAACTGCAGAAACCGTGAACCTTATTATAGTTACATACAGCTAAAAAGCCGGTACGGTAAACATACGAACCACAAGTGGAATCTTCGTCCATATTTTAAAAAGTCCGAAAACTCGAAAACTGCTCCGTTGTGTCTTGCGCTATGAATAGTATTTCGTTTAGAATTCAGCTCTTAAAGAAATTCTTGTATCTCCACTAATGTGCTGGGTTAAGGTGTGAGCGAGAGCGAATTACATCATAAATATCATTAGTTATTGTTGTGAAGTAGAGGAACTCCTTGTGAAAGGGTTCATTAGGGGATCATCATCTGCCTCGCCTTGTCCCAACTATATTGGGGTCGGCTTCCAGTCTAACCGAATGCAGCTGATATACCAGTACAAGATCATTTTCTGACATCGAACATTTTTTTGGCTTGTTCTGGTCTGAAGGACCAACATGTTGATACCGGCGAAAATGTTTAAAAAAAATATGGCTTTGAAATATACAATCAATCTGCCTAGCCTTTTCCCAACTATGTTGGGGTCGGCTTCCATTCTAACCGGATGCAGCTGAATACCAGTATTTTACATGGAGCGACTGCCTATCTGACCTCCACAACCCAGTAACTGGGTAATGCGATACCTCTTGGTAAGACTGGTTGTCAGGCTTTCGGGCTTCTGACGACCCGTAACGACTGTCAAAGATCCACGAATGACAGCCGGGACCAACGGCTTAACGTGCTTTCCGAGGCACGGAGAAGTCTCGGTATGTAAAGATAGGTCGCCCATCCACGGACCAACCCCGGCAAGCGTAGCTTAACCTGATGGATCGACCCGTGCGGCTGTTATTACTTAGCCACGAGCACGAGCTTTGAAATATACATTGGAGTGTTTTATATCCGGTTCGTGAAAAAAATAACAATCTTATACCCCTTGTATAAATGTAATAGACCTACATCATTGGTTATGGAAGAATAAAAAGATGGCGACTATTTATATACGTCGTGAATGATGGTCATCAATATAGAAAGGGTACAAATGCAGCATTGAGGAAAACGAAGTCTTAAACAGAAGAAGAATGCATTCAATATCATCATGCATCTATTCTCCACAAGACCATTTAGGCTCTAACAGAAGCAGAGACAGAGCAGAAGCAATATAGAGTTCATAGTCTAAGTAGTATTGTAGAATTACTGTTTTAAATTGTTGTCTTTGGTCTGAGATCAAAAACAACTTGGATACGAGGCTTTTGCTTACTTTGCATAATGTGTGTACTTTTTTATTTTTTTTAGTTTCTAAGGTGCGTTTTATTTGTGCAAAATAAACGATTTTTCTTTTCTTTTCTTTTCTTCAGAACACTTTATGGCGATACCAAAATAAATTGGGCGATTTTTCGTACAGATTAATTTACTATTGCAGCATGTTTAATACCCTGACTGAAGGAAAACACAATTAAATTTAAAAAATTAAATTTCCTCGATAGAATTTAATTCCGATAAATCTCTACTTTTTTATGTTTTTAATTAATTAGTAATTCTAAAATCCTAAGTAATGTCATTGCAAAATTGCTTTCAAAATGTAAACACTCTCGCTAAAAATATTTTTGATAGATAGCTTAATTTATTTTTAAACAATTTTTATTTGATTTGGTGCTTTTATTTTGGTTCCATCGCATTGTTGCGCTCTTTTTTTTTCGCATGTGGAAGTAATTGACTCTGTCACTTTTTTTGTTCCCGCACAGTTTGCTTTTTACATATCACCTTAAAAGCCTCAATTTGTCACTTATAAATTAAAGTCTGGGAAAACTGCCTCCACGTAGCCAATGTCGTTTGAGTCATCAAAATAACTTATGTGTCACATAAATCGCTTAGAATTCAAGGCTTGCACAGTTCCCGCCCTAACTCAAGTCAGCGACAGGAAGTGAGTGTTGGAAAAATGGCCGCGTTTCCGGCACCATAATGTTCACTACTCGGGTGGACTCGGGAATTGGTAGACTCCTGTTTCACCTTCACTGTGTTTATTAGTAGGGTGATGTGCAGAAATGTAGCAGAAGCCCTCGGGGTTTAAAATAGACATTTGTGATGACAGCTTTCAACACGTTTCGTATTTCTATATCGAATTTCAACAGGTTTGTTAGAAGTTTTACGGTAGCTTGTGTCAATCCAAGTGGCTCGTGGCTTAGATAATATACATCTAGATCGAGCCACCGCGTGGCCGGTCATGAGACAGCAATATTAACAGTGAAAGTACTTTGTTTGGCAACATTTTTAAATTTTGCCATGCAAAGTACTGTGTTTGGCAACATTTTTAAAGCAAAAATACGTCACGCCGTAAGCGACAGAAGATACGATGCTTTGTCTCAATTTTCCTAATTATTTCGTATATATGTGTCTCACTTCCACACTTCACACTGTAATCATGGCAACGTCTAGATGTATAATGTCATTGGGCTCGTGGTAATAGCAGTACGGGTCGATCGATCAGGTTAAGCTACGCTTGCCGCGGTAGTGCCGTGGATGGGTGACCATCATTACACTCCGCCGTGATGTAATGTATACCTACTGAAGTTTGGAAATAAATGACTATTACTATTATGTATAGTTTATTAGGGTTCAGTACCAAAATAGTAAAAAAGGAATCGATCTGTGCATACACGCTCACACGTACACATTTACACCGAACCACAAGTAAACTACACCTCATTACGTGCACACGTGTTTACGAAACCCGAAACGTGCGGCCTCACGTCACTGTTGACAGCGCTACTATATCTTGTCTTTTAGGGTTCCGTACCAAAATGGTAAAAAGGTACCCTTATCGTGTGACTCAGTCTGTCTGTCTGTCTGTCTGTCACAGCTGGATATCTCAAGAAATACGAATGATATCAACTTGAAATTTGGAACAGTTTTAGATGACGTTGACCCAACTATTTTGCAAATAAGAAATAAATAAAAATATATGTATTTTTTTTGCATGGACTGAAAGGGGGTCTTAAAAATGTCTGAGAATGTGCAAACAGCGCTCTTTCATATGATACCCCACATGCCCTAGTAGAGTGGTAGAACATGAACATGTGAGGTATCATATGAAAGAGCGCTGTTTGCACATTCTCAAACATTTTTTTATTTTTTTTAGGCCGCACAGTTTTCTACTTTTGATGAAAAATGTAAAAAACAATATGGTCCCCCCCCATTTCCGAAGTTTGCAAAGAGAAAAATCTGAATGTAAAAATTACAGGAAAAATAAAACGATGTCTCTAAATAGCACACTTTTTCAGAATTCGGAACGGAACCCGGATAAGAGCGAGTCGGACTCACGCACCGAGCGCGAGTCCGACTCGCTCTTGACCGGTTTACTTATTATGGTGTAACATAATAAAGAATATTATTTTTTACAAATATAAAAAACAATCATTACTAAATTCATTTATCATTCTTTAGTTCCAAAAAAAAAACACTGCAGTGTGCAAGTAGATCCCTCCCCTCCCCCACCCCTCCCCCCTCCCTCCCCCACCACTCCCCCTCCCTCCCCTTTAATCCTAGTGTCGTTTGGTCTCTTAACTTGTAAGCATATTGTCTTTTTTTTTTACTATAGCCACACAGAACATACATAGTTTTTTGAAAAACAAACAAGAATGACAATATCAGCCATACAGTTTGCATTTGGTCTCCACTTTAATTAGGAGCCCTTTTGCACACAAACGAATAACTTGCTTCACGAGATGAGGCGACTGGTGAACTTATAACAGATATTAAGTTTATGCGTCGTTCTGATAATCTTTAGAATTGTTTGAGATCATTATAAAAAACCCAAATTTTTATAATGTTCAAATTATTTTTTAATTGTTTTAATTTGTTTGTGTTTAATTTTTCTGTTTAGGTAATGTTTTAGTACGCTAACTGGTAGTGCCGTGGTTTCCTATAATTTATATACAAATGCGAGATCTATATTATGACAAAGACGCTGGGTTGGGTTAATGCTGTGTATGTGTTCAGTTGGTAAGCCTTTTTATATAAATAAATAAATAAATAGTTTAAAATATACTACTTACCTTTTTAAACAAAGTCTCTGAGAAAGGTGTGGCCAAAATTAAGGCGATACCAAAAGAAATTGTGGGATTTTTGTAACCATTTATTTTCAGTATTGCAGAATGTATGTATTTAATTTTTGGACATAATTATGTTCATTGACTATTTGATTAATATACTCTGACTGAAGGAAAACACAATTGGGTTAAATCTATTCGATAGAATTTAATTCCGAAATGACCTCTAATTTTTTACATTTTTTTCTGTAATTCTAAAATCCTTAGTAATTTCATTGTAAAAAATTGCATTCAAAATGTGCGTAATTGAAAACTCTAGTTTTGATTAAAACAATTTTTATTAGATTTGACGCTTTTATTTTGGTTCCAGCGCATTGTTGCGCTCTCTTTTTTTCGCATGTGGAAGTAATTGACTCTGTCACTTTCTTGCATGTATATTATTATCATTCTCGGGGATCAACACCGTGATCGTGAAAAAAAAATCAGTCGTACAAAAAGATAACATAATAACAGCCGTAACTTTGTCAGAAAGCCTTTTAAAGTCATAGACTATATTGAGGACAAAAAGGCTTGGGATTGAGCTGCTCCAATAAATTTATACAATTAATGTTGATTTAAATACCTTTTTACATATTCTATACAATGACATGAATATTTACTATGTAAAGTATTACTTATACTATTTTTAATTATTGTGAATGTGAAGACTATTTTTATTTATTTTATCCTTTTCTCAGTTTTAGTCATAGTCTGACAGTTTGAGTAATTTATGCGGCCTACCCAAATGTCTTTTTTTTTGTATTGTTCGTCGAATCGTTAAGCTCCTTAAGTTTTGAGTTGAGCTGCACGATTACTGACAAATGCGTGCACTGAGTGGACAGGTCCACTCAATCTGTGTGGTTCTTTCCTCAAAAGACCATTTCAGACTGCAATCTACATGGTCTTCACATGATCTGACCAAGATTATGTCTGGACTTTAAAAGAGACTGTGACCTCTGAGTTTGTTTCGGCGTTTCTTCTCAGAGTGGTCAGATAGGAAACGTCGAACTCATCTAGTTTAAAAAAAAATATGTTTGACGTGTAAAAGTGTTTGTACAAACCTACTTACAGAAAATAAATCATTTATCATTTATCCGTACGGGTCGATCCTTACCACGAACAGTCCTTGTCGTGACTCATACACAAATCCAGACTCCGGGTTGCTACTGAGAAATTCCTGTTAGAAAAACTCAACAACAGTTTGCCCCACCCGGGAATCGAACCCAGGTCTTCATGCTCAGCAGTAGCTCTACTAGACCACGATGCAGTTATTTTTTATATTTCGTAGTAAAGTTGGTATCAAAGTAAAAGTTGTTCAAATTCATGAGTATGTTGTATTAAGTTTTGTCAGTACTTTATTTCATCAGTTAAGAGTATAATTAATTTTAAAATATAATATCCTAAACTAACTAAAACTATTAAAAAACTAAAATATGTCATCGAAAAATTCCTCCGCATCGCTGTCGACTGGTAGAGTACCCAAGAGACTGGCGCCATTGCCACGCTGTATGGCAATGCTAATCCTCTGGCCAAGGTAAAAGCCAGCCCTTGGGTCACGGGAAGTGTCAACCAGCCGTTTGGAGATTTCCTTAAACAAACTATGAGCACTCGGACCCCATGGCCCAAGGGTTTCAACCCCAAACGGCTCAAAAATATAATTAATTAAGGCTGCTCCTTCCTAAAATACGGCGAAACTAAGTAACTTTGTAACCATTTTTTACAGTAACTATAGCATCTTTCTGATAGGAAAAAATACACAGTAATCTACAATACATAAGAAGTGGTTTCATGTGTCCTGAAATCTATTTTAGTTTGTAGAACTAAGGAAAAAAAAACCTAAATCCAGGTCTATTTCGGTCCATTTTTTCGAGTTGTTACCATATTACTCCTACAGTTTTCATTAAAAGTGTTCATAAATTTATATAGTTCTTTACAAAGAATTATAAGGAATATTATAGGGAGGGGGGTTATTAGGAAGGTTCTTTATAAGGAATGATTTCTTGTCGTTACGGGTCGTCAGAAGCCCGAAAGTCTGACAACCAGTCTTACCAAGGGGTATCGTATTACCCAGTTACTGGGTTGTGGAGGTCAGATAGGCAGTCGCTCCATGTAAAATACTGGTATTCAGCTGCATCCGGTTAGACTGGAAGCCGACCCCAACATAGTTGGGAAAAGGCTAGGCAGATTGATTGACTTTTTAAGTTTAGTCAACAGATTTTTTGTAAATCGATAATTACTTCATATTTTGCAAGCATTGTGTCATCGCGCTTCTCTTTCTTTTATTAACCCCCGACGCAAAAAGAGGGGTGTTATAAGTTTGACCGCTATGTGTGTGTGTGTGTGTGTGTGTGTGTGTGTGTGTGTGTGTGTGTGTGTGTGTGTCTGTGTGTCTGTCTGTGGCACCGTAGCGCTTAAACGGGTGGACTGATTTGGATGCGGTTTTTTTTATTTGAAAGCAGGTTCTTAGACATGTTTTATCAAAATCGGTTTAGCCGTTTCAAAGTTATCCGCTCTTTTGTTATCTGCGGTAGGGATCTTGGACGCGTAATGGGTATTTACTTTACTTTCAAACCTTAGTGTGACCTAAAATTTGAAACATCTATGTATGCTATCTATCTATGCAACATTATGGAATTCTTGGTCTGATGCTGCAGCCAGGATATCCAGCACTAGTGTGCTGGATACACTCTTGAAAAAAATAATAGCAGAAATGTCGTGTTTGGATTCATTTACATCAGTATTTGATTCTATATACAATGCAATGGTGGCAACAGGATGAGCTGATGCTGCAGCCAGGATGTCCAGCATACTAGAACACTCTTGAAAAAGTAATAGCAGATATATCGTGTTTGAATTTGTTTTGATCAGTATTTAATTGTGATGGTGATATTTAATGTTTTGCAGGTTCTTGACTGTAACAAACACCATTCACATACACACACACTCACATCATCATTTTACATCTCCTTACACATAACACACACACACTCCCTCACACACACTCACACACACACACACACACACACCCCCACACACACAAGACATACATTGCACTATACAAAGTTTTCTTCTTTTTTTTTTTTTGTTCTTAATTTTGAATTATTATTATTCTGTTTTCTTTTTTCTTTTGTGGTTATTTAATTTAAACATGTCTGTTTTTTTTTTTTCTTTCCCTTCAGCAATAATTAATTTGTCTGGAGTATTAGAATAGTTTGCCTTATTATTAGATTAAATTCGGGGTGAGGGCCTGGTGATCTGTCACACAGGGTATCCTAGTATGGACGCCAGTCTCTCACAAAGGATCATATTTTTGATTTTGTAATGTTATTATTCTAGTCTCTATTTATAAAATAAACTAAGTGAACCTTTGTGAAGAGAGAATTAAATAAAGATTACTATTACTATTACTATTACTATTACTAATTCTACATACAATGCAATGGTGGCAACACGATGAGCTGATGCTGCAGCCAGGATATCCAGCACACTAGTACACTCTTGAAAAAAAAACCAGATAGTAGTGTTTGTATTCGTTATTTTATCAGTATTTAATTCTATTTGCAGTACGATGGTGGCATCATTATAAGTTAATGTTATGTGCAGAGGAACTTAACATTCTGCAGTAATAAAAATGCATTTCTATATTGTTAAATTGTTTAAAAATGTTAAAATAAAAATTAAATTTAAAATTTAAAAAACCCCCAACGCAAAAAAGAAAAGGGAACATTTAAAAAGTCAAAAATAATACCTATCGTTGAGCCATCAAATTCGATTGAGTAATACCTATATATATTTTAATTACAGAAATTGATGGATGGCACCATAAGGTTTTAAATGGCGCTATAATGTCACGGCGGGGTACCGCATAAGTAAGTGATTGACTATGTACATATGCGGTACCCCGCCGCGAAATTATAGCGCCAATTCAATGAGCAAACCTTATGGTGCCATCCATCAATTTCTGTAATTAAAATATATATAGGTATTACTCAATCGAATTTGATGGCTCAACGATAGGTATTATTTTTGACTTTTTAAATGTTCCCTTTTCTTTTTTGCGTTGCGGGTTTTTTAAATTTTAAATTTATTTTTTTAAGC
This sequence comes from Cosmia trapezina, assembly GCA_905163495.3. Lineage (NCBI taxonomy): Eukaryota > Metazoa > Arthropoda > Insecta > Lepidoptera > Noctuidae > Cosmia > Cosmia trapezina. The sequence goes on from LR991027.1 coordinate 24,326,004, forward strand.
AGTCCGACAGTGACCGCGCTTTTTGCGACGGACAAGCCTTAACCACTTTGATGGATACTAGTAAATTCAAAAATAAAAAATCATAGCTATAAAAAAATACCGCTATTCTTCAACTCGTGCGGCGAGTCACACAGACGTCAAAGAGTAAAGAAGAATGGAAGCGACTCGTTGGGTTACGTAAGTGCGTCGTTGCTTTGTGGCGCACGGTCAAGTCCTGCTTATACCGTATTTGTGTGCTTGTAAGGTAGGGTTGCCGACATGTCACCGTTATTAACAGTGATGTCCCGACGTCCCGACAAGCTATAAAATCTCCCGACAAATACATCAGCATCCCGACTACCTGAAATCGGGAAAAAAATATCAGCCGTTCAGTACATTTATGTTCGCGCTAGCTTTTGCCCGCGGCTTCGCCCGCGTGGATGTCGGAAAATATCCCAAGGGAACCTGCTACCAGAAATTCCGTCCTTATTCCTTGTCTACATTATAAAGGGAACCTATGTGCAAAATGTCAGCTTTCTAGGTCCAAGGGTTTGGGCTGGGCGTTGATGAGTCAGTCAATCAGTCAGGACTTCTCTTTTTATTTATGTCGATATTCGTCAAAATGTAGGGAACATCTGGTTTTTTTTTCGCGATTTCAGGTTGTTCCCATACTAAAAGTTGTTCATAATGATGAGTGCAATGACCCCTTAAAATATTGCCACTCTTTACATTTACACCCTGTATTTATGAAATAAATAAATCTAGATGGATAATATTTTTATAGTCCCCTTAAAAGGTTAATAATGAACTAATTAGTTAGTAAAATATTTTTCGAAATCTGTACCTACTTGAAACACGTATGCGGTGTGTTTAGAGCTTTAGACATCCCGCATAGTTTAATCTAGATTGCGATGTAAATTACGAACTGTTGATGAGGATACGCATTTTAATTAAGAAAATATTGAGTACGAATTAATTAGGATACACCTAATAACTTTATTGGCTGTAAGTATTATATTAATCGCAACTTCATAAAGTTTTTTTTATTATTAAGTTGTCTTTGGCATATCTCGCACCCTGGGCCCCCAGGGTCCGAGATGTCCTTTGGAACGCGCACGAGGAGCCGAAGCCAACTGCGTCATGTTAACGTATTTTCTTTCTTCTTTCTTTCAACTCGCAGAGGCCCCTTAGACAATTTTAAATGAAGAGAAGGCACCAGCCGACGATTATCCCTGTATGCACTATGCAAGTGCACCCAAGGACAATCCCCGGTTGGTGCAGGACTATTGCAGAACATGGAAACAAAACATATCAGACTATGGGTTTGGGTGGCTATAGTGGATTGGGTGCCTTGAACTATGGAAGAACTATGTCCCCTGCCTGACCAATGTTATATAATACACACAGATAAAATGGCAGGGGGTGACTTGCACACTCAATAATGGACATTTTATTATTATTATTAACCAATAGCTTTGTTTTTTTTTATTTGTGCCTGTTTGATAACAATGGCTCGCCCCGTATTACATGGGACATACAAATAAATGATGAAATGTGGGTACACCTTATGTTAACGCCAGCCCAGCAGTGAGCAAAAAACCTGGGTAAAGTCTCACCCATATGAAGTCTTTCAAAACTCTCTATCTGCTGCCTTCTCTGTCCAATCCCCATGAATGAATCCAGGTCGTCACGCCATCATTTCCTAGGCCTGCCTTAAACACGAAGCCCGACTTCAGGCACCCGCTGTGTCCGTTTGACCCATGTGTCCTAGTGCACTCGAAAGATATGACCCACCCAACCCCACTTCAGTCGCAACGTTGCTATTGCTTTAAAAGAGACCACGACCTCTGAGTTGTTTTAAGCATTTCGTTTCAGAGATCTATCAGCTGGAAATGCCGGTGCCATATATTGTGTACGTGACGTGTAAAAGTTTTTTAAATTAATTAGGTACCTACAGTCCGCGAGGCCTAAGCTGAGCTTTGCATTTGTGTGAGTGATCATCAAAGTAGTCGCGCGAGGGACGCACCGCGCTCAGTCCGATTGCCAAAAAGCAGTATAAACCGGCTTTAAACCAAGCAAGAGACGCGTCGCAATCTAGGCCGACGTCACACCTACACTATCTATGTGCACTCACACAAATGCAAAGCTCAGCTTTGGCCTCGCGGACTGTACTTACAAAGAAATATCTTAAGATCATAACATTTCATTAAAATTTTCGTTAATATTGTAGAATGTAGAAGTGTGGATTAGATTTTAAAGACATTGTTTTGTGATCAAACCTCTTGATGCAATATGCGTAGTTTATTACCATTTTTTAGATGAAATATATATTATTTCTAAGTCGTATCCACACTAAACCTCTTATCATCCGCCTCGCATGTAATTTATCAAAGTCAGGGCAAAGCGTCGCTGCGTTAATTACCTTGTGTCGGATCACTCATCGACGTATCGACATCGTCGATGTGTACGTCGATACAGACGCCGTATTTAAAACTGTAGGCTCGACGTTGAGGCGGCTCGTATCGATCATGGTCTGTAGCTTGGGGAAAGAAAGTAGGTACCGATTGTCACTCGAATAGAGAAAGATACATGCAAGTGAATAAAAACTTTTTTTACAATAAAACCGTTTCTCGGCCCCTCGACCCCCAATAAATAATGTGTCCACTGGACCCCTAAATATAGTTTATTCTCGACATTTGGGGGTCGAGAGTGGATATTATTTTCCAGGCAAGTTTTAGTTTCCTCTCGACCCCCAAAGTACAGTCAGTTACGATGATAAATCATCAGTCTACCCTATAGTTGCATACTATTTAATTGAAATACCCTATAGTTTTTTTTAAATATCAATTCCTGAATTTTACTTTCTGTAGCTTACTGTACCAAAATATTAATTTTAGGTACTTACCGAACTAGAGGTCGAAAGTGGACGAGGTACCATGGCCTTTGTATGAAAATTCAGTCTCACCCCCCGGGGTCGAGTGTGAACTATTTTTAGGGGTTGAGAGGAAACAAACAAACAAATCTTTTTTTAGGGGTCGAGGGGCCGAGAGTGGACTAAACGAAAAAAAGCCAAGATAAAACCATCAACTAAAAGTTCCATTTAAGTATCTTTAATACGGAACATTAACCGCTTTGAAAATCAATAACAATGTTATTTTATTTCAATCACGTCGTTTTCTATTATTACTATCATTTTACAAAATGTTCAGCTTTTTCAAAGTAATGGAATGGAGAAAAAGCATTGCTTGCAAGTTATAAGGGTCAGGAGCTTAAACTAAATAAAAAACCGGTCAAGAGCGAGTCAGACTCGCGGACCGAGTGTTCCGTACCATCATTTATTTGTAATTTTTGTTGATGATTTCTGAAAAACTGTGCTATTTAGAGACATTGTTTTATTTTTCCTGTAATCTATAAATAAACTTCAACCACATAGACTAATTTCATATTTTTCTCTATGCAAACTTTGGAGATGCGGAACGGTATTTTTTTGAACATTTTTCATCTAAAGTCGAAAACTATGCGGCCTAAGAAAAAGTAAAAAGTGTTTGAGAATGTGCAAACAGCGCTCGTTCATATGAGAACCCAAATGACCAAGTATCAATTTGAATTTTTAAGACCCCCTCAGTCCCAGTTGCAAAAAAATATATTTATGTATTTTTATTTCTTTCTTATTTGCAAAATCGTTGGGCAAACGTCATCTAAAACTGTTCCAAATTTCTGATTTGATAAAGTTCTGGATGTTTTTCTCACAGTATTATGCACAACTTATCCCATAGTCGCGGGTTGTCTGAAGGGGTTACCGCGGCCCTGGCATAGGCAACTGAAGGAACACGGGTGGGTTTTAGTCAGTAAAAGTCTGACACGCCCTCCCGCTCCACCCAGAGCGGGAGAAGTTATTTGATGATTTCCCACCCTCAAAAAAAAAAAAAAAAAAAAAAAAAAAAGGGGTCGCGCTATAATGTGCACTGGATTTCTAACTCTTGGTGTTGAGCCGAGCATTGACAATCCAACAAAGTAAAAAAGTTAAAGGTAGTCATGTATTAATCCAGGGTGTCAGCTACCTCCATACCAGGTTTTATCAAAATTGGTCCCACCGTTACAAACATACAAATACACACACACACACACACACATACACATACACACCCCCACACAAATTTTCACCTTTATAATATTAGTGTGATTTTCTCTTGTATACTGCGCCACTCTTGACATCGTCGTCTGTTGCAACCAATGTAACCTTTGTATGTCATTTATGTGAGAATGCTGGTATCCATAACACAAGTTAAATCTTTCTTTGGATACCAGAGTTCATACAGACTGCTTATAACACTAGTGGTTATATAATTGTAATACGCTATTATTGTATACTCGTGGTGTTGTTTGTGTTTGATTGTTCAAACATTTTTGTTCAATAAATCTTTATTTATTTATTTTATTATTATTAAGTACATCCTAGCGCGTCAAAAAAATACACTGTTGGATTTTCAACCCTCGGCGCTAAGTAGTGCGTAGAAAATCCAGTGCACGATAAACAATCGCCCGGTCAAAAATCGCCGCGTTATAAAATACCCCTGGCACAGAATAATAATATTACAGTAGTTCACCTTCATAGAAAACGGCCAAAATGACGCGCTTCGAAGTCTCGGTAACCAGTAGGCAACAGAGGGCTTAGTGCAAATTTTTATACTTACTCGATCACGTTAAAGTAAACGTCAGTTTGTACTGAAACTCAAATAAGCGCCGTCTGGGGACTATAATGGGAATCACAATTATTTCATACAAATTGACTTAGGTACGTCAACGTTAACGTAAACGCGATCGAGTAAGTATAAAAAGTCGTACTAAGGCCACAGCTCGAGTGCGCGGCAGTTATGCACGGACGGACGTGTATTTACCGTGTGGCCGTAGGTACAGTGGTGCCCAACTGATAAGGCGCGTCGTGAATCTTTGTTCGCACAGAAAAGAAAGTATGGCCCCGAAAATTAACAAAAGAATGCTTAAAACTTACAAACAACCTTAAATCACTAATATAAGGTTCACAATACACTGCAGCTGTTAGTTCCGTCTCACTCGCAAGTATGGCGGCTGACTAACATGCCGCGCGGCGCGCACTAACATGACGGCAGCTGCCGACCAACAGCGGTACAGGAAAAAGAAGCATTTCCCGCGCTTTGAAAATTCATTTTCTGCGCAGGCATACATTGGTGGCTATTCTAAGCCATATCACTTGGGTACTACTGTAATTAATTGAAGGTCACTGCCCAGGTAAACTACTGTATTTTTTTTTATTCTGTGCCCTAGCCACGTGTGGGATTGTAGCGTGTAGAAGATATTTTTTATCAAGCCACACGTTAAATCATTTCCTCTGAAATGCCACAGTACTAAATTACATTAATGATTCACAGAGCGAAGTTGTTCTAGCAACACCACTTAAACTATGGACTTGGGTATAAAATATACACAAATATATACAGGATGTTTCTTTTAAGGTGTCAAGCCAGTGCGAGCAGAGTACCATACCTATCGATTTAACACCCATGTATGTTCTACGATTTTTTGTAGTTTTCGAGTTATTTTGGATCCCTCATTTCATGTCAATATGGTAGTGGTTAAGGATAATAGTAGGTATACAATTTATGTTTTTATTATCAACGGAGCTCTGCTTAAACGTACAGGAATAGTAATTATCAGGATTAACAAAAATATGCAAAGATAAATTATAAAATATGAAATCACAATATGTCAGATACACCACTTTCAACGACCGATTTCAGTAAATAATGCCTTATTTAGTACATTCTTGTTCAAAGTTGGCCCAAAAAATAATTTTTTAAAGCCATCATCTTGTTGAATCAGGAAAAATATCGAAAAAAAATTATAATTCGAAAATTACAAAAAATCGTAGAACATATATGGGGGTTAAATGGATAGGTATGGTACTCTGCTATCAGCTCGCATTGGCACCTTAAAAGAAACATCCTGTATATTTAGATCTGCGAATCGATACAGAATTCCGTCCACGGCCGACTATTCCCCATAGCATTTATAGGAAGGATATGACTCTGGTTACCTCTGTCACGCAAACATTGAAAGAACACGTCCACCTACAGGCGATTACGTCTCTGACCGTTACTGCCGCAACACATACTTTTATAACCGAGTAATGTAGCAATACGTCCCCAGACGTGATGCCACTTTGTATGGAAATTTTGTGTGCCATATCACAAATTATTTAGAGTGGTTTTATGTCCGTGAACGTGTTAAAAATGCCCAGTAACCGGTACAACAAAACCTTATTCACACAACGAATAAAATTATTTTTTTAATCAAGCCGAAAGTTGTTATCAAAGTAAACCCGGTACTTTAGGAACCAGTAGTGGTGAAAACACGATGCGATGCGATGTGGTGAAAACACTGACTGGATGCTGGACTTAGGACAGATACTATCAGCCACCCTGAAAAGATCTTCGTTCCTCCAACCTCCAATATTTGCAACAAATCAAACGCTATTCCTCCCAAGTCCCAAGTTTACCGACTGCCAACCAGCCGTTTCCGTAGATTTAATGTGGATTATAAATCAAAAACAGGAGAAAGGGCGAAAATTTTATCCAAGTACTTCCCGCCTAGAGGGAGGTCTGTCGGAACTGTTAACAGATGTATGTCTGTTATCATTCCCTCCGTTCTCACCCCCAGATTGGATCTGTGGGTAAACATTGAAAGTTTTGGGTTTCTATTTCGAAGAACGGATCGTTTTCCATGGAGAGTTTTGGGTTTCTATTTTGAGGAAAGGATCGTTTTCCATGGAGAGTTTTGAGTTCCTTTCGAAGACCGGATCTTTTTCTTCCAAGGTATGAATTAACGAATGGTTTTACTTATCAGTCATAATTAACCATTATAACTTACGTACTTAAGTACCTAAGGATATTTTGATCATGACCAACGATTTAATAAAACTATACTATTTTATTTTAATTAATACTAAATACTCAATTATTACATTCCACAATGTATATGGTTAGGTGGTAAGTAGACATTTGTTTGTAGTAATAATCGTGGACCCTGTCGGGCATAGCAAAAGAAAAGTTTGAAGGAATAGGATTATTTATACAAGCAAACTAACTTATTCTAAGCAAAAAAGGTAACATTTTATGAATTATGAATTAATCTATTTGTATTATTCATTTATATTATTATGTCAGTTCTACGGATTTGTCAATTAAATATTCATTTATACTATAATAATATTTTTTTTAATTTATTTGTAAAAATAGCATTTTTTTTTTTCATTTTGAGTACCTCGGGCAGTTTGTTGTACATTTTTATCGACATAACCAGTGGATTAGATGCACAGAACAGATAATCTCTTTATCTGTTCTGTGATTAGATGAGTGCATTTTTAAACGGGATGTCGGTATGTTTTGTGTATCTAGTTTGTATGTCTTCTCGTTTAGTAGTAGTAACTAGTCATTCGGTATACCTAACAAAACACACATAATAATAATACTAATAGTTTGTCCAACATTCCATATTTACAATTAAGTAGTAAGTAGAAGCGACAATGATATAACATACACATAAACAAAACAACCGCCATTCACGAAAATAACCTCAATAAAAAAAGGGAAAGAAAATCCGCCATTTGCAAAACCGTTGCTCTGCGGCCTCCGCCATCTTTAAAAGACAAACTTAATTTGGCGCGTAAACAACAGCCGGGCTTCCATCTATCAAATTAATGAGAGCTGCCAATACCATGCGACCTCCCTAATCTGAGTCGGGGAGGCTGTACTGCACTGACGCCCAAGCTTTTGCGGTTTATTTTGTACCCATGACTCGTTGGATTCGAATCCACTTGAAGACAATGGTTAAATCAGATGTATAGTTCAACTAAGTGTCTGCAATTCGGAGGGGAAACTTCGTCAAAATAAAAGAAAAAACCGGCCAAGTGCGTGTCGGGCCACGCGCAGTAATAGGGTTCCGTAGTGCACCACGTTATTCGAGCTTAAATTATTAATATAACAAGAATGTTATGATTTCATTTCTGTATATTTTTACATGCTGTAGAAACATAACCTTTACTACCTGTTTTACACAGCTACATAAGCTAGCACGCTAGCACGTTACATAAGTAATTTTTAAGGAATTTGTACGAAATTTTTACTGTTCCAAGTACATTTTACAAGTTGGTTGACTATAACTCGTAAACTTGAAAAGCCTACTTTGCTGTGATAGTTTTCCTTTTTAACCCCCGACGCAAAAAGAGGGGTGTTATAAGTTTGACCGCTATGTGTGTGTGTGTGTGTGTGTGTGTGTGTGTGTGTGTCTGTGTGTCTGTCTGTGGCACCGTAGCGCTTAAACGGGTGGACTGATTTGGATGCGGTTTTTTTTATTTGAAAGCAGGTTTTCCAGCAATGGTTCTTAGACATGTTTTATCAAAATCGGTTCAGCCGTTTCAAAGTTATCCGCTCTTTTGTTAGCTGCGGCAGGGATCTTAGACGCGTAATGGGTATACTTTACTTTCAAACCTTAGTGTGACCTAAAATTTGAAACATCCATGTATGCTATCTATATATTCAAGATTATAGAATTCTCGGTCTGATGCTGCAGCCAGAATATCCAGCACTAGTGTGCTGGATATACTCTTGAAAAAATAATAGCAGAAATGTCGTGTTTGGATTCATTTACATCAGTATTTGATTCTATATACAATGCAATGGTGGCAACAGAATGAGCTGATGCTGCAGCCAGGATGTCCAGCACACTAGAACACTCTTGAAAAAGTAATAGCAGATATGTCGTGTTTGGATTCGTTTTGATCAGTATTTTATTCTACATACAATGCAATGGTGGCTACACGATGAGCTGATGCTGCAGCCAGGATATCCAGCACACTAGAATACTCTTGGCAAAATAATATAGCAGATACGTCGTGTTTGGATCCGTTTTGATCAGTATTTGATTCTATTTGTAGTACGATGGTCATTATAAGTTAATGTTATTTGCCGAGAAACTTAACATTCTGCAGTAATAAAAATGCATTTCTATATTGTTAAATTGTTTAAAAATGTTAAAATAAAAATTAAATTTAAAATTTAAAAACCCCCAACGCAAAAAAGAAACATTTAAAAAGTCAAAAATAATACCTATCGTTGAGCCATCAAATTCGATTGAGTAATACCTATATATATTTTAATTACAGAAATTGATGGATGGCACGTTAAGGTTTGCTCATTGAAATGGCGCTATAATGTCACGGCGGGGTAACGCATAAGTAAGTCAGACCCTTCACTTGATTGACTATGTAACATATGCGGTACCCCACCGCGACATTATAGCGCCAATTCAATGAGCAAACCTTATCGTGCCATCCATCAATTTCTGTAATTAAAATATATATAGGTATTACTCAATCGAATTTGATGGCTCAACGATAGGTATTATTTTTGACTTTTTAAATGTTTCTTTTTTGCGTTGGGGGTTTTTAACTTCGTTATATATACATACTACTGCCGTGATTTTTTTCACACATCCATAACTAACCGTTTACCTGGCAGAAGGGGGTGGGGGGGGGGCTTGACTCAGTAGTGAACTGACTCGAAGGCAGGTAAAGCCGTTGGTCCCGGCTGTCATTCGTGGATCTTTGACAGTCGTTACGGGTCGTCAGAAGCCCGAAAGTCTTACCAAAGAGGTATCGTATTACCCACAGAACATATAAAGGAGGTAACCTCCTTTATATGTTCTGTGGTATTACCCAATAAATGGGTTGTGGAGGTCAGATAGGCGTCGCTCCATGTGAAATACTGACATTCATTTGCACCTGGTTAGACTGGAAGCCGACCCCAACATAGTCGGCACCTAAGGGTCCTAGAGTGATGTTAAATATGCCTTCTATAAGATTTGGGCTATCATTAATGCAAAAAGATTTTTTAAAGTCCGACTGGTAGGGTAGTTCCAGAGTTTAGCTCGTTCCTTCACCACATCCCCTTCCGCTACTTCTCCCTCCCCCTATCACTCACTCTCACACCCCCTTCACCACTTCCCCTTCGCTCTCTCTCTCTCTCACCACCCCGTCCCCTCCCTCTCCCCCTCTCCTCCATCTCCGGCTCACCAACCCCTCCCCACCCCTCAGCCTTCACCATGTCTGCCTCCTCTCCTCACCAATTCCTGCCCTTTATCCCTGCGTCCATCATCCTCCCCCTCACACTCCTCACCACCCCTCCCGTGCCCCTCCCCCTCTAACCCTCCCTCCGGGGTAGTTTTAAAAAACTAATAATGACAAACTTAGGCAAATATTTGTGCCAAGTTTCAAGTCAATTAAAACCAAATGAATACCCTGTTTTCACCCCCACAGGGGTGGAATTTTAAAAAATGGCTTGAGATATTTCCATAGCTTGACTCAAAGATTATTTTCGAGTTAATCAAGCCACGCCGTAAAATCCTCCCCTGTGAAATTGACTACCCCTTTTCACCCCGTTAGAGGTAGATTTTCGAAAAGCCCTGACACACATTATTCTTTATTTTTGGTTTTAAGTATAAATACTGAGTTTTAAGTTAATCGGATTGCGCGTTAAAATTTTTCCATACAAACTTTGAGACCCCCCAATTCCCCTTTAGGGGGTAGTTTAGAAAAACAAAAAATCACAAAAATCATAATTTACTTAGATAAATATTCGTGCCAAGTTTCAAGTTTATTAACTCAAGGAGTAAGATTTTTCATACAAACAATATCCCCCCTTTTTACCCCCTTAAAGGTCGAATTTCCGAAAACCCTTTCTTAGCGGATGCCTAGGTCATAATAGCTACCTGTGTTCCAAATTTCAGCCCAATCCGTTCAGTGGTTTCAGCTGTGTGTTGATAGATCAGTCAGTCAGTCAGTAACGCTTTCCTTTTATAAATATAGATTACCACTTCCATTAATCAATTTATCTTGTCAAAAATTAAACTTTTTTTTTTCTCTTACAACAACACAACAACAACAACAACAACAACTTCTTGTCACTTAGACATCGATACGCGTTGCTATGGTGATCACTTCAGTAAATCATCACATGTATCTGCCGCGTCAAGTAAATGAATACAATGGCATTTCCAACATTCAAAATGGCGCGGGTCAGAATTATAGCCTGCATGGCGAGGACGTTTGCGGATAAGCAGTGGTTGCATTTCTGTAGCTCAGGCATGGATGTGCGGGCTTCAGTTGAACTATACAGAGCTGATAATACCACTGTGTTTCGGATGATTTATGGCTGTCTGTAAATTGGTCGACGTCTATCAATACTCCTGTTAATATGTGGATAGGTCATATTCCAATTTATTTATTTACTTCTTACTTCAGCGGTATACTTTTACTATCCACTAACGCGACCGGCCCTCGCGCGTTGCGTCATCAGGAATGTTCGAGTCTTTTTTGTCGGCGCGCGGGGGTGCCTAGCACTAGCACCTAAACACAGCTTGTACACAAAACATTTGTATGAATGAATGTGAAACCAATTACTGTTTATAAAAGTGGATAGATTAGGCTACATAATGAGTGGTTATGATATGAAACAAAATTAAATAAGTAAAAAAAATAAAAAAAATAATTAAAATGCAAGTTAACACTCAAATTAATGCGAAAGTAAGTTTGTTTGTTTGTTTGTTACCTTTTCATGCCTAAACCACTCAACCGATCATACTGAAATTTTGCATTACGTTGTCAGGTGTACAAACCACTGAACCGATCATCCTGAAATTTTGCATTACGTTGTCAGGTGTACAGAAACGTACATATGGTACCTTTCATCCTGAAAAAGGTACTGTTCCCGAGGAAAACAACAATAATGTTCTTATGATAATAGACCACCCGGTGCCACGTGTATTTCGAATCATGATTGAATTATTCAAGCAGAGTACAACCCGAATTGATTGTCAAATTCGAAATTAACGCGAGCAAAGCCGCGGGCAAAAGCTAGTTCAAATTACAGCACAAAACATTTAAACAATATAAGTACAGACGCCAGCACGTCAAGCCACCCGAAACTGTCAAATTTTCCCAATCAACCTTGAACCTAATGCTTTAGCGATAAAGATGAAAAGCTATTAAACAAAGACAGATTGTAGTAGCTTGATGTGCTGGCTACTGTACATAGGACACACAACAACAATATACATACAACATAACTCAACATAAAACACACACATACAACAACATACACACACACAACAACATACACACACACACACATACATAGGACACATACAACTTACTTTTATACTAATAACTACATCATTCTATGGATATGTAAGGTGGGTGTTGGTTCTCAGATGGGACAAAAGTTATGTTTTTTTTTTAATTAACTGCTGTGTCATGGCTTTCACAAAGTTATTAGAAAATATTAATAATGCTTGTAGGTACTCTTTGACTTCCATTACCGTTACAAGTAGGTACTTACCTACTTAGTTAAGAGTAACTTAAGCCGTGTACATAATCTGTGTCAATATACATTTTTTTTTCATCAGGAATTTCTCCATAGCAGCCCAGCATCTTGCAATAGACTCAGACTCAATTACATGCGACTTGATTTTTTAAGAATAATTCCAAGGTATCAACACCTCTATATATTTCCGCAACAGGCTACACGAATAGTGGAGCTCGCAATTACCCTCCGACACAGCTTTTGTTATATCTCACCGGTGATTGAGCTCATTCAACTTATCGCATCGCCATTGCATTTACAGAGTAGGCAGGGTTTAAGGTTACATTTGTGAAAAACATTGCAGGAAAACATAAAACTGTACGTGTCTAGTATCTCAACTATGTTGGGGTCGGCTTCCAGTCTAACCGGATGCAGCTGAATACCAGTATTTTACATGGAGCGACTGCCTGTCTGACCTCCACAACCCAGTAACTGGGTAATACGATACCCCTTGGTAAGACAGGTTGTCAGACTATCGGGCTTCTGACGACCCGTAACGACTGTCAAAGATCCACGAATGACAGCCGGGACCAACGGCTTAACGTGCTTTCCGAGGCACGGAGGAGTCTCGGTGTGTAAAGATGGTCACCCATCCATACAGCATCCCCCGCTTGCCCTGATGGATCGACCCGTGCGGCTGTCATGACTCAGCCACGAGCTCCAAGTCTCTCAACAATGACTACAGAACATTATTTAATTTATTTTTATTATTTACTAGCTGCGCCGGGATAAAAAGTAGACTATGTGTTAATCCAAGGTGTAAGCTATCTACATATCAAATTTCATCCAAATCAGTCCAGCCGTTTGAGCGTGAAGAAGTAACAAACGCACACACTCAAATAAAACAAAATAGGAATAGAAATTAGAAAGAACAAAAGATGTTGAAACACATTTAAAATCTCAAAAAACTCGGAATAACATAAATTGACTTGATTGGCATAGTGACTAAGAGATCGGCTACTGTCTGGTTTGATTCACGCAGGGACCCATAGGAAAAGATTTTCCAGTACCTACACGAAGCATGCAAGTATTTTTTTTAACAATGACAGCTCTTGAACGCGGTTTAGATGTACTGCTGATCGCATTTAGTTAAATTTTGTTTATTTATAAGGCTCTTCAACAATGAGTACACTATTACTTTACAATTTGTACATTGCAAACTTAAGGTTGATGCGCCAGGGTAGCCCGCGAAATTCAAAATTTCTTACGTTTTTTGCAATTTGTAGGTCAGTGTGAGCTTGTATGTTGATTAAAATATGAATCAACATACCAGCTCACACTGACCTACAAATTGCAAAAAACTTAAGAAATTTTGAATTTCGCAGGCTACCCTGGCGCTTTCACCTTAAGTCTAAGCACCTCATTACTTATAGAAAAGCACAGCATGCACTACATTATGCGCAGATAATAACACAATTAAATTATTTGAAACAAGTAATACATAGTTTAGACTAAAAATAAATGATTAAGTTGATAACATTAGATTACATAAATTAAATTTAATTAATTAAGATTACATTCCATTTTTGATAATGATTGTTTATGACTACATTTATATTTGACTATGACATAATTATGATAGTTTAATTCATGAAATTCGCCCTAGTTAGGGCAGAGTTAAAAATTGATCGATGTGGTGAACCACTTCATCACAGTCATCTAAACCGCGTTCAAGAGCTGTTAGATTCAACATTGTTGGGGAATTTATTAACTCTGACAGTTCTAAAACGCAGTTTAGATTTGCTGATTGCGTTCAGTTTCATTGGTGGAAACAGCCCTAAGAACAAACTGCTATAAAGATCTTTATATACACCCATGCTATAAATCGTCTATAAAAGTTTCTGAAACAGTTAGCTTATTGCCAACATTAAAACAGCCAGTGTCATAGTAACCATGGTAACCATAATAGCATCCAAACGGGTGCTTTAATGTTGTACTGAATTTCATAATGCAACTCGTTTTCAAAAAAAGAACATTGTAATACACGCGCGTTTCACTACAACAGCGTCGTAATTTAAAAAAAGAACTTATTCGAATTCACGTCGTAAACTATGACGCCGGCCGCCATGTTGATACGAGTATGTATTGCAAAAAACTGTTTCAGAACCTTTTATAGAGGATTGATAACATGGATGTAGATAAAGTCTTGTATGCAACTGTACATAATTAGGTATTAAAACACTCATGTGATACTATTATCACACTCGCCTTCGCCTCGTGCGATAAACCCACATTCGTGTTTTAATACCCCTTATTATACGTCAGTTGCATAAATAACTATTTGGCGCTCGAATGACGTTGACAGCGGGCCCTATTGGTTAACATTTGTGCGGTTGTTTTGTGATGTGCATTGAAAAGTCGAGATGGTTAGTTAGTTCCGATTTTGGCCACGCGCCAATAGATCCCTGTACCTCTTTTTATGTAAAGTGTCATTTTTAGGACCATAGAGCCAACGGGACCCTATTACTAAGGCTCCGCTGTTCGTCCGTCTGTCACAGGTTTGTATCTTTTGAACCGTAATAGAAAGACACTTGAAATTCTCATAACAACAAAAAATAAAAATAAAATTTAAAAAAAAGAAGGGAAGTCTAGGAACAGACACAAATCAGGCAGAGACCAGAGGGAACAGAGACAAGGCAGCATTTCGCGGGTTCGATTCCCGCACGGAACAAATATTTGGACGCCCTACAAGTATTTGTTCCGAGTCTGGGTGTTTTTCTATCTATAATATGCAGGTATGTATTTACAATTTAAAAAAAATGTATATAAGTAGTTTATCAGCCATCTCTTTACCATAACACAAGCATTAGGTTGCTTAGTTTGGGACTAGATGGCGTTGAGTGGAACGTCCAAGGAAAACAAAAATCATAGTTCCCTTTGTCTTGTGTCTGTTCTAAAAATTTGTTTATTTTGATTATACTCACAAAACCCCGTTCCGCTGGCAGTGCGTGTAATCATAAGCTGAGGGCTTAGTGCGAGTTTTTATATTACTCCATCGCGTTTACGTTAACGTTGACGTACGTCAATTCGTATGGAATAACTGTGTTTCCGATTACAGTCACCAGACGGCGCTTATTTTATTTTATTTTATTTTATTTGGGAAAACAGACAATCGTACATTGTATATTAAATCTAGTTACACAGTATGCTGTAAGTAAATGTACAATCCACTACGTTTCCACATGTTACTAGTTTAAAAAAAAAGATACAGTGTTGGGAAAATTAAGCAAAATTAAGCAGTAATTAACTACATTACATGTTTAAATAATAGGTACATAATTATTAAAATTTATGAGCAAGGCGCTTAATAATTTGTTCTCTAAATGTATATTTAGATAGGGCAAAAACATCAATATCATTAAAGTTATTATTGTAAGCCTGAACCAATCTCTGGAGCGGCGCTCTCTCCCCTGCATTTGTGCGGCAGGGAGTTGTAGCAAACAGTGGATACGAGCGCGCCTCACGCCTCAACACTGTTCTAGGTACAATATAGCATATTTTACTGATTAATTCAGAGCAATCAAACCTATTATGTACAAGTCCATGGAGCATCATTCCTTGGAGCAACAAGCGTCTAGAGCGTAATGTTAATAATTTAAACTTACTCAAAGCGTTTTTATAAGATAAACGTACGGTGCGACATTTGTACTGCAATGTACTGAGGAACTTACGCTGAACTCTCTCAATTGCAGTCTCATATTTAATATAATATGGATCCCAGATCATACAAGCATATTCCACCTGTGGGCGAACTAGAGAATTAAATAAATACAGATATGTGGCTGGTCGTTTAAAGTCGGTCGAAGTTCTCATAACAAAGTTATACATTTGAAATGCTTTAGCAGTAATTTTATCTATATGTAGATTTAAGTGAAGTTTACAATCAAGAAGAACGCCCAAGTCACAGCTTATTCAGTTTCAGTACAAATTGAAATTTACGTTAACGTGGAGTACTTACTCGCACTAAGGCCTCTGTTTCGTAACCAATAAATTCTACTTTAGAAAAAATCAGAACGGGTAAAGTCCACATTTTTGGAATCGACGAAAAAACTTGCAAAATGAGTGTAGCGCACTCACCGATTAACCATGTTGACTGACATAGTGATGTGGCGCTGGATATCAATATAGTTAATGTCGATAAAATAAATATTCATCTTCTAATTTTCATCATTCATCATCATTCAATTCATCTACTAATAATAAAGCTGAAGAGTTTGTTTGTACGTTTGAACGCGCTAATCTACGGAACTACCAGTCGGATTTGAAAAAATATTATTGCATTTGATAGCCCTATTCTTGAGGAAGCCTTTTCTTAAGGAGGAGCTCGTGGCTAAGTAATAACAGCCGCACGGGTCGATCCATCAGGTTAACTACGCTTGCCGGGGTTGGTCCGTGGATGGGTGACCATTATTACAATCCGCCGTGACTCCGTGCCTCGGAAAGCACGTTAAGCCAGCGCTGGGGCTCCGTTTCGCATGGGGTCGCGGCATTATGCTGAGCGTTGGCCGTTTTGCGTAGATGTGACGCATATTTTCCCCCCATATTGTATTTAAATAGTTATTTTATTTTATTGTAATTTGTGTCATGTTTATCGCAAATAAACATTTTTTCTTTCTTTCTTTCTTTCTTTCTTTCAAGCCGTTGGTCCCGGCTGTCATTCGTGGATCTTTGACAGTCGTTACGGGTCGTCAGAAGCCCGAAAGTCTCACAACCAGTCTTACCAAGGGGTATCATATTACCTATTTACGGGGTTGTGGAGGTCAGATAGGCAGTCGTTCCATGTAAAATACTGGTATTCAGCTGCATCCGGTTAGACTGGAAGCCGACCCCAACATAGTTGGGAAAAGACTAGGCAGATTGATTCTTGAGGAAGGCTTTAAGGTATAGCCTTAGGGTTAGGAGCCGAGTAAAAAGAAAAAAAAAAAGAACGCTAAGCAAAAAAGAAGTAATAGCACGGGCAGGTGATGCGATGCAACGGGATGGGTTGGGGAGCAAGAAACTTTACGCAGACGAAGTCGCGGGTAGAAGCTAGGAGGTAAAGAAATACAGGAATATTTGTCACCAATAAGCCTCATACAGTGCTGATAGAGTGATAAGAGTATCGCACAACTCAGAGAAAGCTAAGAACTCAGGTATCTTGGTTCTTGACGTTGTCAACATGTGAGACATCTGGCTTAAGGTCATAGCACACATATCAACTCGGAAACGGATCGTAACCGTATCAACTCGAGCTGTTTATTATTCTTTGTATGAAATTCCTTACTGAAAAGCACAGTAATCGGAATCGTAACGTAAACCATTCGCCTCGGGACAAGCTCGTCAAGCTCACGAACCGCGGTGTGGCGCGTGGTCAACCAGTGGACCCCGCGCTTACGGCTCGTCGTCCCCGAGCTTACGCCTCTCGATCGCCTCGCTTGCGTCTCTTCGTCCACCCTTGCCAATGTGTGTCACTTTCTCGTGAATAAACAGTTTTTCTTTCTTTCTTTCTTAGAAATAGGTTCGGCAATCATTGTGCTGATAGGCGTTAGTTACATTCGATGGCATAATAGCAATGAGCTTCAACCAACTCCTGAATCCTCATGTGTCCAGGCTCTTGAAGTAACTATCTAACATGGCTCTCCCATTAGGATCAAGGCTTGATCCTGAACTCGTATAGTTGTTAAGAAGTTCCTCTCTCTGGAACCCTTATTTAAAAGCTTAGATCTTGGCCCCCCGGTGGAACTTTTTCTTTAAAATTCATCATTCTACTGTCCTTATCTGAATTTATTTGTGGTGGACACAACATGTCTCTTTCTTCCATATAACTTCTCTATAAGTCGTCATCTCGGTAGTTACTCCCTTTTTAGCCATATCATCTTTCACACAGTCCATCCATCGTTTCTTTGGTCTTCCCCTACTCGTATAGCCATCCACATTCATACTCAGAACTTTCCTGACGACATTTTCCTCATTCCTCCGCATCACATGCCCATACCGTGACAACCGAGTTTCACACTTCTTTTCCAGTCACCACAAGATTAAAAAATTCAAAATATCTACCTAATAAAATCGTAAATTCACTGACAGGCAACGCGCAGCCTAAACTGCTGGGGGATGAAATTTTGTATGGAAGTTCATCATTTTTGTTCATGGCAAATCCCATTAAGCTCATAGCCTTGTTCTATCATACAACTCATCCAATGAGTCGTAACACCCCACGATAAAAAAAGCATCGACTTCAAAAATGCTTGTGAACATCACTATTTTTGCGTGAAAGAGCGTTTGGCATTTGACCCAATCCCGAAGAGAACAATAATTTACATGCACCCCGGGGCCGCATGCACCCCACCCCTGGCTTCACCCCCTTGTAACCCCATTTACCCTAGCACGGAATTTTGTCACAAAAAAGCAGTTTTTTCGCAGTAAATTGAACAGCCGAATTTACTTACAAGACTAGAGTTTGTAGAAGCCATTAACATCACTTTGTTTTCCTCGTAGGGGGTAGGCAGACATAAAGACTTGGTAAAATAAGGGTTCAATCTGCCTAGCCTTTTCCCAACTATGTTGGGGCGGCTTCCAGTCTAACCAGATGCAGCTGAATACCGGTATTTCACATGGAGCGACTGCCTATCTGGCCTCCACAACCCAGTTACTGGGTAAGATCCAAGAATGACAGCCAGCGGGTCCAACGACCGAACGTGCTTTCCGAGGCACGGAGGAGTCTCGGGATATAAAGATAGTCACCCATCCACAGACCAACCGCGGCAAGCGTAACTTAATCTGATCGATCGACCCGTGTGGCTAATATTACTTAGCCACAATCCCCCGAGGTAAAAATAAGGGTTAAAAATTAAAATCAAAAGTTATTCATTCAAAGTAGGCTGAGAACGAGCACTTTTTGAACGTCAAAATTAGGTACAGACAACAGCACATCAGGTGAAATGATCTCCAAATGATTTTAAACCTTAAAATGTTGATGGTTAAGTTCAAAACCGAATGAGAAAATTTGACAGTTTGTAGTAACTCGCTGCTGTGTGTTTGAGAGACAGAAACGTTAAACCATACGTTACGTCTGTACATTACGGTACAGTAGTACTCAACTAATATGGCTTATCGATGTACCTGCGCAAAAGATGAATTTTCAAAGCGCGGGAAATGCTATTGACCAATCGGCACGCTCCACACTTTTTCCTGTACCGCTATTGGTCGGTAGCTGCCGCCATGTTAGCGCGCGCCGCTTGACAGCCGCCATACTTGCAAGTGAGACGGAACTAACAGCTGCAGTGTATTATGAACCTTATAGTAGTGATCTAAGGTTGATTGTAAGTTTTAAGCATTCTCGTTAATCTTCGGGGCCATACTTTCTTTTCTGTGCGAACGAAGATTCACGACGCGCCTTATCAGTTGGGTACTACTGTACCGATTAAGTACCATAAAATAGCGGCCGAGCCTAATTGCCCTAACCGGCCACAAATCAGGCACTCTACTGAGCAGACTTGCTTCTGAGAAATTCCTGAAGGAAAACCCAATAATTATACCCAACCTAGGAATCGAACGAAGGACCCAATCGCCCTTGCGACTTGCGACCACTAGACCAACGAGGCAATCCAAGTGTTTAATGAAGTCGTTTGATAATACATATTGAAGAGTAATATTTTGAAGTCAATACAACACAATTATTTTTGTTCTACAATTTTAATCAATCAATCTGCCTAGCCTTTTCCCAACTATGTTGGGGTCGGCTTCCAGTCTAACCGGATGCAGCTGAATACCAGTATTTTACACGGAGCGACTGCCTATCTGACCTCCACAACCCAGTAACTGGATAATACGATACCTCTTGGTAAGACTGGTTGTCAGACTTTCGGGCTTCTGACGACCCGTAACGACTGTCAAAGATCCACGAATGACAGCCGGGACCAACGTCTTAACGTGCTTTCCGAGGCACGGAGGAGTCTCGGTATGTAAAGATGGTCACCCATCCACTGAGCAACCCCGGCAAGCGTAGCTTAACCTGATGGATCGACCCGTGCGGCTGTAATTACTTAGCCACGAGCTCCTCCTACAATTTTAATCATTTTGAAAAAATTAAAGTCTTTATACTGAAATCTGATAGGTCGCATTTTGTAATGTTTTTAAAGATAATGAACATCCGCATACCCAGCTAACGACATCTATGACAAAAATCCAAAATTAATGTTGTTTAATAATAACATGACAAGCGCTAAAACCACAAGGGTTTTCCTCTCCTCGTAAATTATGTCCTGCGAAATATAAATCACGATATCACTAACGCCATCTAGTAGGTTTGTAGCACACCACAGTTATAAAAAGTTGTCAACAGATGGCGTTGTTATTAATTATTGATTGTGGAGTAATTTGGCATTGTTTGCAGCAGGTCTGTATGGCTTCGTTTTGAAAAGTCGTGAATTACTGTAATCTAAAATTATCGTGCCGTTGTTATAAAGTTGGTAATAGCAGGTCAGTCACGCACGGAAAGTTTAGCCGTAATTTTCATGGTGCTGCGTTTAGTTTGAGTTGGTGCTCGACTAGTCCAGCTTTTGCTCCAACACACACAAAATACCTGACTCATTTTACAGTTTTTCAAGCTTTGAATGTAACGTCAATTTAATTATTTGTCAGGACTATTGATCCCATTTAATGTGCTCCATTTCATGCCGTGGAGTAACAAAAATACACTTTAATTACTGATGTCAGATTATACAAGTCCAATGAAATAGAGGAGGAGCCTGCATGCAATTTCGCTGCGGTAGATGAATATGCAATAAAGTAAATATTATATCCTATTAGTAGCCTTAGATAATAGGTGCTTCTTTAAGTGCCTTTTGAGGAAACGAAACTCCGATGTGTAAATAGTTTGTTTTTAGAAAAACCTACTTAACCCACATCTGACAGAAAATGCGTCGGGCATAACTTCTTTAACTTCCAGTTAGTACCTACGCTCGACGCCTTGATCTCTCAACCTATAGTTAAAAATAGTAACTAATGGTTCAATTTTAACCGATACCTAGTTAATATTTTAACTATTGGTTGAGTTAACTACGGATCAAGAAACCGTGAATGTTTCATTAACTATCCATACTAATATTATAAATTCGAAAGTAACTCTCTGTCTGTCTGTCTGTCTGTCTGTCTGTCTGTCTGTCTGTTACCTTTTCACGCCTAAACCACTGAACGGATTTCGATAAAATTTGGCAAGGCTATAGATGGTATCCTGGGGACGGACATAGGCTACTTTTTGTTTCAAAAATAATCATACAGGGGATGATATAGGGGATGAAAGTTTGTAAGGGAAACCCAGTATTTCTTAAGTTAGGGATAACAAATTTATGATATTGGTAGGAAATAAAGAAATATGTGGTTAAGCGTTTTTGAAAAATCATCCCCTAAGGGGTTAAAATAGGGGTTGATTTTAAAATTTATAAAACTGCACGGATTTCGATAAAATTTGGCAAGGCTTTATATAGCATCCTGGGGAAGGACATAGGCTACTTTTTGTCTTAAAAATAATCCTACAGGGGGTGATATAGGGGGTGAAAGTTTGTATGGGAAACTCAGTATTTCTTAAGTTAGGGATGTGAAAATTAAAATGTATGCTTTTGATAGGAAATAAAGAAATATGCGGTTCAGCGTTTTTGAAAAATCATCCCCTAAGGGGGTAAAATAGGGGTTGATTTTAAAATTTACAAAACTGCACGGATTTCGACAAAATTTGGCAAGGCTTTGTATATCATCCTGGGAAAGGACATATGATACTTTCAAAAACAATACTACAGGGGGTGATATAAGGGATGAAAGATGGGAAACCCAGCATTTCTTAAGTTAGGGATATGAAAATTCAAATTTATGCTTTTGGTAGGAAATAAAGAAATATGTGGTACAGTGTTTTTGAGGGGGTACAATAGGGGTTGACAAATGTTTGTGTACCTACCTCTTTTTAAGAGATTTAAGGGATTGGAAATGTAGTCATAGTTCGAATCTTGAGGTAATATTTAGTCTTTATTTCATTCGACGTTTTTACGAGGAAATTATTTGAATGAGTGGACACTCGGACAAAAGTTATTTGTTATTAGAGCGTGACTGGCATAATAAATTTTAAGTAATTAACAAAGTCCCCCCGCCGCGTAAGTGTGTCTGTTTGAATGCGATAATGTCAAAAAGTACCCAACGGATTTTCTGTAGTTTCTGGAGTGATTCAGTGTAATTCATTATGGTTATTTGTAAATTGTCTGAAATATGACGACGACTGTTGAAGATGTCGGAAAAAATCATGCCGACTGGTAGCTTTATGCCTACTATACACGGTAACGATATATCGTAGCGATTTGAGTTTGCACAGTTATATCGGATGGCCCTATGTTTTCCACATGTGTACGTTCCCATGGGATATTTTCCGACATCCACGCGGGCGAAGCCGCGGGCAAAAGCTAGTCTTCTTCTATAACTTATTAACTTGTCCGTTCTGGCATTACGCGACCGACGATACGCGACGCATCTTACATTAGATAGGTACCACCAATTAACATGCGTGGACTGCCCAGAACGGACATCTTTATAAAAAAAAATACATCCCTCTACCTGTGTACGAGTGAAACAGCAAGCACACTCTCCCGACTCAACGCTCCACCGTCCTTGAACGAGCTCTATAATTCCCGACTCCGTCTATCTCCTTCATTTAATTCCATTCGAAATTACAAATAGCTTCTTAGGGCGTTCCCAACGATTACATTTGAAACTTAAGGCTATTTCAAACAATTTATGACGGCTCTGACTTTCGAAACTCGATTTAGGGAAGTTCTCAAAATAATCGCACAGATTTGTCGGCAGTTTTAATGTGGGGTCAACGGATTTGGGGAGGGTTGTGAGTGTTAGCGTTTATATTGTTTTCAAGCTGATAAATAGAATAGACATAACATCACGCCTTTATTCCCCGAAGGGCTGGGCAGAGGCACCCAATACTACACCCAAATCTTTTTCTATCTATAATATGTATGTATTTACAAAAAAAAAAAAAAAATGTATATAAGTAGTTTATCTGCCATCTCGTTACCATAACACAAGCATTAGGTTGCTTAGCTTGGGACTAGATGGCGTTGTGTGAAATGTCCAAGTACATTTATTTATTTATTTTTATTTATTAAATCTGGCCACGTAATAGGGGGCGACCCAATTGCCATCAACTGGGCACAAATATAGACCCTGGGCTGCTTCTGAATACTCCAGAAATTCCAGAAATGGAAAAACTCAATAATTAATATATTTACATATTATGTACAAGTACCTTTATAATGAAAATAAAAAAGGGGAGGGCTCACAAGGCATCAAAAAATTCCACCACACCAAATTGCCACGTTTGATGGCAATGCTAGTTCTTTGGGCTAAAAATAGGCCAGCCCTTTGGTCCCGTGTAGAGTCGCCGCTTGGCGAGGTCCGGAAAAACTCGATGAGCACTCGGACCCCAAGGCCCTAGTGTTTCAAGCCCATACGGCTCAAACTCAAACTCATGCATTGCATTTTATTGCATTGTGTCAAACATATAGCTCCCAATAAGGTTGTAATATTTGCGCCGTTTGAGGTGCTCTGCTACTGCATTACTACATAACCGGGAATCGAACCCATGACCTCATGCTCAGCAGTGGCGCTAGCAACCACTACACCAACGAGGGAAATAGAATAGATTGCCTGTTATAACATTCACTATACAGGTTGTAAGTGGCTATATTTTAAGGGGTCATTGTACTCATCATTATGAACAACTTTTACTATGGGACTAAACCTGAAATCGCGAAAAAAAATGAGCTGTTCCCTACATTTTGACGAATTATGCGAACATAAATGTACTGAACAGAAGATTTTTTTTTGCGATTTCTGGTTTGGTCCTACAATAACATGGTAAATCTCTCAATATTGTGAGTACAAACTTACATTTACTGTTGGAATGTATGGGAGAACATGTTTTTCAACTATAACGTTAAGTTTGCTCTTGGGATAATTGCAGCATGTCGCGGGTTCGATTCCCGCACGGAACAAATATTTGTACGACCTACAAGTATTTGTTCCGAGTCTGGGTATTTTTCTATCTACATATAATATGTATGTATTTACAAAAAAAAAAAAATGTATGTAAGTAGTTTATCAGCCATCTCGTTACCATAACACAAGCATTAGGTTGCTTAGCTTGGGACTATGGCGTTGTGTGAAATGTCCAAGGATATTTATTATTATTATTATTATTTATTATTATTATTATTAATTTCATCCCAATTACAGAACCCTTCATTGTGCGTAGTCCGACACGCACTTGGCCAGTTTATATCCTAGGGCGTCTCCTCGTTCCTTGCCTCTATCAGTCTAGTATCAAGAATAGAATTGGTATAAAATTACAAAACTACTCTGCCCACCTGAGCCTAAAGTGCAGAAATAGAAATTTTGTTAGACTTTCAGTTCAATATTATTCTGAATCATCATTTTATTTTATACTTAGTTTTTTTTTTTTAAAACTAACGCAAAAATGTTTACTTTTTTAGTTTTGTACATATACTTTTCACCTTGCATTCAAAGTTTAATCGAAAAGTCTTTTTCTCGAATTCATGTTTTTCCTATTACTGCACTTTAGGTTCGGAGGGCAGTACCTAGCTACATACCACATAGCTATATACATATAGTAGTTTATCAGCCATCTCGTTTCCATAACACAAGCATTAGGTTGCTTAGCTTGGGACTAGATGGCGTTGTGTGAAATGTCCAAGGATATTATATTATTATTATTATATTATATTATATAGCTACTAACCGCCATTACTCTGACTGCGTGCAAATCTTCCTGCCAGTGCAAGAAAGCACTCGCAGGCACTAAGACCACAACTTTACCGGCGACCATTCATACTTTTCGTTAGAAGACGAACGTTTTGCTAAATGGTTGCTTGGGTACAATTGACCTTAATTGTTTTTAGAGTAATTAAAGCGTTAAGTATTATAATTTTCTTTGTTCTTGCGGGAAACTTTGAAAAATGGGTCTGTCTGTTGCCATTCTAGTAGAATGATAATTAACTTTTATTTCTGACCTATAAGTAGGTCAATCAAACAATCTGCCTAGCCTTTTCCCAACTACCCTGGGGTGGGCTTCCAGTCAACCCGGATGCAACTGAATACCAGTATTTTAAAAGGAGCGACTGCCTATCTGACCTCCACAACCCAGTAACTGGGTAATACGATACCACTTGGTAAGACTGGTTGTCAGACTTTCGGGCTTCTGACGACCCGTTACGACTGTCAAAGATCAACGAACGACAGCTGGGTCAACGGCTTAACGTGGTTTCCTAGGCACGGAGGAGTCTCGGTATGTAAATATGGTCAACCATCCACGGACCAACCCCGGCAAGTGTAGCTTAACCTGATGGATCGACAATAAACATAAGTACAGTGGATTTCATTTATTACGACCTTGGTTGTAGC
Source organism: Cosmia trapezina (assembly GCA_905163495.3). NCBI lineage: Eukaryota > Metazoa > Arthropoda > Insecta > Lepidoptera > Noctuidae > Cosmia > Cosmia trapezina. The sequence continues at coordinate 24,351,893 of LR991027.1, forward strand.
GACCTTTAACGACGTTAAATCTAAGTCCCTTGAATTTAAAGCATACTTTAGTACCAAATTCATGTGGCTATAGCGACTTTGGATGTAACGCCGAGTTCGGGTGTAGCGACTGTTTTTAATGAATCATTTGTAACAAATTCCTAGAAATCCCATGGGCAGATATTGCGACCGGAGTCGGCCGCCAAAGACACAAAGATTTCTTTCTTTCACAAACATTTCTTATCTTTTGTTTACATCCACACAGATGGTCAGCAAGTGTGGAGACCTTTACCTTTTGTTTATAGATATCAGCTAAGTAGGGGGGGAATCAGATCAGAATGTTGGGCCACAAAAGGGATGAATGAAAAGCAACTGCATGCAACTGAGATGAGAATGCTAAGAGGAATGTGTGGTGTTACACGAATGGATAGAATAAGAAATCCATACTAATATTATAAATTCGAAAGTAACTCTGTCTGTCTGTCTGTCTGTCTGTCTGTCTGTCTGTCTGTCTGTTACCTTTTCACGCCTAAACCACTGAACGGATTTCGATAAAATTTGGCAAGGCTATAGATGGTATCCTGGGGACGGACATAGGCTACTTTTTTTTTCAAAAATAATCCTACAGGGGGTGATATAGGGGATGAAAGTTTGTATGGGAAACTCAGTATTTCTTAAGTTAGGGATGTGAAAATTAAAATGTATGCTTTTGATAGGAAATAAAGAAATATGCGGTTCAGCGTTTTTGAAAAATCATCCCCTAAGGGGGTAAAATATAGTAAATAGGGGTTGATTTTAAAATTTACAAAACTGCACGGATTTCGACAAAATTTGGCAAGGCTTTATATAGCGGAGGGACATAGGATACTATTTTTTTCAAAAATAATACTACAGGGGGTGATATAGGGGATGAAAGTTTGTAAGTGAAACCCAGTATTTCTTAAGTTAGGGATAACAAATTTAAGCTATTGATAGGAAATTAAGAAATATGCGGTTCAGCGTTTTTGAAAAATCATCTCCTAAAGGGGTAAAATAGGGGTTGATTTTAAAATTTACAAAACTGCACGGTTGTCGATAAAATTTGGCAAGGCTTTATATAGCCTCCTGGGGAAGGACATAGGCTACTTTTTGTCTTAAAAAATAATCTTACAGGGGGTGATATAGGGGATGAAAATTTCTATGGGAAACTCAGTATTTCTTAAGTTAGGGATGTGAAAATTAAAATGTATGCTTTTGATAGGAAATAAAGAAATATGCGGTTCAGCGTTTTTGAAAAATCATCCCCTAAGGGGTTAAAATAGGGGTTGATTTTAAAATTTACAAAACTGCACGGATTTCGACAAAATTTGGCAAGGCTTTATATAGAATCCTGGGAAAGGACATAGGATACTTTCAAAAACAATACTACAGGGGATGAAAGTTTGTAAGGGAAACCCAGTATTTCTTAAGTTAGGGATAACAAATTTATGCTATTGGTAGGAAATTAAGAAACATGCGGTTCAGCGTTTTTGAAAAATCATCCCCTAAGGGGGTAAAATAGGGGTTGATTTTAAAATTTACAAAACTGCACGGATGTCGATAAAAATTGGCAAGGCTTTATACAACGTGTAATGCTAAATGCGCAAAACCTCTTAAAGGGTCATTGTACTCATCATTATGAACAACTTTTACTATGGGACCAAACCTTAAATCGCGAAAAAACAACAGCTGTTCAGTACATTTATGTTCGCATAATTCGTCAAAATGTACTGAACAGCTGATTTTTTTTTCGCGTTTTCAGGTTTGGTCCCATAGTAAAAGTTGTTCATAATGATGAGTACAATGACCCCTTAAGAGGTTTTGCGCATTTAGCATTACACGTTGTATAGCATCCTGGGGAAGGACATAGGCTACTTTTTGTCTTAAAAAATAATCCTACAGAGGGTGATATAGGGGATGAAAGTTTTTATGGGAAACCCAGCATTTCTTAAGTTAGGGATATGAAAATTCAAATCTATGCTTTTGGTAGGAAATAAAGAAATATATGGTACAGCGTTTTTGAGGGGGTACAATAGGGGTTGACAAATTTTTGTGTACCTACCTCTTTTTAAGAGATTTAAGGGATTGGAAATGTAGTCATAGTTCGAATCTTGAGGTAACATTTAGTATTTATTTCATTCGACGTTTTTACGACGAAATTATTTGAACGAGTGGACACTCGGACAAAAGTTATTTGTTATTAGAGCGTGACTGGCATAGTAAATTTTAAGTAATTGACAAAGTCCCCCCGCCGCGTAAGTCTGTCTGTTTGAATACGATAATGTCAAAAAGTACCGAACGGATTTTCATACGGTTTTCTCCAATAAACGGAGTGATTCAGTGTAATTCATTATGGTTTTGTGTAAATTGGCTGAAATATGACGACGACTGTTGAAGATGTCGGAAAAAACTCATGCCGACTGGTAGCTTTATGCCTACTATACACGGTAACGATATATCGTAGCGATTTGAGTTTGCACAGTTATATCGGACGGCCCTATATTTTCCACATGTACTATCAACGATTTTTGTGCAGCACCCCCATAAGGTCGCTTTTCGCCTGCACGACCAGGGGCAGGCGGGTCCTGATTGATGATGATGATTGATGGCATTGTTTTCGTCAACCAATAGTGCTTCGGCGCATATTACAAAAGAAAGGGTTGTTCTACCCAAGTTAACAAAAAAAAGAAAGGGTCGTTCGAAGGCTCATTGGTTACAGATTTTTTTTGTCAACTTGGGTAAAGTTAACAAAAAAATCTGTAAACAATGAGCTAATAAAAATTTTATTTTTGCCTGCCGTAGCTTTCAAAACGGAACTTTATTTGATTGCTTTGAATGAAATAAGTAGGTATTTTATGAGCCTTGTTTGGTAATTTGAATAACCTGATTGATTTTAAGTATCCTAAACATTTTGAGATGACATTAATAGTCATGTTGTATTGTTGTGTTGTAAGGGCCGTGACTGAAATGCTTGGAACCATAAGGTAGGAAATAAAGTTTTAGACTTGTGCTGAAACTATACTAAAGTAAGTTTAGAAATTACGGAGAAGAAAAACCTTTTTGTATTTTCATAATATTTAAATATGAATATAGGTATGAACATCGATATGTTACCGCTAATGTGCGTAAATCAGTTAGGGCCATAAGATCAATTGTAGTTTAAACCTCGGAAGAGAGTTTAATCACTGGGCATCGATTATTGCGTAAGATCAAGCAGGTAGTTGATCGATTATTGGCAGTTTAAACCATCGATTCGTTTAAACTAAGCCAAAGGGACAGTTAAACTCCTTTGGTTGGATTAAACTGACCGTGTGCGTACCAGATGGCATAAATAGACGCGACGACCTTTCAAAAAAATTGCTACAAACAAAACATTTCTACCTGACTGCTTTAAATTCTACGTAGTATGTTATTGAAGCTTTGTTTTCATGACAGTGACTCGGATTCAGATATCGAAATAATACACAAGTTGAACGATCTAAATACATAGTTATTATAGTAGACCGTATGTCGTTAGATCAAGATACAATCATTGGAATCAATGGAATGACATAGAATTCATACGTTGTTTTCGTGTTTTCGGTTTCAGCAAGAGCTATTTCAAGCGAAATCGGAAGCGAATGTCATCCGGATAAGGTAAATTTTATTTAAATTAAGTAAGTACTCCTAATAAGTATCTAAAGAGTTTTTTCTAGAGATACGACCTACTCAACTGGGTCTTTTTGTTGCCATTATTTTAGTGAATGGATGAACTAACTTCGAATAAACTAGAGAATGTTGCCATGTGTAAAAGACTAATCGAAGTTTAACTAATCTGTTCATATTTTCCATTGGATCATATCACCATGGATTATATTGTATCGTAGATTCCGATATCCATACTTTAAACTGCTTTTGATCTTACGGCCCTTAGAGTGCAGATTAACTTGTTAATCTCTTGTTAATCGGGTTGATTCCGTTAAAGTGGAAAACAATGTTTAATTTCTTATCCTATTAACTAGATAATCTGCAGACTTCCTAGGTAATCTGCAGACTAACGGCCAAGAATACTGTTAAGTTAATAAAACAGGTTCTTTGCTTGAATAAAACATTCGAATTCACGATAATTATTTAATTTTAATTTCTGTCGACGGCGATGCGGACGAATTTTTTAATATCCTATGATTATTTCCCCTCCTTTTTTATATTTTTTTTAAGACTTAGACCTTAAATTATGTAACTGAAATAAATATCAACTTTCAAATACACTCCTTTGCAAAAAAAACGGGCACTTTGGATTTTTCAACATTATTGGTAATCATTTAGTTCTAATGAGGTTTTAATAGGCAAACTATGTTCCTGGCACATAATAAAGAGTCTGGGTATGAAAAAAAGTTAATTTCAAATTCAGAACTGTTGTTTTTAGAAATAATAATCCCTTTTTCAGTTTATGACTTTTTACTTACTATTCGCGGGTTTGCGGTTAAAAGGTTATCAGGCAACTAAAACTAACTTCTCGTTATTTTTATTAGAATAATTTATGTTTGTCGCATAATCCTGCCTCATTGTGACTTCAAACAGATATCTTTGTGTCGATTATAATGGCAGAAAAAGCAATAAGAGCTAGTAAAATTATAGCGCCGCTGGAAGTGGGGTGTAGCCAATGTTACGGCTCACAGCGGTTAAACGTGAGTCGTTCCACCGTCCAAAGAACCTGGACTCGATACCAAAAGATAGGTTCCGTTCAAAGAAGGCAAGGTTGTGGGAGAAAACGTTGCACACAACCACGAGACGACCGCTTTTTAGTGACTCAGGCATTGAGTAATCGCAAATGCAGTTACATAGACCTCAAAAGAAACCTTGAAGAGGTACGAGGAGTAGAAGTTAGCCTATGGACAGTGAGGAGGAGGCTTTTAGCGGTTGATATACGCAGTCGATGACCAGCGCGGGCCCCCAAATTACTCCGTGAGTACCGGATTGCTCGACCGAGGTTCACTAAAAATTGTCTATCTTGGACACTAGGTAACTGGAGTGGCGTACTCTTCTCCGATGAGGCTCGAATTTGTCTGAATGGTGAGGACCGACGACGGCAAGTGTTACGAAGACCAGGGGAACGCTATGCCGACGTGTGTTTTGAAGAAATCACCCCTTATGGTGGAAGGTCCATTATGTTTTGGGCGGACGTAACTTCCAGCTATCGTACCGAGATAGTGTTCATTGCAAATGGCTTACTAAATGCGCAAAGGTACATAACAGGAATAATTTGTCAACATGCACAGCCCGCACTGACTGTAATTGGTGAAGATGCTATTTCATGGACGATAATGCTCGGGACCACCGTTCTGGCGACGTAGATGCTTATATGCAAGAGGTCGGTATTCGTCGTCTGGATTGGCTAGCGCGGAGCCCCGACCTTAACCCCATTGAGTACGTCTGGGACCTCCTAAAAAGGCGAGTATGACCTGTCCAACGACCTTCCCCAAACATCAGGGAGCTTAAACGTGTGATTTCGGCTGAGTGGGAACACATTCCACAGGACACCATGAAAAGCCTGGTGGAAAGCATGCCAAGATGATTACATGCCGTAATCGCTGCAAGGAGAGGTCATACTCGTTATTAATTTTTATTTTTTAATGTCTTTTTTTATTAAAATACCATAAAAATACTCGTAGTCTTAATTTAATTATACCCTAAAAATTTCCATTTTAACACGACTTTCTGTTTACATTGACTAAAACACCGATTCCAGGATTTAAGGGTTAAAAACTGTATTCTCAATGATAATAAGAAATTTCTAGTCATTTATGCTAACGACATACTAAAAATATTAATATTATCCATAGAAAAGCCAATGACTGTAAGGTGCCCGTTTTTTTTGCAAAGGAGTTTAGATGTCCTTCTGCTCGGACAACGCCATTTTAATTTATGTAACTGAAATAAATATCTTAAATTATGTAACTGAAATAAATATCAACTTTCAAATAGATGTCCTTCTGCTCGGACAACACCATTTTAATTTCTAATAATAATCTAAAGTTTGGTGACATTTAACACATAAATAAAAGTAATAAAACAAATCAATACAATAGTGTGTAGGTAGGTAATTAAAATTTTACTCGTATGTTACTCCACTGAATTAACCGATCAAATTAGACAATTTAACTAAAGGAACTTTACTTCAATAAAATAAAGTCTGTCTGTATGTCTGTCTGTCTGTCTGTCACAGCTGGATATCTCAAGAACTACTAATGCCATCAACTTGAAATTTGGAACAGGTTTAGATGACGTTTACCAAACTATTTTGAAAACAAGAAAGAAATAAAAAAAATATTCTTTTGTTTGCAACAGGGTCATAAAAATTCAAAGTGATGCTAGGGCGTGTAGGGTATCTTATAATGAAAGAATGCTGTTTGCACATTCTCAAACATTTTTTTATTTTATTTTAGGCCGCATAGTTTTCGACTTTTGATGAAAAATTTAAAAATAAAAACCGTTTTTTTTTTGTTTTTTTAGTATCAACAAATACTAAAAACGGCGATCCACAAGGTATTTTGTTTAAATATGGGCGAATTTCTGCAACTGCAAAAAATACCCTTGTAATTCACAGTATCGTTATGAAATACATGGTTATCTTTGCGATAGTTAAACATAATATGGTACGGAACCCTTTGTGTGCGAGTCCGTCTCGCACTTGACCGGTTTTTTTTTATATATATTTTTAAGACTAAGATTTTAAATTATGTAAATTAAATAAATACTGTTGAAACTTTATTACGATTTGTGTTTTCCTATCATAAATGTTTAAATACCAATTTCTAAGAAACTTATGGGGCCGATGCACATCTGGCGAGGCGCAGCACAGCGTGTTTTGTCAATGCCAAACCAAAATCAACATTGCGAGCCTTAAAATAAGGTTGAAAATAAATAACCTGAGACGCGCACCTTTTTCCGCTTAGATACAATCTCATCATTATTTAAAAAAAAAAACAATTCAAATTTCGTTTGATGATAATTTCTACCAAACGCAGTGGCATCTATGCCACGGTACGGGTCTACGGTATGGAACTGGAACATGTGTAACAATAATAATCTAATCAAACTATAAGTAATACTGTATATGTAATAAATATTAAATTAAAACCCATAAATTAAAAAAAATATTTTTTTCTAACAAAATAAATTCAGTAAAAGAAATCACTCTATCTAGACAACCGAGCTGCGGTGCGGGCCACCTGCGGTGCACCATAGTGCCCACAATCCATTGTCCACCGAAAATGTTTTTTTTTGTTTGCACACATGTTCAAGGATTCAAGTTCATTCACTCATTGACCTAGTGGTCCAATTCTACAGTGTTTAAATTTACTCAAAATGAAAACTCTCCTTATTGACCTAATTACTGCACTATCATCAAACGGAATATTATACCCACATTACCATCGTACTAGAGGAGCTCGTGGCTAAGTAATAACAGCCGTACGGGTCAATCCATCGGGTTAAGCTACGATTGCCGAGGTTGGTCCGCGTATGGGTGACCATCTTTACATACCGAGACTCCTCCGTGCATCGGAAACCACGTTAAGCCGTTGGTACCGGCTGTCATCTGTGGATCTTTGACAGTCGTTAAGGGTCGTCAGTAGCCCGAAAGTCTGACAATCAGTCTTACCAAGGGGTATCGTATTACCCAGTAATTGGATTGTGGAGGTCAGATAGATAGTTAGATCTGTTCAGCTTATAATTAAATCAACATTCTCGTCTGCAAAATGCGCTGATTAGTTTTTTCTAATTATCTTTCATTTTCTTCATTCGGATCATCAAAATGATCTGTTTTTATCTCTTAATAAACGGTTCGTTTCATATTAACAATGCATCGGATTTATGTAATAATTAGACTATTTTAATGCTAAGAGTTCATGAAAGCAAATACTATAAAAAAATGCACCTAAATCACCTTTCTCTAACAACAATAATAATCTCAAAATACCTACTTACAAAACTCTTTTTCTTAGCTTTTTTGAAATTATTTTTATTTTGAGATTTAAGTGCAATTTTTGTTTAGTATTAGCTTTATTGAACTCTTGTCATTTGTCATTAAAATAATTAAATTATTACCAAGGCACGATGCAATGTTATTATGAAATAGACCGTTCAAAAAACAGAGCATTTTGAGAAGATTGTGATTTCCGAATTAAGAAAATTAAAGAATAGAAAATACTAATCAGGTCATTTTGAAGAATAGAATATTGAGCTAATTATGCTCTGAACAGGTTTCGTAAAAGAATTCTTTATTGCCATAAAGTAAGCATATAAACATAACTCGAAATGTTGTTGGCGCGAGAGAGCTGTATTTAACGCTTGATTTACCTGACATAATCGACCTAGATGAATTTAAAAAAAATAACTAGCTATTACGTATATTATAATTATTTATGTGCCATAATAATATTTCATGTTATTTAATTACTTTTGTCTATAAAAATCTTTCTAAGTTAGATTTCCTGCCGATTCGTCTAAATTCCGAAATCAGACCAATGCGGAGGAAATCTAGCTTAGAGATGAGTATTGATGATCTTTATGGTTAAAATTAAGTAAATACATAGTTCTTGCTGCCGCGAATCATATTTTGATTAAGATAAAACCTTACACTGCACTGCAAATTGCAAAAAACGCAAGAACATTTGAATTTCGCGTTCTACCACAGGGCAATCATCTTAAGTTGATTTTTGTGTTACCATTCGCTATTAAATCATCCTAAATACATTTTGCCTGTTCGCTCATTGTGTTTTATTGGCTTCAAACCCTTGAAGCGGTGCGGAAGGTTCGTCAGCCCCATGGTTTTTTATTTAACAAAAGACACATGCAAAAGCATAAGATTATTAGAAAGAATGAGTGGCGCAGTTGAGAATGACCAAACCACTTTCATACAAATCAGGCTAAGGTCGGACCGTAAAAGACCATTGTTTTGGTTTCACATAACGAAAATATTATCGTTTCTGAACCATCTCGTCTCTGAAAATTTGAGTGGTCATTAAAACAAACGCCGAAAGGAGCTCGTGGCTGAGTAATAACAGCTGCACGGGTCGATCCATCAGGTTAAGCTACGCTTGCCGGGGTTGGTCCGTGGATGGGTGACCATATTTACATACCGAGACTCAACCGTGCCTCGGAAAACACGTTAAGCCGTTGGTCTTTTTTTAGGGTTCCGTACCAAAATGGTAAAAAGGAACCCTTATGAGTCTTATGACTCAGTCTGTCTGTCTGTCACTGCTGGATATCTCAAGAACTACTAATGCTATCAACTTGAAATTTGGAACAGTTTTAGATGACGTTTATTGGTTAAACGTCATCTAAAACTGTTCCAAATTTCGCAAATAAGAATTTTTTTTTTGCAACAGGGACTACTAGGGCATGTGCATATGAAAGAGCGCTGTTTGCACATTTTCAAACCTTTTTTAATTTTATTTAAAAAAAAATACCGTCCCCCACCCCCGTTATCTCCGAAGTTTGCATAGAAATCTGAAATTATTTTATGTGATAGAAGTTTATGTAAAGATTACAGGAAAAATAAAACGATCTCTAAATAGCACACTTTTTCAGAAATCATCAACAAAAATTAAATATAAATGAGTACGGAGTCCTTGGTGTGCGAGTCCGACTCGCTCTTGACCGGTTTTTTATACCTCTACCTAATTTTTTTTGTTGCTGAGCAGCCCAGCTCTGTTTTTTTTTTACTGAAAAAAGGGTGCAAAAAATCTTTAGAAGTGCAAGTTGCAACTGAATACCAATACCAATTAAGGGGATGCGCTGTGGTAGCACGCGAAATTAATTTTTTTTGGGTTTTTTGCAATTTACAGGTATCGGGTTGTATCTTGATCAAAATATGATACGCGGAAATAAAACATATGTATTTACATAATTTTAACCATAAAAATCATCAACTCATCTCTCTATCAAAATTATCTATTAAAATTATGTAAATACATTATGTTTTATTTCAGCTTATCAAATTTTGATCAAGATACAATCTGACACGGACCTGCAAATTGCATAAAACGCAAGAAAATTTGAATTTCATGGGCTACACAGCGCATCCTCCTTAACTTTTAGTAAAAAAAAGCCCATTGTTCATTTTAGGGTCATTCTTAGGCGATATTCTTCGCTCATTGGTCGAACAAAAACAATTAACTTTACAACAATATCCACATCCTTCATTCATTGGTCAAACTGAATAAGGGTGTTGCAATCTACTATTTCTACGTTCAAACGAAAAAGTTTTGAAAGTGATAATGCACAGCGCCAGCCCATAGTACGTTCCCATGGGATATTTTCCGACATCCACGCGGGCGAAGCCGCGGGCAAAAGCTAGTGAGTACATAAGAGGAAGTTTGAAAGTGGCACCGGTGACTGAAAAGTTGTGCGGAAATCGGTTGTCATGGTATGGGCATGTGATGCGGAGGAATGAGGAAAATGTGGTGAGGAAAGTTTTGAGTATGAATGTCGATGGCTATAAGAGTAGGGGAAGACCAAAGAAACGATGGATGGACTGTGTGAAAGATGACATGGCTAGAAAGGGTGTGACTACCGAGATGACGACTAATAGAGAAAGTATGGAAAAAAAGGACATGTTGCGCCGACCCCAAATAAATTGGGATAAGGGCAGGAGAATGATGAGCTAAGTAGGGGGGGAAGCGTGTACGTTTCGGAGTTTTTATGGTTCAGTTATAAAGTGATATTCTGAGTAGCAACTGGGTTTAGTAAAGTTTTGAATAATTATGGCTGTAACGACTTCCGCATATAACGACGAAAATAGAGTGGTCCCTTCATTGTCGTTATACCCGAAATCCACTGTAGGTATAAACTAATATTAACATACATACTTAAACATAGGAGCACTGGTGGCCCAGAAGATGCGGCCGCGACTTAAGAGTTTAAAGGTCGTAGGTTCGAGTTACCAGGTGTCTACTCCCTAAGCCCGAAGCCCGTAGTTTCGGCTTTCGTTACGGGCGTTTCCTACTCAGTATCACCTACGGATGGATGATTGGTTCGGGGCCCGAACGAAGTATGAATGACAAGACAACACGATTTAACAGTTGTCCCTACTCCCGATGTGTTTTTCCCGTCCGAAAAATTTTACTTTTACACTTATTTATTTATTTATTTATTTATTGAGCAAGGCACACCAACGATATATTTACAAGGGTAAATAACAATAGGTAATTCAGTCTTCAGTACTGTGTAAATACATCACTTATAGGCGTGCACAACATTCATAATAATTTAAATAATTTCAATTAATTTTTGAATCATTACAATAAAAATTTGATACTAATAAAATTTCCAAATAAGATTAGATTATAAAATAAAATAACATAAAAAAAAACATATACAATTTCGTCACATTGCGTGGGAGCAATACAACCGTACAGAATCACAATAAAGTAAAATAAAATAAAATATTGGCACATATCGTTACAAAACTAATTAAGGAATAAAATAAGTATTTAAATGACGTCATAAAAGTAAAAGATTAAAAAAGAAAAAAATATATATAATAAGAATAACAATTAACGTAAGTCCAATAAAACACTTGTTTTGATGGATGATGGATCGTTATGTCAGACGGACGCACGGACGGACGGATGGATGGACGGAAAGACTTAGGGAGTAGACCCCCAGGCCCGGCACTATAATTTGTGTAAATGATTTGATTTCATCACCCAAAACGGTGAAGGAAAACTTCGTGAGAAAACCGGCTTGTCCTAGAACTAAAAAAACCGGCCAAGTGCGTGACGGACTACGCACAATGAAGGGTTCCATAATTGGGATGAAATTCATTATCCCAAGAACAAACTTAACATTATAGTTACAGGGTGTAGAACTATTTTCTGTATTTTTTTCAAAATTTTAGGCTCAGTAGTTTCGGAGAGGGGGGTGGGAAATGGTAAATTTTCGTCTATTTTCTTAAATAACTTTAAAAAGATTTATTTTTAAATTATAAAAAAAATATATTTGAGACCCTCATAGTAATCCCTTTCATTTGATATGTCACACGGTACAGATTGCAAAACTTTTTATTAAAATTTCCTTTTTTACCCCTAAAAGTGACCGCCATAATCAAAATTTATTTATTAACTTTAGCCGTACGTGTTTGGGTCACACAAATCCATATTAGTACCTTTCAACTTAATCGGTTCATTATATTCGGAGCAAATTAGCTGTGACAGACGGACAGACGGACAGACAGACAGATAGACAGACAGACAGACACACGAGTGATCCTATAAAGGTTCCGTTTTTTCCTTTTGAGGTACTTACAGAACCCTAAAAAACTGCTGTTCAGTACATTCATGTTCGCATAATTCGTCAAAATGTAGGGAACAGCAGATTTTTTTTTCGCGATTTCAGGTTTGGTCCCATAGTAAAAGTTATTCATGATGATGAGCACAATGACCCCTTAAAAGATTGGTCACTATAATTATGGTAGTGAAATGATATACCTTGAGATGTGAGAGGTCACATATACCTTGTACTCGTAAATACCTTTTGTTAGTCGATTTTCAATCATCCTCTCAACAATCAACATGACCAAATAACTTCACCACTTTTAAAATCCTAATACAGCGTGTTTCTTTTAAGGCTACTCTTTCGAAAAAAGCTTAAAAACAGCGTGCAGATGAAGTAGTTTTTCGCCGGAACCTACAGAGAAATTACATCTGAAAAAAATTGTTAGTAATCTACATGATATGAATCGTAATTTGGTTTAGCCATAATTTTTCTATCGGTATCACATAATAAGAAAAAAAAAACCCCAAATCACCTCCAAATCGTTAAGATGAAACCATTTTACTCCTTCATTCGTTATCAAAAGAATATAAAAAAAATATCTACTACTTTGCAATACAAACAAAAATGATTTGGTTTTGTTACTTTTTAAAAACATGTATATTTTTTATTATAATAAATTAAAAATCCGTCTAATTTGGGACAGCGCTCCTTGATGGGCGAGTCCTATTACTGGCTGGACGTACGACGCGTTGCGTGAGCTCAGGCCAGAACGCGCAAGCTAACCACTCAAGGTCATTGGCGTATAGTTCGGCCTTAAGGTGTCAAGCCAGTGCGAGCTGATAGCAGAGTACCATACCTAACGATTTAACCCCATGTATGTTCTACGATTTCTTGTAGTTTTCGAGTTATTTTGGATGCCTCATTTCATATCAAGTAGTGGTTAAGGATAGTAGTAGGTATACAATTTATTGTTTTTAATATCAACTGAGCTCTGCTTAAACGTAGAGGAACAGTAAATATCAGGATTGACAATAATATTATGCAAAGATAATAATCACTACTTATTATAAAACAAAGTCGCTCCCCGCTGTCTGTCTGTCCCTATGTATGCTTAGATCTTTAAAACTACGCAACGGATTTTAATGCGGTTTTTTTTAATAGATAGAGTGATTCAAGAGGAAGGTTTATATGTATAATAAACGCTGGCGAAGCCGCGGGCAAAAGCTAGTAAATTATAAACTATGAAACTCACAAGATTTCAGATACTTTCAATTACCGATTTCAGCAAATAATGCCCTATTTAGTACATTCTTGTTGACCCAAAAAAAGATATAATGTTTCAAATCATCTTGTTGAATCAGGAAAAATATCGAAAAAAAATTATAACTCGAAAACTACAAAAAATCGTAGAACATACATGGGGGTTAAATCGATAGGTACTCTGCTATCAGCTCGCACTGGCTTGACACCTTAAAAGAAACACCCTGTATATCAGCATTGAAACTCGGAAAATGAGCTCCCTTGATCATGTTTAGAACACAGCACCATATTATGTAGACATTTCAATAGGTACGCTTGCCGGTATACACTCTTATACAAGATATATTTTCCTTCAATATACCGGCATTACGTTGGCTCGATTCCCTGAAGTTGAATAGTGGTGGGGCATGAAAACATATCGATAAAGTGATGATATATTTTTTGGGTGTTTTTCCATAAGGATTTTCTGGGAGTGATACGTTAGTTCGAATGACGTTTTTGCGAAGGTCGCCATTTCGAAAAATTTTGCGAGTGGTACCTCAGTTTGAAAACTCATTACATCGAAAACCGCTATATCGAATGATATTTTCGCGAAGGTCGCCATTTCGAAAAAAATTGAGCGAGTACACCAGTTCGGAAGTCATAATCAACATCGGACTTCGATACCATGACTTCCGAACTGGTGTACTGCTCGCAATTTTTTTCGAAATGGTGACCTTCGCGATAACGTCATTCGAACTCACGTATCACTCCCGGATTTCCTCACTAGTAGTCTGAAGTTTCCCTATCACATGGGACTTAAAAAATAACTGGCGAAATGTGTGTAGGCACTATACAAATGTTTTTGCCCACCCCTTCGACGAACACAGGCGTGATAGTCGATCGGTCGGGGGCGCGGGTTGTTCGAAAGAGATACCGTGGCCGTGAGGGCCTACTCCCTAAGCACGAAGTCCGTAGTTTCGGCCTTCGTTACGTGCGTTTTCTACTCCGTATCACCTACGGATGGATGATTGGTTCGGGGCCCGAACGAAGTATGAATGACAACATGATTTGCCAGTTGTCCCTACTCCCGATGTGTTTTTGCCCGTCCGAAAAATTTTACTTTTACACTGGTTTTAATGGATCGTAATGTAAGACGGACGGATGAACCGTCGGACGAAAAGACGGACGGACTTAGGGAGTAGGCCCCCTGGCACAGGCAGCTGAAGGAACACGGGTGGGTTTTAGTCAGTAAAAGTCTGACACGCCCTTCTGTTCCACCCCGAGCGGGAGAAGTCATTTGATGATCCACAAAAAAAAACCGGTCAAGAGCGAGTCGGACTCGCGCACCGAGGGTTCCGTTCCGATTTCTGAAAAAGTATGCTATTTAGAGACATCGTTTTATTTTTCCTGTAAACTTTACATAAACTTCTGTCACATAGAATAATTTCAGATTTTTCGCTTTGCAAACTTCGGAGATAAGGGGGGGGGGGGGAGGAACGGTATTTTTTTCACATTTTTCATTAAAAGTCGACAACTATGCGGCCTAAAAAAAGACTTAAAATGTTTGAGAATGTGCAAACAGCGCTCTTTCATATGATACCCCACATGACCTAGTACTCGTACTTTGAATTTTTGAGACCCCCTTTCAGTCCCTGTAGCAAAAAAAAACATAAATATTTTTATTTCTTTCTTATTTGCAAAATAGTTGGGTAAACGTTATCTAAAACTGTTCCAAATTTCAAGTTGACAGCATTAGTAGTTCTTGAGATATCCAGCTGTGACAGACAGACAGACAGACTGAGTCACACCATAAGGGTTCCTTTTTACCATTTTGGTACGGAACCCTAAAAAAGGCGTGATAGTAGTATTACATAAGTATGTATATTTTTTTACGTGACAACACAAAATCTGTCAATTAGAGTGCCAACATGTACAATACGTCAATTAATTGGTGTAATGTGGGTGTTTAATACACCTCTGCTTAGCCTCTCTCGGGATACTGGCGTTATGATGTTTATGTTTATTACTTTTTAAGTTTCTAACAAAGTGATGCCGATTCTCTTGTCACAAATGCCTCTAAACTAGATTAAATATCACCAAAATTTAGTTTATTCAGGTCAAACGACGATTTCCCATTCTGATTTTGACTAAAGTGACACAACTTATATATATTTTAGTTTGACAGCACTAAGATGGCACTGAGTTATTAATTTAGTGAAAATGACAATTTAGCTATTCTGAATCTGATGTTTTTCACCTAAAATTTTTGATCAAAATTTACACCTTTTTAATCGCGATTAAAAAAAAAATGTTGTCATGAACTAAAATTCACACAACTGACTTCAGGTGCAATATCATAACTGTACCTTTTTCCTGTCGCAAAAATTATAAATAAAATCCCCCTTTTCTAAGACCTATAAACGCCTAAAACTTGACATTAGGTAATAATATATAATAGAAAATTTGAAACTTTACATAATGTTCCATACAAAAAGTGACAAAATCCATTATATAGGGTGCCTGGTAATTAGTGACCGATACCTAAACACATGATTCTGCTCATGATAACAAACAACTTTTACTATGGGACCAAACCTGAAATCGCGAAAAAAAATCAGCTGCTCCCAGTGTTGCCAACTGCACCGTAATTACGGTAAAAACACCGTAATCAGCATGGATCTACCACCTACCGTAGGATTATAATTACGGTAGCAAAATACACCGTAATACCCAATGAAGATCGTATTTTTTTAAACTTGTAGATATACATGATTATCTATAGATTAAAATAATTTTAGCAAGTTTGAATGTTTATTTTCTATATGTTAGGGTATTTTCCTTTTATTCTACGGACAACACTGTTTTATGCGTCGGGAAATCCCCCAATAGCGTGGTAAAAGCTTGGAAATATTATGTGAAACAATTCGGTGCTGCTGTATGTATTTGAATTTTGATGAATACTTAGAACTTTTTAATTTACCTAGTTTATTTGTATCTTAAATGACTAACATTTCATTCATACTTAACATTACGTAAGAATTTGTTGCGTTGTGTTGTGTGGTGTGTGATCTGAGTATTTAAAAAGATGGAGAGTGATAGCGACAGCGCTACTGATCGAGAAGATAGCCTTGATTATAATACTATCTGATTATGATTAAAAATATGTTTTTTTTTTACTCTGACCCTTAACATGCTAACTAAATAAACAAGGTAATTCTACCGTATTTCAAATATATATTACAACATAATTTCGGAAAATCTACCGTATTTTTAGAAGAATTCTACCGTCCGCTAGATTTCAGACTTGGCAACACTGGCTGCTCCCTACATTTTGACGAGTTATGCGAACATGAATGTATGGGGCGGCTGGCCTCCTGCGCGCCTACGGCTCTAAAATCATTCTCGGGGAAGGGCAAACAAGTATCACGAACTCAATTTTAGTTGTGTCAAAATTGTTTTTAAATTTAGAGATTTTATTTGCAGAATAGCTGCAACTGTAAGATTCTCGTAGCCAAACTGCCAAACGTAAGAAATGTCAGTGACAGTTTAGCTCGGTGTACAAGACAATCGACACCAATATGTAAACATTTTATCTTTGAGTACAAATCCTTTATCTTTTTCTTTAAATGTGTTGCAGGAATTACAGGATAAATCGCTTCACCGAGACCGCTCACAAAGTAGGCGAACAGTCCCCGGGACGACCTATACCATTCAAAAATAAATTCGCCCTTTTAGGACATTGCCAAGAGTTACCAAGGCCCAATAATTTCCTTACTCAATAGATTGAGGCACGAAGAGAACTCGAAAATTTTTCGTACTATAGTATTCGTGTGAACGAAACCATAGCGCGATTCAGAAACAGACCCGAATGGTACAACGCCATCTATCGAGCGAGGGGTCAAACTTTTGCACTTTTTAGATTTTGTTGTCTATTTTAAATTATGTCTTTATAGGTGCGGGAAAAATCCTAACTAATATTATATAATAAATGCGAAAGTGAGTTTGTTTGTTTGTTACGCTTTCACGCTAAAACAGCTGAACGGATAGGCACATGCGTAAACCATGACCTCAATTAGGACATAAGTAGGATACTTATTTTAACCCGGTAGTACGTTCCTGTGGTATAACTACGCGGGCGAAGCCGCGGGCAAAATTTACTAACTACTAATATTTAAAATAGTGCTTTAATTTGTTACTAAGCCATATTCTGGAAAAAAAAGTAATAAACAAAATAGTATCGATTCTTTTAGTACTACATCTCTAGTCGCTTTTGTAAGGCAATCTCCCTATTTACGGGCGTGCAGCGGTGCAGACTCTATTAAATCGACGCTAGGGCGGTGTGTCACCTGAATTAATATCGATTATAGCACAACACTATCGTCTTTATCGAGATGGAGGACCAGTTAGTTTGTTTATTAAAAGACGGTATTTTATAGTAAAGCGTAGGTACTTTTTATGTTTATAGGATTATCGGAAAATGTACCTGTTTTTCTTCACTAGTTCCCAAATAACTCTCATCACGGATCGGCCTCGACAAGCGTTGCTTAAGGCTTGTCCGTCACAAAAAAGCGCGGTCACTGTCGGACTGCATAGAAAAGAAAGAGAAGCGCGATGACACAACGCTTGCAAAATATGAAGTAATTATCGATTTACAAAAAATCTGTTGATTAAGGTTGATGCGCCACGGTAGCCCGCGAAATTAAAAATTTCTTACGTTTTTTGCAATTTGTAGGTCAGTGTGAGCTATGTTGATTAAAATATGATTCGCGGCCGTAGCTAATATGGCTTTACAGAATTATAATCATTAGAATCAGCAATACAGCTCCTAAAGTTAGCATTTACCTCAAACCTCATGATTTTATGAAATCGCTAGATTTCAGCTAAATGCTAACTTATGGAGTTGTTTTGCTGATTCTAATGATTATAATTCTGTAAAGCCATATTAGTTACGGCCGCGAATCATATTTTAATCAACATACAGCTCACACTGACCTACAAATTGCAAAAAACGTAAGAAATTTTGAATTTCGCGGGCTACCCTGGCGCTTTCGCCTTAAACTAAAAAAGTAATGACAAGAAATCATTCCTTATTAGTTTATAAAGAACTGTACAAAATGAACACTTTCAATGAAAACTGTAGGAGTAATATGACAACTCGAAAAAATTTACCGAAATAGACCTGGATTTAGGTTTTTTTTCCTTAGTTCTACAAACTAAAACTTTTTACAAAAAAAAAACAACCGACTCCCAAAAAAACACTACAAAGTGAAAAATAACTTTAATTTCGTAAGTCGGCCGGTCTTTCGTTTTTTATTTACTTTCGTATTTTTTTGCCACCGACTTCCGAAATTAAAGTTATTTTTCACTTTGTAGTGTTTTTTTGGGAGTCGGTTGTTTTTTTTTTTTTGTAAAAAGTTTTTATTTTTCACTTTTTAGTGGTGGCCTACCCCACACACACAACATACAACTCAAGTACCTAGCGCAATTTGAAGCGGCATATAGTAAGCATTAAATCATTTATAGCCAGAGTGCACCTCATGGTAATTCCAATAAGCCCAAACACGGCTATGTTTTATCACTGAGTTCCGATGCCTACCTTCCGGCTTCTTCATCAGATCGGTTCGATTTTATTTATAGCTTCGTCATAGTCCCTTAACTAAAATCGAGATATCTTATCGCCACCCGTGAAATACATATGATCGTTGAGGAGTTCCCGTGGCTTTCTGTGGTCTTCTTCATCAGTTCCACTTCACCAGATGATACTTTCTGAATGCAAACGCTTGATTTGTTGATGAAAATACCAAAATAGCTATATGTATGCCTATAATATTTGAGGAGTTCCCTCGATTCCTCATGGATACCATCATCAGAACTGGATTTTGATAAAAATGGGACCAATCTGGAAGTATACCCTTTCAAATAAAAAAAGAATTTTCGGAATCGGTTCATAAATGACGGAGTACTGGGGTAACAAACATACAAAAAAAAAAAACATACAACCGAATTGAGAACCTCCTCCTTTTTTTGAAGTCGGTTAAAAATAGATTTCAGGACACATGAAATCACTTCTTATGTATTGTAGATTACTGTGTATTTTTTCCTACCAGAAAAATGCTATAGTTACTGTAAAAGATGGTTACAAAGTTAAATAAATAAATATCCTTGGACATTTCACACAACGCCATCTAGTCCCAAGCTAAGCAACCTAATGCTTGTGTTATGGTAACGAGATGGCTGATAAACTACTTATATACATTTTTTTTTGTAAATACATACATATTGTAGATAGAAAAACACCCAGACTCGGAACAAATACTTGTAGGTCGTACAAATATTTGTTCCGTGCGGGAATCGAACCCGCGACATGCTGTGCAACAGTCAATCGCTCAACCACTGCGCCAACCGTGTCGTCACTTACTTACTTACTTTCGCCGTATTTTAGGAAAGAGCAGCCTTCATTCAATAGCCCCGTGCGGCTATTATCGTGTAGCCACGAGCCCCTCCACATTGAAGTTTAGTAAGCTGAATTTAGAAGTGTAAGAAGTCTCAAGTTTCAAAGAAAATAAAATGGAAGTTAATAAACAATAATCGTTTTCCTTTTGGTCGGTCCATTGCAGATGTGAAATGACTCGATTACTTGAACACTCGATAGTAAGTAAAGTATCGAGAGTTTTGTTCAACTTTGATTAGTTTACCTTCTTCTCGTTGCTACTCGATTGTGTTTGATATCGACTGTCTCTAGTCGGCTAGTATTGGATTTGCATTCACTTATTTTTACTTGACTACGGCAAAGCCAAAGGAGGTTTATGATTTTAACAGGGTATGTATTTTTATGATTTTAACAGGGTATGGAGTTATAAGGGAACAGATGAACACACACATATCGTCGCTAATTTAACTAATTCTGACGTATCTGACATTTAGGACTAAGCCGATAGCCGACCTAACTATAATAATTTGATACATTTTCCAAGTCGAATCGATCTGTCTAATCGGCGTATCCGGGCCCTACTCCCAAAGTCCTACGTCCGTCCGTCTTTCCGTCCGTCCGTTCATCCGTCCGTCTGACATTACGATCCATCAAGACAAGTGTAAAAGTTAAATTTTTCGGACGGGCAAAAACACATCGGTAGTAGGGACAACTGGCAAATCCTGTTGTCATTCATACTTCTTTTGGGCTCCGAACCAATCATCCATCGTAGGTGATACCGAGTAAGAAACGCCCGTAACGAAGGCCGAAACTACGGGCTGCGTGCTTAGGGAGTAGGCCCCCTGTACCTATGCCTTACGGTCTCCATGATAAAGCAAAAATCGAGACCGATATATCCATAGTTTACAAAAAAAAAAAAAAATAGCTGGCCCTGTAAAATTTTCTTCAAATCAGTTACGTCACTTAGTTAGATTAGCGACGATATGTGTGTGTTCATCTGTTCCCTTGTAACTCCTAAACTACTCTTCGTATTTTGACAAACGAAGCTTCAAGCTGTCCAGGCGGGTTATAGCCTATGGCTCACAAGAAAATCAACATGGCGGCCTAGAGTAAAGGCTCTTACAGACAGAGGCGATATCGCGAGCGATATTGCGATATTATCGCGTCGCAACACCGCTACGCGACACGTCGCGACGCGATATCGCCTCTGTCTGTAAGAGCCTTGAAGTGTGTACTGAAATACAAAAAATAAGATGATTATATAGTGCGTTCTGAAAATATATTGGCTAGCTATGTTTATTTATACATAAACTCCAAACTGTTGAATTTTCCCAAATCAAAGAAGTGGGAAGGTATACACTTAAACCTCAATGATCCAAACCCCAAAATAATTGAAAAAAATCTAGGTCACATTATATTCTTTAGGGTATCGAGCACATTACGTGGGACTCCGTATTTTTAATGGGATGATATTTTTGTGTTCACCAAAAATATTATCCGTACATCAAAATACTGATCGTGCACCAAATATTCCTGAATGTTACACAAAACACCCGCGCGTCCGAAACTTCACATTGGTGAATCATTTGGGTTAGGTTAGGTTAGGTTAGAACAGTGACCCTTAACGCGCGACGGCGAGCGAGCGAAGCGAGCGGTGCCGCGGCAGCGGCCGCCGAGCGCCATATCCAATAGATGCTCGTTATGACATATTTTAATGAACATATTTTGGTGCACATTCAGTATATTTGGTGGAACACAGGCAAAATTAGGTAAATGAAATGGGAATAAATTGAAGTACTTTTAAATACCATCCTTTTTAATGTATCTCTCTCTGATGACTTATTTAACTTTTTAGTTGTTCTTTTTTGTCGTAGTTGGGTTTTAGTTTTTAACTTTTTTGTAAGAACACCACCATTTATTTCCCGAGGAGGTAGGCAGAACAGATGTGCACATTACCAGTGACGTTGAAGTCCCTTCTAATAGAGGGAGCGGACCAATTATCAGTAGGTAATTAGGCACAAATTAAGCTTCATGTTGTTACCGAAAAACTCGCACTTTTTGAACACTTTTCTTTTGTTAGCTATAATTACAATTTGGATCGGATTTACGTCAATATGGCAACAAATGGGGCTCAAAAGCACGTCCTCATGATCAGCATACCAAATCAGATGAGGAAATATCAGTAGGTCCAGTCGTCATCCAGTTTGGTCTTCTCGAGCGTCGTCTCTGTCAATCATATCTCTCTGTCTCTTTCTAAAGTTCGAAATGTTACTAAGCTCCCATCAGAGGCTAAGCTTCACGGCTAGTCTACACAGTGCTAGCTAGCGTGCTAGTCGGTCTACTGAGTGTACGCAGTGCAGCAATTCGCAGTGTGTGGACGTATCATACGATGACAATTACGAGTTGGACAGTAGCTCGCAGTCGAGTAACTTCAACATGACAGCAGCTCGCACATCACTCGCTTCGTTCGGATGCTTTCGGCTGTAGCTCGCCATTCAGTCGCAAGAGTATCTTGTATAATCTTTATTAGGTACCCTTGTAAATCCATACCGATAGGTACCTAGTACCTAACAGACAAAAAGGGATAAGCGACATTTTTTGCGAAATCACGAAACTTAGATGAATAGACGCAGAAAAAAAGCCGATCTAAACATATTATAATAAAAGTCGATTTCGTTGTTAGGTATCGATACGAAAAATACGCGCATTGTCATGGAGTTGCGGATACCAGCCCGTATTACCAATTACCTATTTATTACCTACCCTTGTAATTGGAACAAATATTTGTACGACCTACAAGTATTTGTTCCGAGTCCAGTGGGTGTTTTTCTATCTATAATATGTATGTATTAAAAAAAAAAATGTATATAAGTAGTTTATCAGCCATCTCGTTACCATAACACAAGCATTAGGTTGCTTAGCTTGGGACTAGATGGCGTTGTGTGAAATGTCCAAGGATATTTATATTTATTTATTTATAGAAAACAACCAAGGCAAGCCGATCTACTGATATTCGAGTAACTACACAGTGCGAGCAGCTGTCTCTGGTCCTAGGACAATAGGTTTACAATAGGCACTCTACTATAGCGTGGCTATGTCTGTTTTACGTAGGGGTAGTGCATTTTGGTCCGAACCACTTTGTACAATCCTCTTGCCGTAATCCCTTTAGTGGCCTTTTACAATACCTACAGTTGTAGGAACAGGGGTCTACGCCCCAAGCACGAAGTCCGTAGTTTCGGACTTTGTTACGGGCGTTTCCTACTCCGTCCGTATCACCTACGGACAGATGATTGGTTCGGGGCCTGAACGAAGTATGAATGACAACACGATGTGACAATTGTCCTTACTCCCGATGTGTTTTTGACCGTCCGAAAAATTTAAGTTTTACACTCGTTTTGTTGGATCTTAAAGTCAGACGGACGGATGAACGGTCGGACGGACGGACGGACGGACTTAGGGAGTAGGACCTATGCTACAGGATATTGGGTACTCGATACAAAAGAGTGGAAACAATGCCATACATTATTAAATTATACTTTATAAACCATTTTTCTGACAGAACCTTAGTCTTATTTTAAATCAATCTAATCGTTTTCGTGGACATTATATGTGCATGAAAACAATTAGATTGATTTAACTTTTGCTGCCTGATAAAACATGGGCACGTATTGTCTTAGCCCATGTTTTAAAAAGAAAGAAAAAAAAAGATAAAAAGATTTTAAAGAGATTAAAAATGAAGAGAGAGAGAGAGATTAAGAGATTTTTTTAGATTATTTTGATTTCTTTAAAGAGATTTTTTAAAGATTAAAAATTAGTTCCGTTTCTACACGTTTTTGCCGGACTGTAGGTAATCAGGTTGCTGGATGATGTGACCAATAAGTATAATAATGATGCCTGAGTAAAAAATATAAATTCTATTTAGTCCGTCAGTCAGATAATAAAGAAATATTAGACACGTATTTTTTGCTTCAGCATATTTATAAAAAAATACTGAGATAAAACGCATTAATGATTGGGAGTGGGGTCTGCTAAAATGATGTTTATATTTTCAATCATAGATAGATAGATAGTTAAAACATTTATTTATTATTATATTTATATACATCAGAGAAAAACTCCATATCATAAAATAATGACAAAAGGACATAAAAACATAATAATAAAATCATAATTTAATTTAATTTAGTGCACACAAAAGGCATAGCCACAGCACACAAAAGTACAATTAAATGGTAAAGTACAATTAACAAGGTGCCAATAAAAAAGAGAAGAAAAACACACTGCAAATAAAAGGACATCATCTCTTGAAGTCTCAATTTTTTTGTCTTTTTGACGAAAGATGAAAAAGATCAGGCATTCAAATAAATAGTTAGTCACTGAAGACGCAGATAAACCCCAACGACTTTAATTAGCACGGTTGAAAACCAATTACAATAATTAAAGACACATATACACAGAAAACAAAATTTGTAAAAATAAAAACAATAAAAAAAAATTTCAATATGTACTTTCATGAATCCCTCTCACAGTACTTCTGACATGCCAATAATATCTTCGTCCATTCATCCGCAAACAGATCGTTTGTTGGATTGTTGCAGTGGCTGGGCGGCTATCGAATGGATAAACTCAATTTAAAAACCTCAGAAAACGGGCATTAGTCCTTAGACAATTTCCGAGCATTTTTATATTCCTACATTTTCAAGATAAATAAAACACCACTGGGAAGTCCACCGTATTACTTAACATTTCTAGTTTATTTTATTAAACGAATCCCCTGGCAAACAAAGCAGACAGTATTCATATTCCTACTGTCTCCAAGAAAATGTGTTTCACTAAGAAATGCTTGTGTGCCCTAGGCTAACTTATTTCCTTTGTTGAAGAAGAACTATTTTTTACTGAAATATCGTATTGTTGCGATAATACAACAAACTAACCAATTATTGATTCGCTTTGGTAGAATAAAATACATTGAATAATTCACTTTTATGTTTAAACGATTCAATTTGGATGTTTTATCCAAATAGAAATGCGAAAGTGAACTGTGTTACTTGTAAAAATGTCTTTGATACATCGGGACCCTGGACTACTAGACCTTTGCGTACGAGGTGCCGAAGCCAACTCGCAGAGGTCCCTTAAGACAATTTTAAATGACGAGGAGGCACCAACCGATGATTATCCTGTATACACTATGCAATTGCACCCAAGGACAATCCCCGGGGAAACAAAACATATCGGGCTTTAGATTTTAGTGGCTACAGTGGATTTGGTAACTTGAACTATGGAAGAACATTTTAGCCATATAATATACATGGCTAAAATGGCGGGGGGTGACTTGCACACTCAATGATATGCCCCCGGAAACTGTCGCTAGCACATAGTAACTTTCAGTATATAATGTACTCTGTGATAGTAACGTAGCGACAAGGGGACAACACGTCCTGAGGTGCTTGAGGAATGGAGAGGTATTCCACGGTTATTAGGACAATCCCGGAAGTATTAGTCAAGATCCCTACCAGCATCTTCCTGGAATACTTCCTCCGAGCACTACTATAATTACTTATTATTATATTAAAATAGCTTTGTAGTATAAATACACGTCATCATCTGCCTAGCCTTTTTAAACTGTGTTGGGGTCGGCTTCCAGTATTATAAATGGAGCGACTGCTAATCTGACCTCTACAACCCAGTTACTGGGTAATGACAAAAACCACGATAGAAATAATAATTTTGAATTAAAATTGAATGAACAAACGAATTTTTCACCATGGTTTTCAATTCAAATACATGTAGGTATATTGTATACCCGGTAAGTGGTTTTCAGACTTTCGGGCTTTTGACGATCTGTAACGACTGTCAAAGATCCACGAATGACAGCCGGGACCAACGGCTTAAAGTGCTTTCCTGACGACCAGTAGCATAAGCATAATCAGCCTATAATGTTCCCACTGCTGGGAAACAGGCCTCCTCTCTTCGAGAAGGAGTGGGCTGTAATGACCACGTGGGCGCAGTGCGGGTTGGTAGATGTCACGATGTCTTCGAATTTTTGGGAGTTGGCTAGGATGAATTCTACTTTACGGTAGAGACAAGTCAGACGGTAGCTCCCCATAACGAGCCCTACATCTTTCTGTAAATAAAACAAAACTTCGAATTGGAAGAATAAAGAAACAAGAAAGCCCATGTATGTAAAAATGTATGCAAAGGAAAACAAACTAGGAACTACCCACCCATATCCAAGATATTAGCTAGAATTTTTAAGAAAAGACTTTTAATATTGTGGAACAAAAGATTCTTAGATAGCTATTCGTTGGAACTCATTACGTATGAAAGAATACGTTGAACAATAGCTATTGTTTTGTTATTGAAAATTAAAAGGAAACTGTGCTAATATTCTTGTGAAATGCTGAAAATACGGTACCCACCCGTAATTATAGCACTTTAAGATTTAGGAACGAAAAAAGAAAGAAAAAACTAATAAATAATTGTGGCACGTACAGGAAATAAAACAAAAGAACATTCAAACTAACAAAAAAAAAAAACAATAAAAAAAAAACAAATTAATTTATCTTTATTTCAGACATAGCCTGTACATACCATACGTATTCCATATTTTACAAAGATGGCTGACAGGATAATAAAAACCGGCCAAGTGCATGTTGGACCACGCAAAATGAAGGGTTCCGTGGTTAACAAACTTAACATTGTAGTTGAAAAACATGTTCTCCCATACATTCCAACTGTAAACGTAAGTTTGTACTTACAATATTGAGAGATTTACCATGTTATTTTAAGACCACAGACTTCTTATAGGTTTTCCTGTAATCTACAGGTAAAGAACTACTTTCTGTATTTTTTTTCAAAATGTTAGGCTCAGTAGTTTCGGAGATAAGGGGAGGAAATGGTCAATTTTCGTCATTTTCTTAAATAACTTTAAAACAATTTATTTTAAAATTATAAAAAAATGAGAGTGGGGGGCTACCCACTTCGAATTTTTAAGACCCCCTTTCAGTCCTTGTTACAAAAAAAAAATCTTTCTTATTTTTAAAATAATTGGGCAAACGTCATCTAAATCTGTTCCAAATTGCAGTTTGATAGCATTAGTAGTTCTTGTGATATCCAGCTGTGACAGACAGACATACTGAGAGAAAAGTAAAAGAGGAAAAGTTGGTCTTTGCAGAGTGACAGAGGCGTCAGACAAAGTACCATCATGGCTGGTTACTTTGATTCTAGTGCATAACATTGGCCCAAATCGAAACAAGTATTACTGTTACTTTGGTGTTATTATCTACACAACAGTTTCGCAAGTACGCGTCTATACCGCCATCTATTAGTTACCGAAGGAAATACGACGTTTGGTTGTGCGGTCGCGACACTGGAGCGGTTCAAATATTTGTCTCGATCTGGGCCAAAGTTATGCCCTTGAATCATTGATATAAAAACTAAGGATACGGTCATCCGTACATTTGCCTGACGCTTTCGCCACACACGCTTTCGAAACACTAACGCCATCTATTAGAACTACATCTTAACTACGATGTTGTGTTTTTTGTCGTAGTTCACGCAACGCTTCACGACATCATGACACAATTTGGCATTTTTGCCTACCGCACCCGAAGATAGCCGATCGCGGACTAGTTCACTTCGGTTTAGGGAAGACCATTCTTGGACCACGTTTGTGTCGCCGTCTGCCCAGTTTTTACGCAGTAATATCTAAGTCAATGCCTAATAGAATCAAATTATTTTCTAGTTCTCACAACAATAGTTGGTAGGTACATACTTATACAAAACTGCACGTTCTTGTATTTCAGTTACAAACTCATGTTTTCAGTATCGGTACGTAGTTCAGTTTCCCCGATGGAATCTTTAAACAAGTTATATTTTGGTTCACGTATTTGCTGAACCTGTTCCCTGCTGTACGAAGTTCCATTTCGTTAGGTAGCTGGCACGCTCCTAAGCGAAGCGGTTAAATATCTAAGTAGATGTAGTACCTACTTAGCAGTTTTCTTTATTAACTTCGTCATCGGTCGTGACAAACTGTGGTGTCTTGGTTTTGGTTAGGTTTAGGTATCACAATAAAACACTGTTTGTATTATCACTGCGTTAGGCGTGCTGTCATAACGGCCGCCCGGACCAGACTGAGTGTGGCGCACCACTCCATAATCCCCTCCACAACCCCTACCACAGCACGCATAACTTGTTTATTAAACGTCACACAAACTTTATGTAAGTATCTTTATAGGTTTATTTTCTAGGCTAGTGCAAATATTTAGTAGCAGCCTTTGTACCAAACGGAACCCAGATAGGATCAATTCCTTGTCGTCAGTCTGTCAAGACCTTTTTTCTCAGGAACGCGTGGAGGTATCGACTTTCAATTGATATCAAATACGTAAGTCAACGGTGTCTTGGAGCTCGAAAAAAATTAAACTTCTAAGTCAACGCAATAACAAATACGGCGTTTATGCGTCATAATATTTTGATAGGTCGCAAACAAATCAAAACCTATGGGTACATTTCGTTTTTCATTTGGCACGTCATTAGCCCCATTTTCGTCGTCATATCTCTTTTTCGCTCCCGATAATTACGACATGCCGTCCTGCTTCCACATGTCATTTAATAGTTCGATATTGTGCCATTTTTGATCATAGAATGTTGGGTAGGTTAACCTAACCTATCTGTTGCAATGGCTGCAAATGCCAGTGAACGTGGCACTGCACCAAGCCACACTAATGGAGATCCAATATTCATAAATTAATGAGGAATCACAATCCTCAACAGTGAGGATCCGACTAAGGAAGTTTTTACTAAAGCTAATCCCGCTCCCGCTTATAAATAAGTCCAGACCCATACCACTTTGTTTTCCAATTTGTTGTAAAGACCGTAAGCTAGTTACAGAAAGTTTTAAGTAAACATTTAGTAGAACAGGTTTAACTACACCGTGCAGAATGTTCTAGATCTTGGAAGGAGAAGAGAATATAGCAGATGTTTTAAGGGGACTACAGTACCTAAACGCAAGTTTTAAATGTCTAAAAGTATATGATCTACTGCAGTAAACAAAATCAGAAAAATATATGTTCTTCAGGATATATGCTATAGTTAGATAGTGTGTTGAAAACATAATAAGTACAACTAATTTAATGCTCTAAAAAAATCACGAAGGTGCCTTTATAAAGTTCTTTTAACAATTAAAAACCATACTACATAATTTTTTGTCAGATTATTCTACAAGCAACATATTAACGTAGTGTTTTAATTTTTTACTCGAGTCAATACAAATGACCAAAATGTTTGTCTTATCGTTTTACGTAAGACAAAATCTTCAATCGTCTTATCGTTTTATGTTTTACAACGATGATAAATGGTTTTGGTCATGGCCTCTCGTACTAAAAGAATAAAAGCCGATTGCCAAAAAGCAGTATAAACCGGTTATAAACCAAGCAAAGGACGAATCGCGCTCAATGCCGGACGTCACACCTACACTATACAATCATGTGCACTCACACAAATGCAAAGCTCAGCTTAAACCTCGCGGACTGTACTTGCCTGGATTTGAACCCACAACCATTTGCGTGAGGGTGATGGGCCATCACGACATTTTGACACTTCATCATTGCTGTTCCAAAATACGACACGATAGGTGGTGTCAAACGTAGTCCAAATCATCGATAGAGTATGGACTGAGTATTCCATATTCAGTTGTGCCGTGAATACAGACCGAAAACTACGAGAGAGACAAAGAAAATATGCGGCCAGTAGTTATCTCTTAGTAGTTCTTCATATTTACTCCAAATTCGCTTTGTCTCTTTCTAGAGAGTGGTCACTTTTGATGTCCGTATAGATTGAGGAGCTACGTCTAATTTTAAAAGGCAACTAACACCCTTTCCAGCTCCAGTCCACTCCTACTTTAATAATATCTATACTGTTTTGATTAGTGTGGAAAATAAATGCATTTTTACTTTACTTTACTTTATTAGCAGCAAAGTAGCTGATTTTGCAGCACAAATTCTGAATTTAGCAGCAAAATATATCACAAGTTATATCAATGCAAAAGTGGCTCCTCAACCTAAACAACTGAATTGAGGAGCTGCCTGGAACTCATTAATTAATAGATAAATATGATTGAAAATTGTGTATCATTTAGCGGCAAATACGTATAGTACCTGCTAAAAAATTGGGTCCAGTAGTGCTGAAATTCATGAAAATACAATACTTTTAGTATGGTTAGTATACAGGGTGTAAGGGACAGCCCTCCGCAAACTGATAGGGTTAATTCAGTATGTCATACTAAGATGACCGGTACATGAAATTTTTTCAGGAATGGTAAGGGAATCCAATAAACCTGATTTGTTTGTGTTTTTGTGCACAAATCGGAGCGTCTATTACTGGTTGGGAGGGGTAGGTAATAGATATGCGGTGAGTTCGATGAACTCTGTAGCTAGACAGAAAGTGAACAGCTGATTTCACGCGTCGTTGGTTAGAGCATTTCAACATCCATTGCTGGTTTTTTTTTTTTTGCTATTTTTTTTTGCAGTTTTTTTTACATAAATGGAGTGCTGCGAACACACAATACAATTTTACATTGAAATAATGAAAATGTAACTGAAAAAAAAAATTGAAAAAATGAAAATTTTCCTGAGAAAATTTCCGGTGGAATATGATTCAAAATGAGGAGTTGAATGCACCCTGTTAGTTTGCGGAGGGCTGTCCCTTACACCCCGTAGAAATAAAATGGTAACACAGAGTGAATTTGGTAAATAAACACATTTTATTTGGCTCCTCAATCCTGACGTTCTGCAAATAAATATGAGGCTAACGCACTGTCCTATTCTCGTATGTCTATGGTCTAAATTTACTACGCAGTAAGCATCATCTATAGCTAATAATGTACTACAAAAATTTATTCAATATAACCTGGCATATGAAAAACCTCTTGAATGCGACACGATGAGCAGAACGGTGGCTCAGCCACGCGTGGGCTACTAGTCGATAGCTTCCGCCGAGAACTAAGAATCAGTAAAGGCAAAATAAAACTAACTAATTCTCTATTACATGTTTTTTGTGTACATGAATAAATAACCGCGATTGGTCCGTGGAGGGGTGGGTCGTGGGGCTTTCGGGACCGGGACCGCGGTCCCAGATTCCAACTTTATTATTTTTGAGTAGTATTTAGACCCGGATGGGTCACCATCTTTCAAAAAATCAAAATCAAAATATTTTATTTCACATAAACCTACATGGGCACTTATGAAACGTCAGAAGCTAGGTGCACGGTTCCAATTGGTCGTTTCCTATGGAGAAGAGCCGGCAAGAAACTCCATGGTTACTCTTTTAAAATAATTGGCTTTTACAATATGTTCAAATCAAATAACAGTGTTAATATGTATGAGCCAGTATGGGAGGACAATATAGCCCTTTTAACAACTACCAGGTACTTAACAAAATATAAAATAGCCAACAAATGTACAGTCTACTAGGCCTACAACGTTCTCACATTCACACTCTCACTTCACATACCGAGACTCCTCCGTGCCTCGGAAAGCACGCTAAGCCGTTGGTCCCGGCTGTCATTCGTGGATCTTTGACAGTCGTTACGGGTCGTCAGAAGCCCGAAAGTCTGACAACCAGTCTTAACAAGGGGTATCGTATTAAATACCACCTTCTTCCTCTATTCGCACATCATAGTCAGATTCATACGATACAACCGCTGAATTATTCGGCTGTGAATATTCCGATAGTGAGCCAAATAGAAGCCGCGTCGATGTATCGCCGTTGAATATCCAACCAATCGATACTTAGTTCTCGATGTACACATCGATTTTAATTAACTACTCTATATCGAGATTTTTTGTGGTGGATTTTTTTTTTTAGGAACCTAGTTTTTGATTGGTTTGTAACGGGTTTTTTTTATCATGTCACAGGTGATACGGATGTAATTTTGTTAAGTTTATTGGGGTTCTACTAAGACTCGGCTGTCCGTATGTCTGTCCGTCTGTCACCAGGATGTATCTCATGAGCCGTGACAGTTAACAGTTGAAAATTTTCACAGATGATGTATTTCTGTTGCCGCTATAACAACAAATAAGTACTAAAAAACAGAATAAAATAAATATTTAAGGGGGCTCCCATTCAACAAACGTGATTTTTGACCAACTATGTTGGGGTCGGCTTCCAGTCTAACCGGATGCAGCTGAATACCAGTATTTTACATGGAGCGGCCGCCTATCTGCCCCCCCCCCCCCCCAACCCAGTTACTGGGTAATACGATTCCCCTTGGTAAGACTGGTTGTCAGACTTTCGGGCTTCTGACGATCCGTAACGACTGTCAAAGATCCACGAATGACAGCCGGGACCAACGGCTTAACGTGCTTTCCGAGGCATGGAGGAGTCTTGGTATGTAAAGATGGTCACCCATCTACGGACCAACCCCGGCAAGCTAGCTTAACCTGATGGATCAACCCTTGCGGCTATTATTACTTAGCCACGAGCTCCTCCTGCCTGAGCCCAACAGTGGGAACTTTATAGGCTGATTATGATGATTGTCGGAAGTGTTTTAAAATCAGTACATTAATATTTCAAGGAAACGCGTTATACCTACCAATAATATCGCACTATCTAAAACTAGTTTATTAAACTTTTTAAACTTTCGCGATTTGTACACATTATAAAACCTTCTTATTATAACCTTCTTATTATCCTTATGATGAAGCCTTTCGATCGGTACGATAAATCTACAGGGTGATTATTTTTCGCATGTAACGGGTTCGAATTTCCGGTTCAACCATGTAATTATTTAAACATCTATGAATACAGTTTAAATTGTTTTTTAAATTCAAATAATGTCTTCTTTCAGTAAAATGTTCCATAGTCTACAATATTCAAGGTACTTTCCCTCCATGTGGCATATCCGAAGGACGCTCTGTATAATGGTCCTAAGGTTTACTTTCAGTGAAGGAAAACAATTTGAGAAAACCCACAGACAAACACTATAGGGGTTTTGCACAAAATGCAGTAATAATTAAAGCCGGGGTTTCACTATTCGAGTACTCTCGGACCGAGTCTTCTCGGATGACTACTTGGCGTAGCGTGTAAACACGTGATCCGGGCGGACAGCGGCATCCTATGAGAGTGGACTCGGGCGCAGTTCTGTTTTCCCAAGTTCACTCGGATCATTTTATAAAAACAAAATGGCGCCAATTAAGAAAAAGTGGAATGAACGTCTTAAAATCCATTACCTGGCCCAAATTTTTCGCTTGCTTTGATTTTTTTTACAGCGATTAGCACATATCTGCTACAACTTCTATCCCTCGCAGCAGCTGATCAGTCGTCATCTTGATGCGTGCAAGGAGACAAAATTAAATGCTATACTTTGACGCTAAACTCGTAAAGTGTCAACCAAATTCCGAGTGGACTCCTATATGATCTAGCTCGTATGAGCGAACTTGGTCCGAGAGTACTCGTATAGTGAAAACCCGGCTTTTGGCTCACATCACCCATCCCGTAATGACGGCGGCAAGGGCTGCTCAAACTACGTTTCGATTTTGTCACTACCATTGTCCAGTACAACAATGCTTGCAGGTTGCTGATGGGACTGCCTAGATATTGCAGCGCATCAACGATGTTTGCTGACGCACAAGTGGATGGCTTCCATGCCATAATCCGTAAGCGAGCGGCATCGCTGATGTGCAGGGTGAGGGACAGTTCCAACAGCTACCTGAGGGTCATTGCTGAGAGGGTAGAAAGTCCTCTATGGAGGCAGTGGATACACATCCACGTTAGATAGTTCCTCTTGTGTAATTATTTACTAACATTAATTTTTAAGTTCTTTTACATGTATTTACTAACACTATATGGACACATTAGTCAGAATTAAAGAAATTGAATTGAATTGAATTAAAAGCCACGTGCCCGTTATTACCTAATTAAAAAACACTATACAGGACGTCCTACGGATACGCCACATGGAGGGAAAGTACCTTGAATATTGTAGATGGAACATTTTACTGAAAGAAGACATTATTTGAATTTAAAAAACAATTTAAACTGCATTCATAGACATTTAAATAATTACATGGTTGAACCGGAAATCGAACCCGTTGCACGAGAAAAATAATCATCCTGTAGCTTTATCGTACCGATCGAAAGGCTTCATCGTAAGGATTATTTTTTGCTAAATAACATAGTGTCACAAATAAAAGGAAGACCATGAATTTTAACATTTTTAATATAAAACTAATCAATTTATCAAATGCTCAAAATGAGTCCTTTCCTGTTGAATACAAAGCAAATGTCAGCTTTTCATTTTTCTGAACAAAAATTCACATCAAATGTTAAAATTCATGGTCTTCCTTTTAATGTTTGTGCTTTTATCTATGAATGCAGTTTAAATTGTTTTTTAAATTCAAATAATGTCTTCCTTCAGTAAAATGTTCCATCTACAATGTTCAAGGTACTTTCCCTCCATGTGGCATATCCGAGGGACGCCCTGTATACCTACATCACGAGGAACTAATTGGTAAAACCATCAATTTATAATAATTAACCTCAAAATTGATTCTTACAGCAATTAAGACAAATGACAAATAATATGTTCTAAGACAATTAAAATTATCTTGTGCCACAAACATAAGTAATTGCAATGCTGTGTCTTGATACATAATTATCATGTAATTGACATACACAATCAATCTGCCTAGCCTTTTCCCAACTATGTTGGGGTCGGCTTCCAGTCTAACCAGATGCAGCTGAATACCAGTATTTTACATGGAGCGACTGCCTATCTGACCTCCACAACCGCAGTTACTGGGTAATACGATACTCCTTGGTAAAACTGGTTGTCAGACTTTTGGGCTTCTGATTGCCCGTAACGACTGTCAAAGATCCAAGAATGACACCCGGGACCAACGGCTTAACGTGCTTTCCGAGGCACGGAGGAGTCTCGGTATGTAAAGATGGTCACCCATCCACTGACCAACCCCGGCAAGCGTAGCTTAACCTGATGGATCGACCCGCGGCTGTTATTACTTAGCCACAAGCTCCTTCTCACTAAATATTATAAATTAAATGCGAAAGTAAATTTCTTTGTTTGTTTGTTACCTTTTCACGCCTAAACCACTGAACCGATCCTCCTAAAATTTTACACATAAGTCGTTGATTCAGATTCTGAATGAGAATTTGAACTGTGTCCAGTCCAGTGATATGGGGCTGCGCATATAATAATATTAGCTTTTGCCCGCGGCTTCGCCCGCGTTTATTATACATGTAAACCTTCTTCTTGAATAACTCTATCTATTAAAAAAAATCGGTCAAGAGTGAGTCGGACTCGGGCACCGAGGGTTCCGCTCCGATTTATGAAAAAGTGTGCTATTTAGAGAAATCGTTATATTTTTTCTGTAATCTTTACATAAACTTTTATCACATAGAATAATTTCAGATTTTTGTCTTTGCAAACTTTGGAGATAAGGGCGGGGGAACGGTATTTTTTTTTTACATTTTTCATCAAAACTCGAAAACTATGCGGCCTACAAAAAAAAATGTTTTAGAATGTGCAAACAACGCTCTTTCATATGATACCACATGTCCCGCGGGTGTACCTGTCAGATGTACCTAACATTGCAATTATTTGGTACCTTCCGTGTACCTTTACGTACCTCTCTTGAAAATCTTTGTACCTACACCCGTACAATGATATTTTAAAAATTAGGTACACCCGCCATCCTGATGTCAGAACCGCGGGTGTACTGCTAACCAATATTAAGTACAGTCTATAAGTAGATTTGGTACCTCTTGTGTACCTGCAGAAACAAGTATTAGATAAACAAAATACTGTCAGGTTGCTGCGAAAAGTAAAAAAAAAAACAATTTTCTTTCGCACCATAGGGGTTCCTTTTTTACCATTTTGGTACGGAACCCTTTAGCGCATGGGTAGTAGACAATATAATTATATCTGTCCTTACGTTCATTCGTGTTCTTTTTAACCGACTTCTGAAAAAAGGAGGAGGTTATCAATTCGGATGTTTCTATTTTTTAGATCTGATGAGGAGATCCCATGGAAATCGAGGGAAACCCTCAAATTTTATAGGCACACCTATAGCGATTTGGGTATTTTTAATACACTTGGTACCTAGCTCATTTGATTCTGCATATCGTAGATTTCTTAACTTAGAACATAAGTTACAAAAAAAATCAATTTTACAAACTGAATATAACAAATTCATTAATGAGTTTATAACATTAGGTCATGCTGAATATGTGGAGCTTAGCTCTTATAATTTAAACAAGGATTCTGTATATTTTTTACCACATCATAACAACTAAAAACCCCAAACAATTGGCAACTCAAGCATTTACTCTCGGAAAGCACCATTTGATGAAGTGGAACCGATAATGAAGACCACAGATGGCCATCGGAACTACTCAATTATACCTAAGTATTTCACGGATTGCGATTCGATTACATTAGTATGGTTGCTTAGTAATTTATGCTCGTCAAAATAACGAATGGTGATGTAACTTCACCATGGAGCTCCAGTTCTCCTGGTTCTTACTACGAGAGCTCCTCAATAATTAACGTCCCAGCATCGGGAAAAGCAATATTTTGTAATAGGTGATGAGCAGGTGACATTGAGCTATTGTAACTTAGATAAATTATGAACTGACCCACTAAAAAGTGAAAAATAAAAACTTTTTAAAACCATAGATGGATAGGCTTTTCTGTCTCCAGTATGCCAAAACTAGTGACAGATAGGTTAGTGGGTTCGGCCATTAGTAGGTCAGAATAGTAGTTAGTAGAATAATAGTAGGTTACCAGTGACTAAACAAACAATGCATTTTCAAATTTAAAAATAAATAGGATTTTGCATAATTTTAGTACATACCTACCATAATAAATTCATTTTATCTCAAAATTATACTGCAGTACCAAAAATAAAAAATAATAAAAAAATTGCATAGCTTCAAACGATTCGATGCAATTTAAATTAAAAAGAAACAAAGAATAATGTTTATCTGGACACAGTCCGTGAAACACAAATTACAAATAACAAAATTAAAAAAATAAAATAAGTAATGTTTTAACAACAACAGTATGTGGCCTCACGGAAGGGGCTTGTGGTTAACCCTTCGTGTGCCGGAACGTGGATCCCCACGAGACACGGCATTCGATTAGTTAAGTTATAACAGCCACACGGGTCGATCGATCAGGTTAAGATATGCTTGCCACAGTTGGTCCGTGGATGGGTGACCATCTTTACATACCAAGACCCCTCCGTGCCTC
Source organism: Cosmia trapezina (assembly GCA_905163495.3). Lineage (NCBI taxonomy): Eukaryota > Metazoa > Arthropoda > Insecta > Lepidoptera > Noctuidae > Cosmia > Cosmia trapezina. Next base: position 24,389,089 of record LR991027.1, read on the forward strand.
GGAAAGCACGTTAAGCTGTTGGTCGTGGCATGTGGTGGCGTGGCGTGGTGGTGGATTCGTCGATCTTTGACAGTCGTTACTGGTAGTCAGAAGCCCGAAAGTCTGACAACCAGTCTTACCAAGGCGTATCGTGTTACCCAGTAGGTGGGTTGTGTAGGTCAGGTAGGCAGTCGCTCCATGTAAAATAATGGTATTCAGCTGCATCCGGTTGCACTGGAAGCCGACCCCAACATAGTTGGGAAAAAGCTAAGCTGATTATAAAGTGTATATAGTTAGTCCCATTGGCGCCATCTCCACGAGCGAGAAAATCGCGGCGATAATCTCGTCGTGCCACCAAATTCAATAGAAGCTCTATGAATCAATCTTCACACGGTGATATTATCGCGGCGATAATTTGAAGGCACAGCGTGACTATCGCCGATTCTCTCACGCGTAGAGATGGCACCTTAGGAGGAAGGTAAAACACAACTAAATGAAAAGTAAGAAATATGGGTTTCCCTAAACACGGTCAGGAAATTACTTTCCCCAATAACTAGTAGTAAAATAGGAAAAATTGTATGATTATATGAAGAGAAACAGGCTAGACAGATGATGAGTGAACAAAAAACTTCAATTCAGCGACAGATGCTGACTTCCGCTGGTTTTTTAAAGAACCTAATTAACATCATCATCATCATTTCAGCTGAAAGACGTTCACTGCTGGACATAGGCCTCCGTCAAGCACCGCCACTCCGATGACCTTGTAAAGGCTTCAGGAATCCGCTGGATGCAGGAAGCACAGAACCGGTCGAAAAACTTATCCAACCATGAATAAATCGGTGAAAAGACTGCAGAAAAGGAGGAGGAGGTTATGATAATCGGTGTGTTTTTAATATATTTTTTGTTTACATTTTTTAGTTTTAGTTCTAAAAGCCCGATGTGTTTGACAGATGTGACAGAAATAACAAAAGCATACTCGTAATTTCGCACTCGAAAAAAGATTACAGAATTTTCAAAAAACGAAGAGTTGTCTCAGGCGCAAAACGTCTCTTTCGCATAATGTCACTTTCCCATAATGTCGCTTTCGCAGAATGACTCCTTCTCAAAAGGTCGATGCCTCTTTCGCAGAATATCTCTTTTGCAAAATGTCGCATTAGGAAACTCCAAACATAGCTTATATGTTGTAAAACTTGTAAACATTTAATAGGAAATTGGAAAAAAACAATATTTTTTTTAAACTTGGCTAAATTTTTTTCTAAGTTATGCGACATTTTGCGAAAAAGATATTCTGCAAAAGAGGCATCGACCTTTTGAGAAGGAGTCATTCTGCGAAAGCGACATGAGAGAGCGACATTATGCGAAAGAGACGTTTTGCGCCTGAGCCGAAGAGTCTTGCTGTTCAATTGAGATTTCTTGGATAGTTTTATGTTGAAGTAAGTTTATTGTTTCTTCTTCTTTTTCGAGTGGTTAATGACTGACCAGACCTAAAACGGCCACTTTGGCAGAATCATATTAGGATAATAGGTACCTATTATGAATCATGTTTGAAATCGTAAAACGGTCACAAACTGACAATTCATAATTTATCTGCGTACAATTCATAGCACGCAATTCATCTGTTTGACAGTTTTGTATGGAGATTCGTAAAATGGTCCACAAATTATGAATTGCTTTATTGAAGTTTAATGTCAAATAGGTACGTCAAATAGCACAATCATAATAAATTGCTGGGAATTCAGGAAATGAATCGCTTTTAGAGGAGTTGCTTAATGTGGCCGTTTTAGGGTCCCTGGTGTCAGAGTTTTTATGACACCCATGAGCCTCTGACTTGGCTTAAAGTAGAAGAAGAAAAAGTATAATAAATAAACAAAGCTTTCGGAATAAATTATGAAGATGGTGACAACCGCATGAAAATCCGTTACCTACTTAGTTTCAAAGAGCGGTCACAAAGACAGACACGAAACTCTACTTTGTTTTATAATATTTAAATTAATTAAAGAGGTGGTGGCCCAGTGAATACGACCCTGACTTACGAGTTTGTAGGTCGTGGGTTCGAACTCAGAGAGGCGCTTTACTTTGTGTAAATAATTACAACACCACTGCTCTCAAAAACGGTGAAGGAAAACATCGTGAGGAAACCGGCATGTCCTAGAAACAACAATTCGAAGAGATGTGACATCCACCAACCCGCACTGGGCTCGCGTGGTGGATTACAGCCCACACCCTCTCGAATAGAGTAGGCCTATGTCCCAGCAGTGGGAACATTATAGGCCGATTATGTAAATTAAATCGATGTAGAAGTTAAATTCAGATTCCTTAATTGCTTAGAGCTCTTTAAAAGTCAGTTCTCAAATTAAATCTAATTAACAATAATTATTATCAAATGACAGTAATGAAATCATGAAATCGACACGCAAAAATCATAACATACACGTAATAAGAGAACTAAGTCATACTAAGAATCTTATCACTGAATTGTCTCAAGAATTGCTATACATAACGCGTGCGCGAGCGCCGCATTCAGTGCCAATCCGCGCGCGCGCCTCGATAGGACAACATTGAGTTTTAGTTTTTTAAGTGATTTACAGGAGTTAATCGTAAGTATTTTTTACGGTATTATTTTTTAGAATAAAATTTACAATTATTAGAAATATAATAATTGACAGTTGTTAGAAATATTGTAGAATCCTTGTAAATTAGTACCTGTATTTCTTTTTATTGAGTTTTTTTTTTTTTGTTTTTTACCTAAACTACACTAGTTATGTTTTTTTGCAATGTTTTAATTAATTGGTAAACGTATTGGTTAAGTTAATTACTTTAATTTAGCTATGCCATTAAAGTTTTTCATTGTAATTAAGTAGCGAAAAAAAAAATAAAAAACAAAAAAAAAATGACATGCCTTTTGTCGAATAATTCACACAATACCTATTTACTGTGAAACACTTCCTAACTGTTATGCTTAGTTGAAGTTACCGCAATTTCAAATGTTTTGTTTTTTATATTTTATGCTTCAGGGCATTACTTTGTTTTTTTTTTTATTGAGCGCCAGAGTTTTCTTATGCATTGTTAAGCATTAAAAAACTGCTTTAATTAAACCTCTATTTAACTCACTTAAAATCATTTGATTGAAATCATAATTACACTCATACAAAAACTGATTTAGACAGTCGCTCCATGTGAAATACTGGTATTCAGCTGCATCCGGTTAGACTGAAAGCTGACCCCAACATAGATGGCTAGACAGATGATGATAAAACTGATTTACCTATCTAATGAACTATATTGGGAACATGTTTAAACTGAGCACAGTAATTATGTTTTATGAACCCATGTGATGAAAGATAAACACTGAAAATTATATTCTGTTGTATAACCGGCATTAAACAACCTATTTAAAATTCACAAATCGCAGTTCAAATAATTCTAAAAAAAATATCCTTGAGACGTTTTCTTCTATGAACATAATTAGTCCCTAATCTGACTAAGTGACGTAACTGATTCGAAGAAAATTTTACAGTGCAAGCTATGTTTCTTTTTTTTTTTGTAAATTGTAGATACATCGGTCTCGATTTTTGCATTATCATGGGGTCCGTACGGCATAGGTACAGATACGCTGATTAGACGATTAGACAGATCGATTCGACTTGAAAAATGTATGTGTAAGTGTATTTTTATTTTTTTTATTTAGTTGTTTTTAGTTTTTATCTTTTTTTTTATTACGGACGCTTTTAACGTGCACGTCTTTCTACATTGTTCTCACATGTATATTTTCAATATGAACGATGTAACCAATATTTTGTAAAAATATTTGATTTTAAAAGAGTGTCCGTGGAGTTTCTTGCCCGTTCTTCTCCATAGGGTCTACGCTTTGGAATGGGCAATCTAGCTTCATTTTTCTGACTGACCGACCCAAGACCGACCCTTTGACAATTCAAAAGTGCCTGTAATTGGTTTATTTGAAATAAATGCTTTGAGTTTGAGTTTGAGTTTATCAAATTACTATAGTTAGGTCGGTTATTGGCTTAGTCCAGAATGTCAGATACGTCAATTAGTTAAATTAGCGACGAATTAACCTATACTAGAAAGGTTTCGGTAGTTAAATAAAGCTAAACAATCTTGATGTGTCTTTTTACACAAACACATATTAAACAAATAAACTACTGCTTAAACTAATGGTTCAATTGATTTAGTAATCATTATTGTTGTATTTACATTGGTTTTTAGTTGCATTTTATTTTTAAACTGAGGGTTTAAAATAAAAGACACATCAAGATTGTTTATCTTGGTTTAACTACCTAAAACTTTCAAGTATACTGTATGTAAGTGTACTGTAGTATGCTATACCTATGCATTAAGAATAATAAATCAGAGAATCGTGTTCTGTTATTAATAATGTATGGAATGCTACTATTATTATAGATTAATAAGAACGATAAAGATACCAACAAGAAATACCTAAGTAATGCAAAATGAGAAGTCTCATCATCTACCTCATCTGCCTAGCCTTTTCCCAAGTATGTTGGGGTTGGCTTCCAGTCTAACTGGATGCAGCTGAATACCAGTATTTTACATGAAGCAACTGCCTATCTGACCTCCACAACTCAGTGGACACCCCTTGGTAAGACTGCTTGTCAGACTTTCGGGCTTCTGACGACCCGTAACGGCTGTCAAAGATCCACGAATGACAGCCATACCATACCAAATAAGAAACATGAAGATTTTAAACCGTCATTCAAAACTTTTAGAAAAATATTTTCACATCCTGTAACACACTTCCGTCCCTTTTCACGAAATCAGGAAAGCCAGTGGAAAGATTTTACTCATCAATAAAAGTGTTACAAACAAACAACAAACTAATAACAAATGTAACACGTTTTTAGGGTTCCGTACCAAAATTGTAAAAAAGGAACCTTTATGGTGTGACTCAGTCTGTCTGTCACAGCTGGATATCTCAAGAACCAGTAATGCTATCAACTTGAAATTTGAAACAGTTTTAGATGGCGTTTGCCCAATTAATTTGCAAATATTGAAGAAATAATAGTACATTTTGATACAAGTGGAGAACGTTTGTTATTGCATTCGAGGCGGAATTAACACGCAAGCCGTAGTAGGCGAGGTTGTTTTTGAGCCGAGAACTGCAATAACAAATGTCCACAAGTATCAAACGACGTTTCTTAATACACTTTTGAAGAAATAAAATAAAATAACGGAAAATATTTTTGTCATGAATTATTTAGGAAACTTTGATTTAAATTTTCTTTTTTTTTCGCGCTTTGCTTTCGCCAGGTTGAAGAAGAAGCAAAGGTATAAAGCCGATAAACAGCCTAATATGAAAAATAGAAAATTCAAATATTTTCGAGTTTAGAACACAAATAAATGTTAATTTGTTCATAAACGTTTTTTTTTATTGTAATAATCATAGTGTTTGATGATATTCTATTTATAGACATTATTTAAATTTAAATATTCAAAAAATATTAACGCCGTAAAGCCGCATACCTATTTGCCGAAATTAAAAAAAAAAACATTCTCCTCCGAATAGACAGTTGTGAATAGAGGCATTGAACCAATTTGGACTAAGTATCTGTTATTTATATGTTATCTGTGGCAATTTTTATTCCCGCACACGTGCGGGAAAATGAAAAATCGCACGCGTACGACATACATTGCATTGTGAACCTAATCGTAGTGCGATATGAACCAGTTTTCAAGGAAGTGTTAGGTATTGAAAAAATATATACATATGTTTTATTTTTTGCAACAGGGATTGGAAGTGATATTACTAGGGCGTGTCGGGTATATGAAAGAGTGCTGCTTGCACATTCTCAAACATTTTTAGGGTTCCGTACCAAAATGGTAAAAAAGGAACCCTTATGGAACCCTTACCCTTACTCAGTCTGTCTGTCTGTCTGTCTGTCTGTCGGTCTGTCTGTCTGTCTGTCACAGCTGGATATCTCGAGAACTACTAATGCTATCAACTTGAAATTTAGAATAGTTTTAGATGACGTTTACCCAACTATTTTGCAAATAAGAAAGAAATAAAAATATTTATATTTTTTTTGCAACAGGGACTGAAAGGGGGTCTTAAAAATTCAAAGTGGAGCTACTAGGGCATGTGGGGTATCATATGAAAGAACGCTGTTTGCACATTCTCAAACATATTTTTTTCTTTTTTTTAGCCCGCATAGTTTTCGACTTTTGATGAAAAATGTAAAAAAAAATACCGTTCCCCCCCCCCCCCCCCCCTTATCTCCGAAGTTTGCAAAGCGAAAAATCTGAAATTATTCTATGTGATAGAAGTTTATGTATAGATATTTTATTTTATTTTTCCTGTAAAAAATAAAATGATATCTTTAAACAGCACAGTTTTTCAGAAATCATCAACAAAAATTACATATAAATGATTGTACGGAACCCTCGGTGCGCGAGTCCGACTCGCTCTAGACCGGTTTTTTTTCCTTTTTTTAGGCCCCGTTTTCAACTTTTCATGAAAATTATAAAAAAAATACCGTTCCCCCTTATCTCTGAAGTTTGCTTTTAGAGAAAAATCTGAAATTATTCTATGTGATAGAAGTTTAATATGTATACATTACAGGAAAAATAAAGCAGGAGGAGCTCGTGGCTAAGTAATTACAGCCGCACGGGTCGATCCATCGGGTTAAGCTACGCTTGCCGGGGTTGGTCAGTGGATGGGTGACCATCTTTACATACCGAGACTCCTCCGTGCCTCAGAAAGCACGTTAAGCCGTTGGTCCCGACTGTCATTCGTGGATCTTTGACAGTCGTTACGGGTCGTCAGAAGCCCGAAAGTCTGACAACCAGTCTTACCAAGGGGTATCGTATTACCCAGTTACTGGGTTGTGGAGGTCAGACAGGCAGTCGCTCCATGTAGAATACTGGTATTCAGCTGCAACCGGTTAGACTGGAAGCCGACCCCAATATAGTTGGAAAAGGCTAGGCAGATTGAATTAGTTGATTGATTTACTATTAATTAAAATATTGCTGGTTTATAGCTGTTTTAGTGTCACATAAAGTATTCAAGAGTTTAACGAACAAATTTAACTAGGTTATTTAATGACAATAATAAAACTATTAAGTTTTAACCTCAATTGATACAATCTATACAAATAAATAAAATTGAAGTGTCTGTTTGTAATGTCAAAATAAAAACTTTTTATTAAAGGCTTAAGAAAGTGTTAACGATACTGTCTGTCTGTGTGTTCCGGCTAATCTCCAAAACGGCTACACTGATTTTGACGGGACTTTCACTGGCAGGTAGCTGATGTTATAAGGAGTAACTTAGGCTACTTGTATTTGGGAAAAAGAATTAGGGTTCCACGCAAATTGTGAACAAATAGTCGGATTTGAAAAATAATTTTTGCATTTGATAGCCCAATTCTCGAGGATGGGTATAGGCTATTTAACATAACGCTACGACGCTTAGGAGCCGAGCAAAAAGAAAAAAAGTCTGAAAGAACGCTAAGCGAAAACGAAGCAATAGCGCGGGCTGTAGGTTAGGGGGACGAGGGGGGTTGTCCGCCGTAAAAAGCGCGGTCACTATCGGACTGCATAGAAAAGAAAGGGAAGCGCGATGACACGACGCTTGCAAAATATGAAGTAATTACCGATTTACAAAAAATCTATTGATTGGACTAAAAAAGTAATGACATGAAATCATTCCTTATTATTTCTTAAAGAACTGTATAAATTTATGAACACTTTTAATGAAAATTGTAGGAGTAATATGGAATATGGAGTAGTATTTCCACGCGAACAAAGTCGCGGAGCACAGCTAGTTATAAAAAAAAAATAATCCTACAAAGTACCTACTAACTATTCTTATCTTCACGCTATTTTTAAACTATGTAAATACATAGCCTAACCTAGAAATATGTAGGTCTAAATACCTTTGAATTATTCATTGTATGCCTCATATTGGCATTGTACCTAGTAGATAACGCAATTTACTTTGGTAGTAAAAATTATTCAGGAAACAAATGAAAAACATTCAATGTAACTTTTTTCAAGTAGGAATTTAATTATTTCGATTCGTCCCTGGCTCAGTTTAGGGCAAATGTCAACCACTAGTAATATAAATATTTAAACTGAAGCAGTTTCTCTAAATTATTCTTTAATAGACAAATCTTAATTACAATATAATATACAAGCTACAACTAATATATTTATCTACACCCATGCTATAAATTCTCTATAAAAGTTCCTGAAACAGTTAGCTTATTGCCAACATTAAAACAGCCAGTGTCATAGTAACCATGGTAACCATAATAGCATCCAAACGGGTGCTTTAATGTTGTACTGAATTTCATAATGCAACTCGTTTTCAAAAAAAGAACATTGTAATGCACGCGCGTTTCACTACAACAGCGCCGTAATTAAAAAAAAGAACTTTTCGAATTCACGTCGTATACTATGACGCCGGCCGCCATGTTAAATACGAGTATTAGTATTGCAAAAAACTGTTTCAGAACCTTTTATAGAGGATTGATAACATGGATGTAGATAAAGTCTTGTATGCAACTGTACATAATTAGGTATTAAAACACTCATGTGATACTATTATCACACTCGGCTTCGCCCCGTGTGATAAACCCACATTCGTGTTTTAATACCCCTTATTATACGTCAGTTGCATAAATAACTATTACATGTTATGTACTAGTATATTATAAACAATAAAAAAGGGGAAGAGCTCATAGGGCATCAAAAAATTCGTCCCGCATCGAAAAGTTCCCAAAAGGTTGGCAGCATTGCCACGTTGGATGGCAATGCTAATTCTTTGGTCCAAAAATAGGCCAACCCTTTGGTCCCGTGTAGAATCACCAACCGCTTGGCGAGGTTCCGAAACACTCGATGAGCACTCGGACCCCAAGGCCCCAAGGTTTCAACCCCCAACGGCTCAAACATATAGCTCCCAATAAGGTTGTTATATTTGCGACGTTTGAGGTGTTCTGCTCCTGCAGCGCACGCTAGTACCCTTAGGAGCCGAGCAAAAAGAAAAAAAAAGGCAGAAAGAATTCTAAGCGAAAACGAAGTAGGTACCTACCTAATAGTGTAGACAGACGATGCGATGCTATGGGGTGGCTCCGGGGATAAGAAGTAGGTACCTACCTAATAGTGTAGACAGACGATGCGATGCGATGGGGTGGCTCCGGGGATAAGAAGTAGGTACCTACCTAATAGTGTAGGTGTAGACAGACGATGCGATGCGATGGGGTGGCTCCGGGGATAAGAAGTAGGTACCTACCTAATAGTGTAGACAGACGATGCGATGCTATGGGGTGGCTCCGGGGATAAGAAGTAGGTACCTACTACCTACCTAATAGTGTAGACAGACGATGCGATGCGATGGGGTGGCTCCGGGGATAAGAAGTAGGTACCTACCTAATAGTGTAGGTGTAGACAGACGATGCGATGCGATGGGGTGGCTCCGGGGATAAGAAGTAGGTACCTACCTAATAGTGTAGACAGACGATGCGATGCTATGGGGTGGCTCCGGGGATAAGAAGTAGGTACCTACTACCTACCTAATAGTGTAGACAGACGATGCGATGCGATGGGGTGGCTCCGGGGATAAGAAGTAGGTACCTACCTAATAGTGTAGGTGTAGACAGACGATGCGATGCGATGGGGTGGCTCCGGGGATAAGAAGTAGGTACCTACCTAATAGTGTAGACAGACGATGCGATGCTATGGGGTGGCTCCGGGGATAAGAAGTAGGTACCTACTACCTACCTAATAGTGTAGACAGACGATGCGATGCGATGGGGTGGCTCCGGGGATAAGAAGTAGGTACCTACCTAATAGTGTAGGTGTAGACAGACGATGCGATGCGATGGGGTGGCTCCGGGGATAAGAAGTAGGTACCTACCTAATAGTGTAGACAGACGATGCGATGCTATGGGGTGGCTCCGGGGATAAGAAGTAGGTACCTACTACCTACCTAATAGTGTAGACAGACGATGCGATGCGATGGGGTGGCTCCGGGGATAAGAAGTAGGTACCTACCTAATAGTGTAGGTGTAGACAGACGATGCGATGCGATGGGGTGGCTCCGGGGATAAGAAGTAGGTACCTACCTAATAGTGTAGACAGACGATGCGATGCTATGGGGTGGCTCCGGGGATAAGAAGTAGGTACCTACTACCTACCTAATAGTGTAGACAGACGATGCTATGGGGTGGCTCCGGGGATAAGAAGTAGGTACCTACTACCTACCTAATAGTGTAGACAGACGATGCGATGCTATGGGGTGGCTCCGGGGATAAGAAGTAGGTACCTACTACCTACCTAATAGTGTAGACAGACGATGCGATGCTATGGGGTGGCTCCGGGGATAAGAAGTAGGTACCTACTACCTACCTAATAGTGTAGACAGACGATGCGATGCTATGGGGTGGCTCCGGGGATAAGAAGTAGGTACCTACTACCTACCTAATAGTGTAGACAGACGATGCGATGCTATGGGGTGGCTCCGGGGATAAGAAGTAGGTACCTACTACCTACCTAATAGTGTAGACAGACGATGCGATGCTATGGGGTGGCTCCGGGGATAAGAAGTAGGTACCTACTACCTACCTAATAGTGTAGACAGACGATGCGATGCTATGGGGTGGCTCCGGGGATAAGAAGTAGGTACCTACTACCTACCTAATAGTGTAGACAGACGATGCGATGCTATGGGGTGGCTCCGGGGATAAGAAGTAGGTACCTACTACCTACCTAATAGTGTAGACAGACGATGCGATGCTATGGGGTGGCTCCGGGGATAAGAAGTAGGTACCTACTACCTACCTAATAGTGTAGACAGACGATGCGATGCTATGGGGTGGCTCCGGGGATAAGAAGTAGGTACCTACTACCTACCTAATAGTGTAGACAGACGATGCGATGCTATGGGGTGGCTCCGGGGATAAGAAGTAGGTACCTACTACCTACCTAATAGTGTAGACAGACGATGCGATGCTATGGGGTGGCTCCGGGGATAAGAAGTAGGTACCTACTACCTACCTAATAGTGTAGACAGACGATGCGATGCTATGGGGTGGCTCCGGGGATAAGAAGCTCTCACATGTGCTTGTAATTTCTCTCAGAAATCCTAACGGGTTTTCTCTTTCGCGAAAAGAAATCAGCTGCCCCATACATTCATGTTCGCATAACGCGTCAAAATGTACGGAGCAGCTGATTTTTTTTCCCGATTTCAGGTTTGGTCCCATAGTAAAAGTTGTTTGTTATCATGAGCACAATCATGTGTTTAGCACTCGTATTTATAGTCAAGTAAAAGTAATTACTTCAGTAAAAGTAATTGCTCAAGTAATGATTTTCATTCTATAGTTTAGTAATTGCTTGAAGTTAGAACTGTCAAAGCTTAGAATTCTTAGCCAAGTAATAGTCACCATTTTCTTTACTTAAGAACTCTACCCTCAAGTATGAAATTACTTAGTAGCAAGTAATTACTCAAGTAATTACTTTGATTATAAATACGAGCCTAGGTATCGGTAACTAATTACCAGTCACCCTATATACCTAATCATAGTATTTTTCCTATTTTCCTTCTAGTTGTTGGGAAAACTAGTTTCCTGACTGTGTCTAGGGAAACCCATTATTCCTGACCTTGTCTAGGGAAACCCATATTTCCGACATTTTAATTTAGCTATGGTTTACCTTCCTCCTACTTCTAACGCGGAAAACTGAACGAATGCGCACGCGCATCTCCATACAAAACTGGTTTTTTCTATGGACAAAAGCTGAATTGCGCTGGATAAGTCTAGTTAGCCCCTTAGTCTACATTAAACAGTTTGTCATAGTGTTAGTAGGGCAATCTGCCTACCATTTTCCCAACTATATTGGGGTCAGCTTCCAGTCTAACCGGATGCAGCTGAATACCAGTATTTTACATGGAGCGACTGCCTATCTGACCTCCACAACCCAGTTACTGGGTAACACGATAACCCTTGGTAAGACTGGTTTTCAGAATTGGGCTTCTGTCTACCAGAGTAACGACAGTCAAAGATCTACGAATGACAGCCGAGAACAAGGCTTAACGTGCTTTTCGAAGCACGGAGGGATATGTAATTGATGGTCACCCATCCATGGTCTGACCTCGGCATTGCAAGCATTGCTTTACCTTGAAAATCGACCCGTGTGGCTGTTATTATTTAAGTCATAGAGGAGCTCGTGGCTAAGCAATAACAGCCGCACTGGTTGATCCGTCAGGTTAAGCTACGCTTGCCGGGGTTGGTCGGTGGATGGGTGACCATCTTTACATACTGAGATTCCTCCGTGCCTCGGAAAGCACGTTAAGCCGTTGGTCCCGGGTGTTATTCGTGGATCTTTGATAGTCGTTACGGGTCGTCAGAAGCCCGAAACCAGTTTTACCAAGGGTTATCGTATTACCCAGTAACTGGGTTGTGGAGGTCAGATAGGCAGTCGCTCCATGTAAAATACTGGTATTCAGCTGCATCCGGTTAGACTGGAAGCCGACCCCAACATAGTCGGGAAAAGGCTAGGCAGAATTGAAAAAATTGTTACTTAGTATAATAGTAAAATGTACCTAATAGTAGGTCACATTTATTACTGACAACTTGTCCCGTTAGCCGTTAGCCGCATTCGTACGTTACTTGAGATAAGTTACGTACCAATTTTAAAACAATGTCTGATGATGCGGTAACTTTAACTGTTATGGTATTTCGCGTTCAAGCTTTTTTAGGATTCTGTACCTCAAAAGGAAAAAACCGGCCAAGAGCGAGTCGGACTCGCGCACCGAGTGTTCCGTTCCGATTTCTGAAAAACTGTGCTATTTAGAGACATCGTTTTATTTTTCCTGTAATCTTTACATAAACTTGTATCGTATAGAATAATTTCAGATTTTTCTCTTTGTAAACTTGGGAGATAAGGGGGGTAACGGTATTTTTTTTTTACATTTTTCATTAAAAGTCGAAAACTATGCGGCTTAAAAATAATTTAAAAAAATTATTGAGAATGTGCAAACAGCGCTTTTTCATATCGCCCCACATAAGACTGAATTTCAGTCCCTGTTGCAAAAAAAATATAAATAATTTTATTTCTTTCTTATTTGCAAAATAGTTGGGTAAACGTCATGTAAAACTGTTCCAAATTTCAAGTTGATAGCATTAGTAGTTCCTTGAGATATTCAGCTGTGACAGACAGACAGACAGACAGACAGACGGACAGACAGACAGCCAGACAGACTGAGTCACACCATACGGGTACCTTTTTTACCATTTTGGTACGGAACCCTAAAAACGGAACCCGTATAGATTCATTTCGTTGCCCGTCTGTCTGTCTGTCAGTCTGTTAAGACCCTTTTTACAATGAACACATGGAGGTATCAAGTTGAAATTAATATCAAATACGGGAGTATTCACTTTTGTCCCCGAATGTTTGTCCCCAAATGGGGACAAATGGGAATTTTCGTGTCATTTGCCCCCAAACTTATAAATGGGGACAAATGGGAATTTATCTGTCCCCAAAATATATTTTTTTCTTATAATTTTATTCTGAAAACTGAGTAATATCGCGCTCAACTGTGTCATGAACAGATTATCAATATAATAGGTCGGGGAAAAAGTTTTTTCGTATTATAGTATGTATGAACTTGTAATAAAATTTCTTTGGCTATACTATTTGTATCTGGCTGGTTTTGGTATCATTGAAAGTTTAAATTTTAAAGAACATAATTCCAAATTCAAATTAGGAAAATGTGTGATTTTCACATAGACTTATAAAAAAAGATGGACTCCGCGCCACGCATATCGAAAGTGAAGCACCCTACCGATCTATGTGTGCGTGATTTGAGTACCTGCAAAGACGCCGTCGCTCGTGTCACGTAATGGCGGCCGGTCGGCATACTATGATGTAAATGTGTGCGCGAGGCGTGTTTGTACAAACGGTCCCGGCATACTTACTGTGCTTCACTTTCGATATGCGCAGCGCGGAGTCCATCTTTTTTTATAAGTCTATGGATTTTCATTTGTTTTTCGTACTGTCAAGATGAGTGAATCTAATGAAGAAATTCGATACATTTTAAAATTTTACTACAAAACAGGTAAAAATGCAACGCAAGCCGCGAAAAAAATTTGAGATGTTTATGGACCTAGTGCAGTGTCTGTGAGAGTAGCACAAATTTGGTTTAAGCGTTTTCAATCCGGAAATTTTGATGTCAAAGATGCACGTCGCTCTGGTCGCCCTATTACGGATAAAATGGATGCCATTTTTGAAAAAGTGGAGCAAAATCGGCATATCAGTAGTTACGACGTAGCTGAAGAACTGGGAATTGACCACAAAACAGTTTTGACCCATTTGGCAAATGACACATAACTAAATAATAAACTATGAAAAAAAAAATGTCTTGAATTTGTATATAAAATACGAAGGAACTTTTTCCCCGACCTAATAAATAACGTAGTAGGCGAGCAATAGGCTCAGAACGGTGTTGTAACTTGATTTTGTTACATGAATGAATAAAACGACATTGACAGTCAATATAATATACTATATAATACAATACAATACAATGGTAAATTTTCGTCTATTTTCTTAAATAACTTTAAAATGATTTATTTTAAAATTATAAAAAAAATATATTTGAAACCCTCATAATAAGCCCTTTCATTTGACACTCACGGTACAGTTTGCAAAACAGTACTTCTTTCTTCTTTTCAACTCACGGTACAGTTTTTCTTATTTGTCCCCTAAAAGTGACCCCCATATTCAAAATTAATTTATTTACTTTAACCATACGTGTTCAGGTCACAGAAACCCATATGTGTACCAAATTTCAACTTAATCGGTCCATTAGATTCGGAGCAAATTGGCTGTGCAGACGGACAGATAGACAGACACACGAGTGATCCTCTAAGGGTTCCGTTTTTTTTCTTTTTGAGGTACGGAACGCTAAAAAAGTCAGCAAGAACGCTAAGCGAAAGTGAAGTAATAACGCGGGCAGGCGATATCGGACACGGCGCGGGGGGTCAGCTCTCAGGCAGACCATGATCTCGGTAAGGACATAGGATCTTTTTACCAACCTCCAAGCGAGCGAAGCCGTGGGCAATTGTTGATGTCTGATTTCCAACTAGATTACTAGATAAACCCAGTTTCGTATAATAACAACCAACAAATAAACCACACAATTAACTTTAAATAATAACCAGCTGAATAAATTACCGACAAGTTTTTATCACAGTGACCTTGTGAAACCATTAAATGCAAGGCATTGAACTTTTTATGCAGGTAAAGATTGCCTCTTGTTTGTTGATTGCAGTTTTTACGTCATTGTAGTTTTTTTACGTGTTCTTCTTCTAGTAAATATTATCTTGTACAATTAGGTAGGTGCATAATGCTTAAGATGCAGATATATGCCAATAGCCTTGAGTGGTTAGCTTGCGTATTCTGTGCTGAGCTCACGCAACGCGTCGTACGTCCAGCCAGTAATAGGACTCGCCCATCAAGGAGCGCTGTCTCAAATTAGACGCATTGTTAATTCGTCGAAAAATCTGAAATTATTCTATGTGATAGAAGTTTATAGTAAAGATTACAGGAAAAATAAAACGATGTCTCTAAGTAGCACACTTTTTCAGAAATCGGAACGGAACCCCTCGGTGCGCGAGTCCGACTCGCTCTTGACCGGTTTTTTTCCAAATCATTAACAGAAATCGTTTAGTCGTAATCTTCAGTTTAAAATCATTGAAAGTCGTTTATCTTCGCTTCGGAAGTCTGCCAACCAGGCTTACCAAGGGGTATCGTGTTATTCAACCTCCTATGATTTAGTTAAAAAAAACCGACTTCCAAAAAAAACACAAATAACTTTAATTTCGTAAGTCAGTGTCTTTGGTTTAGTAATTTACGTTTTTCGCCACCGTCTTCCTTAATTTTTAATTTGTAGTTTTTTTTTGGAAGTTCGAAAGTCTGACAACCAGTGGTACCAAGGGGTATCGTTACCCAATAGCTTGGTTGTGAAGGTCAGATAGGTAGTCGCACCATGTAGAATAGGTATTTAAGTGCATCCTATTAGACTGGAAGCCGATCCCAACATATTTAAGAAAAGACTTGTTTAGTTCCGTCAAAGAAGAGGGAAATCCTTAAGGATGATGCGCCAATGTAGTCCGCGAAAATCAACATTTCTTACGTTTTTTGCAATTTGCAGGTCAGTGTCAGCTTGTATGTTGATTAAAACATGATTCGCGGCCGCAGCTAATATGGCTTTACAGAATTATAATCATTAGAAACAGCAATACAACTCCATAAGTTAGCATTTACCTCAAATCTAGCAATTTCATGAAATCATGAGGTTTGAGGGCAATTTTAACTTGAGTTGTATTGCTGATTCTAATGATTATAATTCTTTAAAGCCATGTTAGTTACGACCGCGAATAAAATTGTAATCAACATATAACCTGACACTGACCTGCAAATTGCAAAAAACGTAAGAAAAATTGAATTTCGCGGGCTACCTTACCGCATCATCCTTAAGATTGCCAAGATTAATGAATTTGCCTACGTGATTGCTCGGTTAACCGTGCCCAATGCCGTTTGACCTCTTAATCGTTTAGTAAATCTAGTGATTTTCCTCAAACAATTATAGGCAAAACTAATGTCACTACCAGTGTCCTTATTAAGTAAACTGTAGTGTTATTTTGCAAATAACTGAATAATTAGCTTGTACATCATCTCATCATCTGCCTAGCCTTTTCCCAACTATGTTGGGGTCGGCTTCCAGTCTAACCGAATGCAGCTGAATACCAGTGTTTTACATGGAGCAACTACCTCAGGACCTCTGATCCGTACCATCTGACCTCCACAACCCAGTAATAACAGCCATACAGTTAAATAAAATTATGAATAAGCTTTCACATTTTTTTTTTAAATAAGTACCGTAAAGGAGGGTTACTTTGACTCTAGGGCATAACTTTGGCCCAAATCGAGACAGATGTTTAGTGTCATTAGATCCACACAAAGTTCCACAAGTACTCGTCTATATCACCATCTAATAGTTACCGCAGGACTTGCGACGTTCGGTTGTGTGGTCGCGACACTTCGGCCAGCTTAAACAGTTTTCTCGATTTGGGCCAAAGTTATGCCCTAGAGTCAAAGTAACCCGCCCTTACGGTATTTATTATATATATTTTTTAAAGCTTTTGATCTTTGTACGTTATCAAAATCTGACCTCCACAATTCAGTGACTGGGTAATACGATACACCTTGGTAAGACTGGTTGTCAGACTTTCGGACTTCACAAAAGACACTACAAAGTGTAATAGGATATAATATATCAATTCACACCAGCCACCTATCAAGATGTCGATAATATCGACGCAAACTTCATTATGAGCAACTAATAAGACAATATACGAGGATGTAGCAACTTTAATTTCGGAAGTCGGTGGCAAATACTTTCGAGATTAAAGTTATTTTTCACTTTGTAGTGTTTTTTTTTTTTGGTAGTCGGGTTTTTTTTTAACTAAATCTTCGGAGGTTTACATTCTTGAGGACCACTGAATTTCCAATTAGATATCTCTAAAGAATTATTTACGTACAAGCGAGGCATTCGATTTTATGAATTCTGTGCCAATACTAAAACCAATTCGATACGAAAATGGTTTCAGATAAATTGCATTCATAAAATGACAATATTGCACTAATCTCTTACCTACCCAGTCAATTATAATCTATACTTAATTATAGGTATTTATGTGTTGTTATTTAGTTATTAAATACAAGTAATTACTATTAAATGCATTCAATGCAACTCTTACGTAAGAACTTCAAAGAATGTCGTGACTTCGTGCATCATGATTTTAATTTGATTCCTCATCATCATCATTGGCAGCCTGTTCCACCCGCTGCTGAGTATAAGCCTCCGACCTCCCTTTTGGGTCATGCTTCCCTGGTTTGTGTGAGTCTCATCCAGGTCTTCCCTACCATCTTCTGTAGGTCGTCCATCCCACATCCTGGCTATTGGTCTGCCAATTTTATTGCCCGCGTGAATGTCGGAAAATATCCCACGGGAACGTACTACCGGGAAATCCTTCCTTATTCCTTGTAATAATATAATTCAATCATGATTCGCAAGACACGTGGCGCTATCTATTATCATAAGAACGTTATTGTTGTTTTCCTCGGAAACAGTACTTTTTTTCGGGATAAAAGGTAGTCTATGTCCGTTTCTGTACACCTGACAACGTATCTGCAAAATTTCAGGATGATCGGTTCAGTGGTTTAGGCGTGAAAGGTAACAAACAAAATTATTTTCGCATTTATAATAAGTATTAGTTAGGATTTCATAAGAAACCAATAATTCATCAAATTCCCTACAAAATCAATCAATCAATCTTCTCGATATGTTGGGGTCAGCTTCCAGTCTAACTGGACGCAACTGAATACCAGTATATTACATAGAGCGACTGACCTCTACAACCCAGTTACTGGGTAACACGATACCCCTTGGAACCTCTGATTGTCAGACTTTTGGGCTTCTGACTACCCGTCCGTAACGACTGTCAAAGATCTACGAACGACAGCCGCCATAGATATGTTTCTATGGCCGGGACCAACGGCTTAACGTGCTTTCCGAGACACGGAGTACCTATTTGTTCTTCCTGGGGTAATGGTACGAATAATAAGTCAAACTATATAGTTTGACTATATTATAGTATACCGGGTGTGAACAGGAACTTGCCGAAGCCGAAAGCCACATATTCTACCCATTATTTGGATCGTTTTTTCCAGTAGACCATACCTGGGAATCCACTGGTTCTGGAGATACTGAAGGTCAAAGTTGCATTTTTTTTTTTACTAAAACGTATTCCAAGTGTTATTACTAAACTTTTTCCGACAAGTACCTACGCGTACCGTAGAGCGATGGGGCAGGGCTTAACTCCGTTTGCCTGGGTTCGCGTTACATTGCGCGTAATAAAAAAATGCCTTTTTTATACCTAAAATTAAAAGTCGTTTCCCAGCAATAATTTTTGCGTAAAGCTATTTAGTTAGATGTACAGTATGCGTAGTTGACGGCTTTGTGATGTGTCTTTTTACACGCCGTATATAATGCTTATTGTAACAATAATTAAATCTTCATGAATTTTGGCCATGTCAGTTGGTCATGTCAACGCAAAAAAAACTATCGACAACCGCGAACAAATGAGTGACATCCTTACCTAATTGCATATCGTGTTACGATTGACATTGCCGAGTTATCGATATTGAATACGGTACGGCCGGTGACATAATAATATTACCATGCTTAAAAGTAGGTTAAAAATTTCAGGTAGGTACTTGTTTGACCTTGAGGTCGCAAATTCGGAATATTAATCTGAACTCTCCTTGATCTTTTGTAAGTCAGAAGTTCAACCTATCCAGTGACTGGACCAAAGATGTAATTTTTATTTTACGAGAAAAACGCTTTTGAATTTTGCGTAACTTTACAAAATTACAATTTTGTTGTAACTGGAAAAAAATTAAAGGTTTCTCAACCATAACTACTCGTATAGCTACTCAATACAATTTAAAAGCACAATCTTCAGTTGAATACGTGCATAGACTCCAATTTCCCCAAAGATACGTCAAAAAAAGACATAAGTACAATTCCGGCTATACTGCGGTCTTGCAAAAGGAGAGCAAGGCTCAGTTGACACGCGCCCTTTAAAAGGGCAACTACATAATATGCTGCAACTTCATGTTAAACATCAAGGCCCATCGGCCACGCTGATAACTATACTCAAAAGTAAAGTAACCAGTTACAAACTCGATGAGTACCCAGAACTTCACAGCACTAAAGTATTTCAATGGCGGTTCGCACACGATGCGACTTAGCATAATCTGCCATGTTCCCACTGATGGGATACAGGGCTCCTCTCTGTGAGAGGGAGGGGGCTGTAATCTACCACGCGGCCCCAGTGCGAGTTGGTAGATGTCACATGTCTTCGAACTTTTGGTTCTAGGTCATGTCGGTTTCCTCACGATGTTTTCCTTCACCGTTTTGAGAGCAGTGGTGATGAAATAAATTACACAAAGTATAATAACGTCTGTCTGGGTTCGAACCTACGACCTACAACTCGTAAGTCGCAGCTGTTACCACAGGGCCACCACTGCTCCCAACACTAACGCGTCGTCATGTACGGACCGCTATTAAAATACTAGTGCTGTGAGTGTGAGATTCTGGCTACTCATTGGTGATTTGCATTTGCAACTTTATTGGTTACTTGTGGCTGAAAGGCTAAAACTACACCTAATCCAAAAATGTTTCTATTCAGTGAAATAATGTTCAGAGTCTAGCTTAAAATAACGATTTTCTCTCATGTAGAAAAGTGGCGATCTGTCCTAATCTATCCTATTTAATTTCATGTAAAATTATAATTTGTACTACCTGAAAAGGATGACCGTAGTATTGCTGAATAATCGTAAAAATTTATTAATATTGACATTTAATTTTGACATAACTATAATTTCTTAATTTAATTGTAGGTACTAAATAAAAGAAAATAATTAAGTAATAATAATATTTATTGCATGCTAATTTAGGATGATAAGGGCAGGCGAATGATGCTTGTAAAAGGCTGCTAAGTTATAAGTACTCGTAAGTAATAAAATAACGTAACACCAAGATTGTACACTTACTTCGCAATAAACGTTTTGACTTTGACTTTGACTCTTGAGTAGCATCGTGGACACCAAAATGGTGGCAAAGGTCAGTCAGATGTTGTAATCGAAAACTGCCCTTTCCAGGGTTTTTGTGCCTTGAAGTAATGTTATGTAATTTGATATAAAAATAAAGGTTATAGTTGAAAGGGCTTGTGACTAAGTAAAAGGCACGTTTGTTCAAGGTTAAGCTAGGGAAAACCTGAGCGGAAATTTATTTTTCCGCGTTTGAATTGCTGCGGTTAGTTTGCGCATGGGCATGTAAATTAGACAAGCGTCGTGATCTGTGGTGCCACGGAAAGCAAGTTCAACCCTCTCGGTCCCGTTGCTATAATTATTTATTTTTGAGGATGTATAGACAAGGAGGCAATGGACGTCTAATAGATAACTTTGAACATCCGTGATGCCAAAATTGAATTACAAAGAAAACCGACTTCAAAAACGTAATACACGAATAACAAAACTTTCATAACAAACTTTAACAGCTTCTGAAGTCGCTGCCAAGCTAAGGTGCATTGAAGAATTTAAGACACCGACTTCAGAATCTTCACGAGCTTAACTTCTCCGGCTCTGGGTGGAGCGGAAGGGCGTGTCAGACTTTTACTGACTAAAACCCACCCGTGTTCCTTCAGTTGCCTATGCCAGGGCCACGGTATCTCTACCGAACAACCCGCGACCCCGGCGGCATAAGTACTAAAACCTTCCTGAAAGTATGTAGATCACGTTAGCGACAGTATCAGTAAAATAGGTTTATTAGTTTTGAGAAAATCGCGGACATACAAACCTACATACATACATACGGGTCGAATACAGAACCTCCTTTTTTGAAGTCAGTTAAAGAGGCGGCGAATGGCCGTCAAGCGCGTAATCATTAACTGCAGTTGAATGAAATCATCGATAGAATAGTCTGAAATTACAAATGAATACACTTCTCTTCTCTACATAAGAAGATACCCTTGCCCTGTACAGTAAAGTATCTAATTAGTCAGGAAAATTGAAATTCTGATTGCTTGCAATTATTATTAATAATTTACTACTAAAATAGTCTGTTATCAATTATCATAAAATACACGAACAAACAGACCTACATAATATTAAACACAAAACTGATTAAAACCGGTTAAAACTGGCTGCATTCGTCAATACATAGATAAATAATTATTATTGTATTGTAAGATTTATATATTTAAATAAGTTTTGAGGTCGTTGTGATTTTTGCAAAAAAACCTACATATAAATAATGGTATGGTATGAAGAAAGTAGATTAATATCGAGGTCATTAGTTTGATTTTTTAATGTCTAGCAGATAATATTTTTTTTCTAGGTCTGGGTTTTCTTCGTGAGGTCTATTTAATAAAACTGATAGGTGACAGGACATAAATTCAACAATTTTACAAGTTTCTTTCTTATATTATTAAACAGCACCTATCGAGAAATTTTGATAATTTTATAACTTTTTAGGGTTCCGTACCTCAAAAGGAAAAAATGGAACCCGTATAGGATCACTTCGTTGTCCAAGTTGAAATTAATATCAAATACGTAGGTCTATGGTCCCTTGGAGTTATAAAAAAATGCAAGCTTCTATGTCAACGCAAAAAAAATGCGAAATATTTTGATACTAAACCTATAGCGTAGGTAGGTACTTCCCGTTGTCTTAGAATTGTCTTGAAATTTAGCTAGAAGCAAGGTCTCATCTCTCTCTCAGCTTAAACACAAGTAAAGGAAAAGTCCGAAAATTTTTAATTTGTAATTTTATCACATATAAAAAAAAATTTTGGGATTAAAATGTTAGGTTTTATTTTGGGATTAATTCTTTTCAACTACGGAGCCCTTCATAGTGTCCGGTGTGACACGCACTTTGCCGGTTTTTTTACCAATATATCACATTATCAGTTTTATTAAATAAGACCCTGTCTTTACAGACAAGAAAACTGTACAGGGACTTTTACTAGGTAAAAATATCATCTAAAAAATAGGTACATATTTCTTTACAGGGCACGTATAACTTCCTTGCTGCATCCGCTTCCTGAACAGATAAATGTCTCAACTATAAATTAACAGAAAGATAACTTAAACATGACATCACATCATATCGTCTCACATCACACCAATGGATAGAATACTTACGACGAGACTTATTAAGGCGAGTAGTTCCGCCAGCATTGAGATAAAAATCATAAGTCTGGAGATAGGGAACATTTTGAAATTTCCTATGTTCACATTTTTATTCTGATGAGGTAAGTCAGGTGAGGTCAAAAAAATCAACACTAAATCTCCTAAGGCTTCGAACGTATGAGGCTTAGTGTTGATTTTTTTTTATACAAAAAAATCTACCTCATTTTAATAAAAATGTGAGCATTATGAAAGTTCAAAATGTTCCATATCTCCAGAATTATGATTTTTTTCTCAATGGTGGCGATAGTTGGAAACACTACTCGCCTTAATAGCAATTAAACATTATTAATTATTATCATAATTACCCCACCGCCGCCGCCGCGCCGTATCTGAACTGTAGGTCTGTGCCAGTAGAGTTTACTTTACCGAAACAGGTCGAGGGTCAGGAGCCAGACCAAGAGAGATACAGAAACCCGCAGGGCACCATGTGGCGACCTGTTGGATAGTAGATACCCTGGGAGAAGTCTTGTTCCTCACGGCTTGTCTTTGTTGGCCAGCTTGAGTGGAGATTCGCAAGAGCAAACGTGCTCGAAGGAAGGAAGTATTCCAGTAAGATTTAGGTAGAGATTTTGACCGTACTTCCGGGATTGTCCTGATATCCGTGTAATACCTCTCCATCCCTCAAGCACCTCAGGATATGTTGCCCCTTGTTGCTACGTCACTAAGCGCTAGCGACAGTTTCCGGGGCCCCATTATTGAGTGTGCAAGTCATCCCTTTCCATTTTATGTCTGTGTATTACATAACATTGATCAGGCTATTCCTAATCCATAGCTTCATGTTTGCAAAAAAAAAAAAACGTAATTATTGTTGTCAAAATGAAAGGCAATTGTAATTGTGAGTATGTTACGCAACTATATATCATTGCAGAAGGCCAATATTCTCGTACATACCTTACCTAAACAACGTTCAAATTGAAGTCACAATTTATTCACATCACAGCGACAACCAATGTAACTATCAATGTGTATTATAAATATATAGTTGTGTTCCTAATCTATACATCTAAGTATATCTACACAAATAAATAAAATTGAAGTGTCTATGGTAACGTCAAAATAACAGCTTTTTACTAAATGCCTGAAAAAGTATATATGTTACTGGCAATCTGTATAATACAGGTATTCTATACAATACCTAGGCAATGTACAGAATACCTGGAGCGTCCAGGCAATGTATGAAATATTATGAATATTAATGTCCGTTACATACTTTGCCTAGGTAATGTATACAATTCCCAGGCATTGTATAGAGTACCTGCTGGTCCACCGGCAATGTGTAAAGTAAATAGATTTTGGTCTGTATTTATCAATGTTAGGTGCTTTTTGTCTCCGACCAGCCGTTTTGGTCGCGGCAATAGCATAGGTGCTAGCGGCAGGCTAGTCACCTGCAATAATACAATGTCTTTACAACAGCTTGTTTTGTTCGGAGTTGATAAAGTTCGTCATCTGTTTAATGACTACCAAAAAATTAAATGCTCACCAAAATGCATAAATACTCACCAAATCTGCGTCGACCTGGTGACGAAAACCCTAACCCTAGACGGTCGACGTCAGGGGCACCCCGAGGTTTGGTTGGTTAGGTTCCTTTAAACCCTGCAGACACAAATAGGGGCCCCGCGAAGCGGGGCTCCGTCGACCTGCTGTCAGTTTTCTAAAGTTATAATTTCACTATAAAATGGTTTTAATTTTGGTGAGCATTTATATTTTTTGGTAGTAAAATAGGTACTTTTCTGGTAAGCGTTTAAACACAAGCCTTTTTGTAAGACTACAGCTAGTCTAATAGCGACCACAATAGTATGTTACACACATTGCCGGCTGCGCATTCGGTACTATATAGAATACCTAGGCAAAGTATAAAAAAAAAAAAAAAAATATTTTTCATACATTACCTGAACGGTATTCTACATATATTGCCAAGGTATTGTATAGAATACCGGATTATACAAATTGCCGGTAACATATACGTCTAACTAAATACCTATTGTTTTAAAAAAAAAAAAATTAAAGTTTTTGTCTGTCTGTCTGTTTGTTCCGGCTAATCTATGAGACGGCTGACCTATTTTGATGGAACTTTCATTGACAGATAGCTGATATTATAAGGAATGATAGCTACTTTTATTTTCAAAATCCGATTCAAATAGGGAAGTATTCATCCGAGCGAAGCCGAGGGCAACAGATTCAACAAAAACATTTAAACTTTTTTTTTACTTTTAACTTTTTAGGTAAATTAGAGGTTTCTTTGACAGATTGTGACTTAGATTATAACGCAAACGCTCAGACCAAATAAACAATACAGTAAAGCATGCTTTGTAAAAAAAACAATACAGTGAAGCATGCTCAAAACTACACCTTGCTCTGTGCATACACGCTCACACGCACACATACATACATAACCTAACTACAACTAAACTACACCTCATTACGTGCACACATGTTTACGTAAAACGGCCTCACGTCACTGTTGACAGCGCTATGTCTTGGTTTTTTATTTATTGGTCTGAACGCGAACGTTATTAATACCCCTACGGTATTGGTACCCCTCTGATGTGTAGAGGTGACCGTGGCGTTACCATCAGGAGGTCTGAATACTTCATTGCCACCTAAAAACAGAAAAAAAAAATGGTGATCTCAGCATTATTAATATTTTTTCTGATTCTAACGTCACTGAGAGGTCACCGTATATCTCCAGTTCATCCATTTTGACGGCACGTGTCCGTTTATCAGAATTATTTTCGAAGCCAGATAAGTGCACGTTCAAAACAATCTAAAGTTCAGTTTATTGAGGCGCTTCCTAGGTCTGCGCATGAGTCGGTCACGTGATTGGACGAGAAACGTTGATACTTCGGTGTAAGTGAGTGATTTTAGCCGAACTAGCGATTTTTTCGGGAATTTTTTAAATATTTTTTTAAAGGAAATTATAACTTCCTTTACAAAAAGTTATAGAGGTAAACAAAGCTACCTTTTAACGCGAAAGCGTTAATGTACCCGACGAAATTATTATTGACTAGTGGACCTGCCAGATGTTGTCCTGTCAAAATTTAAATTTTTTCTCAAATCGGTCAAGCCGTTCTAAAGTTAAGGCTCACACCAAGGGAAATAGGGATTATTTTTTTATATATTTAGATAGGTACTATGCATAAAACGCAAGAAAATTCTAAAATTCGTGGGCCTACCATAACGCGGAATGCGTAAGCCACGAAATTGAAATGATGTCTTTTGTAAGTTTAAGTGATAGGTGAGACGTGAAATAGGGATGATGACTAAAAATTTATTTTTTGTCCATCATAGAGATTATTAAAAAATATTGGACACGTATTTTTTCTTTTTTTACGTAATCAAAAAATTACGGCGATACATTGAGTTAAAGTATGGCATGATGTCACGCGTAGCTAGGTTTTATACGTACAAGTGACGTAGCGAGCCCCCACTCCCCAACTTTAATGCGTGATAGCTAAGTATTTTTTTATTAATATGATAAAGCAAAAAATACGTGTCCAATATTTTTTTATTATCTGACTAACGGACTAAATAGAATTTCTTTTTTTTTACCCAGGCATCATCTATGCGTCTTAAAAGCTTAAAAGCTAAGTCAGTAATAAAATATACTAGCTAAACATACTAGCTCAAAAATAGAACCCCATCATAAACTATCCTAGCTTGAGGTGCTAGTTTTCTCACTAACTTACTATAAGCCTAGAACTGAAGCTAGTTCCGTGTACGCGAAGCTAGAGTTAATAGCTTGCCAACTTACTATCCTGCTAGCTTACTATCCTGGCTTGGAAAACTAGCCTTGTGTATCTGGGGCATTAGCCCTGGCCTGTCTGATTGCAGTTTTATGACATTCGCTCATTTCGTCGCTAATTTAACTAACTGACGTATCTGACATTTAGGACTAAGCCGATAGCCGACCTAACTATAGTAATTTAACTAACTGACGTATCTGACATTTAGGACTAAGGCGATAGCCGACCTAACTATAGTAATTTTATACATTTTCCAACTCGAATCGATCAGTCTAATCGGCGTATCTGTACTCTCCATGATAATGCAAAAATCGAGACCGATATATCTACAGTTTACAAAAAAAAAACCGGACAAGTGCGTGTCGGACCACGCACAATGAAGGGTTCCGTAGTTGAAAAGAATTTATCGCAAAAACAAACTTAACATTGGATCCTAAAAAAAATATTTTATATCCAAAAATTACAAATTCACAATTTTCGGACTTTTTCCTCTATTTGTGCTGGAAGACCTTGCTCCTTGCCAAATTTCATTATTATAGGTCAACGGGAAGCACCCTAAAGGTTTTGATTTACTTGCGACAGTTGCGAGTATCAAAATGTGTCGGAAAATGCTCGTATTTTTTTATTGCGTTGATTAGACACTTGATTTTTTTAGAACTCTAAGGGACAATAGACTTACGTATTAAAAATTAATTTCAACTTGATATCTCCACGCGTCCTTGAGAAAAAGGGTCTTGACAGACTGACAGTTTCAAACATTTTTTTTATGTGATAGAATTACAAATGAATAATTTTTGGACTTTTTCCTTTATTTGTGTTGCTTCTTACCAAATTTCATGATTCTAGAACAACGGGAAGTACCCTATAGGTTTTGATTTACTTGCGAGTATCAAAATATGTCGCATAAATGGCTGTATATTTTTGTTGCATTGACTTAGAAGCTTGAGTTTTTTAGGACTTCAAGAGACCACAGACTTACGTATTTGATATTAATTTCAACTTGATACCTCCACGCGTTCCTGAGAAAAACGGTCTTGACAGACTGACAGACAGACAGACAGACAGACAGACAACAAACAAGTGATCCTATAAGGGTTCCGTTTTTCCGTTTGAGGTACGGAACCCTAAAAAGAAAAATAGCTTGCCCTGTAAAATTTTCTTCGAAAAAAATTGACGTCATTGACGTCACTTACGCCCGGTTTCTCGATGGCTATTCAAATCTAAAATCAACTAACAAACCTGTTAAATTAACAGAACAGTCAAATCAAATTGGGTTGCTGAATTGGCGATTACGATAAAATTAATTAATCAACGATCAATGTCAACTGATTAAAGAAAATAGATTATGTGTATGGCAACATCGTATTCTTCATTCATTTTGATAAATAATTCGTTCAATTGAATATCAAGTTGACACTGTTGACCAAGCCGCCATTTTATTGAAAATTTGAATGTTTGGTTTTATTTTTCTTTTCCTTATATCTCGAAAACGGTGTGTCCTATCGCAAAAATAATGAAAATTTGGCCCCCCTTTACAAAATCCTTAAACCCCTAAACCTCAACACGGAGGTACCAAAAAAAAAATCTATAACAAAAATATGTACCGTAGTTAAAGTACCTAGGTACTTAAAGAATTTTTATTGTTTGGTTTTAGATTTTTAGGAGGAGCTCGTGGCTAAGTAATAACAGCCGCACGTGTCGATCTATCAGATTAAGCTATACTTGCCGGGGTTGGTCAGTGGATGGGTGACCATCTTTACATACGTTTGTTTGTTTTTATAGGAAATATAATTGTTCGGTTATCAAATCTTTAGTAGGAAAACAGTCCGTTATGGGTAGCAGAAGTTGTTTCATTAATTATAACTAGCAAATTATCGAAAAAAAACAGAAAATCACAGGGAACGCAAAGATAATCGCCCAAGCTCGACAGATTAGCTAACACAACATTTGACAGTGGCTTGACATGACATTCGAGCTTAATCGTTTGTTCAGAAACCCAAATTCTGAATTAACAAGAGATTTTTGTACTAATTTGATTGTTGTGTCAAGTGATCAAAGATTCAAATCAAGTACTTAATCAACGTTCGTGCAACTCGTTTTCGACTTAACAAGAGATTTTACACATGATTAGTTAATTTTAGATTTGAATAGCCGTCGAGAAACCGGGCGTTAGATTAGCGACGATTTATCACAGCAATAAATGTTTACTAATCATGATAGCAAAAAAGTTTTATCTAAACGTGGCCCATTCTTCAGGAATCACACGGCACCAAAACTTATAAATATTTTTATTAAACTTATCTTTTATCGATGAGACATTGACTTACAAATTACAATAATAAAAATGTAATATTAGCTGTTTATATTTTTTGTCATTTCACTTCACAAATGTCATTCTTACCGTTATTACATTGTGACATTCAGACTGTTCCCGATAAACTTTAAACAAGGTCTTGCTATTAATAATTGTGTCTTATTAGTTATTGTAATGTTTTGTTTATTATGTAATAATAGGGCATCCTAATAGGTCTAGACAACTGGTGATTCTCACATAGAAGAAAAATAGTCTCAGAATTTACTTTATAAAGTTTAAGAGGTGCTTTAGACCATCGAAATGAATAAATTTTACTCTGGGACCATCTTTGAAATCGCGAAAAAAAACAGCTGTCCCAGATACAGTTAAAGTAAAGTAGGTACAGTCCGCGAGGCCTAAGCTGAGCTTTGCATTTGTGTGAATGCACATATATAGTGTAGGTGTGGCCTCCTTTTTTACTGCTTTTTGGCAAACGGCTTTTGTTCTTTTAGTACGAGAGGCCATGACCAAAACCATGTCGCATGGTTTTACGGCTAAAACCGTATAAAATCATTAGTTTAGATGATTCTGAACCCGACTCAGTGGCAGCTCCGGTCAGAAACGTGACAGTTTTATGGAAGTCCATTTCTGCTATGTCAAAAAAATAGGCAGATGGTAAATTAGGTAGTTTGATAAAACAAAAATTTTGGTCATGGGCTCTCGTACAATTTTGGTGATCAAAATGCAAAGCTCAGCATAGGCCTCGCGGACTGTAGTAGGTATTAAAGTTTAGTACGGAACAGGTAATTTTTTTGCGATTTCTAAGTTGGTCCCATAGTAAAAGTTAATTCAGTTCGATGGTCTAAAGCTCCTGGAGGAGCTCGTGGCTAAGTAATAACAGCCGCACGTGTTGATCCATGAGGTTAAGCTACGCTTGCCGGGGTTGGTCAGTGGATGGGTGACCATCTTTACATACCGAGACTTCTCCGTGCCTCGGAAAGCACGTTAAGCCGTTGGTCCCGGCTGTCATTCGTGGATCTTTGACAGTCGTTACGGGTCGTCAGAAGCCCGAAAGTCTGACAACCAGTCTTACCAAGGGGTATCGTATTACCCAGTTACTGGGTTGTGGAGGTCAGACAGGCAGTCGCTCCATGTAAAATACTGGTATTCAGCTGCATCCGGTTAGACTGGAAGCCGACCCCAACATAGTTGGGAAAAGGCTAGGCAGATTGATTGGTCAGCTCCTTGAAGTTTGTAAATTTAATTTTTTAACACCTTATATATCTTGATTTCAATGAGTTTCTTGGAGTTTCTTGCCCGATGTTCTCCATAGTGATCTACATTTTGGATTGGGCAACTACGAGTAGCTTCAACTTTTTTTTTTTTTTTTTTTTTATTCAAATGGAAAGGGCTTTGTCGCACATGCGATTATGCCGCCCTGGTTGGCTTAACAAAATCATACTAATAACTATTTAACTTACTCTTAGGATAGCTAGTTTGTAAAGTACTCTAGCTGCATCAGAAAGGTAGCTTCAACTTTCTGACTTGACAGTTCCAAAGTGCCTGTAAATGCAACGAATTAAAACTTAATTCGTTGTATAAATGGTTTAATTAAAATAAATGCATACTTATTATAAAACAAGGTTTATCTTTAGAGCCAGGTTGAAAGCATCTAATCATTTTTGAATTTTGAACTTTAGTCCGACCGACAGTGTCAAAGTTTTAGTTACAAAAACTGGCGTCAGACACGAGTCTATTTTAAGTTGTTAATTTTGTATTAAGAACTTTACGACTATCGGAATTAAGTTTATAGTACAATAACTGGCTTGGATTTGGTCTTGAATTAAAATTGGAACCCCTTTTGTAATGAGACGGTTTGAGTTTGAGGGTAATCGTTGTTGTATTTCTACAGCATTTTTCAATAGCACTGACATATGCTTTTTGGTGACTTATGTCAATCCTATTTTTAACTTTTCCATGATCGTTATCGCTGATAGAATGTCACTTTGTGTAGACCCTCAGGAGGCATGGAATCAATTGGCCAAAGGCCCGCCTGTAGACGTCTGCAATACCAGATACATCGCACGTGCGTTAACATCCCAGTAACAAAGTTGGAATGTGTCATGTGCCTGTGGGGACACACCGCATACCCTTCCCTTGCCATTTACCCTTCAAACCGGAACATAACAACGCTGCTTGGCGGCAAAAATAAATATGCAGGAAGGATATTTTCCGGACGAGCTCCTTTACATAAAAAAACGTGTGCTGTCGGGGGGACCGCCGTCATGAACCAAGTTCCTTCTCACGTATGATTTAAAATAGAAACAAAATTTTCGCAGCCGCCATCTTGTATTTTCATTATTATAGGCTAGTAGGCACCCTCGAAAACCATGAAAACGATACCTACCCATGATGAAAAATTTGAAAATTTTCGCAGCCGCCATCTTGGATTTTCATTTTGACCAAATTCACACTAATAAATATATAATAGGAATAGACAGAGAGAGAGAGAGAGAAAAACGCATGGAGGGGGCATAACGCATTTTCATTACGTGACGATTTCTACAAGTTTACTCCTACCGCAAGCAGCGTTAAACCACCATGTATTATCATGAAAGGATTAGCATGAAAGGTACCCTACGTCCGTTTCTGTACACCTGAAAACCTGTATGCAAAATTTCAGGATGATCGTTTAAAAGAAACTTACTTAGATAATATTAGTTAGGATTACAATAAAATTTAAGTACCTAGTAGATTAAATTCAAAAAATTTAAACACGCATACTAGGAACACAAAACTTATAAGAAAACTCTTCAAATAAAATAACCTTAGGATATCCCTCTCTAAAACCTTGCATGAAGACCTTACCAACCCCAGGAGGGTTTGACGCAGAATGTGCACTTCGCAAAATGTGCACTTGACGCAAAATGTGC
Source organism: Cosmia trapezina (assembly GCA_905163495.3). Lineage (NCBI taxonomy): Eukaryota > Metazoa > Arthropoda > Insecta > Lepidoptera > Noctuidae > Cosmia > Cosmia trapezina. Next base: position 24,420,885 of record LR991027.1, read on the forward strand.
ACTTCGCAAAATGTGCACTTCGCATAATGTGCACTTCGCAAAATGTGCACTTCTCAAAATAGCACTTCTCAAAATGAGCACTTCTCCAAATGAGCACTTCTCAAAATGAGCACATCTCAAAATGAGTGTGAATTTTATCACAAGGGGTCAAAATAAAAACCGTTTGCTTACATTTTTTTTAAATTGTTTTGCACGATTTTTATCACGATAACAGTATTTTCTTTGTAAAAAGTAATCACGTTCAGGAAATGTTTGATTACGTATTTTCAGTATACGTCAGCTATACACATAGGTAATATAAGTACTCCAGCCATTATTTTTGCAAAGAAAATACTGTTATCGTGCTAAAAATCGTGCAAAATAATAAAAAAAAATGTAATCAAACGGTTTATCTTGACCCATTGTGAAAAAATTCACATTCATTTTAAGATGTGCTCACTTTGAGAAGTGCTATTTTGAGAAGTGCACATTTTGCGAAGTGCACAGTTTGCGAAGTGCACTTTTTGCGTCAAGTGCACATTTTGCGAAGTGCACATTCCGCGTCAAACCCACTAACTAATACCACTGGTATTTGTTTGAACTCATATTTATTTTCTATTCCGAACGGACACCATTGTGTAGACTTATAAACTAATTGTATAACTAAAAGTTGTTGGTATTCGTTCGCACATTAAATTTAATTATTTAAAAAGTGGTAAGTATCGGTCCGGACCCGGTCCGGTAAGTTCAAACAAATACCAGTGGTATTAGTTTGTTGGTATTAGAACGTAATAAATCGAAAAAAACCGGTCAAGTGCGAGTCGGACTCGCGCACGAAGGGTTCCGTACCATATTATATGTTTAACAATCGCAAAGATAACTTTTTAGTTATTTTATAATGATACTGTGAATTACAAGGTTATTTTTTGCAGTTGCAGAAAATCACCCATGTTTAAACAAAATACCTTATGAATCGCCGTTTTCAGTATTGTTGATTAAATACAGTATTCATGGTACTTACATGGTATAAAGAAGTTTCAAATTCCTAATTTGTTGAATTGTTGCGCTAGAGCTCGTTCAAAAATGGTCTAAAATTTACAACTTTTACGGCCCCCTATTTCTTAATTTTAAAAGATAAAAAAAATATATGTTTGTACTCTACTCAATGAGTTCTAGACGATGACACCCCACATAACACATAATCAGCCTATAATGTTCCCACTGCTGGGACACAGGCCTCCTCTCGGTGAGAGGGAGTGGGCCGTAATCCACCACGCGGGCCCAGTGCGGGTTGGTAGATGTCACATGTCTTCGAATTTTTGGTTCTAGGACATGCCGGTTTCCTCACGATGTTTTCCTTCACCGTTTTGAGAGCAGCGGTGATGAAATAATGACATGACACCCCACATGCTAGATTAAAAATTTTTTTTTTTTTTCAAAAGGAAAAGTTTATTGTATGGGGACCGACCCCTTAAATTTTTGCTTTATTTTTATTATTTGTTGTTATAGCCGTAATAGACAGCGGAGGCTTAGTAAGTTTGTACTGGGCTGTACGTGGTTGTCTGATTTCATGGATTTTAATTTTCTTGCGCGGAACCCTAATTATTTTTCTAAAATAAAAATAGCCTAAGTTACTCCGCTATATGCCGTCAAAATCGGTGAAAATTCGTTTGGCAAGTTTCCTAACTTGACTCAAAGTGCCATTTTTTAAATCGGACTGCGCTTTAAAATTCTTCTATACAAACTTTAACATCCCTAAACCTCATTTGAGGCATAGTTTTGAAAAATTAATCATGACAAACATTATTACTTACTTATGCAAGTATTTGTGCTAGGTTTCAAGTTCATTAACCAAATTAATAAGATTTTTCATAAAAACTGTATCTCTGTTTTCACGAACACAGATACCTAAAGAATTTCAAAAATCGTCTGGTATGTTTCCATAACTTGACTCAATCATTATTTACACCAATTTTAGAGTTAATCAAGCCCCCAATAAAATCCTCCGCTATAAAATTAACTTTTCACCCCTTAGGGGTAGATTTTTGGAAAACCCTAATACACGTTAGTCTTAATTTTTGGTCTCAAGTATAAAAACAGAGTTTTGAGTTAATCGGACCGCATGTTAAAGTTCCTCCATACAAACTTTGACACCCCCAATCCCTCCTTAGGGGGTAGTTTAGGAAAACTAAAAATGATAAACTTTATAATTTACTTAGATGAATATTCGTGCTAAGTTTCAAGTCTATTAACTCAAGGGATAGGATTTTTCATACAAACTTTCATCCCCTGTTTTACCCCCTTAGGGATAGAATTTCCAAAAATCCTTCCTTAGTGGATGTTTACACTATATAAGGTATCTATGTGCAAAATTTCAAGTCTCTAGGTCCATTCGTTTGGGCTGTGCGTTGGTATATTAGTCAGTGACTCAGTCAGGACTTTGATTTTTTTATATATATAGATTTACCATGTTATTTTAAGACCACAGACGTCTTATAGGTTTTCCTGTAATCTACAGATATAGAACTAATTTCTATATTTTTTTCAAAATTTTAGGCTCAGCAGTTTCGGAGATAAGGGGGGGGAATGGTCAATTTTCGTCTATTTTCTTAAATAACTTTAAAACAATAAATTAAAAAATTATAAAAAAAATATATTTGAGACCCTCATAGTAAGCTCTTTCATTTGATATGTCACTCGGTACAGTTTACAAAACTTTTTTTTTAATTTTCTTATTTTCCCCATAAAAGTGACTCTCATTTTCAAAATTCATATATTTACTTTAGCTGTACGTGTTTGGGTCACAGAAATCCATATGTGTACCAAATTTTAACTTAATCGGACCATTAGATTCGGAGCAAATTGGCTGTGACAGACGGACAGACGGACAGACAGACAGACAGACAGACACACGAGTGATCCTATAAGGGTTCCGTTTTTTCCTTTTGAGGTACGGAACCCTAAAAATCATTCCATCACAAACACACCTCCATGGTCCAATTTCCATAACAATCACTCATTGGTCTCAAGACTACATTTACAACTGGCTCTTTAATATCATAATAAACTTTTTGCAAATAACGATAACAAAATTTATGGTAAACTACAAACGGATCATCAAATCTACATCTAGGAGTAAATCATCATCTTTACATACTCCTGGAAGTCTAGTCGTTCATTTTCACATTAGGTACTGTGAGGACTCGAACCTCACAGTGGGAGGCTAACTACGTTATAAATAAATAGACAGTAATGCACTGGAGAAATGGGGCTGAAGCCCGCTATATTAATTCAGAATCAAATTATAATACACTCCCTAGGTCCTACGCGGAGCCCTAGCTACCAACTATCTATCAATCCTTATAAAAAGCGGCCATCACTTTTTTATAAGAATATTCGATGTTTGAATGATCGGAATGTCAGCCAGTTATCCAAACTATGGCTTGTACATAACAAAACCTCTACAGTACCTAAAAACAATTATCTTCCAAAAATAATATCGTCTAAGTTGTTTTTGTTTATTTACAAAAAAGAAACTACGAATATCATGATGTCAGAGTGTGCCAAAGTGTTTTTAATTAGATAACAGTCTATTTTTACTTCATTTCTTTGACTAATGAAGTGTTGACTGATGACTTTATTTTATAAAAACTGTTACGTAGGTAACTTTTGAACTGTGTCTAAGTAATTATTAAATGCGTGGTGTTATTATTAACCACTGAAACGGCCCAAGTCTTAAAGTCATGGAATTCCTCAGTAGACCCTCGGAGTCTGTATTAGTGCCCGGTTGATGGCAATAGGCTCGCCCCCTATTACATGGGACTTAAATATAACTAGCAAAACGTGGGTGTACGCCACACCACACAAACACACCCCACCACACAAATGTGGTAGTGTGAGGGTGTGCACAAATGTGGGTGTGTGAGGGTGTGTGTGGGGTGTGCGGGTGGGAATTTGTGGGTGTGTGGTGTGGGTGTATGTGTAGGTACGCCTCTGCCTAAGCCTTCGAAGAATACGGGCGTGATGTTATGATAAGTCCCCAGCACAATATACGTATTTCTATCGCTAAGTAAACATAATGATAAATCCGGAAACTGTGAAACAAGCCCTTATTCAAATAAAAAAGTAGATAGTAGGTATCTCATAGATGGCCTTCATAATAAATAAAAAACCTAGCCCATCGTTGTATCTGTGTCATTAGAATAGTAAGCATTAGATAAATTTTATTATTACTCATCTAAACAAATAGGAAAATGTAGAAAACAAATAACGTAGACTATGATTAAAAAAACTGGCCAAGTGAGAGACTTCGCACATTTAGGGTTCCGTACCACATCTGATTTACCAATATATTGGTATTTTTTAGTAAAATATACGTAATAATAAACATTGTCACCAAATTTTAAGTTCATAGTCAATGGGAAGTAAATAAATTCTTCGAAACAAAATTTTGTAAAAAAGCTGAATTTTCCAATATTAAAAAAAAAATGAGTATTTATCTACTCAACGAGCTCTAAACAACGGTACCCCACTCAATGGGGTAGGTCAAATTTTTTTTTGCGCCCACATTTGGCCCTTAAAATTTTTTTTTTTTTTGACAATTTGTATTTTGGGTTAACAAGATGCTAATATACGTACTGTGAAAATTTGAAGACTGTAGCTCCAACCGTTTGGCTGTAAAACTTGTGTGACAGACGACGGACAGACGGAGACGTGAGTGACAGCAATAAAAAGAGTGTTCTTTTTAGGGTTCCGTACCCGAAGGGTCCAAATGGAGCCCCTATTTGGACCCTTCGGGTACGGAACCCTAAAAAGAACACTCTTTCCACACCTAGTCACGTGTTGCTTTTAAAATCTTATTCGATAACTTTATCTTTAAAAAGCAAACTAAAAAGCGAAATTATTACCTCGTACAATTTTATTAGTGTCAAAAGTTGACAATTCATAATGATATTGTTATCTACTAAAACGTATTTAACCAATATTTTTTTATTTCCTTTTTTGATAAGAATAATAGAGTCAAAGACTAAACATATTGACTTAATCTGCCTAGCCTTTACCCAATTATGTTGGGGTCAGCTTCCACTCTAACCGAATGCCAGTATTTTGCATGGAGTGACTGCCTATTTGACCTCCACAACCCAGTAACTGGGTAATACAATACCCCTTAGAATGTCAAAGATGACTGCCGGTACTAACGGCTTAAGGGGATCGATAATTTTGTGTTTGTGTAAATTCCTTTAAATCCAGATGTATATAGTTAAATCATTTGGATTTTGCATATTTGTTACTTGACTATATTGTCTACTGTTGTACTTTACTTACTTAAAATTTTTCGTTGGAAAAAAATCCAAAGTAGCACCGTCTATTTTCTGTTTCATACGATTATACGTAAACAGTTCCTTATCGTGCCGTAAAATTTGCTTTAAATCGAAGGTATTTAAATATGTTATAAACTTACTAAGCTAAAATAGATTTAGGTAATAGTATTTTGTCATTAATCTACATTTAAACGAAGCGCGTTTAAATTCCGGTGCGCGTGACAGTTCTAAGTATCATTTTGCCAGTCGTGAAGCAGATACGCTTCTCTCCCTGCGCTCGATATGTCAAAAATACTGAAGAAACAATAATTAATTTAGTTTAGTTTATTGTTTACTACGTTTTGCCAGCGGCTTTGCCCGCGTGGATGTCGGAAAATATCCCACTGGAATATACTACCGAGAATTCTTTCCTTATTCCTTGTCTACATTGTAAAGAGAGAGGTTCCCCTCTGTGCAAAATTTCAGCTTTCTAGGTCCAAGGGTTTGGGCTGGGCGTTGATGAGTTATTTATATAGATAGATAGATAGATTGTTAATTAAAACGGTAACACAAATTACATTAATTAACATAGATATTAAAACAGGTTCACAAACATATTTCAAACACTTAGAATAGAAGACACCCTAGCATACTTTCGCTAACAAAACATCTAAAAATAAAAATAAAAAAAATAATTATTATAAATATTTTTATATATATCTTTTTAGAAATATTTAAAAATGTATTTTATAAAGAAAAAAAAATAAATAAACGAAATAATAATAAAATAAGTAAATAGTAATAATTTAATAAAAAAAAGTTAGTTATAGTTTTAGTTTTATTCGTAATAGTTTTGTGCCTTACGTTATTTTGCTTTTGTTTCAGATGTTCCGGTATCTAGTCCTGTCGTACCTGCTGGTGCTCTCCAACGTATCCTGTGGGAACCCGATCAGCAACGAGATCATTGAAGACCAGGAACTGCTGTTTGCGATAGTTGTAAGTACTCTTTCATTAATAGTTCATCTGATACTTAAATATCCTTGGACATTTCACACAACGCCATCTAGTCCCAAGCTAAGCAACCTAATGCTTGTGTTATGGTAACGAGATGGCTGATAAACTACTTATATACATTTTTTTTTTTGTAAATACATACATATTATAGATAGAAAACACCCAGACTCGGAACAAATACTTGTAGGTCGTACAAATATTTGTTCCGTGCGGGAATCGAACCCGCGACATGCTGTGCAGCAGTCAATTGCTCAACCACTGCGCCAACCGTGTCGTCTAATAGCCTGAGCCTGGAGGTGGCCCTCAATAAGTCGGAGGCCATCGCATTCCATGGCTCCCGACGTGCACCGCCGTCGGGATCACACATTGTGGTCGGAGGAGCTCGAATCGCTGTCGAGTCAATCATGAAATACCTAGGATTGGTACTCGACAGCCGATGGGACTTCGGCCCCCATTTTCAGGGGGTGGTGCCCAAGCTGATGGGCGCGACGGGAGTGCTGTCAACGCTGCTTCCCAATTTGGGGGTCCCGAGCACCACCTGGCCCACACGGCGCGAGCCATCACCAGTCTGGGGCAGCGGAAGTCACACTCGGACCCGCAGCCCCCGACACAGGTGTACGAGGGAACACCGGGGTGGTTTTAGTCAGTAAGAGTCTGACAGACCCCTTTGCCCACCCCGGGGCGGAGGACATCCATAAGGATTTCCACACAGGCAAAAAAAAAAGGTTAGAATTGTGAACAACCGGGTGCAAGCGAGCGGGCGAAGCGAGCGATGCCGTGGGAGCTGCCGGTCAGCATTACTTCCAAAGACTAAAAAACTGTTACGGCTAATTGAGCTGGTTGATTGCGAAATAGGTACTCATTTCAATTTTTAACCGACTTCAAAAAAAAGTAGGAGGTTGTATTTTTTTTTATGTTTGATACCTCAAGTCATTTATAAACCGACTAGCTTTTGCCAGCGGTGTCGCCCGCGTGGATGTCGGATAGTATCCTCCGGGAACGTACGACTGACTCATCAACGCCCAGCCCAAACTTTTGGACCCAGAAAGCTGAAATTTTACACAGAGATTCCCTTTATAATGTAGACAGGGAATAAGGAAGGATTTCCCGATAGTACGTTCCCGTGGGATGTTTTCCGACATGCACGCGGACGAAGCCGCGGGCAAAAGCTAGTTTGAAATAAATGCTTTGAGTTTGAGTACCAGCTCAACCCGCCATGAAAACATTAAAGTTCTGAATCACCTCACCTTATCAAGCAGCGCAAAGATTATGACTTATTGGGATTAAATACCTAACAAAGTGTTTGTTGTGTTTAATTGCCCGTCTTAATTGCCATCATGTGTGAGTGTTGACCTCAATTCGCTGTAGATAACCCTGAATTGTTTTTATTTTCACTGAAAGAGAGAGAAGACTAGTATTTAGCAGTTAGGGTTACCAGAAAGAAAATTTAAAAGTCCGGAGAAAAAGCCTGATTTCCATTGAAAAATCCTGAGATTTTCTCGAATTTAATAACGTAATTTTTTGATGTTGCTTTTTGGTGTTTCAAGATTACCACAGATAATGCATATTTGTCAATACGTATTTGCTATTACAACCCAGAATGCAAACTTAGAAAGAGTTTTTTTCTATCATGGGGCTCAATGGTCGAATGAAAGAAACCGACTAACGGCGTCTCCAGACCGAGATTTACTTTTAACACAGTTAATTTTGAAGATTTTTACGTGCGAAGCATTATATAGAACAGAGTTTACATAAAAAGGCAAAAGAAATATTATAAAACTAATGATTAGAATAGATTTCACGTGTTGATTTTATTTGTGTAGGTAATTCAAATGACCAAAGTTGATTTTTAAATTAGCCTATATACCTAAAGAAGATTATTATTTGTTTTTGTGATAAGATCTGAAAAATACACTCTGTTAATTCTAGTCTGAAAATTCTAAAAATCCTGAGATTTCATGAAATTTCCAAAATCCGGCCGGAATCCTGAGAAGAGCCTAAAAATCCTGAGATCTCAGGACAAATCCTGAGATATGGTAACCCTAAGCGTAGGTATCTATGAAAAGGTCTCACAGAAACATGATCAAAAATTGCTTGTGTTGTAAACGCCTACCAGAAAAGTTAGGTACTTTTCTTACCTCTCTTTTACTACCAAAAAATTCGAAATACCTGCCAGAATGGATAAATGCTCACCAAAATGAAAACCATTATATTGTGAAATTATAACTATAGAAAACTGACAGCAGGTCGATGGAGCCCCGCTGCACGGGGCTCCTATTTCTGTCTGCAGGGTTTAAAGGAACCTTACCGACCAAACCTCGGGGTGCCCCACCAGGAATCACAAACACCAACAATAAAAGCAATTATATTGTTCTCCTAAACAAGAGGTTACGACCTTCTTACTTCAAACGTCAGCAAATCTCAAGATTATCATACAAATTATCTTGAAAAGACAATAACAAGATATAATACAGTAATTAATCTGCCACGTCTCGTGACCCGGTCTGATAATGATTTTACTACGTTCCCATTTGAAGCAGAATACCGAATAAGTTATGTAAATATAAGGAAAATAGTTTTATTAATAATAGATGGGTATTTAACAACAAATAATCATCGGATGCCGGCGTGATGAAGTGATAATGATCAATTGAAATGCAATATGGTTGGCAATTTGTATTTGCAGTCATTTTTAGGGTTCCGTACCAGGATTATAAAAAGGAACGCTCATGGTGCGACTCTGTCTGTGTCCGTCTGTCACAGCTGGATATCTCAAGAACTACTAATGCTATCAACTTCAAATTAGAAACAGTTTTAGATGACGTTTGTCCAACTATTTTACAAATAAGAAATCCTCTCTCCTGCTGTGCCCGACAAGGTCCATAAACATACCAACTATGTACACATTATGGAATGCATTAAATATTGAGTATTGAGTATTGAACGAAATAAAAATATGTACCTATATTTTTTTGCAAAAAATTCGAAGTGCGGCTACTAGGGGGGGATTACTGGAAAAATAAAACGATGTGTCTCTAAATAGCAGACGGGCTCGCGCACCGACTCGTGCACTCGGAAAGGAACCCTCAGTGCGCGAGTCCGTCTCGATCTTGGCCGGTTTTTTTGTAGTTGGATAAATAGAACATTGATTAATAATAACCCTAATTGGTACGTGCTCCTCTAGTGAAAATAAAATAGAACTTATATTATACCTAAAAGATAAGTAAGTATAAAGTAGTAATGTTTTTTTTTATTTTTTTGCAGGTCAACAGACATGGAGAAAGGTCACCGGATGCTGATGAGCTATCACTATCTGATCAGCAGGAATTGATCTTAAATCTGACAGCAATCGAAGGACCCGAGGGATTGACAAATGTAAGTAAACTTTTTAGCAAACCGTCTCGTCTTCTGACTCGATTTCCTCAATAGTCGCCAGCATGATTGTTGACTATTGAGCAAGTTCCTGGGATTGAACCCCTGTTCGGGCCAAATGCTGTTGAGTTTTTCCATTAGAGAATCCTGAGTCTGGATTTGCGGCCAGTAAATGACAATTGACTCGCCTCCTATGTTATGGATCTCATAACATAACTGGTATAATAATTGGCCCATTGTTGAGGTATGTAATATACGTTATGGAACTCAGGTTATGTGCAATAAATTCTACCCGATACTTGTTATCGGCTTTGCTGATGATATACAAAAAATAAACGAAATTGGTGCAGAAGTTAGGTCAAAAAGTAGAGTTTCAATTTAAACACTTTAGAATTGGACCACTAGGTCAGTGAGTGAATGAACTTGAATCCTTGAACTTTGTGCAAACAAAAAAAAAACCATGTTCGGCGAACAATGGATTGGACACTATAGTGCACTGCAGGTGGCCAGCACGGTTGCTTATACAGAGTGATTTCTTTTACTGAATTTATTTTGTTTTAAAAATTTACTGTTTTAATTTAATATTTAATTTTGCTATACTTCTGTGGACCAGTAGTTTAATTTATTACACATGTTTCAGTTCCATACAGTTTATCACTTAAATGCCATCTTGTCACAATTAAAATAATAATATGTACATCGCTGTCAATAGGAAAAGTGCCCAAAAGGCTGGCAGCATTGCCACGTTGTATGGCAATGCTGATTCTTTGGCCAAAAAATAGGCCAGCCCTCTGGTCACGTGAAGAGTCGACCAATCGCTTAGCGATGTCTTGGAAAACTAAGTGGGCACTCGGACCCCATGGCCCTAGTGTTTCAACCCCAAACGGCTCGAAAATATAACTCCCAAAAATATTTGAATATTTGCGCCGTTTGAGGTTTTCCGCACCTGCAGCAGCCGCACCAGCACAGCCCACTGTGCTAGGAAGGTGGGATGGCGCAAGGGGGGGGGGGGGGGGGGGGGGGTGGGGGGGGGTGGGATGGGGAAGGGTTTTGGTATGGGACACACGTTGCGTCCCATACCAAAGGCCGACCTAACTTCCAAGGCATTATGGTCATTCCGTCAGGTCTCTTTCCATCGTCGCGTGCCAAACCGTTGGGTTCTAGAACAGCTGGCACCCCGGCGGTGACAAGAGCACGACGGATGATGTCATTAATGCTAGCGTGCCGTGCTATCCGGCCTACGCTCTTACTGCAAGATAGGCCATGGTGTCCGAGGCAGTCGACAGCTTCACCGCACTGGCAGCGATGCGGAGCCCCACAAGGAGCGCCCAGACGTAGACAAATAGCGAGCCGGAAGGTGGTGTCACCCATCATAGTGCCTATGTTGGGTGACGGAAGTGCCTGCCTGTCACAATTTGTGTTAATTTTAGTTGTACTCCCCACCACTTGTCCCTAAAGGTTCATTAGAAAACCAGCGTCAGGCAGCATTTGTCTGTCATTAATGCTGAAAAGAACCTTTTTGGCGCAGCCGTGAGGCACACACTATTGTTGTTATAATATTATTTTCACATTGTATTTTTTTTGTCACAAAACACAAACAACAATTTTTTTGTGTTATGAACACTTAAATAACCGAGAAAAATTGCTCAAATGATAACATGAAAATTGCAAAAACTGACCGCAGGAAACGACATGTTATATTGTCTACATGGTCTGGTCATTAGGTATAAACATACTATTGTTATGTCAACTATGTATATTTATGTATAATGAAGGTAGTTGCCATAGTTGAGATACAGTACATATAACAAAGTATCTTTAAAAACGTGACGCGAGTTTTATCAGTCAAATCAAATACGAATAAAAAACATGTTTTGTGTGATTGTCGTGAGATTGTAATGTGCATAATAAGTTTTTAATTATTATTTGGAGCATCATTAGTGCAGGGGCTTGTGGCTAACTAAAATATACACAAATGGAACAGAAAATGTACATGTGGATGCGCATTTGTACGGTCAGCAACAGAAGTCGGTTAACACTGCTACTTTTTGTCATTATTTAAATTGAGTCGATAACCTGCTTTTTAGCATTTCATTTATCACATAAGAGTAAATTTCCTCTAAAATTTACATCTGTTCCGATTTTAATGAAGTATTTTTCTCAATAATTAAGATTCAAAAAACTCTAGTGATAAGCGACTTTTGTTGCTGACTGTACATAAAAAAAATTGTGCTTTGATTTGGAAATTCTAATTTTGAATCACATTAAAGATGTTTTTCATTCGACATTTGAGGATAAATTCATAACCTTTATTCCATTCGATGATTTTTCTGTTACAATTTATTATGTAAGTAATGTTAAACTATTGTTGAAAAAATTGGTGAGATATAAATGTTGAAATCTTCTACAGATTAATAATTATGTTAAAATTGAACCTGAACAGGGTTTGTGTTCATCAGTTACTTTAGGAACAGACCAATCAATCTGCCTAGCCGTTTCCCAACTATGTTGAGGTCGGCTTCCAGTCTAACCGGATGCAGCTGAATAACAGTATTTTACATGGAGCGGCTGCCTGTCTGACCTCCACAACCCAGTAATATTACAGCCATACAGTTAAATATAATTATTATGAATAAGCTTTCACAACTTTAAAAAAAAAATTTATCAAATTTTTGCAAAGCTTTTGATTTTTATACGTTATCAAAATGTCTAAATATTAGCTAATTAACTCGGCTATTGACTGATTGCCAATAATAATTATTAAAACATGATAACCATATACTGGTACGGAAATTACATCTGAACGAGAATTTCTTATCTACGCGTAAGATAACAAGTTCGTTTCGTATTTCCGCTTGGTAACCGAATAGTACCTAAGTGGCCTATTTCTTTGGTCTACATAAACAACCGATTAAATAAATAGTTAATAGTAAATAGCATTCAGGATTCCTTCGCAAAAACATCCGAACTAAAATTGTATGAGTTAGCCGAAGGCCTTGCGACCATATTTGGAATTGAGCTGCACGATTACTGACAAATGGTTGCACACTGGACAGGGCCACTCAAATCTGAGTAGTTCTTTCCTCAAATGTTATTGCTTTATCACCATAAGGCCGTTTGTCCACATCCCGTTGACGTTCTGCGGTGCACAAGCAGTGTAAGGTTGAGTGTCAGTTGCACGTTATAAAACAACAGGGTCTATTTGTCTATGTGAAAGCTAGATTCTAAATAAATCTAGTTTCAACCATTGTTTCAACCATATTAAGGTTTTAGTTTAGCGAGAATTTTTCAAAAGTGGTAACGCAATTACGAGGTCGATTATACTTTAGATATCAATATTTTAATTTAAATGATAAATGATTTTATTTCCGTAACTAGGTTTGTAAAACGCTTTTGCACGTCAATCATATTTTTTTTTATTAGATGAGGTGGGCGTTTTTTATCTCACTACTCTGAGAACAAAGACCAAAACAAACTTAGAGGTCACAGTCTCTTTTAAAGTCCAGACATAATCTTGGTTAGATTATGTGAAGACCATGTAGATACGAGTAGGTGTCTACAATGGTCTTTTAAGGAAAGAACCACAAAGATTGAGTGGACTTATCCAGTCAGTGCACGCATTTGTCAGTACCTAATCGTGCAGCTCAACTCACAACTTAAAGAGCTCAACAATTCGATTAATAATTTGGCACCACGTGTTTCAGGAATGGATGCTCATGTTTAAGGGGATGGTACAGACCATAAAAAAAATTATCACCTGTCCCATACAAAACTTACGTAGAACCGATTACCGTTGGGGTAGACGTGTTCTTGAGTTGGAGACCGATTGCAATTGGAGAGGCCTATCTCCAGCAGTGGACTGATATAGGCTGATGATGATACAAAACTTAAATACCTACTCGACCCAAATGCATGGAACAGCTGATTGTTTTTTCACGGTTAGGGTGCTTTTCCACCAGAGATGTGCTATGCAACGTTGCAACGGATGCGTTTGATATCCACCAATCGGGAGTGACGCGAGTTCGAATGACGTTTTTGCGAAGGTCGCCATTTCGAAAAAAATTGCGAGCAGTACACCAGTTCGAAAGTCATGGTATCGAAGTCCGATGTTGAGTTAATTTGTCTGGGAATCGAACTCACGACCCCAATGAGACGAGACACAGAGAGCATGGTAGGTATTTTGATTTGATTGGAAAAAAAAAAAAAAAAAAGACAAGTTAAATCAACATTGGACTTCGATACCATGACTTCCGAACTGGCGTACTGCTCGCATTTTTTTTCGAAATGGCGACCTTCGCGATAACGTCATTCGATATAGCGGTTTTCGATGTATTAGAGTTTTCGAACTGGCGTACCACTCGCAAAATTTTTCGAAATGGCGACCTTCGCAAAAACGTCATTCGAACTCACGTATCACTCCCCTATTCATTGGTCCACATAGCATAACACTGCTGGAAACAGGTTCAACTAAGCTATGTTTGTTATATGAAAGGATGGGAGCTAAGAATGCGCGAGTGGTGTAGCTGCCACTCCCCGTGCCTTCTCTATTGTCGATGCACCGCAATAGCTCGAGCTGCGCATCTTCCTCGCACATCTAAGCTCGCGGCGGCGCATCTTCACAGCACATCTTACTTGCTCCGCTACACAGCTTAGCATTAGTGGAAACTATAGATATAAGAAAGAAGAAGATGTGCCCAGTATGTTAAAATGTATCGGAACCCTGTGTCTCCACTTTTTCCTTTTGTCACTTTCATGATTTTAAAGACAAATACGGTAAAATACTTGTACTTACATATGGAAAGTGGTTCCATGATTTACATGGCTTCGGTTTTTACAAGAAACCACTGAACAACACGGCATTCTTATAAATTGTCACGGTCACAGTCGAAAGCGCACTAGTTCGCGGAGATGGAGTTTGTACTATGAACGGCTCATACGGAGCATGTCGCGCGGACACATTTTCACCCGGTTGCCACTTCTCCTGTTTTTAGGGTTCCGTACCTCAAAAGGAAAAAACGGAACCCTTATAGGATCACTTGTTTGTCCGTCTGTCTGTCTGTCAAGACCCTTTTTCTCAGAAACGCGTGGAGGTATCAAGTTGAAATTAATATCAAATACGTAGGTCTATGGTCCCTTAAAGTTCTAAAAAGATCAAGCTTCTAAGTCAACGCAATAAAAAAATACGGCCATTTATGCGACATTTTTTGATATTCGCAAGTAAATCAAAACCTATAAGGTACTTCCCGTTGTCCCGGAACCATGAAATTTGGCACGAAGCAAGGTCTCACAGCACAAGTAAAGGAAAAAGTCCGAAAATTGTAAATTTGTAATTTTATCATATAACAAAATGTTTTTTTATCATATAACAAAATGTTTTTTTGGGATTACAATGTTAAGTTTGTTTTAGGGATAAATTCTTTTCAACTAGGGAACCCTTCATCGTGCGTGGTCGGGCACGCACTTGGCCGGTTTTTTTATATTTCTATGGTGGAAACAGTCACATAGTTCGTAGCTTAGCTTTCACATCCTCGCAGCATAGCTGCATAGCACATCTCTGGTGGAACAGCACCCTTACGGTGTTGGTCCCATGGAGAAAGTTCTCCAGTTCAATGGATGGTAGCATGCAACTCCGATACACGTGTACAATCAAGTAGGCTATATTTAAACACATTACTGAATATTATGTTCGTATTAAACATACGTACAGAAAAGTGAATAGGAAATATAAACTGTGTAAATACATCATTACTTGAATACATCATAACCTTGGCTTTGCACTCCAACGCTCGGTTTGCTAGAAGGCCATGTTAGTGACGTCATAGCTTTACAGATATGCCACTGAAACACAATACACGGTCTTTACTAAAATATGTAAAACTGACTTACCTGAAAATTACCCACATTATCATCATCATAGCTTATTCTACAAATCCCTCTAGATAATCCCCTTCAATGGGGTTTTATGAACTTTTTGTCCACAAATCCCCATTGATATCTTGATCAAAATATGATTCGCGACAGTAATGACAATAATAAGTATGTATTTTCTTAATTATAACTATAAGAAACATCTCTCTAGTTAGATTTGCCCCGGATTCATCTGATTTCCGAAATCGGGCCAATCCGGGGGAAATCTAACATAAAGTTGTATTGATGATTTTTGTGATTAAAATTATATAAATACCTACATATTTTCTATTGTCGCGAATAATATGTATATTGATCTAGATAACAATGGGGATTTGTGGACAAAAGTTCATAAAACCCCATTGAAGGGGATTATCTAAGGGGATTTGTAGAATAAGCCATCATCATCATTTCAGCCATAAGACATCCACTGCTGGACATAGCCGTCCCCCAAGCACCGCCACTCCGACCGGTACTGTGCTTCCCAGGCCATCGGCCCTCCTTGTTGGGTGGTCTTCCAACCTTTCGGCCCCATCGGCCATCTGTTCTGGTAGCAATGTACCCTGCCCATTGCCACTTACGTTTGGCAATTCTTCGGGCTATATCGGTTAACTTGGTTCTCCAACTGACTACAATAATTATTTATTAAGAACCTACTACGCTTTGAAATGGGCAACCAGCTTCATCTTCCTGAATGACCGACTCCTTGACTACTTCCAAAAGTGCCTGTGAATAGATTAATTGACATAAATGCTTTGAATTCGAAAAGGTCACATCTTTTCACGATATTCGAGTAGCCACTACTTACCGAATAAATTCAAAAATGGAACAGAATTTGTATGAAATTTGTATTCCATTTTTGAATTTATTTGGTGAGTATAATGGCTATTCGGACATCGTGAAACAGGTCCTTAGTGACATAACTATATCGGTCATCAACTCATCATGCTGGCTTTGTAACAGACTTAAGGCCGAACTATACGCCAGTGACCTTGAGTGGTTAGCTTGCGCATTCTGGCCTGAGCTCACGCAACGCGTCGTACGTCCAGCCAGTAATAGGACTCGCCCATCAAGGAGCGCTGTCCCAAATTAGACGCATTTTTAATTTATTATAATAAAAAATATACATGTTTTTAAAAAGTAACAAAACCAAATCATTTTCGTTTGTATTGCAAAGTAGTAGATATTTTTTTTATATTCTTTTGATAAGAAATGAAGGAGTAAAATGGTTTCATCTTAACGATTTGGAGGTGATTTGGGGTTTTTTTTTATTATTATGTGATACCGATAGAAAAATTATGGCTAAACCAAATTACGATTCATATCATGTAGATTACTAACAATTTTTTTCAGATGTAATTTCTCAGTAGGTTCCGGCGAAAAACTGCTTCATCTGCACGCTGTTTTTAAGCTTTTTTCGAAAGAGTAGCCTTAAAAAAAAGGCTGTTATGCATTCAACGAGTACTTTTTGTGATTTGTTTTGTATGCAATACCAATGCAGGTTAAAATCTACAATTGAATTTGGAACCTGCAGCGGAAATATTATTTTTACGTGTCCATTTCTATTCGGATCATGAATTTTGAATAGAAAAATATGCAAATAACATCGGATACACGGTATAGATTTACAAAGTATTGTTACCTATGCTATGACCTAAATCTAAAAAATCTGTCGCACAATGAAGGGTTCCGTTTCCATATTGGGATGAATTTATCCTAAAAACAAACTTAACTTTGTAGTTTTAAGTTTGTATCGCAATTTTTTTTTTATGTTATAAAACTACAAATTTATGATTTTCGAACCTTTTCCTTTACTTGTGCTGTGAGATCTTGCTTCTTGCCATATCTCATGATTCTAGGTCAACGGGAAATATCCTACTATACACATATATAGGTTTTGATTTATTTGTGAGCATCAAAAATTGAAAATATATCGCATTAATGGTCGTATTTTTTTATTGCGTCGACTTAGAAGCTTGATTTTTTTAGAGCTTCAAGGTACCGTAGACTTAGGTACGTATTTCATATTAATTTCAACTTGATACCTCCAAGCGTTCCTAAGAAAAAGTGTCTTAACAGACTGACAGACGGACAACGAAGTGATCCTTTAAAGGGTTCCATTTTTTCCTTTTGAGGTACGGAACCCTAAAAATATCCGGATACAGTGTATAAACCCTTTCGTGCGTAGCGAGGAACTAACTTTTATTCGTACCGCAGGTAACCAAAGGGTGCCAACGGGGTCCTATTTAGTACAGCGGGGGCTTATAAAGCAGGGGTCACCAAACTATGAAGCGTTAGGGCCATAATGATTTTTTCAGTATGTTCCAAGGGCCAAAACAGTTTTAATTTTTCTGCCCTTAACTATATTTCTAGAGTAGTCGCAAATAGAAATTATTGATTTACAGTGCAGTGATATGATTAGGAAAAAATATCAAATTTCATCTTTGTTGGAATTTTATAAGGGTCTTCACTGGTACAATTTCATAATTTGCATAAAGCTCGTGGGTTTTTTTCTGTTTTTGACACTACTTACTTGTGTGAGAAAACGTTTTCCAAGATGAAGTACACAAAAAATGTTTAGGTACACATCTAAATTAACGATGAGCATCTTGTCAAATCTCTTTTAATAATTAGTACAAGTAAAATTGATCCACACAGCTTAACTCAAAGGATCTTAGTACTAGAAAGCTATAAGGCATGGATATACGTTATCCATCACGCCGACAAAATGGTAAAATAAAATCATGAAAAAAAACACGTATTCGATTTAGGGATCCGTTTCTGAAATATTAAGCTTTAAAGTGCTAACTTTTTTTAGAGTCAAGTCCCCCCCCGCCAGCTAAACGGTTAGTTTTGGATAGGTGAAAAAATTCACGGTAGTAGTATATATGTCGCAGGTTTATGACAAAATCAGGTTTTTGATCAAGGACCGGTCGACGGATCCCCGCTGCGCGGGGCTCCTATTTCTATCTGCAGGGTTTAAAGGAACCTAACCTAACCAAACCTCGGGGTGCCGCTGACGTCGACCGTATTCTTCCGGTTCTTGATCAAAAGCCTAGGTTTTTGATCAAAAACCCGATTTTGTCATAAACCTGCGACATGTATAACGAAGTTAAAAGAAAAAGTATCACAGTTAAGTTGGCTTTTCCTGTTTACGAATAAGTCAAATATTCATGAAACAACAAAAAGCCCTCTTCTAATCTTCTTAGTCCGCATTATTGTGCAACTACGAAACCCTATTACTGCGCGTGGCCGACACGCACTTGACCGATTTTTTCTTTTGCTTAGGATATTCTGCGTCATCATTTCTGTCGTTAAGTTTTCACTTGCAAGTAAATAAAACCGAGTAATTATCGTTCTCTGTTTTCTTCTTCAACTTATGGTAACATTTTTGTTTGGAATTTTTAGTTTACAATTACAATAATTATTATGTTTACCTAGTTTGTTTTTGGGATAGGTTATTTTCAAGTACGGAACCCTATCCATCACGTCTGTGGAGTTTCGCTACCTAATTTTATTTGACCCTTTATGGTATAGGCTCCAGGACTCCCTCTTTTGATCACTCCCTAGTTTTCAAGCTGCCAAAAAGACTAATCAAACGTGTCATTAAATAAAAAAATACTCTTCATTTCAGGTTGGAAAACGAAGATCTTACCAGATCGGGAAATTCTATCGCCAGAGGTACGGCTCCCAGGGTCACAAGCTAGTCTCCAACCTCTATCTACGAGATGAGGTATCCATCAGGAGTACTGAAAAGGATCGGACCAAAATGACTATCCAGGTGGCTATGGCTGCTGTCTACCCCCCAGAGCCGGAACAGCACTGGGATGAAGGTCTGGGCAAGGTCTGGCAGCCTGTGCCTTACACGGCTGTGCCCCTGTCTGAGGATTATGTGAGTAGATGCTGTTTAGATTTTTAGAAAGCAAAAATATGAGTGTATATAGAAATAAGATGCGGTTTTGTTTTTTTGAAAACATATATGACTGTTTAAAAGAATAGTAGATGCTATTTGTTTTTTTAGAAAACATATATGACTGTTTAAAAGAATAGTAGATGCTGTTTTGTGTTTTAGAAAACATATATGACTGTTTAAAAGAATGGTAGATGCAGTTTTGTTTTTTTAGAAAACATATATGACTGTTTAAAAGAATAGTAGATTCTGTTTTGTTTATTAGAAAAAATATATGACTGCTTAAAAGAATAGTAGATGCTGTTTTGTTTTTTAGAAAACATATATGTCTGTTTAAAAGAATGGCAGATGCAGTTTTGTTTTTTTAGAAAACATATATGACTGTTTAAAAGAATAGTAGATGCTGCTTTGTTTTTTAGAAAACATAATTTGACTGTTTAAAAGAATAGTAGATGATGTTTTGTTTTTAGAAAACATAATTTGACTGTTTAAAAGAATAGTAGATGCTGTTTTGTTTTTAGAAACACGATTCTGTGAGGAGAATAGTAGATTCTAAAATACCATTTCCACGATGCAAGTTTCTTGTCAACAAACAACAAAATAGAGCAACAAATGACTCGCATCACCTAAAGTCCTAAACACTGCTTAAACGGTGCAACTTTGCAAATAAATCGCACAGTGTCAATCAATCCTTCCAGCACAATAATAAGATAGTAAACTCAATTAATGATGCATTAAATGGGTTTATAAATTTTGGAGATTATTATTAGCTTTAATTTTATATCCCTTACAGTTGTTCTTATCTACTATTTCTTGTTGTGTACTTATTTATTTATCTGTTAGTAATGTTAGTTTTGTACTTAATTAAGGTTAGTATTGTTAGGTGTAAGGGCCGCCTATTGCGGTAAAAGCCTCCTCATCCTTTGCCAGTCTTGGCCATAAGTTGCCGGCTATTTGTACAATGTCGTCACTTCATCTTTTGAATGGTCTACCCTTCCTTCTTTTTTTGTATATTGGATACCAATTTGTAAATATAAATTTTGGAGATACTTGCCACTAATTACACATTTTTCGACAAGAGTTAATTACTTACAATAATTATCGCC
The DNA here is from genome assembly GCA_905163495.3 of Cosmia trapezina. Taxonomy (NCBI): domain Eukaryota; kingdom Metazoa; phylum Arthropoda; class Insecta; order Lepidoptera; family Noctuidae; genus Cosmia; species Cosmia trapezina. Next base: position 24,441,473 of record LR991027.1, read on the forward strand.
AAATCTATCAAGTGTAGTTAGTTACGCCTCATTTATATCAAAAACAAAGATAACTACAGTATCTCAGTTATTGTTATTAAACAAAGTTCAAGTTCACTGTTACATAATATGTAATTACAGTTAAAATAAACTTTAGTCTCTGTTATGAGCGTAATTATATTAATCAGTAGGCATTTAAATTAATTATTGATAGAAAATATTTTAATGATCATTGGGATCTGATTTGATTTTGAAGCTTCAGTTAAGTTTTTTTTAAACATTTATTTTGCAAAAGAAAAATCATCACGCGCCCAGCCTTTTCGGGCCTCTTTGCTAGGCTCGGCTTCCAGTCTAAACGGAGACAGATTTACAAATTTTACATGGAGCAACTGCCTATCTGACCTCCACAACTCAGTTACTGGGTAATACGATACTCCTTGGTAAGACTGGTTGTCAGACTTTCGTGGTTCTGACTACCCGTAACGACTGTGAAAGATCTACAGTGACAGCCGGAACAACGGCTTTCCGAGGCACGAAGGAGTCTCGGTATGTAGTGGATGGTCACCTATCGACCTCGGTAAGCGTTGTTTAACTTTGAAGATCGACCCCTGTGGCTGTTATTATATATCCAGGAGCCCCCAAATATCCCATACTTACCCATATTGATTCTAATCAATTTATATCAGCCAGAGAAGTATTCTTTCCTTTTGTACGATAGCAAATCTAAGATCCAATTACATAGGTTAACTCAGATTTATAGCAACCGCACAAAGGTCGCTTTCACAAAGTTAACTCGGAATTTAATTTAAGAGTTTGTTCCTGGAATATTCCGTTTAGTTTTACCTTTGTTTAATTCTTCTAAGTGTGTACAACAAAGATTTGTTTTGTATTTCTGATATTTACAACAATCTGTAGTAAAAAGTTATATTTATGAAGGTAGAGATTAGATAGGTTTATTTGACCAAAAAAACCGGCCAAGTGTGTGTCGGACCACGCACAATGAAGGGTTCCGTAGTTGAAAAGAATTTATGCCAAAAACAAAATAAACATTGTACCTAATCCCAAAAAAAAAAATTATTACAAATTAACAATTTTTTTTTTTATTTTTTTTTTTTTATTTATTATTGTAGGTCAATGGGAAGCACCCTATAGGTTTTGATTTTCACGGTCACAGTCGAAAGCGCACTAGTTCGCGGAGACGGAATTTGTACTATGAACGGCTCATACTGAGCATGTCGCGCAGACACAGATTCGCCCGCTTACCGCTTCTCCTGTTTTTTAATATTTCTATGGTTCTAACCTTACCTAACCCGATCGGGGTGCCCCGACTTAGTGACCCATTCAGCTCCCGCATGGTTGGTCACAGTTCCAACCTGACTTATACTTAATTGAATATCATTCAGGTCGCTAGTTCTATGGCGTCGTTTAGTTAAAAGGCTAGGCTGCTAAGTTAGCTAGTTGACTGCGACATAAACATGAAACTTTAAGAATAACAACATTTTTTTCAACGTCATTGCTGTTGCTGCTTATCACCTGCTCATAAACACGTAGTTAAGGCCATTGGCACTAAACTATTATCTAATTACCAGATGTTTGAACAACAAATTCGTACTTCTTAACAACAGCTCAAATATATGATAATTATTAGCCTGGATATCCCACTTCAGGCAAGGCCCCCCAACTCTCATGCCCAGGGCAAGGCCTCTCAACTCTCATGCCCAGGACTGGGCCCCTCAACTCTCATGCCCAGGGCAAGGCCTCCCAACTTTCATGACGCATCATAATCAGCCTATAATGTTCCCAGTGCTGGGATACAGGCCTCCTCTCTGTTAGCGGGAGTGGGCCGTAATCCACCACGCGGTCCCAATGCGGGTTGGTAGATGTCACATGTCTTTGAATTTTTGGTTCTAGGACATGCCGGTTTCCTCACGATGTTTTCCTTCATCGTTTGATGCTCATGCAGCACGCCGTGATAAAAATAATAGCCTGTCAAGAAGGTCTGAGGCTACATTATAAGTATCACCTCTCGTGGAGGCTATTATATTGCTCCTTGCATGGTTCTTAACACGGTTTTAATCAGGAATCTGGTACATCACAACGAGGCTCTTAAACCTGTCGATCTCCGTCTTTTAAGAACTGTTCCTTCCATTTTAACTGTCACAGCTCATGCTTTTATTATATATTTTTTTATAGTGATACCTATTATAACTGGAGGATTTGGGAATTGACTCGTACCACTAATGTTAGGAGCCACAGATACAGCATTCCCTCGATTAAATAATATAAGTTTTTGAAACGGTCATAATACTATACTTAATCCATTTTCACTTTTGACCCTGATAAATATACAGTTGAAAACGATACACAAATGTCTTTTAACTTTGATGACACTTCACGAGACCTATTTTCTTATTTTTAGGCCAAAGAATCAGCACTACCATCCAACGTGGCAATGCAGCCAGCCTTTTGGGCACTTCTCCCGTTGACATCGATGCGGACGAATTTTTCAATACCCAATGAGCTCTTCTCTGTTTCATATAACTGTACATAATATATACAGGATGGAAGGGACATCAATGCGCGTTTCCTACAATAATGCAATACCTACACGGTGTATGGAAGATCAGATTTTTTTTTCAATAACCGATGAAAAATTTCTATGTATATTCTCAGAATGATGTCCTGAATACGTGGTAACCGTTTGCGCGTCGATGTCCCTTCCACCCTGTATAGTGTTAGCTTGTATATTTTATTTAAGATTTGTCAGAACTTGAAGCCTCTTGACCTTCACCTTTTATTACTGTTCTCAAAGTCCACCACATGGCTGTAGGGTCAGCCTTTCTAACTTTTCTTCTCAACTTAACTCCTTGAAAACTTATTGCATAGAATATTACAAGAACTATAATTTTAACCAATTCTTTTTCTTTTTCCAGCTCCGCTACTACTCAAACTGCCAGCGCTTCATGACTTTAATGGCTGACGCTAAGAAGTGTTCTTTGAACGAAGAATTTGCTCCCTACCTGGACCTCATCCCTCTATTGAAGAACAAGACTGGTGTGGACTTCACTGAGAACCCTTTGATGTTTGAAGCGCTCTACGACTTGTATACGAGTACTGTAAGTTTAATTGTTTTAGTCATTGCTAAAGTTGACGACATAGCTCACAGAATAGCTGAAGTGGCAATAGGCCGGCCATATTGGCCGTACAATCGATGACCGTTGGGGGTAAACGAGTTCTTGAGTGAAGATCGGCAAACGTAAGGTAGGACCCCTCAGCAATGAGAGGCCTATGTCCAGCAGTGGACTGCTATAGGCTGATGATGATGATGAATCATTGCCATTCAATTAATTACACTTAAGGCCCTGCATCCAAGCGTGGTTTAGCTCAGTGTGTAAGTGAAATAGCGTTATGGCTGTCCAGTTTGACGCGCGAGATTGAAGACTCTCTCGCTCACCGGATTTATGTCGTAAAAGTGCAAATAAAATCGTATAAAATTAGAAATTTTATATTTAATAATAAATAATCCATCACTGGATGCAGTTTGGCATTTGACATTTCATGGTATATTTTTAATTATAATTATAATTGTTAATGAAGGGATAAACAGCTTTTAAAGATTATTGAGAGGTATGTTTAAAGATTTTTTTGGTGCATTAAAGTATGATTAATTATGTTTTGAGTTCCATCACTGCATGTGAAAAGGACTTGAAAATATTTTTTTTTTATTTGTCAAAATTATTTACGGTTTATGACATACACAGCTTTAAAAAACCACTTTTTGACCATTTTCAATAAATCTCCGCCTATACATTACTGTATTATGTGATCTAGGGACCGCGAATGCTGGCCGCGGAGTCTCGGGTTCGATACCCGCTTCAGGCACTATGTGCCCAGTTAAATATCGCCGATCAACAGTTTGGTTGTTGTTGCAAATTAAAAAACGTAATTTAGCCAGCCTTCAAAATTGAATACTGCAATACAGCATTTTGGCAAGTGTCGCTATTGACATTTGGATTAGTCTTTATAAAAACATTGACATTTTCCAGCTTATTACAAAACAACGTTCATCTTCAAACCCAGGTTCATGCCATGGACCCTTTCTTGAATTTCGGACTTTATTCCGACACATAAAGTTGTACTTACCGGACTAAGTTGTCAGTTTTGTATAAAGAACTGTATTTCTATCTCATCTGGTTCTTAATTATTACAAAAACTGGCTCGATGGTTTAAACCATGACAGCAGAAAAACCTCGTTTTTTAATAAGACCGTTTAAGTTATGGTCCGTCAAGAGTTTTGTTAAACACAACACAATGTCAGATGGCCACATCACTAGTACTTAATACTTTATGACTTTGACCATCACTTTTCAACTAAATATTAAATGCTCAAATATGTACAATTGACGTACCTACACTTACGAAATATGTGCAAATTAATTTTGACATTTACACAGCTGCAATAATCATCATTAACAAGCAAAAGCCGAATAAATACCATAATAAGGACTGCGTTCACCAACATTCAAACTGGTATTTAAACAGTTTGTTTATGTCAAACTTCATAAGAAAAGAATTGATTAAATATCTAAACAGCAGTTATATGTATAAGTTGAAACGGCTGCGTAATTAATCAGTTCTTTTGGTGAACACAGGCCTAAGTCAATAATTGTGAAAACACATCCCACACATTTGGCATAACCTCGCTTGGACTTATCGCAAAATATTCAGACATTATCAATGATATATTACCTTTAGATGCGTTAACCGCGCTCAATAATGGCAATGTAAATGAAAGGTAATTGCCCGACTTGAAATTAGTCGGGCACTATCCAGTGTCGCGGCGTACACGTCACTGTCACTCGCAATTTCCAGCAATTATTTATGAAGAAAATACCTTCCTGAGTTTAAAGACAATGTAAAAATTATACAGCTACTGTGAGAGAAAAGAAAAACGTCTTATTTCGTGTGTAAATACTGTATTTTTTTTATATTAGAACATCTAAAATGTTTTTTGTTTTGTACTTATACCGCCATTTTTCCGCGAACTACTGCGAACCACGCGTGTGCGCGCGCCAATGAACATGCAGCAGCTAGTGACGAAACTAAATATGTATGTTCATCTCTTTCTAACAACAGGTATCGGTATAAGTCTTTCCTTTTCTGCGCGCACAGATGTGATTATATGTACTGGTATGTAGCTATTTCATGGCTTATGCTGTTTTTGAGTGCACTAATGTTCGTGTATGACGCGTCTATTTATAATACGTCACTGGACGTTATATGTATGTTGCCCGCGATTTCGTATTTCATATTTTCTTATACAAATATCCAGAAGGAAAGTAGCCTATGTTCTTTTAACTTCCAGGCTATCTAATTTTATTACTATCGGTTCAGGTTATGATGTGAAAACTTAACATGACAAACAGACAGAGTTAGAGCTACTTTCACATTATAATATTAGTATGGTTATGGAAGTATGGATATATTATAGAAATCAGTTGGCCGTTTAGTCACGCACTACTTCCAAAGGCTAGGGGCTAATTAAGATAGTTTGCTGCGACATAGGCATTTGAAAATTTTTCAAATATATCCTTTTAATAAACATAACCTAAAAATAACAAAATTATATAAGTAAGTAACTAAAACTATTAAAAAACTAAAATATGGCATCGAAAAATTCCTCCGCATCGCTGTCGACTGGTAAAGTACCCAAGAGACTGGCGGCATTGCCACGTTGTATGGCAATGCTAATCCTCTGGCCAAGGTAAAAGCCAGCCCTCGGGTCACGGGAAGTGTCAACGAGCCGTTTGGACATTAACAAGTGCACTCAGACCCCACGGCTAGGGTTGCCAACCGTACTCTATCTCTAAAATAGAGGATTGTACTCTTTTTCTTGTAGGTGTACTCTAGAATCTATAACACTAATAGAGTACGCTAAAATACTCTTTTAACATAAATTGACCTTTTTGGCATAATCTTCACTGATGCCAGCCATGAAAGTGAAGTGGCAAGAAGAGCTGAACAAGGGCTTCATTAAAATTGATTAAAAATGAGCTCCTGATCCTATATTAACTTAGAATTGGGATGTTTGGAGTCATAAAATTCTTTTAAAAACAAGTAGTAAGAAATTGTTTTGTAAAGTGCTAAAAAATACATTTTTATTTTATTGGCCAGTGGGTCGTCTTAGGGTTCAATAAATGGTAGGTACTCTTTTTAATAATCTGTACTCTTTTTTGACCCTCTCTAAAATCAAATATACTCTACTTCTTCTAGAAAAAGTTGGCAACCCTACCCACGGCCCAAGGGTTTCAACCCCAAACGGCTCGAAAATATAATTACCAATAAGGTTATTATATTTCCACCGCTTGAGGTTTTCCGCGGCCGCAGCAGCAGTGCCAGCACAGCATTTAATTAGATAATCAATATGGCCAACATTCAAGAGCTTTCTAAGCCCCAAATAAACTGGGAAGAGAAAGAGAATGATGATTCAGGCAATGACGTATAAATAATAGAGCAAAGTAATATAATACATCATTGGATTCAAGAACGTTATTTCTTTCCAGATCGGATTGGGTCTAAATATTCCAGAATGGGCGACGCCGATACTGCCTAGGCTGAATGAAGCTGGAAGATTAGCTTACCGGCTGTACTTCAGAAATGACGAGATGAAGAAGATTGGTGGTGGTACGTACTATTTAAGGCTCCCGTAGATAACACAAACACAAACAATTTATATGGTCTACCGGAATCACGTCGCGCCTGTCTGCATTAAACAAGAGATAAAACAGTCAAATGTAATTAGAGGCTGACTGTTTTATCTCTCGTTTATTCCTCTTAAAATGATAATGCCGCAAATTTTGTCAAACTGTTTTAAAAACAATTATGTATGATTAATCTTCAGTTATCATCAGCATCTTTAGTTTCTTATTTAATAACGGTTGTTTAATACCCTTGACTCCTATTTAATCAGACGGCGTAAGACGTAACGTATTAATACGATAGCTTCACTTGAAAACCTCTCCCCCCTCACCATTTTCATAGTCACACATGCTGGACAACCACAACAAAAAAAAAAACAATCTGCCTAGCCTTTTCCAGACTATGTTGAAGTCACCTTCCAGTCTAACCGAATGCAGCTGAATACCAGTATTTTACATGGAGCGACTGCCTATCTGACCTCCACAACTCAGTTACCTACTGGGTAACACGATACCCCTTGGTAAGGCTGGTTGTCAGACTTTTGGGCTTCTTATTGCCCGTAACGACTCTCAATGATCAATGAATGACGGCCGGGACCAACGGCATAACGTGCTTTGCGAAGCACGGAGGGGTCTCGATATTTAATAGATGTCGCCCATCCACGAACCGACAGCGGCAAATCCACCCGTGCGACTGTTATTATTTAGCCACGGGCATACCATCTACCAACCCGCACTGGGCCCGCGTGGTAGATTACAGCCCACTTCCTCTCGAAGAGAGGAGGCCTGTGTCCCAGCAGTGGGAACACTATGGGCTGGTACCATCATTATCTACCTCTCAATTTAACAGTACTTCTTCCTTCCCCAGGTGTCTTACTAAACCAGTTCATCCAAGCTGGCAACGACTTTATCGCCGGGAAGCCGGTGACGCAGCGGCTTCGCTTGTTCTCTGCCCATGACTTCAACATTGGAGCCCTGATGGACGTGGCCAGCGTTAAAAATGACCAGACTATTCCGGAGTATGGGTCTGTGTTCGCGTTGGAGATGTACAGGTCCAGGAGTACGGGGGCTTATAGCGTGCTGGTGAGTTTATGACATCAGTTTTTTACTTAATAATACTCCTCCAGGCAGAAATTAATGCTCGCGAAGGAGGAGGCGGAACGCATGAGTCGATAGCCGATTCCCGGCCACCGTAGGCGCGGGCTTGCGGACGGCGAGTAGCGGGTAGCTCGCCGTCCGGTAAGCGCGGTTCCACGCGCGCCTCAAAGAGATGTCAGCAATGATGGGGTCCAGTAGGGCCGATGCCACCTAAATATCACCAAGTGTGGTGGGGTGGGTCGAAAAATCGCCAAAATCGCCTTAACCCCAAACCCTTTTCATGTTGTAGCTAACCAGAGATGTTAACAATGACATTCCATCCAAAGGCCCTTTGGTCTTTTCCCAACCTATAGTATAACATTCTTCCTTTCATTCCAGCCGGTCTACCTTCCAAAAGCAGGCGAGTCTTCCGCCAAACTCCTGAGGATCAAGGGCTGCGACAGTTCCAGTTATTGCGGCTTCAACAAGTTCAAGGAGATGACCAAGGAGTTCCTATTGCCAGAGAAGGAGTTCTACCCATTGTGTGGCATCAAAACTGAGTTATAGTTTACGCAGAAGTATTAGAATTTATTTATACTAGAGCTGATGTCGGTTCGGTAACGAAAATATTGCTATTTTGTAAAAAGTTAGTTAAGGTAAAAACGCCAGGGTAGCTCGCGAAATTTAAATTTTCTTACGTTGTTTTTGTAATTTTCAGGCAAGTCGTGTCAGAGCTTTTTTGTTGATCAAAATATGAATCGCGACCGTAACAGAATTAAAATAATTAAAATCGTCGATACAACTCTCCACATTTGAGGCTAATTTTAAATAAGAGAGTTGTACTGAAGCTTCTAATGATCATTTAATAAATTGTAGTTTAAAAAAACACGTTTGAATACTATTAAACTGAACTAAAAAGTAAAAAATAAAAAAAAAGCGTGGGGTGCTTTCGAATTACAGAGTTAGTGTAAGAATGTCGTACAACGCTTTTTTTACTTTACCCCACGCTTTTTTAAATTTTTTACTTTTTAGTTCAGTTTAATGGTATTAAAGCGTGTTTTTTAGTTTTTATAAACTATAATTTATTTTTAAATTTTTTAGAGTCAAATTTCCCAAATAAAATTTATCCTATAATTATTATATTTATGTAGGTATTATATTTTTTTTATGTTATTATTTTTATTTTAAATTATTGTATGGTCATCGGTACCTGATATGTGTGCAAAATTTCGAATTAATCTGACCATTTAAAGTGGGTAAAAATCGAGTTCAAAGATTCCGTTACATACAAACATACAGGTGAAGCTAATGAAAGCGTCTTAAAAACACGTGTTACAATCGCGAATCATATTTTGATCAACATACAACCTGACACTGACCTGCAAATTGCAAAAAAACGTAAGAAACATTGAATTTCGCGGGCTACCTTAGCGCATTAAAAGGTTAATATACCGTCCTATAATCCCAATGTAGGTCAAAACCTTCGACTCGTTGCAGAGAAGCATAGAGCAACACGGCCCCGGCGGACCGGAGCGTGTTGCTCTATGCAGAGAAGCAACAAGCGTTGATATACCCACGATCATCACGTAGTGACAATTTCATGCCATTTGTTTTTTTTTACCGTTATGTAGTACAGACGCCAGCACATCAAGCTACTAAATTTCTTCAATAGATTTTGATCTTTATCGCTAAAGCATTAGGTTCAAGGTTGATTGGGAAAATTTGACAGTTTCGGGTGGCTTGATCTGCTGGCGTCTGTACATCGTACAGTCAACCACATGTCAGTGGTAACACTTGAAATACGAAAAATAACTGACTACCCTTACCGCGATTCTAAGTAAAGGCGCTCTCAAAGTGAAATTGTTGCCTTATTAGACATGTGTTTGACTGTACAGTATTTTTATCTCACGAAGCTACACGCGCTTTACTTGAGGTAACCAAGTGTACAATCACGATGTGAGTGTGTGCGTGAAGACGGGTAGAATCAGCCCACAACACACATACTTCCGACTTCACCCGTGTCTCGGACGGTACCATAGATATAAGAAAAAAAAATATGGTTTTTTATATTTATATAGACGGCAGCTGATCTCGCTTTGTATAGGATTTCCTTACAATTAGAGGTCAGAGTAAACTGTTAATGTATAGCTTGATGTGTAGCCGTGTGTACAAAAAAGCGAGAAAGTATCGAAATCGATACAATATTGGCCCTATAGTGTAAGTTGACATTAATTATTTTAAGGATGCTACTTAATGAACATGGAGATTTTTAATTAAAGCCTTGTGTTCACTAGTCGACAAAAAATCTGTAAAGTCGCCAGCAACTTCGCGCGATGTTGCTGGCGACAAATCTATCGACCTACCTTTTACTAGACTGGAGATGTGTACAAGAGCCTTTAAGGCGGTGAGAGCCGTAAAAACGTCGTTTTGTTTAGTGTTTTATTCGTAGATAACACGGATTTAAATTTTGAAAAAAATATATTACTTAGTTCAGACTTCCATCTACAAATTTCGGCCGTCCGATACACGATTACTTGTACTTTACTGCATCCAATTAAATCGCAAAGACAAGTCTAAATTATGATCTATATCTTATTTCATTTGATTTATATTAGGCTTTGAACAATAAAACTTATGCCATAATAAAGGTCGTAAAAAATGTAATTTATAACGGCTATCATAATTTGAAATATCAAAATATTTATATCACTAATTCCAATATCAAGTGTTTTGCGCTCGCTCCGTGTCGTTTAGTCCCGAGCGGAACGTGATGGAGGTCGGACGTGTGCCAATTTTTCGAACCCGCCACCCCGCTAACTTCTGTCACCGGCTGCGACCGGCACAAATTAACATGTGTTGAAAACAGTTGAATTTGAACGCTATGCCTATGTAAATAAAGACGTCACGCGCGCAAAAGCTTTATTGGTATTTATTTTTATCACGGCCTATGTTTACCAATCGCATCAAGTGTGTAAAACAGTTGAATTTGAACCCTACACTGGAGCTTATAAAGCCGCCTGACGCGCAAATTTTTGGTTCACTATTTTCAAATCTCAAATAGGTAGGTGCCACAGAATAAAGTTAGTACGGGTGGTTTTATAATGAATATCGGATAGGAAATGAGATTTCTTCATAACATCACGCCTGAATTCTTTCAAAGGGTTGGGCAGGGATGTTCAGAAAATAAGTAGGCCCTCAAATGTATTTTTCTGTATACCTACTTATATAAGATTTTTTTTTTAAATTAAGTTTTTTTTCTAATTAGGTATCTTCTTATTTTTTTTTGTATTTCAAGGTCAAAATGAAAATCCAAGATGGCGGCTGCAAAAATTTCCAATTTTTCGTCATGGGTGTCGTTTTCGTGATATTTTAGGTCGCCGAAAACGATAGTGGGGTCAAAATGAAAATCCAAGATGGCGGCTGCGAAAATTTCCAAATTTTTCGTCATGGGTGTTATTTTCGTGATATTTTAGGTCGCTGAAAACGATAGTGGGGTCAAAATGAAAATCCAAGATGGCGGCTGCGAAAATTTTAAAATTTTTCGACATGGGTGTCATATTCGTGATATTTGAGGTCGCTGAAAACGATAGTGGGGTCAAAATGAAAATCCAAGATGGCGGCTGCGAAAATTTCCTAACTTTTCGTCATGGGTGTCATTTTCGTGATATTTTAGGTCGCTGAAAACGATAGTGGGGTCAAACTGAAAATCCAAGATGGCGGCTGCGAAAATTTCCTAATTTTTCGTCATGGGTGTCGTTTTCGTGATATTTCAGGTCGCTGAAAACGATAGTGGGGTCAAAATGAAAATCCAAGATGGCGACTGCGAAAATTTCCTAAGTTTCGGTCATGGATGTCATTTTCGTGATATTTGTGGTCGCTGAAAACGATAGTGGGGTCAAAATGAAAATCCAAGATGGCGGTTGCGAAAATTTCCAAATTTTTCGACATGGGTGTCATTTTCGTGATATTTGAGGTCGCTGAAAACGATAGTGGGGTCAAAATGAAAATCCAAGATGGCGGCTGCGAAAATTTCCAAATTTTTCGTCATGGGTGTCATTTTCGTGATATTTTAGGTCGCTGAAAACGATAGTGGGGTCAAAATCAAAATCCAAGATGGCGGCTGCAAAAATTTCCTAATTTTTCGTCATGGGTGTCGTTTTCGTGATATTTTAGGTCACTGAAAACGATAGTGGGGTCAAAATGAAAATCCAAGATGGCGGCTGCGAAAATTTCCTAATTTTTCGTCATGGGTGTCATTTTCGTGATATTTTAGGTCGCTGAAAACGATAGTGGGGTCAAAATGAAAATCCAAGATGGCGGCTGCGAAAATTTTCAAAGTTTTCGACATGGGTGTCATTTTCGTGATATTTCAGGTCGCTGAAACCGATAGTGGGGTCAAAATGAAAATCCAAGATGGCGGCTGCGAAAATTTCCTAATTTTTCGTCATGGGTGTCATTTTCGTGATATTTTAGGTAGCTGAAAACGATAGTGGGGTCAAAATGAAAATCCAAGATGGCGGCTGCAAAAATTTCCTAATTTTTCGTCATGGGTGTCGTTTTCGTGATATTTTAGGTCGCTGAAAACGATAGTGGGGTCAAAATGAAAATCTAAGATGGCGGCTGCGAAAATTTCCTAATTTTTCGTCATGGGTGTCATTTTCGTGATATTTTAGGTCGCTGAAAACGATAGCGGGGTCAAAATGAAAATCCAAGATGGCGGCTGTGAAAATTTCCAAATTTTTCGTCATGGGTGTCATTTTCGTGATATTTAAGGTCGCTGAAAACGATAGCGGGGTCAAAATGAAAATCCAAGATGGCGGCTGCGAAAATTTCCTAACTTTTCGTCATGGGTGTCATTTTCGTGTTATTTTAGGTCGCTGAAAACGATAGTGGGGTCAAACTGAAAATCCATGATGGCGGCTGCGAAAATTTCCTAACTTTTCGTCATGGGTGTCATTTTCGTGATATTTTAGGTCGCTGAAAACGATAGCGGGGTCAAAATGAAAATCCAAGATGGCGGCTGCGAAAATTTCCTAATTTTTCGTCATGGGTGTCATTTTCGTGATATTTTAGGTAGCTGAAAACGATAGTGGGGTCAAAATGAAAATCCAAGATGGCGGCTGCGAAAATTTCCTAATTTTTCGTCATGGGTGTCATTTTCGTGATATTTTAGGTCGCTGAAAACGATAGTGGGGTCAAAATGAAAATCCAAGATGGCGGCTGCAAAAATTTCCTAATTTTTCGTCATGGGTGTCGTTTTCGTGATATTTTAGGTCGCTGAAAACGATTGCGGGGTCAAAATGAAAATCCAAGATGGCGGCTGCGAAAATTTTCAAATTTTTTGACATGGGTGTCATTTTCGTGATATTTGAGGTCGCTGCAAACGATAATGGGGTCAAAATGAATGACTATCGTTTTCAGCGACCTAAAATATCACGAAAATGACACCCATGACGAAAAGTTAGGAAATTTTCATAGCCGCCATCTTGGATTTTCATTTTGACCCCACTATCGTTTTCAGCGACCTAAAATAACACGAAAATGACACCCATGACGAAAAATTTGGAAATTTTCGTAGCCGCTATCTTGGATTTTCATTTTGACCCCACAATCGTTTTCTGCGACCTAAAATATCACGAAAATGACACCCATGACGAAAAGTTAGGGAATTTTCGCAGCCGCCATCTTGGATTTTCATTTTGACCCCACTATCGTTTTCAGCGACCTAAAATATCACGAAAATGAACCCATGACGAAAAATTAAGAAATTTTCGCAGCCGCCATCTTGGATTTTCCTTTTTACCTGACTATCGTTTTCAGCGACCTCAAATATCACGAAAATGAACCATGACGAAAAGTTAGGGAATTTTCGCAGCCGCCATCTTGGATTTTCATTTTGACCCCACTATCGTTTTCAGCGACCTAAAATATCACGAAAATGACACCCATGACGAAAAATTAGGAAATTTTCGCAGCCGCCATCTTGGATTTTCCTTTTTACCCGACTATCGTTTTCAGTGACCTAAAATATCACGAAAATGACACCCATGACGAAAAGTTAGGAAATTTTCGCAGCCGCCATCTTGGATTTTCATTTTGACCCCACTATCGTTTTCAGCGACCTAAAATAACACGAAAATGACACCCATGACGAAAAATTTTGGAAATTTTCGTAGCTGCCATCTTGGATTTTCATTTTGACCCCACTATCGTTTTCAGCGACCCCAAATATCACGAAAATGACACCCATGACGAAAAATTTGGAAATTTTCGTAGCTGCCATCTTGGATTTTCATTTTGACCCCACTATCGTTTTCAGCGACCTAAAATATCACGAAAATGACACCCATGACGAAAAATTAGGAAATTTTCGCAGCCGCCATCTTGGATTTTCATTTTGACCCCACTATCGTTTTCAGCGACCTAAAATATCACGAAAATGACACCCATGACGAACAGTTAGGGAATTTTCGCAGCCGCTATCTTGGATTTTCATTTTGACCCCACTATCGTTTTCAGCGACCTAAAATATCACGAAAATGACACCCATGACGAAAAATTAGGAAATTTTCGCAGCCGCCATCTTGGATTTTCCTTTTTACCCGACTATCGTTTTCAGTGACCTAAAATATCACGAAAATGACACCCATGACGAAAAGTTAGGAAATTTTCGCAGCCGCCATCTTGGATTTTCATTTTGACCCCACTATCGTTTTCAGCGACCTAAAATAACACGAAAATGACACCCATGACGAAAAATTTTGGAAATTTTCGTAGCTGCCATCTTGGATTTTCATTTTGACCCCACTATCGTTTTCAGCGACCCCAAATATCACGAAAATGACACCCATGACGAAAAGTTAGGAAATTTTCGCAGCCGCCATCTTGGATTTTCATTTTGACCCCACTATCGTTTTCAGCGACCTAAAATATCACGAAAATGACACCCATGACGAAAAATTAGGAAATTTTCGCAGCCGCCATCTTGGATTTTCATTTTGACCCCACTATCGTTTTCAGCGACCTAAAATATCACGAAAATGACACCCATGACGAACAGTTAGGGAATTTTCGCAGCCGCCATCTTGGATTTTCATTTTGACCCCACTATCGTTTTCAGCGACCTAAAATATCACGAAAATGACACCCATGACGAAAAATTAGGAAATTTTCGCAGCCGCCATCTTGGATTTTCCTTTTTACCCGACTATCGTTTTCAGTGACCTAAAATATCACGAAAATGACACCCATGACGAAAAGTTAGGAAATTTTCGCAGCCGCCATCTTGGATTTTCATTTTGACCCCACTATCGTTTTCAGCGACCCCAAATATCACGAAAATGACACCCATGACGAAAAGTTAGGAAATTTTCGCAGCCGCCATCTTGGATTTTCATTTTGACCCCACTATCGTTTTCAGCGACCTAAAATAACACGAAAATGACACCCATGACGAAAAATTAGGAAATTTTCGCAGCCGCCATCTTGGATTTTCATTTTGACCCCACTATCGTTTTCAGCGACCTAAAATATCACGAAAATGACACCCATGACGAAAAATTAGGAAATTTTCGCAGCCGCCATCTTGGATTTTCATTTTGACCCCACTATCGTTTTCAGCGACCTAAAATATCACGAAAATGACACCCATGACGAACAGTTAGGGAATTTTCGCAGCCGCCATCTTGGATCTGTCTAAAATGTCTAAAATGTGTCTAAAATGTCTAAAATCTGTCTAAAATGTCTAATCTGTCTACAACTTTCAAAAATACTTACTAGAAAAATAAAACAAAATAAACTTGTATACTAATCAGTTCAAGTTTATCTACTGCATTGCTCTATTCTGTGACGCAACATAGTACCTACTCGAGTTCATGAACTCATGAGCGGTGCGCTTGGCGCGCGTTTCCCGCGCATCGTAATTTATTACGTATCGCTACTCCTTGCGGGGGCTGCGGTAAGCATTTAATACCTACGGCGCTTGCTTTCACCCCGCCTTAAACCTCGTTCGTTCATTATAGAGATAGAAACACATATTAAGGAGGATGCGCTAAGGTACTAATATGGCTTTACAGAATTATAATCATTGAAATCAGCAACACAACTCCATAACTTAGAATTAACCTCAAATCTAGCGATTTCATGAAATCATGAGGTTTGAGGTCAATTCTAACTTATGGAGTTGTATTGCTGATTCTAATGATTATAATTATGTAAAGGCATGTTAGTTACGGCCGCGAATCATATTTTAATCAACAAATTGCAAAAAACGTAAAAAAAATAATTTCGCGGGCTATCTTAGCGCATCCCCCTTAAAATACTTAATAACTATCACAAAAACAGAAAAATATAAAAATTATAGGTACCATCGCGGACATTTTTGTAGGCACCATTTTTCAATCTTATTACCATAACAATAAGGTCGAAAAGTGGTTCACCGCAAATGTCCGCGATGGTAAGTACCTAGGTGTAAAAGATACTAACATCATAATAATATCAAGGTTTCACTACCGTATGATGAGAAGAGACTAGGAAGTGATATCCTAAGCACCAAGTAGTAGGTCTCTTTCATGAACTATTTATAGCTACTTATTGTTATTTTTAATTGTTTCCCTTTTTATTTATAACGCACAATTATTAAAAATAATACGCAAAAAATACTTTTCATGCCATTATAAATTTAAAATACGAAGAAATCAATAAGACAAACATAATAATAGATTTTTTTACTTTATTGATTTTAATTAACCTACTTAATACATTTATTTAACTTATGGGTGTTTTTTCAATAGTCAGATAACTTTTAACCGAAGAACATTGATATAAAAAAATACAACCTAATTGAGAACCTCTTCCTTTTTTCGTTCAGTCGGTTAAAAACTAGTAATTTAAAAGAATAAACATGACAGTTTGACATATTTTCTTTATGTACAAAAGTTGTCAAACCGCCATATTTATTCCATAAATAAAAGTTATCTGACGATTGTTTAATTAGTCCTTGATAAAGTCCTTGAACAAAAGATTTACCCCCTTATTCGTAAAAAAGTAAAACGCTTTTATTTTACATAAAGAAGTGTTTTGTCTTCTTCTTTCAAAGTCAAATCATAATTCGAAAGAAATTAACAAAACATTCTATCTAAAATAGGTTTAGACAGCGTTCATTTTGTCGACATCTCGAGATCAAGGCACTCTACCGACGTTTCTCCAAACTTTTATAACTACGTATGCTTCAAGTAAATCTTTTTGTTACTAAGAGATGGCGCTGTTATAAAATATTGTAACTACTTAAGAGTAGAGTAGAACAAAATGTATGAAACGGGTCTGTATTTCTGTAAGCCCCTTGTAGGGATAGCGTGAAGATAAAATAACTATGTCTGTGATATTAACGAATAGCAGAATGTTCGTACAAAATATATACTTTTAAGTGTAGTGTGTGTTTTGTTTTATTTTTGTTTACATTCCCTTACTTAAGTAAAAATTTCCCTATACTTACCTACTCGTATCTAGGACAAATTTTTTTTCAAGAGTTTTTTATATAAGTCGTTCTGGTGGATTTGTGGTTTATACACAAGAATCAAGAGTAGAGGAAGACTAAAGGAAAGAGTATTGTAGAGGCTTTGAACCTTATTATGCGTTGCAGCATGTAACCTCCGTGGATATTTAAATGGATTATAATCACATTAAATTAAATTAAATTAAATTAAATATTATTTATTTCAGGCAATTATTAAACCCATACAATACATACACATACTCTTAAATACCATAAGCATTAACATAATAATAATAACACAGATAGAATATAAAATACACAATCACAATAACTAAAAATATAATATTAAAAGTCTTTTGCCTCTCTTGCAAGATGGACGACACGGTACACAGCTTTTACAATTTCATTCCTACTCAGGGTTACCCTTGTGTAGAATGACACTCTGAGCTTACTTAGCAGCGCGGAAAAGCCGGCAACGTTGCTCTCGGCGAACATATCAGTCGCACTACACCGCCAGGGCAAGTTCATCATAGCCCGGTAAGCATTATTATACTGTACACGAAGAGTGTTAAACGCACTCCCCGTGTACCGATACCAAAGTTGGCTGGTGTATAACGACTGACAGTAGGCTCTGAACAGCGTCACCTTAACTTGATTCGAGCAGTGAGAAAAACGTCTAGCTAGCATATTGCTTCTACAAGCGATACTGCGTCTCTGTCGTTCCAAATCATCAACATCCGATAAGTTTTCTGTTACAATATGCCCGAGATACTTAAATTTTGTAACTATTTTTAAATTAGTTCCACCTAAATTAATAGGGAGTATTACATCGGGGCCTTTCTTATATTTAAAAATCATAACTTCCGTTTTATTTACATTGTATGTCAGGTGGTGTTGAGTTGCGTACTTCTCACAGATGTCTATTAGTTTTCTGAGGCCGCTGACCGACGGACTGAGCAGCACCATGTCGTCCGCGTAGCTAAGGTTATTAACGCGCACACCGCCAACTTGGCATCCGACTCTGGTGCTACTCAGCTCCTCGATCAACTGGTTTACATACAGGTTAAACAATACCGGTGACGTCAGACCGCCCTGTCTCACTCCACTTGTTAGCCTGTAAGTCTCCGACAGAGTATTATTCCACTTAATCTGATTTACTTGGTTAGCATACCAGAATTCTAAAATATTTACTATTCTCGGTGGTACTTCTGTTTTTCTTAATTTTTCCCATAATATATTATAATTAATTGAATCGAATGCTCGGCTTAGGTCTAAAAAGCATGAGTAAACTGTTGTTTTCCTATTTAAGTACTCGTAAACTGTATTTTTTAAAGCAAAGATAGCTAGATCGGTGGATGAGCCTCGTCTGAAACCAAACTGAGCGTTGTTTAGCGGTATGTTCTTTTCATTCAAATGTTTCATAATTATGTTTTCAAATACTTTAGAAAATATAGTGGCCAAGGAGATAGGTCTGTAGTTCGATGAACTGGATACGTCACCGGTTCTGTTCTTTACAATAGGAACAACAATAGTTCTCATAAAATCTGTAGGTAAATAACTATGATCGATACATGAATTAAATAACAAAGCCAACTTCTCAAAAAGTAATACAGATGCAAATAGAAGGTGTTCGACACTGAGCCCATCGTGGCCCGGAGATTTGCCGCGCTTCATGCCCCTGACACACCTAAACACATCCTCCGCAGTGACGTGCAGTGCAGCGTTGGCAGTGCACTCTTCACGCTCATGTAACGGCACCGATGCCACCTCCGAACCACCATGGGCCCCATGACTCACCTGTCCACTCTGACTATCGGAAATGGGAACGGCAGAATGAGATAGAGGTGTAGGATTAAATTTATCAACAAACAAATTAGCTATACTAGATGGGTTTTGATTGCCGTTAACAGACACAGGCCTATTTGACTTATAATTCAATTTGTTGGTTTCTTTCCAGAAATTTCCGAAGTCTTTATTATATCTATGCGTGGCTATAATATCCATTTTTATTTTTGTTTCGTTTAACTGACACCATCTTATTTTATTCTTAAAAACCTTTTTGCTATGTAACATATCATCGTATAATTGACCCTGCGTAGGGCGTCCACAAAAGTTCCACAATTGATAATACTGCCTAGCTATAGTATGTCACTCTTTTACATGATAGTTCCATCCAATAACTGGTTTTTGTTTGTTAGTATAAGTTTTGCCCAAATATGAGTGTTTTGCAGCTTTCGTTATACTATTTACAATCTGATTATAGTATGTATCAATTAGACTGTGATGTTGAGTGTCTTTGCATGAATCCACTTTACAGGCAATAGTGGGCCACTCACATGAATCTAAATAATTAAAACATAGGTTTGCATAATTAAATTTTTGTTCCGGATTTCTATCACCCCATATGACCTTATTAATTGCGCTACTATGTGACTTATCTATCTTTGGTATTAACGTATCAATATTACATTTAATTATAATAGGGAAATGATCCGACCAATATACATCATTTGAAATAGAAATATTATCAACAATATTTAAACCGGCCTCAGTAACAATGCAGTGATCTAACCAGCTCGTGGTTCCGTGCGCGTCACTTAGATATGTAAATGAATTCGAAGATGAACCAAGAAAGGCAAGATCAGCACAGATCCAGCTCTGGTCGTGACAGAATTCCAGCATCTTACCTCCGAACAAACTATTTGAACGCGAGACATCCGCATTAAAATCGCCGAGCACTAACACTGATTCTGTATCACTCGTTTCTATGACCGCACTTATGACACCCAAACATTCCGTAAACAGAGGCAGATTGTCCGCGTCCTCCGTAGGCATGTACACCGACATTACTATGCAGCTGCGGCCGTCCGAGAGCTGGATACACACGGCCGCGACGCGCGTCGATCCTGTGTCGATTGGTTTTACGTTGGAAAATACCGACTTTTTCCATAATATTGCTACTCCCCCGTAGGGTCTTCCTTTTAACACACCAGTCGTCATATCTATCGCTGAAACTCCCTGACTGGAAAAATCTGGGTGAATTTTGTCCAGATAACCTAGGTCGTCTGGTAATAGCCAATGTTCCTGGAGCGCAATAATGTCGTGTTCTTCACATAGGTCGATAACATGGTTCACACATCGTTTTATAGATCTACAATTAAAGGAAACTATGCTAGTTCTCATTGTTATTCGGTTTTGGATTGTTTACTTCGTTAAAATATTTGCGTTTAAACGTATACTTCCTGTATTCCACTCCACAAGGCCAAAACTCGGGGCTTAGGAAGATACTTTCCTTGTCTTGGTTAACAGTAACTTTAAATGAAGAAAATGCAGTCTCTTTGTATTGGACAAGTTTTTCAACTTTTTCGACCGTGTGTCCGTAATCCTTAATAAAATCGCAAATGTCGTTTTCCGTGGTATGTTTGTCAAATCGGGAAGCATAAATGTAAGATAATTTGGGCACTATCTTAATTTTGTTAGAGTTCAATATGGCTTTTCCCTGTTGATTTGAATTCTTGTGGCCTTTGTACGTCTTTTTCTTTTTCACGACCGTCGTAAAACTATCATCTAAATTGACTTCCTCGAAATTGGTATCCGCCGAATTTAACGGGGTAGCAGTTCGCCTCGTGTACCGATTCGTGTTAGTCTTTGGTAGTTCGGTCGGTTTAGCAGAAATAGCTATCTCTATGCAATCAGCTGATGGTGTCACGGGGTCAGGCGCATACGAGTGCACGTGTCGCGAGGGTGGTGCGGGCGCAGGGGGCGGTGCGGGCGCGGGGGGAGGTGCGGGCGCGGGGCAAGGCTCGTGTACAGGAGCAGTGGGAGGCGCGGCGATGCCGCTCTGCGCGGGCGTGAGGAACGGCCACGGTGTCGGCGGCGCGCTACACGGCGCATGCGTGCTTGTCGATGCTAGCTGCTGCGGCGAAGTCGACGTTGTTGAGACGCGCTTGGCTTCCTTATTTGAAAATGAGCCGTTGCACAATTTAGCGCCAATATTATGTTGTTCGCTTTGTTGCTGATGTTGGATGGTTTTGATGTTTTCTATCTGTTGCCGTATTTGAAATAATTCCGAGGATTTTACGTAGTCAGTTTGAACACAGTGAATGCTTTGTTTAAGCACTAAAATATCTTTAAGTAAGCTCGTTACATCCACGTAATCAAATGTTACTGGAGGAAGACGGTGTAGGTCTTTCGCTACGAAGGTGGGCAGCGAAGCGGGTTCCGTTTCTTTTAAAACTTTAATAATATCTTGTAAAGACCGCTTGTTTTTTCCGTCCCCTTTCCTCGTAGAACGACATTACATGCTCATAAATAATTATGATGAGACAAAGTTTGATTTTGAATTGGTGACAAAAGTCAGGCGGCCATGGCTGAAGTGATTGTTGGAAAAGTTCTGTCATTTAATAATATCCCCGGGTTAACCTCTCTATCTGTTTATAGCGCAGCTATCCCCTGTGAGGACTTGCAGGTTCGCACAGGGGGTTTCGTAACTTCAAATAAGTAAACGAGAGGTACTCAGAAGAAATAGGGCTGAAGCCCGCTATAATAAGGCTTGTCCGCCGTATAAAACGCGGTCACTGTCGACTGCATAGACAAGAAAGAGAAGCGCGATGACACAACGCTTGCAAAATATGAAGTACCTAGGTAATTATCGATTTACAAAAAATCTATTGATTGGACTAAAAAAGTAATAACATAATATTAATATCATTCCTTATTATTTTGTAGAGAACTGCATAAATTTATGAACACTTTTAATGAACATTGTAGGAGTAATATGGTAAAAACTAGAAAAAATAAACAGAAATAGACCTGGATTTAGATTTTTTTCCCTTATTTCTACAAACTAAAATAGATTTCAGGACAGATGAAATCACTTCATAAGTCTTGTAGATTGCTGTCTATTTTTACTTTACCTATCAAAAAGATGCTATAGTTACTGTAAAAGATGGATACAAAGTTACTTAGTTTCGCCGTATTTTAGGAAGGAGGAGCCTTAATAAACAGAATAATTATAATTCACTCCCTAGGCCCTACGCGGAGCCCTGGCTAAAAACCTTACTTTACTCTTTGCTAAAAACTATCTGTCAATCCATAGAGAAATGCGAGCATCACTTTTCTCCCTCTAAGAATAATTCTATGTTTGAATGATTGAAATGTCAGCCAGTAATATCTACCTATGCTAAGGTTTGATTACAACACAAACCTCTACAGTACCAACTTTATACTGTCAACTCATTCACAGACGGCTTAAATCTAAGCTGACTTAAGTGAATTCGTAAACAATAAACAAGAGCTCGTCTCAAGTTTTACTGAGAGCTTTTTAATACCTTCAAATTAAAAATTCTCCGTGCCTCCAGCTCTGTGTTGAGCTGAGAAGGTGTTTTTAAGCTTCTTACTCGAGCACAGATTATGTTGCAGTGCGAAAATATTTTTGAGCTGTTTGACTGTTTCTTAGTGAATTGGCTTTATGGAATCTGAGTTTGTTTGTTTTAATAAGACGCAGAAAATTATGCCATCAAGGGCCTACGGTTCGTCCACCCAGTAATAGGAGTCGCCCATCAAGGAGCGCTGTCCCAAATATAGGGAATGCTATTTTGTATAGGAAATCCAGTATTTGGTAAGTTAGGGATATGAACATTCAAATTATGCTTTTGGTAGAAAATAAAAAAAAATATTTGGTTCAGCGTTTTTGAAAAACCATCCCCTAAGATGGTAAAATACGGGATTTAGGCTTCTAGTTTTTTCCACAACGAAGTTACAGGGTCGAAAATGGCCCGATTGGCTTCGAGAAAAGTATGGTAATACCTACGGGCGACCGTGCCTTTGTTTCGCTCGGCTTGGCGGGGCCACTTCCGTGCCCCCAGATTTCATATGTAACCAAAAGTTCCAAAAGCTATTGTTCGTAACAAAAATAAAATTACAATCAACACAGTAGGAGAAAATCACTTTTAAATGTTGCTTAGTGTACCTACACATCTGACTGACTCGTGACTGTACCTATGCCTACCTAACCTACCGTTAGTATATTTTCAGCCAGGAAAAAACCCACATGCAAATATATAAGAAAGGTTTGGGAAAAAAGTAATACAAAAACACATTTCAGGCCTAAATTACCTTCGTATCTATTTAATAACAGAGCTGTGACGAGGGTTACCATCTCATATTTTGTTTCCACACGGACGGAATGTGCTAAAATTAGGATTCGCGCGCCCGTCTAAAGCCGGCATCCCACGGTCCGTGATATTGCGGACGGATGCGGAGAAGCCCGCACGGTCGCACAGTGTCGTCTGTAGGTTCCTACAAAGTACAAACAGGCGCAACACACTACTCGAATAGCACGCGGCACAAAGATGTACATCTCCCGCCTACACTACACCACTAAGGCGGAGGACATCGTGGAGTACGTGCGCCAGAAGACGAGGTACACGCCGAGAGTGCATTTATTGGAGTCGCGCCGCAACGTCAACTTCAAGGCGTTCGTAGTGCATGTAACGAACTGTTATCTGCCTCTCGTCATGGAAGAAGACTTTTGTCCGCAGGACGTGGTGTTCCGTCTCATCCGCGGACAAGTACCGCAGGACTGCATAAAGTCAAGCGAAGTCAAGTGAAGTGCTATTAACATAGTCCTAAGCCTTATTTATTAACACAATGTTTTGTTTATATTCAAATTTGTATGTTTAGTCTTGGTGTGCGGTGCGTGGCTGTCTGTGGTCGTCGGCCATGCGTGTTAATCCGCAATATCACGGACCGTGGGATGCCGCCTTTATAACCACGTATTTACAATTTGGGTTTTGTAGCAGAAGTTCTAAAGGAAAAACACTAGTAGGTGATAGATGGGTAGGTACTGCATGTAAGTATTCTACATTTTTAGTGTTAATAATTCTGGATTATCGACTTTGACAGTCATTACAATTAGTCAGAAGGTCTGACAACCAGTCTTATCAAAGGGTTTTACCCAACTCTGTTGGGGTAGTCTTCCAGTCTAATCAGATGCAGCTGAATACCAGTATTTTACATGGAGCGGCTGCCTATCTGACCTCCACAACCCAGTTACTGGGTAAAACCCTTTGATAAGACTGGTTGTCAGACTTTCGGCCGTACTTTACTCTGTCAACCTGTACTTAGTTTCTGTTCTTTTTCTTGTAGCTCATGAGTCGAAAAAGCCAGTCAAGAAAGTAACCTAAGCCTTGTAGGCTTAGGTTACTTTCTTGACTGGCACCTACATAACAAGTAGCGGACCGGTACATTACAATACATTACATTACATGTACGCGTGTACACAGTAGGTACAAACGTTTGCTTTCGTCTCATGACAAATGCGCCAGTGGAGCTCAAAGAATCTCGTGATTGATCCCTTGGGTTTAAGGGAGAGGTCATATTAAAATCTATTACATAGAAGAATAATTATATAAATGGTAACATAAACATAGCAGCTCTCAATGTAAGTACATTCCAAATCTATTTGCCTTCTCACCAACTCCGCCGGCTTATTCAGGCTTTTGGAACACCTGTGGGTAATCCAGAATTCATGGATCTACAGGGCCCCTCTGGGTGGCAACGGGCTTTAGGTCCAAGACATCTTTACTCATCTTCATTGTCTCGCCGCTAACTTGGTTGTCTGATGATGATAATGGTGGCTCGTGGCGGGCTTGTAGAGAAGACAAAATAAATAGAATAGATTTGGTAGGTAGGTATTTACTTTCAAGAAAATCGAAGTAGTAGGATATAACCATAGTTTGCACTTCCGTCCATATCGAGCTAGACTAGATGTAAATACAGGGTGAATTTTTCAAGCTGGCGTGGATGGCCAAATCCGATACTATGAGGAATAACGAAAAGTACTCAAAGGAGTGTCGGACTCGATTTTGATGAAAACTGAAACTCCAGGAATCGATCCCGTTGCTTAAAAAAAAAAAACACTGTATTATTTATTACACCATTCGATAGTGTCGCTAATGCCTGGGCCGCACACATCGCGATGACATTCGGGCGATAAACTTCGTCTTCGGTCTACAGCGAAGCTGCGCGGCCACATAGTGCGTGTTGTCAAGTTTATCGCGATGTACGAGCGATGTACAAACGAATAAAACAAAATGGACGCCGCGGTTGCTCTGTATTTTATGGCAGCAAATATTTTTACAATTATGTCATGTAAAAAACAAATTAAAAGCAAGAAAAAGGAGGAAGTGGATGATAACTATTCACAAATCAAGAACTATATTAGCTATATTATGCACTGTAGTTTAACTTAACGCGTCCACTACGCACGAAGGGTGGGGGCCGACTGAAGTGTGGCCGCGCAAGCGAAGTTCATCGCGATAAAACGCTTTGATCTGCGAGAGTTTACCGACAGCGGAGCGAAGTCGTTGCGCCTACGCACGAAGCTCCGAAGTATACGCGAATACTTGGCTACATACATCGCGATTACGCGAATCTTCGGGTTATCGCGATGTGTGCGGCCCAGGCATAATAAGGATCGAATTCTGGGAAGTAATATAACATAGGGCAAACTAAAGGAAAGAGCTAATTTTTAACAAAATATTTTTTTTCATTTTCTTATGTTTTACCTATAAAACCTTAACTGATTAATTGTTCAAAATGATGACCATTGTTTTCAATACATAGTTGGATTCGACGTCTCAAGGATTGTACTGCATTTAGTATTACAACTATTCCTTATACTTAGTTTCGAATTTGGCCATGCACGCCCACTTGAAAACTTCACCTACTAGGGGCCCTCCTGCCAAAAGGAGTTATACTTATTATCTCTTTAAACGTCGATTGCCCAGGTGTGCAGATAACAATAAAAAATCTATTGTGTCTGCTAATTGGCGTGCCACGCGGTATGCACACTGCTAAAAATCGCTAGTCGCTCCGCTTGAGATAATAAGAACCCTCCCTTACCACGTCCCGAGGGTCGAATTCGACCGTAATTTACGTAATGTCACGGGAAATGTAAATTTTTCGCATAATTTATGCTTTTGTCTTAGCTAATGTTTGCAAAAAATAATGGAATATAAGTAATCTAATTATCTTTTAGCCTTTGTGAATATTTGTTTCACTTTTTGATTTTTGAGCCTCCATGCATAACAAAAGCGATTAGTAAGTAAGAGGTATGCCATCATCATAGAAATATAAAAAACTATATCTATGGCCATCATCATCATAATTTCAGCCAAAAGAGTCCACTGCTGGAGGAAAGGCCACTCCAGAACCTTTCGGCGCCATCGGCCGTTTGTTCTGCGAGCAATGGCTTTTGTAGGGCCCTGCCCACTGACTAACAGTCAGTGGGCAGGGCCCTACAAAAGCCTACAAAAAAAAAGGCCTACATTAAGGGCCTACATTATCTCAGATTGCGAAAATTGTCTTAGCATGAATCGCTTTAGTTTTGCAGTATTCACTTATATACCGGATCACTTTTTTTACCGTCTCGAAAAAAATTGGGTATATTAGGTGAACGGAGTAGAAGCCTATGGCATACCTAACTTTTTTTTTCTTTTTTTTTTTCAAAAAAAAAATACAAAATTCTAATCATATGCAGGCTGCATATGATTTGAATTTCGATATTTTTAAACGATTTATTTTTTTTTTTTTTCAAAATTTCTGTTTTTATGGTACAAAAATGAAAAGTTTACATCGAATTTGTAACTAGTATTTATATTGGTACTTTGATATTTTTTTCTGCCTAAGCTATTGAAAAAAAAAACTAGCTATGCCATAGGCTTCTACTCTGTTCACTTAATACGCCCAATTTTTTTCGAGACGGTAAAAAAAGTCATCCGGTATAATACAGTAAAGACGAGGACTACTGCTATCGCTAAGTAAGTATCCGCGGTTGCGAATTCACGATTCCATACAAAGTTCTCGATACAAAAAAATCTCAAAGTTACCTCTGGTCTAAACCGTACAATAAATGGATAATAATCAAGGAAAATTTTCAAATTAAGTAATGAAACTTTGCAGCATAATAGAACTATGTATACAGCAGGTAACATGTCTTCATTTTTAGGGTTCCGTACCATAATGGTAAAAAAGGAACCCTTATAGTGAGACTCAGTCTGTCTGTCTGTCTGTCTGTCACAGCTGGATATCTCAAGAACTACTAATGCTATCAACTTGAAATTTAGAATAGTTTTAGATGTCGTTTATCCAACTATTTTGTAAATAAGAAAGAAATAAAAATATTTATATTTTTTTTGCAACAGGCACTGAAAGGGGGTCTTAAAAATTCAAAGTGGGGCTACTAGGTCATGTGGGGTATCATATGAAATAACGCTCTTTGCACATTCTCAAACATTTTTTAAATTTTTTTTTTAGCCGCATAGTTTTCGACTTTTGATGAAAAATGTAAAAAAAAATACCGTTCCCCCCCTTATCTCCGAAGTTTGCGAAGCGAAAAATCAGAAATTATTTTATGTGATAGAAGTTTATGTAAAGATTACAGGAAAAATAAAACAATGTCTTTAAATAGCACACTTTTTCAGAAATCGGAACGGAACCCTCGGTGCGCGAGTCCGACTCGCTCTTGACCGGTTTTTATTTTTTAACCGTATGCTTTGAAATCCATTTACAATATTATAAAATACTTAATATAATATTATAGGTTTAATCATTAAATAGCAACCCTACGTCCATCAAAAGCGTAGTTTACCCTAACTGAATCAGTTTGACGGTGCGAGTGGGCTATAGAGTGACACTCGGCGCGGGGAAGTGAGGGCGAACCATGAATTTGAGCTAAGGTATTACAAGCTCTTAAAAATTATAGTACCTACATTACTTAAAACTGCTGAGGAAAGTTAAGTATTTGTAAACAAGTTTTTCTTTTCTTAGAAAAAGGCTCTGCCTCTTCGTTTTCCACGAAATCATTAATTCCATACTTTATTTACTTTTATAAAAAAATATTTCTAAGATTTTGGATGATATTTTACCAACTTTAGTACTAAATAAATATTTATTATTGTTTTATTATGTCGTTTACTTATATTCTTCCATAAAACAGAAACAGTTTACATAAAACATTTTTTAATGTTTCTTCATAAGAAGACATAAAAAACGTGAAAAAAAATTGTGGTTCGTCGGTGTCGGGAGCAGGGTCCAAGGTACCTGTGGTTAGGGCTCCAGAGACAGGAACCTACCTTATCTTATTTATTAACATAACATCATGCCTTTGTGGTGCTCGTGGCTAAGTAATAGCACGGGGCGATCAATCAGATTAAGGGGGACGCGCTGTGGTAACCCGTGAAATTCATTTTTTTAGGGTTCCGTACCAAAATGGTAAAAAAGGAACCCTTCTGTCTGTCTGTCTGTCTGTCACAGCTGGATATCTCGAGAACTACTAATGCTATCAACTTGAAATTTAGAACTGTTTTAGATGACATACACCCAACTATTTTACGAATAAGAAAGAAATAAAAATATTTATGTTTTTTTTGCAACGGAGACTGAAAGGGGTTCTTAAAAATTCAAAGTGGAGCTACTGTGGCATGTGGTGTATCATATGAAATATGCTCGCTCGCTCGCTCTTGACCGGTTTCTTTGGGATTTTTGCAATTTGCAGGTCTGTGTCAGGTTGTATCTTGATCAAATATGATACGCGGATACGCGACAGTGAAACTCGTATATTTACAAAATTTTATCCATAATCATCAATACATCTTTGGTCTCGGCTGTCTCTCAGATCTTTGACAGTCGTTACGGGTAGTCAGAAGACTTTCGTCTGACAACCAGTCTTACCAAGGGGTATCGTGTTACCCGAGTAACTGGGTTGTGGAGGTCAGATAGGCAGTCGCTCCATGTAAAATACTGATATT
Organism: Cosmia trapezina; assembly: GCA_905163495.3. NCBI lineage: Eukaryota > Metazoa > Arthropoda > Insecta > Lepidoptera > Noctuidae > Cosmia > Cosmia trapezina. The sequence continues at coordinate 24,470,533 of LR991027.1, forward strand.
CAGCTGCATCCGTAATTGTCAGGCACACTCAGACAAAAATCTCCTTCAAAACACCGGACAATTATATATTTTTATAGCCAAGTGATCTTATGTTATGTGTTAATATTCACAAAATTCCATACTGTTCACTAACAGCAGTAAACAGCGCCAAGACTACGAAACTGCAAACGCAGGGCTACTATGCAAGTCCGCAACAGTGCCAGCAGTACCATCTTGGAACCGTTGATGCTGAAATGGCACATTCAGGAATTTTTATGGGCATTTCTCTCCCGTAACTACTTTCAGTGTAGTGGACTAGATTTTTATGTGTTCTGTGCTACATGAGCCTGTAACAAATCTACTAGCCTACAGAAATAAAAGGGGGCTAAAGTAAGACTTGAAACAATATATTAAATATTAAAAGATAAAAAATACAGACCGGTTTTTAAAAAAACACATCCTACCTAACACACACAGTTATTTAGGATGATAGAGGTTAGCTTGAAGTAGTAATTTGAGTAAGTCCAGGTTAGGCAAACACGCACGGATAGATTGGAAGAGGAAGATTTTGAATTGAATCGCTCCGATAAATTAATGGTTATTTTCTATAACCCTCCTTTAGGGATCGACCGCAGTCGGGTAAGTTATAGTCACGGAATCAGTTTTCCCGGTCGAAGAATACTTTTAGGTGATGTTTCGTTTATAGCTTCCGGAGCAGGACTGAACAGTCTCCGAGTCTTCCATACATCGGTTCATCAGGCAGCGTTTTTCAAAAACGTCTTCCAATTTCAGATCCATTCCACATTTTAAGCTTTCGTCATCAGAATGCCAAACGCAATGCTTGAATCTGCCAGTAATATACGTTGAAAAACCTCTAACCTTTTCGATGAATTTTAAGTTTGTGTGGATTAAATTTATAAAGGTAATTTAAGATACAGCCATTCAATAATAAATCAAAATTATCTATAAAATACAATATTGACCTAACATATTGATAAAAAGAATTTAGATTACATAAATCAAAGGAAACATTCATAGTCTATGCCATTATGAAACTCTATGAGAGATACTTAGATAGAAGAAAAAAATAATGACAGCTTGACAGCCTGACGTAAGTGTCATAACAATGAAAAATACCTATAGGTGTTTTTATTTCAGATTTTAAAGAAACGAATTGTGTTAGACCAATTCGCAATATATGAATGCAAATCTTTATAAAAGATAATAAAAATGGATGAAAAGTGTAAGTGTAGTAATGTAGTAAGTGATGTAGTGTAATAAATAGATACTATAAGCCCTCGCTTAGTTATTTTATTTTATTAGGCAATTTGAATATAGAGTCTTCTGTTTTGCGTTTCATCATCATCTGCCTAGCCTTTTCCCAACTATATTGGGGTCGGCTTCCAGTCTAACGGGATGCAGCTGAATACCAGTATTTTACATGGAGCGACTGCCTTCTGATCTCCACAAACCAGTAACTGGGTAATACGATACCCCTTGGTAAGACTGACTGTCAGACATTCGGACTTCTGACGACCCGTAACGGCTGTCAAAGATCCACGAATGACAGCCGGGACCAACGGCTTAACGTGCTTTCCGAGGCACGGAGGAGTCTTGGTATGTAAAGATGGTCACCCATCCACTGACCAACCCCGGCAAGCGTAGCTGATCGATCGACCCGTGCGGCTGTTATTACTTAGCCACGAGCTCCTTCGTCCTCCTTCTGTTTTGCGTTTCAATGGCAATAAAACTTATTATGAACATGAATGAAATTTCCAATAAAGCTACCTATACGGTTACCTACCTGGAAGAGCGGTTGACGACACATAACGGCCGCAGGGACGGCTGACATGAAAATGATTTGGGTTTGACTTTACTAACCACGGAACCCTTAATTTTGCGTGGTCTGACCATTGGGTCTGACACGCACTTGGCCGGTTTATAGGGTTCTGTACCAATGGTAAGGAACCCCAATGGTGCGACTCAGTCTGTCTGTCTGTCTGTCTGTGTGTCACAGCTGGATAACTAAAGAACTACTAATGCTATCAACATGAAATTTGGAAAGTTTTAAATGACGTTTACCCAACTATTTTGCAAATAAGAAAGAACTAAAATATTCTTTTTTTTTTTGCAACAGGGACTGAAAGGGGGTCTTAAAAATCAAAGTGGGGCTACTAGGGCATGTGGGTATCATATGAAAGAACGCTGTTTGCACATTCTCAAACATTTTTTTATTCTTTTTTAACCGAATTCTAAAAAAGGAGGATGTTCTCAATTCGGATGTTTGTATTTTTTTTTTTTATGTTTGTTCGCGCATAACTCCGTCGCTTGCCCACCGATTTGAAAAATTATTTTTTTGTTGGAAAGGGTATACTTCCCAAACGGTCCCATTTTTGTCAAAATCCAGTTCTGATGATGAAAAAAAAAAACAGTTCTGATGAGAAATCGAAGGAACTCTTCAAATATTATAGGCACACCTGTAGCGATTTGGGTATTTTTTATAGTAGCTCGTGCATTTGCTCTCGGAAAGCACCACTTGGTGAAGTGGAACTGATGATGAAGACCACAGATGGCTACCGGAACTACTCAATGATAAATATTTCACGGGTTGTGATTCGATTACTTTAATATGGTTGCTAATCAATTTCCGCTCGTCACACAATGCGTGTGGTGAGTGGTTGTTGAGGAGTTCTCCTGGTGCTTACCAGCAGAACTCCTCAAAAATTAACGTCCCAGCATCGGGAAAAGCAATATTTTGTAACATGTGATGAGCAATTGACATTAGACTATTGTAACTTATACAAATTATAAACAGACCCACTAAAAAGCGAGAAATAAAACTTTTTAACAAAAAAACAAAACCGACTTCCAAAAATCACTACAAAGTGAAAAATAACTTTGATTTCGGAAGTCAGTGGCAAAAAAAAAGAAAGTAAATAAAAAACGAAAGACACCGACTTCCGAAATCAAAGTTATTTTTCACTTTGTAGTGATTTTTGGAAGTCGGTTTTGTTTTTTTGTTAAAAAGTTTTTATTAGGCCGCATAGTTTTCGACTAAAAAACCGGCCAAGTGCGTGTCGGACCACGCACAATGAAGGGTTCCGTAGTTCAAAAGAATTTATCCCATTATAAAACTTAATAACTTTAATATTGATAAAATTACAAATTAACAATTTTTGGACTTTTTCCTTTACTTGTGCTTTGACTTCCTTCTTGCCAAATTTCATGGTTCTAGGTAAACGGGAAGTACCCTATAGGTTTTGCTTTACTTGCGAGTATCAAAGTATGTCGCATAAATGGCCTGATTTTTTTATTGCGTTGACTTAGAAGCTTGATTTTTTTAGACCTTTAAGGGACCATAGACTTAGATAGATAGATAGATAGATAGAATACACTTTATTATGCACACCATAAAAATTACAGATATAAATGTTGAAATTTTACATAGGGTGACACAATGGGCGGTCTTATCGCTAAAAGCGATCTTTTACAGACAACCTTTGGATGGGTTATGGGGAGAAAGGAGAGAATACTGTAGGTAGTCTGTGGTGTACCATATATACATACAATTTATACATACATAAATACAGATACTTATATAAATATATACATATATACTACTTGAAAAAGAGCAAGGAACTATACACGTAATGACGATATTTAAAGAGAGAGGAAATGTTTTTTCACCAAAATTTTAAAAGACTTACGTATTTGGTATTAATTTCAACATGATACCTCCACGCGTTCCTGAGAAAAATGTCTTGACAGACAGACAGACGGACAGACAGACAGACAGACAGACAGACAAACAGACAGATAGAAATTATTCTATGTGATGGAAGTTTATGTAAAGATTACAGGAAAAATAAAAGATGTCTCTAAATAGCACACTTTTTCAGAAATCGGAACGGAACCCTCGGTGCGCGAGTCCGACTCGCTCTTGACCGGTTTTTTAGAGATGGCAACGCTGATCACATGACAAGAGTTATCCTCGCGATTGTCATAAACAGCATAGACTATCAGAAAAGTGTTGTCAAAATATCATCGAACAGGGGGTTTACTATGAGCTCTTATAGCAGGGCAGAAGTTGTACGTTTCCAGTGAGAGAGAGAGAGAGAGACAGACGGTGCTCACTGGGAATGTTCAACTTCTGCGCTGCTATAAGAGCTCATAGTAAGCCCCCTGAACAACTATCTGCTTGGAAGCGTCGGGCAGAAGCCCCCAGACACCCGTTTGGTCGGAGGATCCTCCCTTTTCTATGAAGGAACTTTCCACTCTGTTCCTCATACCTCTGTACCAGAGACCACGACGTGATCTGAACATGCAACCTTCTGTTCCTTATACTGCCGTCATAATGAAAAAAGGCACAACTAACATTTTTGTCAAAATTGAGTTATAAACTATATTTAGAATCAGAAAAAAAAGGCACATCTACTCAATTTTTTATAGAATTTTGACAAAAATGTTAGTTGTGCCTTTTTTCATTATGACGGCAGTATACCACAGATTAATACAGATGGGACACTCCGCAAAATCATTTAAATAAAAAGCGACTCTTGCTACGACACAATAAAGTGCAATTCAGGTCGCACAACGCTTCTTACCTACAGTTATATTCAACTACAAAGTTGCCTCTCTTTCTATGGCGGAACTCTTATACCTTCTGACCTACTGAATTAGCCCCGTGGACCGGGCCTGCAGCATACTTGTAGCTTCATACCTAAACTGCGGAGTGTCCCATCTGTATTAATCTGTGCTTATACAGTAGTACCCAAGTAATAAGGCGCGTCGTGAACCTTCGTTCGCACAGAAAAGAAAGTATGGCCCCGAAGATTAATGAGAATACTTAAAACTTACAATCAACCTTAGATCACTACTATAAGGTTCATAATACACTGCAGCTGTTAGTTCCGTCTCACTCGCAAGTATGGCGGCTGTCAAGCGGCGCGCGCTAACATGGCGGCAGCTACCGACCAATAGCGGTACAGGAAAAAGCGTGGAGCGTGCCGATTGGTCAACAGCATTTCCCGCACTTTGAAAATTCATCTTCTGCGCAGGTACATCGATAAGCCATATTAGTTGAGTACTACTGTACCTCTGTAAGCTATTTGGAACTGTCACATTGTATGTCAATATGACTAGCCTTTTCTCAACTATGTTGGAGTCGGCTTCCAGGCCTAACCGGATGCAGCTATACGCCAGTATTTTATATGGAGCGACTGCCTATCTGACCGCCAAAACCCAGTAACTGGGTTACACGATACCCTAGTCATACCAAGAAGACAGGTTGACCTACTATCGAGTATCTGACCAACGGCTTGAGGTGCCTTCCGAGCACGGAGGGTCTCGATATCTATGGGATGGTCAGTTGGTCACCCATCCATGAAACGACCGCGGCAAGCGTATCTTAACCTTCGATCGATCCGTGCTGCTGATATCATTTAGCCACTTGCACTGTCACATGTAGGAAGAAAAAAAAAAGTAAAATAAAACCTCCCAGATTTTCCTTCACCGTCGCGTTCGTGATAATTCTAAGATTAATTTAGCGAGTACCTACAGATATATATATACGTAATTAAAAGCTAATAATTACGTTATCTATGAAGTAAATATTAGGTAATAAATGAACAATGATATCCAAGTATAAGATATCTCTCATCTCAATATAGGCTTTTAATTAAATTTTCTCAATATTTAATGAAAAGCCGTTTGATAATGAACTGGCTAGGTAGAACGTTGCTCTCAAATAACTTGGCTTTTTCTACGGTTCTGCTTCTGTGAGAATAGTACATTTTGATACAAGTGGAGAACGTTTGTTATTGCATTCGAGGCGGAATTAATACCCGAGCCGTAGGCGAGGTTGTTTTTGAGCCGAGAACTGCAATAACAAATGTCCACGAGTATCAAACGACGTTTTTCAATACATTTTTTAAGAAATAAAATAAAATAACGGAAAATAATAGGTCTTTACCTATGAAATTGCCGTTTTGTATGAAAAAATTTAAACGAATTTTTTTCATGTATTTTTTATTTGTATTAATCGAAGTAATCACCCATGCAATCAATGCATCTTTGCCAACGCAGTGGCAGTTTATTGATGCCCTTCTTAAAGAAATCAGCTGGTCGGGAGGCAACAAATTCTTCAAAGGCATTTTGTACTGCCTCTCGGGTATTGAATTTTTTTCCCGCCAAGAAGTTATCCAAATTCTGGAAAAAGTAGTAGACTGTAGGCGCAAGGTCTGGTGAGTAGGGCGGATGACGGAGAGCTTCCAACCCCAGTTCTTGCAACTTGGAGACCGTCTGCTGTGCAGTATGAGGTCGCGCGTTGTCGTGCAGGAGCAGCGGAGACGAGCGATTGACCAATGCTGGTTGGAGATGTGCCAGCTTCTCCATCATTGTGTTCAGTTCTTCACAGTACACATCTGCAGTAATGCTCACCCCGTTTGGTAAGAAGCTGTGATGAATCACACCGGCGCTAGACCACCAAACAGTGAGTTTTCGTTTAGGGCATTGTTTAGGTGCTGAACCAGGATCCAACCAACTTGCTGAGCGCTTGCGGTTATCAAACAGAATCCATTTTTCATCGCAGGTAACAATGCGGTTTAAAATTCCTTCATTTGTGTGTCTGTTGAGCAGTGCAAGGCACGTCTCGACGCGTACTTCGCGCTGGCGATCATTAAGTTCGTGGGGCACCCATTTGTCAAGCTTTTTTACCTTGCCAATTTGACGCAAATGGACCAATATTGTTTTGACGCTAACGTCGAAAGCTGCTGCTAATTCAGCCGTAGATTGTGTATCATCAGCTTCCACAATCGCCTTTAATTCGTAATTGTCGACCAAAGTCTTCGGACGACCGCGAGGTTCATTTTTCAGGTCGAAATTTCCAGAACGGAAGCGAGCAAACCAATAACAGGTGGTGCGTTGGTTTGTAGTGTTAGCTCCGTAAACGTCGTTGATGTTGCGTGCCGCTTGTGCCGCGTTGCTGCCACGACGGTACTCATATTCCATAATTACTCGAATTTTTAACGTATCCATGATGACGAAAAAGATTGAAATGCGATGAAAATGTAACACTAATCAATAAACAAATGACTACTTTTGGAAAAAAAAATACATGTTTTTAAAATAAATTAGAATTCTTAGCCAAACAAAAATTATTTTGATTTGAAATGGCCAGTACTGCAGAACGGCAATTTCATGTTGTCATGAATTATTAGGAAACTATGATTTAAATTTTTCTTTTTTTTTCGCGCTTTAAGTTGTTGAGTAAGTAAGTAAAATTTTATTATATTGTTGGGAATCAGAAGTACTGAAGAAACCAATCCGTATATAAGGGAGCGCTGTTCTACAGCGCGCCCCTTTCCGCTCGAGACCATCGGACCATCAACACGTCGTTGTAGCGACCGACATTTATTTTCTGCCTAGATTTCGTGTGTCATTTATTTTTGTTAATTGCTTGATTTACTTAATTAATTAAATTGATGTTGTAGCTGTAATATTTTTGCTTTTTAAAAAAATAACTTGCCATCTAGTTTTCAAGATCAGAAGTGGGATTCGATCCAATTTCTGTTTTTGTTGATTAGCTGTTCGTTAATAAAAACATTTAAAAAAAAAAAAAAAAAAAAAGAAATAATTTAAAAAAAATATAATGTCGGATCGCTGTCGGAGTCGTCGCCATAGCCGTGAGCCAGGTCGGCGACATAGCAGACATCGGGATCGCACGCAGACCCCTGAGCGTGATCTACAGCGGGAACTCCAGGTCATGCGAGCGCGTTTGAAGACATTAGAAAATCAAGCATCGTTTGCACAGCCGAAACGCTCGCGCAAACAGAGGGTATCTCTACATAAGACGCCGCGGTCCGAGTCGTTCGAGCGTGGCGCGTCGCCGCCGCCTGCCCGGCGCCAGACAACCCCGACATCACGGCGCCACGCTGAGCGCGTGGTATCGCCGTTGCTAGGGCGATCTGCGCGGGCGCCGCGGTCACGTACGCCACCCCTGCCGTCTGCGCCACCTAGCGTGCTTCGTGCCGGTCATACTGCAGAATCGTTGTTGGAACACAGCGGTGCAGATAGCGACATCACCGCAACGGACCGCATAGTGGACGCCATTCGTTCCATCAATAATCGGGTGAGATCTGACCAACATTTTTTTATTTCTAGTTTCGATCCTAGTCTGAATAATATTAGTGACTGGTGTAACGAAGTTGATCGCGCGAAACTTTTAAATAATTGGAGCGATCATGAATGCCTTTCGCGAATAGGTAACTGTTTAAAAGGTGATGCTCGTACGTGGTTACGCGAGTGGTTTACGAGCGATCGTACGTGGAGTAATTTCAAAAAGGAATTTGCGCCTTTGTGCCCAAAAACGCCAGACATTGCTAATATTTTATACGAAGTAATGAACACAAATTCGGATAATTACTCTACGTACGCGGATTACGCCCGACGCTCGTTGCTTCGATTACGCATAGTGCGCGGACTTAGTGATGAGCTTATTTCTGCGATTGTTGTCCGTGGTATAGTGGACGCACAAATTAGAGCATCAGCTACTAATGCTAAGTTATCACCTAACGACATAGTTGAATTTTTGTCAATTTATGTTAAGCCGTCTACTTCTAAGACACAAAGTTCTCGTACTACCTCACAAAATAATTCTGTTAAAAGTAATCACGCGGGTGATATAATCAGAAAGCGCAGGCTTGAGGAGGGCAAGTGTTTTTCGTGTGGCGTGGCCGGACATAAACAGGCTGCTTGCAATAAGAAACCTAAGGTCGATTCAAGTGAGAGTTTGAACACCAGTAGTTCAAATAATTCCGTCGTTCGTTCGTTAAAATCTGAACCTTGTTCTTTTTGCAAGAAACCTGGCCACAAAATAGATAACTGTTTCGCAAAACAAAAATCTGAGTTGCGCAACAAAAATAACGTTAATTTTTGTTTAGAAAATAAGATTACCCGCAATAACGATGTTGTAGTAGCCGTTATTCAGGGTATACCGGTGGATGTGTTAATCGATAGTGGGTCAACCATATCGCTTATATCATCGTCACTGCTGAAACATTTCAATTGCGCGCACAAGCCAGCATTTCGTGTATTACGAGGATTGGGAAGTCAAGAAATCGAAAGCACTTCATTTGTCACTTTACCTATTGAGTTCGACGGTTTAACACTTGAAGTAGATTTATTTGTCATGGCACCCGCGTTTATGAATACGCCAATTATTGTGGGAACCGACGTGCTCAATAGGGACGGTGTTCGGTACATTCGCACACGCAATTTTCAATCACTTACTAGAAGGGTAGACAGTGCGGAAGATATTGTGATGACTGTTCAGTACAATCAGCCATTATCAATTAATACGCCTCTTGTAGGTGATCAGTTACAACGATTGCTCAATATGATAAGTGAGTTTTCTGCATATTTCATATCTGGTACCGCGACATCGACTGTCAATTCAGGGTGTATGACGATTAGGCTAAGCAACGATACTCCCGTCAACTATCGACCTTATCGAATGTCTTATGCAGAAACACTTCGTGTTCGTAAAATAATTAAAGATTTGATTGCCAAAGGTGTTATTCGCGAATCAGAATCTGACTATGCAAGCCCAATTCTTTTGGTTAAAAAGAAAGACGGATCGGATAGGATGTGTGTAGATTTCCGTAAGTTGAACGAAGTCACAGTTAAGGATCGTTTTCCACTGCCGCGAATTGACAATTACATTGATAGATTGGGACGTAATAAGTACTTCACCAGCCTCGATATGGCAACTGGCTTTCATCAGATTCTTCTCCACGAGGAGTCGGTTCCACTTACCGGATTTGTTACGCCTGAGGGGCATTTTGAATATCTCAAAGTGCCCTATGGTTTGGCAAATGCTCCGGTGGTGTATCAACGCATTATCTCAAAAACACTGCGCAAATTTATCGATTCTGGTGATGTACTTGTCTACGTTGATGACGTCTTGGTTCTGAGCCATACAATGGACCAGGGTTTTGATCTATTGCACCAGGTACTTCGAGCTTTAACAGAATCTGGTTTTTCTGTGAATTTGAAAAAATGTTTCTTTTTAACCACTGAAATTGAGTATTTAGGACGTAGAATTAGCCAAGGTCAGGTACGACCGAGCCCCAGCAAGATAATGGCCCTAATTGATTCCCCCGAACCGAAAAACGTGAGACAGGTCCGTCAGTTTCTGGGCTTAGCCAGCTACTTTCGTAGGTATATACCGAGCTTCGCTCAGAGGGCTGCTTGTATCGCTGCCCTTACTAAGAAAGGGGTAGAATTTAACTGGGGAAAAGAACATCAGGCTGCTCGTAATGGAATAGTCGAGTGTCTCACTAATGAACCTGTCCTAGCAATATATGACCCTTCCTTACCGATAGAAGTCCACACGGACGCTAGTTCCATCGGTTACGGAGCTGTCCTGTTCCAAGTGCATGATAGCAGTCACAAGCGAGTGGTTGCCTACTTCAGCAGGCTTACACAAGGCGCGGAAAATAAGTATCACTCATACGAGTTAGAAACCCTTGCTGTGGTTAAATCTTTGCAACATTTCAGACCTTATCTTGTGGGTGTGCGTTTCACCGTTGTTACAGACTGTAATGCGTTGAAGCTCACACAACGCAAGAGAGATTTATTACCTAGGGTAGCCCGATGGTGGGTCTACCTTCAAGATTTTGATTTTGGCCTAGACTATCGTAAAGGCACACTTATGTCTCACGCTGATTATCTGAGTCGTAACCCTGTCAATGTGTGTACAATTCAGAAACCTCAGAATTGGGCACGCATTGCACAGGCGGCCGATGAAGAAACTCAGGGTCTTATACAAAGACTCAATGACGGGCAACTTGATGCCACGCGATATATTGTCAAGAATGATATTCTCTATGTAAAGTATTCTCCTACTGGCGAATCTCCCCGTTTCCTTTGTTATATCCCTAAAGGACATCGGCTTAGTCTCCTTCGTGTGTTCCACGACGAACATAATCATTTTGGTGTTGATAAAACGTTCGATTTAATTACAAAACACTTCTGGTTCCCTGGGTTAAGGAATTTTGTATTAAAATATATTTCACATTGCCTAGTGTGTATTGCGCATAAGAAAGTCGCGCGAGCCCCATTCCAACCTATTAGTTCTTGGGAAAAACCAGACTTACCTTTTGAAACCATTCACATTGATGCCTTGGGCCCTCTCCCTGAAGCCGATGGGTACCGTCATGTCTTAATAGTTATTGATGCATTCTCCAAGTTTTGCCTCCTTTACCCTATGTATCGGCAGGATGCAAATGAGTTAAAACAACATTTTAACAATGTGATATCCCTATTTGGAACTCCCAAATTAATAGTAGCGGACAGAGGCCGCATGTTTCAAAGCGCTGAATTTCTTAACTGGGTTAAAAGTATGGGTTGTGATACACACTTTATAACGCCCGAGATGCACCAATCTAATGGGCAAGTCGAGCGTTATTGTCGAACGGTTTTAAATATGATTCGTGTCGAAACTAACTACCGACAAAACGCATGGCCGACTGTTATCTGGAAAATTCAGTTGGTACTGAATATCACCAAGCACAAGACTACGCAATACTCCGCCCTCAATCTGCTGGCGGGTATTGAAGCAGCAACTCCGCTTATAAGAAGTTTGGTACGTGATGTTGCGCTGGAGGGTTCCAGCCCTAATAGGGAGACTCTACGTGAAATGAGTAGACAGAGAGCATCGGAACGACTTAGGCAGAATCAGCACCAGCAAGATGCTTACGTCAATCAAGGGAGGAAGCCTCCCCGAGCTTTTGAACTAAACGGTTTGGTTTTTGTACGAAAGCAGGCTCAATCGACCGGCAAGTTGGACTCCTGTATGCGTGGCCCCTATCGCATCGTGAAGACGCTGCCACAAGGGCGCTACGAGCTCCAACTCCTGGCCGGCTCGTATGGGAAGTACACGCAGGCGGCTGCGGAGTACATGATTCCTTGGCGTGGAGAGTGGACTCCTGAAGTATGTGCTGCTTACTTTGATGGTGAGTGCTTTATGCCTCTCTTATATATGAAGCTTCATATGTGTTTGTGTTGTATTGTGATTTGTTGGGATAAGCTTCACGTAGTGCCTCTTTCCTGACCAAATCAAGTTATGAGTACGCCTCACGGCTAGCCTCTAACTTCAGCCTTATATGTGTTTCTTTTGTGTTGGGATAAGCTTCACGTAGTGCCTCTTTCCTGACCAAATTGAGTTATGAGTACGCCTCACGGCTAGCCTCTAACTTCAGCCTTATATGTGTTTTTGTTGTGTTGGGATAAGCTTCACGTAGTGCCTCTTTCCTGACCAAATTGAGTTATGAGTACGCCTCACGGCTAGCCTCTAACTGCAGCCTTATATGTGTTTATGTTGTGTTGGGATAAGCTTCACGTAGTGCCTCTTTCCTGACCACATCGAGTTACGAGTACGCCTCACGGCTAGCCTCTGACGAGTTATGAGTACGCCTCACGGCTAGCCTCTGACGAGTTATGAGTACGCCTCACGGCTAGCCTCTAACTGCAGCCTTATATGTGTTTATGTTGTGTTGGGATAAGCTTCACGTAGTGCCTCTTTCCTGACCACATCGAGTTACGAGTACGCCTCACGGCTAGCCTCTGACTCCGCTAAGTTATGCCTGTGCATTGGGCTTTTTCTTAGCTGAATATCAAGATGCGTCTTGATATATGATTTGCCCGCTAATTATCGAGACAAGCTTCACGTCGTGCCTCTATCTCGATAGCTTAGTGTGTGCTAGACATGTGCGTAGCGTTGTGCCTAGAGCACATATTTTTAATGTCCTGTGCAGATGCAGACCATGAAGATGAGGAGTCTACACTTGTTACTGCCGAGTTAGTCTCGCCAGCCGACCAGTCTGTCTCCCAGCCACAACCTAGTACCTCCGGGACCCAGACCGAGGCGTCGCAGCTCCACGTCGAGCCAGAGCCACTGCAGCTTCAGGTTGAGCCTGAGCCACTGCAGCTTCACGTCGAGCCTGAGCCACTACAGCTTCAGCTCGAACCTGAGCCACAGCAGCTTCACGTCGAGCCGGAGCTACTGCAGCTTCAGGTTGAGCCTGAACCACCGCAGCTTCACGTCGAGCCTGAGCCGCTGCAGCTTCACGACGAGCCTGAGGGGCCTCCAACGGGCGCAGAGCTCTTCATGCCTGTGCTGGAGACCGACAACCAGAGCTGAAGACATCATGAAGGAGCCCGGGACGGCCTCCTGTCAGGAGAGGCCGTGTTGGGAATCAGAAGTACTGAAGAAACCAATCCGTATATAAGGGAGCGCTGTTCTACAGCGCGCCCCTTTCCGCTCGAGACCATCGGACCATCAACACGTCGTTGTAGCGACCGACATTTATTTTCTGCCTAGATTTCGTGTGTCATTTATTTTTGTTAATTGCTTGATTTACTTAATTAATTAAATTGATGTTGTAGCTGTAATATTTTTGCTTTTTAAAAAAATAACTTGCCATCTAGTTTTCAAGAATATATAATATTACATAATAGAGTTAAGCTATATTAAAAGTTTGAAATCGCAGTATTTTTGATACCTACACACAAATCAACTCCGAAAACACCTAAGTATTGGCAATCGCGTGACACATAAGTCTGATAGAAAAAATAATCGCAAACAAACGAACACACACACAGACTCACACAGTAATACCATACCACGAAAGTATCACTTGACGGAGCGCCAAATATAATAAAACACTCAACGTTATGTTGATGACCGTAATATTGCTATACAGATTCAGTCAGGCGTTCACGTTTATTATGCTGTGTTCGAGTTGAATTTAAATCAGAATCGATATTCTTATTTCTGGAACAGTAGCTAAAGTACTGATATTATTTTTTTGCTCATTTCCTTGAAGGATTTAGTGAACTGTTTTCCTTAAATAGGCAGCTTTAGTAGCGCAGTTTATGTGAATTTATTACAAAAATAAAATATGACAGCGCGTCGGTTTCACCATTACGGGTTTAATGTTGGGTTAGGTAGAGACTTTAAGTTTTCTAGACAAGAAATAAAGTACTTACTTACTTTATATTTATCTAATTACAAGCTAAGCAATATTCAGACATATTAAGTACTTCAAGTAAACCCCAAGTTCAACTTAACCTACCAGAGAGTAAGAGAGAGAAACCAGACACATTTAATGAATCAGTCAACATGTAGGTACCCATCTCACCCTTGCCTTTCATTGGGTAAGTATTCTACATTCATAGAGAATTCGAAGTCTTCAAAACCAGACTTCCCAAAACAATAATATCAGTGCCAAAAATAAAATGTCATTCATTAAGTACTTTTGTGAATTCAATTTTATAAACCTTCTCTCGGTACATAAATCACTTTTTCTCATTCTCAAAATGGCGGAAACGGGCTACCCCGTACGACGACGCGACGCGAATTTAAAGTCTTGTTTTACATTTCGTCGCCGGTTTTAGGGTTCCCTGGTTGACAGCTAAGAAACCCTTGTAGCTTTAGCTTTGTGTGTTTCTGTCAACTGTGCCCTGTTTTTCGTGGAAATGTGTCGTCGCCCCTGTGACTTTAGTCAGAGGTTATGATTTTTACAAATAAATTAAAAGAAATTCCTATACTTATACCAACTTAGACCAACTTAGACTTAGACTTTTTGAGACTTAGAGGTGTTGACCAACTTTAGGAACCAACCGTTTAGTATAGTAGTAACCAAGTTGTTTCGCTGTCAAAAACATAATCAGCAAAGAATCCATATTTCATTGAATTCTATCTCTAACTTTATACAGAACCCTCAACTTTAACACAGGAACTGACCACATATTTTTGGCGGTGGCAATCTCATCAATTTCCTTGATGACATGGGAATATAACTTTTAAGGGAAATATCAAATAAATCAGTTTTATAGCGCTAGTTAGAAGTCATGGGACGGAATACATTACCTACGCTATGTTCTGAGGAATGACCGATTTCTTTTGAATTGTGAGGACTGAAGAATAATGAGGTAGGTAGTTCACTAAGCCTCTCTGAATATGTTCGAGGTGGTAATGGGCTTAGTAGTTGCATTTACACCTACCTACTTGCCTACTGTAAGAGTAGAAGTTATCTCCGAGTTTATCAATTTAAACGCACAGTGATTCTGTACGGCACGGCATAGTGATGTGCAGGTGCAAATCAAAACCGTAAACAATCGTCAAAATTTCACGAGAGTACCTAATTTATTAAATAGTTTTGAAATATTATCAAAGTTTTTTATTTATTTTGACACAATATCTTCTGTTGAAAATAATTGAAATCTAATCGGAACTTCAACTCGGCAAAAAATCTGTGCATGACGCATCAACAGCCTCTTCTTAAAATGATAACAGGTTTTATGCACGCGTCCCTTCCTGGCGCTAGCATTTGTCCTACATCGCAGTTTTTCAGGTCTCAAATACCCCGTCCCAGAACAATTAATTGTAGGCAGATTCATATAGTGTCGAAAACGGAAATACCCTTTCAGGTGTTTGCGTACGTAAGCTCAAAATCAAACATGGCTGACTAATTACGGTCTGCGACGTTGTGTCATATTGTATGTTAGCTGTTGCCATGCGGTATATAGGCATCTCTCCACAAATAGGTATCTTAGAATCTGTCTACCTGAGCAAGTGACGGCATGGCTTTTAAAGTAAGTAAAAAAAACAGTAATAAAAAAAAATAAAAAATGGGCTTGTTTTTAGCTTTTCAGTTTTTTTTAAACTTAAGTCTTTTACCGCAGTCGGGTTTTTTAAATTTTTTAATTACTGGTTTTTATTTCCAGCTTTTTAGTTTACAAATGTGAAATATTTCACAGAAGCCAGCGCCAGCCAGCCAGCACAGCGCCAAAAATCCGCCATTTTGTTTTTTTTTATATTTTGATAAACCCAGTGTCACTCTCACAGTAAATATGAATCTAACGACACCTCTCAAGCTAAAATCTATCGAGCCGTTGAGGCCGCAGAGCGTGCCAAACAATTATACATACATACATACATACATATTCTCGAAAAACATAACCCTCCTTCTGGCGCAGTCGGGTAAAAACCGAAATTTACGAACTTCAAAGAAAAACGGTTAAAGTCAGAATGCGAAATAAAAAGCTATGATAGTTAGTAAATTACGCTTTTGTGATGCTTAGTAATTTTCTGCCAGGCACCAAAGATGAGTCAACTCCTACTTGAATATTGCAAGAGGCATAGTTTAGAAATTCTAAAATCCCATTATTTTGAGTGTGTTTTGGTGCTCCATTAGGGGAGGGTTTCTCAAAATGTGGTACCTACATGAACCTTTAGGGACATCAGTTGGGTATAGCAAGATTTTCGCAATGGCGGCAATAAATTAATCAGTCACAAATGCATACTACCTTCTCTTGTTTCAAATTAAATTTTGTAACATAAAAATAATAATGTCGAAGAAACCAGGAAACCGTAGCCACAATAAACAATATTATATTGTACTAATTACATATTAATTATATTTATAGGTACACCTACTAATATTTGGCTGATAAATCAAGTAATGAACATCAATTTCCCATGCCTCAAGTAGCACGTAACATTAATAATACAAATTAATTACAGTTAATTGCAATCAACGGCCTATTACAGGTCATTGCTTTGCATGTTCTCTCAGCTTAATATCTAGGTTGACGGACGGTGATCTAAAGAACTTTCATTAAAGTACTTACTTAATTTAATGGGTTTACTATTAAATTAGTGATCTGATGTAGGATTTTCTGGGGTATATATTTATATATCATTATGTAACGTTAGCCCAGTCCAATCAAGCGACATCTGATGAGCAGATTTTTTGCTTTTAAAGGTATTTGATTCTGCCCGCGACTTGTCCGAGTAAAATTCCTTGTTTTAACATATATTCTATTCTTTGACACTCGGCAATACTGTAGCTTCCCTTAAGTGAAATAATTTTCGGGTTTGGATCAGGAGTTATTACGTACCTATAAGTATAGAAACTATAAATATTATTGTCACTCTCACAAGTGAGACGAATCTAACGACAACTCTTTACCTCTTCATAAAATTAGGAAGATGTTCATCTCTCAGTATGCTTAAATTAAAATTTATTCCACTATTCATATTTCACGTAAATTGTAGTTGAATTGCTCTTTATAATATTATTAGTATAGAAGCAATAGAGGACATGGTGTCGACTAATTGTTTGTTTATCAATACATTGTTTGTTTCTTCTTTCCATAAACCCGTTTTGAATAATAAGTTAATGTAAACGACCCTAATCGTCGTATACAGTAAGATATTATCATTAGTGGCCTTTACATATGTTTTAGATCAACAGCAATCCCAAGTAACATTTTAGGTTTTAGATAGGTTCTGAAAAGGTTCTAGAACCTTTATATGGAAATCTGCTCGTAAGCCTTAGTAGTCACAATAACGTTATATTAACCTTCTAATAACCTCCTGAGTGCTAAAAGGGCCCACGTTTCAGAACCTTTCTGAGAGCTACAGCAAAACCTATAGCTCAAATCCAGAACCTTTTGAACTACTTACACAGAACCCAAATATAACCTTCACAACCTTAATTTAACGTTAATATAACCTTGCAAAACAGCTTTTAGGTTCTAAATTATTCTTGGATGTAACTCTGTGACAACTTAAAACCTTTTTGATGAACAATAATAAATGCCTTCCCAGGACTCTCAGGTTTTAAAATGGTTCTGTGTAAGATTGTTTTTACACAGAAATACCAAAAATAAATACTTATATATAATGGCGCCATTACCTGTCATTATACGAAGTTTCAAAATGACTAGATGTACCTAAGTGTTATATTCATAAAAATTATAAGTTGCTTGCAGAAGTCAGGAAAAATCAA
Source organism: Cosmia trapezina (assembly GCA_905163495.3). Lineage (NCBI taxonomy): Eukaryota > Metazoa > Arthropoda > Insecta > Lepidoptera > Noctuidae > Cosmia > Cosmia trapezina. The sequence goes on from LR991027.1 coordinate 24,488,370, forward strand.
AAAAAATGTGCGACAGGCACTTTATCGTGAAACTTTAGGATAATAGTGCTGTATACGAGACGGGCCTTTCGTAAGTTAAAAATTTAGAAGATATTTTAATGAAATTAAAAATATAAAATTAGGTGGTTGGAAAGTAGCATTAAAAATAAAAATTTCTATTCATATAAAAAAACATATATTTTAAATCGTATAACATAAGTTACTTAATTTTGCTTTATTGAATTAAAATATTGCTTTTTGTTTCGATTTTTTTTTATTTCAGTGAACAAATATGGCTGCCGTAAGGAAATTACTAGAAAGCATAAAAATCAACCTTTTCAGAACTATAACAGCTGAAAGCTCTTAATGTTTGCCAAAATAAGAGCTAAAGGTAATCTCGAGGAGCTACTTATAACAACAAGGCAGTTTTCGCAGCTTTAAGGTTATCGCCAGGAGTAATTCAAGACTTGCCAGTCGCAAAAACAACCGCTGAGCACAATTAGTTGCTTTTAAGTTTTGTTTGTAGGAGGTGCGTTTGACGTTTCGACAAAAGTGATGAACAAACAGCTACAGGCTTTTTTTTTTTTTTTTTTTTTTGAGGGTGGGAAATCATCAAATAACTTCTCCCGGTCTGGGTGGAGCGGAAGGGCGTGTCAGACTTTTACTGACTAAAACCCACCCGTGTTCCTTCAGTTGCCTATGCCAGGGCCGCGGTAACCCCTTCGGACAATCCGCGACCCCAGCGGCGCTCTTAAAGTGTAAGCTTCAAAGCCTTCACTGTTTTCTGAAAATTTTCACTCCATTTTTATGATATCACCCTGTGTCGGTTGATTGCAAGATGAACCGACAACGTATGCTTTGAAGTTGCGGAGACAGCTGACATTTTTTGAGGATGACTTTAAAGCTGTAAAATATTATTGTAGGACTTTAATCATACCTTCAGGTCATAAACAATGCCGCTGGGGTCGCGGGTTGTTTGAAGAAGATACCGCGGCTCTGGCATAGGCAACTGAAGGAACACGGGTGGGTTTTAGTCAGTAAAAGTCTGACACGCCCTTCCGAAAAAAAAAAAAAAAAGGTCATAAACAATAGCTTATTGCTTTGGGTTTTTCACCACGCACTCCGAATTTGTTTGCCTCAACAACTGTAATACAGCTTAAAGGTTTAAGGTAGGTTTTAGAAATTACTTACAAGCGATTTCAAAATTCCATAACTGTATGGTTATATCAAAGTTAAAAATTAAGCCTTTAGATCTCACTTTAGCATAAGTCTAGCCTTTCCAGAACTTAATCAGGAGTTAACTACAACTATAAGATCCTAGGACTATAAGCTCTTCAAAAACTAGTCAAAATAACGTTAATTTAAACTCTTGTCAGCGGCTCCAAGGTTGTAATAGTAAAAAATTAGTTTTAGGACTTATTAATCATTCTCAAGTTCTTAATATGACCAGATAGCAAAGCATTAACCTTTTTACGACCCTTATAAAACCTAAAGGCATTTTTTATAACCTAGGCCCGAATGAAATGTTACTTAGGATTCGTTCTTTAACACTAGTGATGGAACAATAATATCAATATCCGCATGTTTCCTTTATATTTTAATTATAGAAAAAGCATGTAGATATCTGTTGCGAGTAACTAACTCGATCATCAATATCAAGTTGTCAGTATAAATTATCCTAATCGGAGACGGTTTCCAGGCAGAAGATGGACGACCTTTGAGATGTTAACCTAAGTGGTTAATTAAGTGGTTAGTGGTGGTTGCAGTGGTTAGGTTGCCTTTCTGGGCACCATCGTGCATCGGTATGAAAATTAGGATGAAAGACGAAGGGCGTAAACGTACTATCTATACAAATAAAAAGAGAAGTCCTGACTGATGAGTGATAACTGACTGATTGCCTGACTTATCAACGCCAAGCCTAAATCCTTGGACCTAGAAAGCCGAAATGCACAGACTTTACCTTTATAATATAGACAAGGGATAAGGAAGGAATTCCCGGTAGTATGTTCCCGTGGGATATTTTCCGACATCTAAGCGGGCGAAGCCGCTGGAAAAAGCTAATGTTAAATAAAAACGGAAGACAAGAAATGGGCTGAGTATACAGATACAAGAGTATAGGTATAGCTACAGTTACAAGTATACTAATTAAGATCTTGATTATCACAGCTAATTTGTGTTTCATACTTTCATCATAAACCATTACTATTAACTTTACTAAGCCAAATTGCCTCACTCAACAACGTTTTCCTAATCAAAATAATAGAGTAGGTGGATGGTAGACTTATCTACATAAATAAAACAAAATGCAACCCATTATACAACCTGTTTCGTGTAATTGATACGAAGTATAGCCACTCTGCAATCTGCCATGCCTTTTCCCGACTATGTTGGGGTCGGCTTCCAGTCTAACCGTATGTAGCTGAATATCAGTATTTTACATGGAGCGATTGCCTGTCTGTCCAACCTTCACAACCCAATTACTGGGTAACACGATATCCCTTGGTAAGACTGGTTTTCAGACTTTTGGGCTTATGGATTCCCGTAATTAATGTCAAAGATCTACGAATGACAGCCGGAACGTGCTCTCCGAAACACGCACGAATTCGATATGTAAATATAAGGTGCTATAATCTCTGCCACAGCTGCAATGGGAGACAGTATTGTGTATATAAATATTCTGGGTCATTCTTCACGGTTTTATACAAAAACGGTTAAAGTTCACAAAAAAGTTGCAAAAAGTAAATTCGATTCGCATTTTTTCTTATTTTATTAAAAGTTTTTTTGCAATAGCGGTTCAGGTAAAAATGTAACAGAAATTATTGTTGTGATTTCGGAAATTTGACGAATTTGCACGAAATCTAATTTAGAGAGATGTATTGTTGATTTTTATGGTTTAAAATGAAATGTTTTTGAAAATTATGTATATACACATTTGATATAGGCGCAAATCATATTTTTATCAACACACAACTTAGTGACCTGCAAATTAAAAAAAAACAAGAAAATTTGAATGTCGCGGAATACCTCAGCGCATCCCCTTTCTATGCTCTATGTTATGTCGCGGCAACATTAGCGGGATATACCGTTGATTATCGCGTTGAAGGGCTTTAGCCGTAGGTGTAGGCACCACTTACCGCGATAATTTGACCGAATCTTGACCGAATTTAACTACCGCGATGTTTATGGCGTTTATGGGCATTGACATTGTGGCCCGGGCATTAGAGGATTTTTCTAGACTTCAACGTGTCAAGCAGATGGTTTCCGACACTTCATTTTGATGTTTCATTTTGTTGTCCCAGCTTTTTCGATGGTACTCCTGGTCCTCAAAGTAGTGTGTGTACATAGACATACTTACCTACATAAATACCAATCACCTGCAAAATTCACATAACGAGGGATCATCATTATCATTTTTTACGCATTTGTACATTACATGCTTAGTTATAATGATAATAATACGTACAGACGCCAGCACATCAAGCTACTATAATCTGTCAAATTTCTTTAATAGATTTTCATCTTTATCGCTAAATCATTAGGTTCAAGGTTATTGGGATTTGACAGTTTCGGGTGGCTTGACCTGCTAGCGTCTGTACAACGTTGTTTTAATAAGACAGAGAAGCCTACTTATTAGTTTTTGTTTAGGTTAATTTAATCACTGATGTAATGAATTTAATAAATCACGTGAGTTTTTGTAGATAAGATTTACAGGATGAATTTTTCAAGTGGGCGGTATGGCCAAATTCGAAACTATGAGAAATATTGTAATGCTGAAGGCAGTACAAACCTTGAGACGTCGAATCCAGCTGTGTATTGAAAACAATGGTCATCATTTTGAACAATATTAATCAGTTATGGTTTAATCTAACATCAGAAAAATAAAAAAAGTACATATTTTGTTAAAAATTTGTTCTTTTCCGTATGTTATCATTACTTCCCAGAATTCGATTCTTATTACCGACACTATCGAATGGAGTAATAACACTGCGTGTGTGTTTTTTTGTTCAAAATCAACGTTTTCGATTCCTAGCTACAAATATATATTTTTTTTAAATCCAATGATGCAGTTTTAGTTTTCATCAAAATAGAGCCTGAGACTCCTTTGAGTACTTTTCGTTATTACTCATAGTTTTGGATTTGGCCATCTACGCCCACTTGAAAAATTCAACCTGTTTATAAAATCTAGGTCAATCTATGAAAAAAATATGTAGATATTTACTTACAGTACAGTACTTAAAAGTTATTAGTATATTAAACTCAAATATTAATAGTTCAATTATTGGAATAAGTTATAAGATGAACAACGAACTGAGGGGCGATTCCCGTATTTTTAACAACGGTCGCAATCTCATCTCATTCTCAATCTGTCAAAAATGATGTAGCGTTTACCTACATTTTTGACATTTGATTGTCGCTGGCATGGTATGAAGATTGCGACTTAAATTTTAACGTTTTTATGTACGAGAATAAATTGGCCTTCAGACACCTAAGAATCTACCTCATAAATAGAGCTTAATTTGAAGTACTATCATCCTATGATCTATTTATTTATGGATCCAATATTCCAATATTTTGAAGTCACAGGTCTCTTCGTATTCTTGGAAGTATTAAAACAGTAGTTTACCTAATACCTACCTACCTGCAAAAGTAATACCTAGGTAAGTATGTACAGTCTGCAACAGAGATAAGTAACCAGTGTTGTAGTGTGCGTGACACTACAAAACTGTATTGCTACTGTTAAAACGATTCATTACGTACAGCACACAATGCCCTCACGCACAGATCGCGTTCATGTGCGAGTGAGTGCGCTAATGTCTTCTCAATTATAGTATAACATAATTTCGCGTTGAAAACTTAAGCGTTCGTAGCCCAACGAATAAGGCATTATACTTCTGAGTACTACGGTGTGAGTTCAAATCTCTGAAGTGATGATTCTTTTTGCGATTTATTATTTTAAGCTAAAGCAATTAGAACAATTTTTGTTAAGAAAATGTTTTATTTATTTAAAATTGCTTAAATAAATAAAACCATTTTTAATAAATATCTTTATTTAAAAAAAAGAACATCAAAAGTGAACATGTTTTATTATAAATACAACAATATGTTTAGAACATGCTATTACATCTTTTTATACCATTATATAATATGTATACAACAATGGGCGGAGTGAATAAACATGTCACATAGATAACAAATATAATCTGATCCAGTAACAATAACATCACTCACACACTCCTACCTACACAGTACCGCCGACTTAATTTATTATGGCTAAATATGCTGTGAAAGTATTAAGTATTTCGTTTAGGTATCTATTATAAAATAAAGTCGCTTTTCATGTCTGTCTGTGTAGCCGCGTTGTTCTTCTAACGCCACAGATTTTGATGCGGTTTTCACTATCATGATAAATATTTAACTTATATATTATAGAAACCTTCATGTTTTAACAAGTCGTAAAAACCGTGCGAATCAGGGCCGGGTCGCTAGTTCAGTTATATACAGATATGAATTACCTACATTTTTGAAAATTAAAATTAAAATAAAAACATTTACCACCTGTATCGGGAACAGTAGGTATTATAATTATTACCAACCATTATTAATTATTTCTAGGAAAATAATAGATTTAAAAACGTTAAAATGTCTGAAATTTAAAGGTAGTATATAATATGTATGTTACGATAAGTCGGTGGTGATTTTCGACGAAGACATTTTTCATCAGTAATTATGACGACATTGTTTTGTCAATCGAAGTGCCGATATTCCGCGATTTTGACGGTGCACGGTATATAACAAAATTTTACGCGTCGGTTTGCAACATGTCAAACCGTCTGCTTGCAGGTGGTTCCGTACAGTTTGCATAATGACGTTGTGTGCTGCTGCTGTTATGCTGGTCTAAGCGAATGGATCTGATGTATGGGTGGCAACAATCTCACGCACGATGCCGAGGCGAAACATTTGTGTAAGCCAATGGTGTCGGTCCAGGCAGGCGACGGTTATTTCGCTTGTCTCAGTGACAATGCACCCACAGTCAAACGGTTTTTCTCTACAAAAAAAAAAAGTGAAAATATTAGGTCTAAACATACACCTCCCAAATTATAAATTAAGAAATAAAAGTTACACAATATAAATACAATGCAGAGAATATATATTTATATACTTAAATACAATTGATATATAAGGCTAGTGGTCAGTAATAATAAAAATTATAATACGATAAAATGGAAATAAAAAGGCAGGGCGAGTGACCTAGGAAATACATAATATCATACTTATAAAAAATAAAAAATAATATAATATAATAATGACACAAATAAAAAAAACAAACAACAAATAATATAATATAATGATGATTTTTTATTTTTTCTAAAAAGTATTAAACAATATTATTATACTTTATTTAGAATAGAAATCCTTTGTTTAATTACCATACATGCAATTTACATTTTTAAATATTTTAGATAAAAAATGAAATCTTTTAAAATTGTATTTTATTATTATTATCTAATCATTTACAAACATATTCATTATTTTTGAATATTTTATTACAAAACACAGATAAAAAACTATTACTATAATACTGTGTAAACCAATAATGGAAATGATTAAATAATTATCGATATAATGAGTGGCTATGCAGTTAACAAAAATTGTATTTATTTGTTAACTGCATAGCCACTCATTATACTAAATTCAACTATTCCGGTGTCATTTCCTATTAGATTCAACTATTCATATCCACAATTCGTTAAATGAGATACAACAGACAATCATAATAAAATTACTGGGTGGGATCACGGTGACATAATAAATTAATACATTCTAATAATAATTTCACTCACCGATAGCATTGGGCGCCTTGCGATTTCACTAATAGAAATATTTTTTTTTCTCATGCAAAACAATAATCTGAGCTTTTTGAAATCTTGTTAAATGATGCATGGTCTAAATTAATCAATATATCACAATCACAAACTTCAAGTGCAAAATAAAGAGTATAATGTGTAGTTGCTAATGCAGACTGACTACATAAGTTCACAATTAAAGGCAGGAATATATTTTTAAAGCGGGTAGTTAGCTTCTAAACTGGGAAATAATTTTAAGTAGGCGAGAAACTTGTGGTAGATTCTCAAACTGGTCAGAATATCGCTTTATTCAGTTAGTATATTCATTTTAAATTACAAAATCTCAAAAATAATATTTTAGTAAACTCGAGGCTCGAACTCAGATCATTCTGTCACTGTAGGTTGAATGCTTACCTGTTGCGCCACGAGAGCAACTATCCTACATTGCGAAATTATGTTACACTATCATTTAAAAGACGTCAGCGCACTCACTCTATGAATGGGATGTGTGCGAGGCTGTCATTGTGAGCAGTACGTACAGTAGGATATAGTTTTGTAGTGTGCGTGTCTGGTTACTTAATTCTTTTGGTGTGTGTACATACCTAACCTACCGAGTTGAATGTATTTAAAAAAAAAACTGACAACTAGATAGGTAGGTACCTAAGTACTTACTACGTTTTTAAGTAAAGAAAACAAACTATATTTTATTCTGTCACATTGCACCCGGTTATAAAAAAATATTAAGTAGGTACCATAGACTTATTTTATAAGTCTATGGTAGGTACTTACCTACAACTACAATTTTACAATACTAACTTCGCGGTCTTAGAATTATTCTAAGTTCGCGGTATAATACCTACCTAATCTTCCTAGAAGTATCGTGCATATTATTAGATAAATGTATCAGCTGCTCTGCCGTTCGACTTTATTAATGTACTTAAATAAGATCGCTGTTGATTTTTTATTGAAAAAAAACCTCGGCAAAAAACCGGTTAAGCAGGTAAGTAGTGTCCCCTCCCTAGCACACGAAGTGAAGTTGATAACACTTTCTGTGCGCCCTGTGCAAGGCGAATTACGCGAACTTCAAGGCAAACGCAGAGCGCAGCGGGACCGTTCGTGACTTTAACAAAAACAAACCATTTATTTATTGACGCACAAAACCGAGTTTTAACACGCACTCACTCCGTAATTTAACAACAAAACCCAAACAAACGTAATAACAGTGAATTGTAACGTTACAACAACTCGACAAGTAAAGTTTTTCGACTTTTGTTTATAGTAATCGCCGGAGCAACCTGGCCGAGTTACGGAGAGCAACAGTTTGTTAGTCGAATACAAGCGCGTCGCTTCCTTCGATTTTGTTAGGTTATACTTCTATGTCAGTCGTGCAGTTAAAGACAGCGTGTTACGTCGCGTCGCTGCCTCGCGCGCTGTTATCGTCGAAAACTTTTTATCTTGTGTCAAATATCGTCGATAAATAGCGTAAAATCGATCCGAATAACGAATTTTAATCGAAAAAGTGATGTTTTAAGTGTTTCAGTGATTTATTGTGGTTGTTTTTGTGTAAAAACGAGTGCATTCTTCGGTGATTCATCTCGTGACAAGAAATTGTGTACCTACTGTGAAGCATTGTGGATGTATTGGTAAAATTATGTGTGGCGAGTACGAGTGAACTTAGTTTTTTTCTTCGAAAAGATAATATGCAGAGGAATTTCATTTGAGGGCGATAAAAAAGGTAAGTCTGTTTTGTAATTTGGACCGGTCGCTGTTACAATACTTACCGCTGAATAAGTACTTAATCTTTTGTTCTATATTTTATTGTTTGCCGTCAGAAATGTGTACCTACAGAATGTTTGGCCATTTAGAAATTACGTTTCTTTATGATAGGAGCGATAAAACGCCTTTGTTTATTAAAATATTTGTCGGTAAGTACATAATGATTAAAATTTCTAAGAACGGCAACAGACTACAGCGAGTTGTACCACAGAGTAACAACAAAAGTAAATTAGGGTGAAATCACCAGGAGTCTGTTGTAATTGGTCAATAAAACTTTTAATTAAAAAATGTAAAACGAGACTTCCTTCAGAGATTTAGCCGAAAGTGTAAATAAGGCACTTAAAAATTACGGAAATTACCTTTACTTAATTATTAATTTTATTAAGTTAATCATGCATTTAACAATAAGTATCTAAGTAAAACGACGGTTTGTATTTATAAAATCCAATTATTGCTCCTTTCAAAACAGGTTTTTAAAACAATATAAAGCTAGGCAGAATAACTTGTTTCCTTTGCTTGATTCATACTGCTGGCATGGCGCCCGCCGGATGGCCGGCAGCTGATGACTACAGCCACACAGTATTATTATTATTACGACTATCCGTATGAATCAGAATCGTATAGACAATAAAACAATATTTTACGACACTAGTGCAAATTCAATTAAAATGTGAAATTGCAAATATGTACTTAAATAAAGAAAAACATGTTTTTATTTTTAAATTGGATCTGATGGTGCAGACATTACTTAAATGAAAACATCATGTAGGTAAGTAGGTATTTAATAACGAATCGAACATTCGGAATGCCTTTAAGTTTTGCAAATCCAAAGAAAAAAATTGTTTTGTTTATTTCAATAGGTACCTATCTCTTGATAAACTCCGGTTAACTTATATCTGAAAGATAAATCCATAGGTACCGTACCGATACAGTCTGTACTATTTTTCAACTTTACTTGTACGGGGCGCGGCATATAACCTAGATATGTAGGTATAGGTACCTAAGTAGGTAAGTAGGAAGGTACCTAGATAGTATTTATCAACAGGGCACTCAAACAACCACATCTTAATTTATCACGCTAATTACCTACTTCTTTGCGAATGAGGAAAATGTCGTCGGGAAAGTTTTGAGTAGGTATGAATGTGGATTATTGTAAATCATGGCTATCCGAGTAGGGATACCAAATAAACGATGGATAGACTGTGTGAAAGATGATAAGGCTAGAAAGGGAATGACCAGTGACCACCGAGATGACGACTAATAAAGAAGTAGGTAGGTAAGTATGGAAGAAAAAGACACCCCTCCAACCCCAAATAAATATTGGGATAAGAGCAGGAGAATGATGAATTACGTCTTTGCGCAAATAATATCATGTAAATTAGACAACGAGCCTTATATGCCACACCTACTCAATAATAATTTATCTTAATCATGTTAGAATAAAATGTGAAGGATAGAGAAAATGCGTAGGTTTAAACCTGAGCTAACAGCGCCTGTCACTCAAAGTAACTTTATCTTACTGAAACAGGTAGGTATCCTTTTTGCTACTATGTACCTAGGTTCCCAGGTAGTACCTACCTGTGGTGTGAGTAGGTACTGTTACGTATAGGCAAGTCATTTTTCAACTTCGGAGGTTGACCCGTAAAATATCTACCTACACTATCAAATAAGGTGTGTAGGTATTGCAATATATCTACTTCTCCTCCCTACCCGGGATATACAGGCGTAATTTTAAGTAAGTAACGGTATCCAACCATTTACTTTTGTTTTGACATCAGCACGCCTATGAAGATCCTTATTTGTCGATGCCACACCAACGTCAAAATCACTGCCCATCATCGCCCTAAACAATTTGGTAATTGTTCCGATAATTATCGCGATAAATTGATTGGCCACACTTGAGTGGTCAACATCAATGCTCATTCAATTTGGCGAACGTCAGTCGGCAATGTGAATGCCGTTATCAAATTAAGCTGTAAGCTATGAAGTTCCTTATTTGTTGACAGGCAACCATAGACGAACAAATGCAATACTTCATGGTCGCTAAAGAAAAATTGATAGTTACTTTTATAGGCAAACGGGTCAATGACCGAGAGTCAATTTTCGCTGCGGTCGCGATAATCTTAAACTTACCTAACTACAATAAGATGTGAAACCAATGGCCTTGGCTAACTTATTCATTATATTTCCAAGGTTCAATGTACAATGATAACCATTTTTGCTCGCGTTGAAGAAAAAATAGTTTTGCCAACAGATATGTTTTTGTTCGTTAGACGCATTCTCTTGATATTCTTATGTCACTAAAAAAGCAACACTTTCGTTGATCATTGAGCGACTTCAGGCCTGAAAAATCGTAAAAAAAAATTCTAAAATGTTTAAAAAAAACATCATCTGAATTTAACAACACAAAATCTTTTTCTCAGCAGACATCAACTGTATTACTTACCTTACTTCAAAATCTAGCTTCGTCGTTCTCAGTCTTTATTCAAAACGCTCTGCATTATTAGCCATTTTTCTGTCTCACAATGTAAATTCCTAGGGTACATGGCATTACCTAGTAGGCCCTAGGTATCTCCTAGTATGTAATAGTTGCTCGACAGTCGAACGGTATCGCATATCTAGGCAAGATCTCGGCTTAGCCTAGACTTTATGAACTATTCGCTCCTCTGGTATGAACACTGAGTGTCTTCGTTGCTCCAGGGTGTTTACAGGTTAAGTTTAGTTTAGGAGAGGATTATAATAATGTGGATGGAGCTCGTGGCTAAGTAATAACAGCCGCATGGGTCGATCCATCAGGTTAAGCTACGCTTGCCGGGGTTGGTCCGTGGATGGGTGACCATCTTTACATACCGAGGCTCCTCCTCGGAAAGCACGTTAAGCCGTTGGTCCCGGCTGTCATTCGTGGATCTTTGACAGTCGTTACGGGTCGTCAGAAGCCCGAAAGTCTGACAACTAGTCTTACCAATGGGTATCGTATTATCCAGTCACTGGGTTGTGGAGGTCAGACAGGCAGTCGCTCCATGTAAAATACTGGTATTCAGCTGCATCCAGTTAGACTGGAAGCCGACAAAAGGCTCTCTAGGCAGATTGATTGGTTAATACGATGAGAAGTAAGTAGTGAATACCTAAACATCCTACTTCTCATCATCTGCCTAGCCTTTTCCCAACTATGTTGGGGTCGGCTTCCAGTCTAACCGGATGCAGCTGAATACCAGTATTTTACATGGAGCGACTGCCTATCTGACCTCCACAACCCAGTTACTGGGTAGGTAATACCCCTTGGTAAGATTGGTTGTCAACCTTTCCGGCTTCTGACGACCCGTAACGACTGTCAAAGATCCACGAATGACAGCCGGGACCAACGGCTTAACGTGCTTTCCGAGGCACGGAGGGGTCTATGTAAAGATGGTCACCCATCCTTGGAACAACCGCGGCGTAGCTTAACCTGATGGACCGACCCGTGCGGCTGTTATTACTTAGCCATGAGCTCCTCAATGATTATACTTAAGTAGGTAACTATATTTATGGCCCCAATTTCAGGGGTTTCACAAGCAAATGCAGTATAACTGTTAAACTATTTCACGAAGGCGTGTTAGTTATTGCAATTTAACCCTTATGATTAACGACATAAAAGCTTCAAGTCACGACTTAGTGAAATAGTTTAACTATTCCTAGGTAAGTAATGGTAGGTAATTATTCTCGGTGTCGGATCGGAACCAAATTCCGTGTCGTCAACACTCCATAGCGCAATCCATAGTTGCGAGGTCATTGAACTGCCCTGCCATAGCCACAAACGTCAATCTGTGCTAATGTAGTCTTGGCTTTAGTTGGACTTCAGTTCTTTCACGGCACAAGTCATAGGGGCGAGTAGCGTTGCCATCTCTAAAAATCAAAAAGCCGGACTTACCTGTTAAGCACGACTTACCCGTTAAAAAAGCCGGACGTACCCGTTATAAAAGCCGGACTTTTTTTTAGGCCACATAGTTTTCGATAAAAAAATGTAAAAAAAATACCGTTCTTCCCACTTATCTCCGAAGTTTGCATGAGAAAAATCTGAAATTATTATATATGTGAGAAGTTTATGTAAAGATTACAGGAAAAATAAAACGATGTCTGTAAATAGTACACTTTTTCAGAAATCGGAACGGAACCGTCGGTGTGCGAGTCCAACTCCTCTTGACCTCTCTTTTTTCGCTTTTTTTTTCCATACTTCTTAGTAGACATCTCGGTAGTCACTCCCTTTCTAGCCATATCATCTTTCACACAGTCCATCTACCGTTTCTTTGGTCTTCCCATACTTTCCTCACGACATTTTCCTCATTCCTCTGCATCACATGCCCATTCCATGACAGCCGATTTCGGCACAACTTTTCAGTCACCGCTGCCACTTTCAGACTTCCTCTTAAACGGGATGAAATTTAAAACATGTGCCAAATTGAAATGGGAGATTGTACTCATCATTATAAACAACTTTTACTCCATTTCAGACTGCAATCTACATGGTCTTCACATGATCTGACCAAGATTATGTCTGGACTTTAAAAGAGACTGTGACCTCTGAGTTTGTTTCGGCGTTTCTTCTCAGAGTAGTCAGATAGGAAACGTCGAACTCATCTAGTTTAAAAAAAAATATGTTTGACGTGTAAAAGTGTTTTTTTACAACAGGAATTTTATTAAACAATATACAAATTAACACTATACAGTACTAAAGTAAATGACTAACTAATTTTTTTTTCCAATTTCTTATTAAATGTTTACAAGTTTTACAACATAAGCTATGTTTGGAGTTTTAGTTTTTTTTTTTTTTGGTTATAATTATTAAAATTGTAGAACCACAAAATGAATTGAATGAAATTTGAAATATACCAAGGAAACTCCAAACTTAGCTTGTATGTTGTAAAACTTGTAAACATTTACTAAGAAATTGGATAAAAACAACCTTTTTTTTAAACTTGGCTAAATTTTTTTCTAAGTTACTAATGCGACATTTTGCGAAAGCGACATTATGAGAAAGAGACATTTTACTACCAGTAGACATATTGCGAAAGAGACATTTTGCGCCTAAGCCGTTAGTACATATACAACACCTTTATATGGGTGATTCTCTGTAAGCTCGTAATCGGCTGTCCCGACCGATTTTTTCAAAAACTAATTTAATTATTTTTTTAAAAATCAGTCTTAATGAAACTTTAATCCTGAAACTTTACGGGCCCAATGTTTTTAGAACCATAACTATTTTAAGTTTTTTTCTAGACGTGATAGAAGCTCTAAAAACACAGTCCCCTAGCTGTCCTCATCACTGTATTCCTACCTAGATATGAGATTTACGAAGAAGTTATTGAAACTACATACAATTGGCAGTTAATATCATAAAGAAAAATAATTAAATTATATTAATTTCGTAAAACAAGGTTTCATTACGTATTTTATTTATTTAGTAAAGTCCTTTAAACTTTGTCCCCAGAATTTCCATACAGTCCCCTGCCAAAAATTTAAAGCCATAATAAAAAAAAACTGTAAGGTTCACAAACGTTTTCTTGATTAAAACGAAAAGCACTTGTTGTAAAGTTGGCAACCTTGCCGAATGCGGCGGCGGGATGCCATTTTTTTTAGTGTCAGAGCGTCATTTGTGAGGTGAACACGCGTTTGAACCGCTACCACACACAGTCCTCTGGTAAGTAATAATATTTATGTTAATTACTTTAATTATCTCTATATATTATTTATTGTTTTATTATTTATGTCTAAATTGATCTGTAGGTTCTTAAAAAACTATTTTACAGTGGTTTTGTAAACATTGTGAAATTTAACCGAAATACACAGTCCCCTGGCAACAGTACTCTGCCTGAAATGCAGCAGGGGATGGTTCTACACAACATGGGACTGTGTATTTTGCGTAATGGTTATTATTTTTATGTATTGTTTGTGTAAATTTATCCGCTAGTGTATTTTTAATCATCTATTCTCACAAGTATCGCGTTATTTTCCATTATAAACTTACTATAAATTATTTTACACAGGCCACATCTACGACCAATTTTCAAGACTTACACGCGGCATCAAACGGGTGTATTTCTTGGAGATTTTTACATGGAACTACACCGGAAATGGCCATGGCAAAGGTGCATCGGATGGTATCGGATCAACGTGCAAAAGAACAGCAGTTTTTTTTGTTAATTCTGGAGGCGACATCAACAATATTGATCAGTTTGTTAAAGTAATCCAAGAGCGATACCTTGGCATCACATGTATCACAATCCACTGTAAAGACATCCAGGCAATGGTCGATAAAGTTGAAGAGGAAGCGTCCGATCAGAAGAGTTTTAAAGGAACTTTAAATGCATCAGGTTGCAGGTGTTAATTCCATCTCCATCCGCGGCCTTCCAACTACATGTAAAACACTTACAATGAAAAGTCTCAGCTGCTTTTGCAACAGCGGATCTTGTCAGCATTATAAGATTGGCAGCATCAACTTTGATCCTAAACCTAGTACTAGATGGACAGTAGAAGAAGTTTACAGAGTCCGAACCGGAAGATCTTGAATCTGCTAAACCTGAATTGACATCTGCACCAAACAAGTCCCCTCAAAGATAATAGCAGGAACGAGTGGCATTCGGAATTCATGTTACAATACTGGAGATTACGTTCTGGTGAAATTTCCAACTAAAAATGTAGAATATCGTTATGCTGCCGTCATTATGAGATTGATGACGATGAAAACGACTTACGTGTTACTTTCCTCAAGATTTGTGACCAAAAAGTGCAGACCTTTAGAATAGATTATAAGGACATTTCAGATGTGTCATTTGATCAAGTTATCCAAAAGTTGGATAATCCTGAGTTCCTGACTTGATTGTAAAGGGAAACAGAATATTTTATAAGTTTTCTACCCAAGTAAACGTTTTTGAGCGCAATTTTTTTTAAATGTTAAGTTCATTGTGATTAAACTTTATTATGTGCCTTATTTCAGTACGAAAAATCCTTAGGATTTGATTGTACAAAATATTTCTATGACTTAGGGTTCATTTTTGATATGAATGTTTAAACAAAGTTATGTTTTCTGTTGTTTTTCTAAAGAAACTTTGTTGAATTATTGATGCGCAAATATGCCATAAAAATAAAGAAAGTTATGTTTTCTGTTGTTTTTTAGGGTTCCGTACCTCAAAAGGAAAAAACGGAACCCTTATAGGATCACTCGTGTGTCTGTCTGTCTGTCTGTCTGTCTGTCCGTCTGTCCGTCTGTCACAGCCAATTTGCTCCGAATCTAATGGACCGATTAAGTTAAAATTTGGTACACATATGGATTTCTGTGACCCAAACACGTACAGCTAAAGTAAATATATGAATTTTGAATATGAGTCACGTTTAGGGGGAAAATAAGAAAATTTTAAAAAAAGTTTTGTAAACTGTACCGAGTGACATATCAAATGAAAGGGCTTACTATGAGAGTCTCAAATATATTTTTTTTATAATTTTAAAATTTATTGTTTTAAAGTTATTTAAGAAAATAGACGAAAATTGACCATTCCCCCCCCTAATCTCCGAAACTACTGAGCCTAAAATTTTGAAAAAAATATAGAAATTAGTTCTATACCTGTAGATTACAGGAAAACCTATAAGAAGTCTGTGGTCTTAAAATAACATGGTAAATCTATATATATAAAAAAATCAAAGTCCTGACTGAGTCACTGACTAATATACCAACGCACAGCCCAAACCAATGGACCTAGAGACTTGAAATTTTGCACATAGATACCTTATATAGTGTAAACATCCACTAAGGAAGGATTTTTGGAAATTCCATCCCTAAGGGGGTAAAACAGGGGATGAAAGTTTGTATGAAAAATTCTATCACTTGAGTTAATAGACTTGAAACTTAGCACGAATATTCATCTAAGTAAATTATAAAGTTTATCATTTTTAGTGTTTCTAAACTACCCCCTAAGGAGGGATTGGGGGTGTCAAAGTTTGTATGGAGGAACTTTAACACGCGGTCCGATTAACTCAAAACTCAGTTTTTATACTTGAGACCAAAAATTAAGACTAACGTGTATCAGGGTTTTCCAAAAATCTACCCCTAAGGGGCGAAAAGTTAATTTTATAGCGGAGGATTTTATTGGGGGCTTGATTAACTCTAAAATTGGTGTAAATAATGTTTGAGTCAAGTTATGGAACCAGACGATTTTTGAAATTCTTTAGGTATCTGTGTTCGTGAAAACAGAGATACAGTTTATATGAAAAATATTATTAATTTGGTTAATGAACTTGAAACTTAGCACAAATACTTGCATAAGTAAGTAATAATGTTTGGCATTATTAGTTTTTCAAAACTACGCCTCAAATGAGGTTTAGGGATGTTAAAGTTTGTATAGAAGAATTTTAAAGCGCAGTCCGATTAAAAAAATGGTACTTTGAGTCAAGTTAGGAAACTTGCCAAACGAATTTTCACCGATTTTGACGGCATATAGCTGATGTTTTAAGGAGTAACTTAGGCTATTTTTATTTTAGAAAAAAAATTAGGGTTAAAATTAAAATCCATGAAATCAGACAACCACGTACAGCCCAGTACAAGCTTACTAAGCCTCCGCTGTCTATTACGGCTATAACAACAAATAATAAAAATAAAGCAAAGTTAAAAATTTAAGGTGTCGGTCCCCATACAATAAACTTTTCATTTTGAAAAAAAAAAAAAAAATAATCTAGCATGTGGGGTGTCATGTCATTATTTCATTACCGCTGCTCTCAAAACGGTGAAGGAAAACATCGTGAGGAAACCGGCATGTCCTAGAACCAAAAATTCGAAGACATGTGACATCTACCAGCCCGCACTGGGCCCGTGTGGGATTACGGTCCACTCCCTCTCACCGAGAGGAGCCCTGTGTCCCAGCAGTGGGAACATTATAGGCTGATTATGTGTTATGTGTGGTGTCATCGTCTAGAACTCATTGAGTAGAGTACAAACATATTTTTTTTTATCTTTTAAAATTAAGAAATAGGGGGCCGCAAAAGTTGTAAATTTTAGACCATTTTTGTACGAGCTCTAGCGCAACAATTCAAAAAATTAGGAATTTGAAACTTCTTTATACCATGTAAGTACCATGAATACTGTATTTAATCAACAATACTGAAAACGGCGATTCATAAGGTATTTTGTTTAAACATGGGTGATTTTCTGCAACTGCAAAAAATAACCTTGTAATTCACAGTATCATTATAAAATAAGTAAAAAGTTATCTTTGCGATTGTTAAACATATAAAATGGTACGGAACCCTTCGTGCGCGAGTCCGACTCGCACTTGACCGGTTTTTTTCTAAAGAAACTTTGTTGATTATTGATGCGCAAATATGCCATAAAAATAATAAATGACTGATTAATGTAAAATGACTTTTTTCTAAGTACAACAGTCCTCTGTCTCATTTAACAGCCCCCTGTCACGTTTAAAACAGTCCTCTGATGTCTCAAACAGTCCCCTGTCATGATTTTTTGGAAAATCGCTAATAACTCTGAAAATACGTATAAATTCAGTGGGCCTCCTTATCTATCTAAAATAATAGTTAATTTTCTTCGAAATAGAACACAATTTTTTGGCAAATGCTCAAAAAGATTGCCAGGACAGTATTTGTATGGGACCTGTACGAGCTTACAGAGAAATGCCCATATACCTTTTTCATTCAGTTAATGTGTTACTTACACTACACATCAACTGAATGAAAAAGGTACATAAAAATAGGTGTTGTACTAACGATTGTTTTGTTTTAGCTTGAAATGTAACTCTAGCCATTATAAATAGCCACCATTTTATTAATATTAGGTAGCTTAATTAACGCTGATGCTGACTAATTAGTCTGGTATCTAATTTTGCGCTGAATATTATTTATTCAACCGTTTTATTATAATACTTTTAGAAGGCTATGTTCAAAATACAAAACAACAATCAATCTGCCTAGCCTTTTCCCAACTATGTTGGGGTCGGCTTCCAGTCTAACCGGATGCAGCTGATTACCAGTATTTTACATGGAGCGACTGCCTATCTGACCTCCAAAATACAGTAATTGGGTAATACACGATATCCATTGGTAAGACTGGTTTGTCAGACTTTCGGGGTTCTGAGGATCCGTAACGACTGTCAAATATCCGCGAATGACGGCCGGGACCAACGGCTTAACGTGCTTTCCGAGGCACGGAGGAATCTCGGTATGTAAAGATGGTCACCCACACGGACCAACCCCGGAAAGCGTAGCTTAACCTGATGGATCGACCCTTGCGGCTGTTATTACTTAGCCACGAGCTCCTCCGACTTCGAAATACAAAACACTGCATCAGTATTTTTTTTTACTCGACTGCCCCAGAAAGAGTAAGAAGCTCGTGGCTAAGTAATAACAGCCGCACGGGTCGATCCATCAGGTTAAGCTACGCTTGCCGGGATTGGTCCGTGGATGGGTGACCTATCTTTACATAACGAGACTTCTCCGTGCCTCGGAAAGCACGTTAAGCCGTTGGTCCCGGCTGTCATTCGTGGATCTTTGACAGTCGTCACGGGTCGTCAGAAGCCCGAAAGTCTGACAACCAGTCTTACCAAGGGGTATCGCATTACCCAGTTACTGGGTTGTGGAGGTCAGATAGGCAGTCGCTCCATGTAAAATACTGGTATTCAGCTGCATCCGGTTAGACTGGAAGCCGACCCCAACATAGTTGGGAAAAGGCTAGGCAGATTGACTGCCCCAGAAAGAGTGTAATATTTTTGAATGTAATAATTTACTCTCATTTCAGACCACTAATATATACCTAGGAATTCAGTACAGAGAGCCAACGGAGGTGACTCTTGAATTAATTGATGAACAATGCTCATCTCATATCCTAGAACCGAAAATTCGGAGACATTGTGACATCTACCAACCCGCACTGGGCTCGCGTCTTGGATAACAGCATAGGTACTTCATAAGTGGCCTGTGTCCCAGCAGTAGGAACATTATAAGCTGATTATGCTCTTCCCTGAGAATAAGTCTTTGCCCTGCACTTAAACATTAACTACCTGGTATTATTATTAGTTCAGCAACTACATAAAAACAACTCAACGGTTAATACACACTTTCTGACTAAACAATCTAGTCGGAGTGCTCTTGAAACTGTCGATTAAGCCACCTATCTTACAGAAAATTAGATTTTTTCCACACAATACAATCCAGACGTGATGGACACGGAAAAAAGAAAGTTCAGAAGTATCAATCCGTACAACTGTTGATCAGAAACTGGCAAAAAGTTACTCTATAGCCCGCAATAAGGAGTGGGAACTATGTTTCTGATGTAGGTAATCTTGAATAGCAACTGCTCTTTGAATCCGTCTCTCCACAATTCCATTGACTACCTACTTTAGGAAGAATATCCAGGGGTTCTACTCCCTAAGCACGAAGGCCGTAGTTTCGGCCTTCGTTACGGGCGTTTCCTACTCCGTAACACCTACGGACAGATGATTGGTTCGGGACCCGAACGACGTATGAATGACAACACGATTTGACAGTTGTCCCTACTTCCGACGTGTTTTTGCCCGTCCGAAAAATTAAAATTTTACACTTGTTTTGATGGATCTTTTTGTCAGACGGTCGGATGAACGGACGGACGGGCGGACGGACGGACTTAGGTAGTAGGCCCCCAGGTACGGCTCTCCCTAAGAGCACGTCTTCCTTAGCTTTATCGCGTCCCCCGGTCTACTCCTTGGTTTGCTAAGGTCTCTGTAGTCCCATGAAATAAGGCTCCAGGGGCTAGTGTAAATCTTTGGGCTCATTCGAGTTACCGAGTCTGATCAAACAACGCTAGGATAGGTGCATTTCATTCATTCATTCATTTCAATGTTCTTAGTTACTACGATTATAATAATGGCCTTAAAAATATAATGTTAGGTGTAGGTATATCTTAGGAATTACTGATCCGATTCCGAAAATTATTTTACTAATGGAAAGCTACAGTATTTTACATTTCACGCAGACATAGTCGCAGGCAGAATCTAGTTTTTTTAAAATAAGAGGCCTTGAAATTAGTTTGCGTCAAGTTCTGAATTAAGTTTTCAGGTTTGCAGTTCGATCAGGCAGCCCTAATAGTCTGGCTGATGGTCTGTGAGGACTGAGGGACCACACTTTATGAGCTGTAGTTTTTAATATATTTGTTGACAAATTCCCAGATTCGTTCTATAACTGTTTTAAGACTTCTACTAAATTCTAGAATTTTTATTTTGCAAATTCCAGTGTGGTCCCTCAGTTCACACGCAACGTCAAGACTGCAACCTGAAAGACACAAAAAATTCCATGATGGTCGCAAAGTGAACCTTCTGTTCGTACATTTATTGCGTTACCCTGAGGACGCCGCCCTCGTCGTCTTACATCCACTAGCTGGATAGCATATATACATGCATATAACAGTAAACATTATACATAGTGTAATTATGTGCCTTGTAGTTGTATTAGAGAATGAAGTTCGAAGCTAGGTGCAGACTTGTGGAAGTATCACGTACTATCGACAAAATGAACGCCTTTACACATTAAAGCTGCTTTTTGTATACACTGACTCATTGAAGAAACCCAGCCCTATGGTCCCTTGTTTTACTTTATCATAAGTAGGTAGAATTGCGGCTTGCAAGCAAAATTGTTTCAAAATTCGAAAGACCTAGCGTTTGTGGATGGTACATCTATTCAAGTAAACATTTTGTAAGATGGAACCAAATAAACTAAACTTTAATTTTATTCAAAGACTTTTTTCTTCTTCCTTCTTTCTTTTAAGAAATTTCTGTAACGCTAAGTAGTTTGCGTGTAGAATATTTAATAGAATAAGGATTCTGGATAATTTAAAAGCTGTGGGGGTGATATCAACTTCAACAGTTTTTCTACTGTTGAAGGTTCAAATTATTTGGTCGTTAACTATTTTATCTTTCCCATAAGAAATCGACAGCCTGTTATTATACTAAACACCTTATTTAAATAAATACTGAAATTATGACTGGCTGTATCGTACGATTAACACCTCATTAAGGACGCTGTTACAAATGGGTAGTCAAATCATTACTTTTTTACACAAAAGTGTGTTTATTAAATAAAATGCTTTGCTTTCTTAAAATGTTTTTTGGTTAAATTGTTGATAAGTGTGCATGATACGATTCTGTACTATAAACGTAATTTTAGATATGTACAGCTTCTCAATAACGGTACCGAAGTAAAAAAAATCACTTCGGTACCATTATTGTGAAACTGTACCTATCTAAAATTATATTTATGGTTCAGAATCGTACCATGCACATTTATCAACAATTTAACCAAAAAACATTTTAAGAAAGCAAAGCATTTTATTTCATAAACACACTTTTGTGTAAAAAAGTAATGATTTGACTACCCATTTGTAACAGCGTCCTTAAATCAGTAATTATATTTACCCAGTTTTCTGTTTATTTGTGTTAGAATTTAATTTTTATATTAGTGAGTACTAACTTTTGCCCGCGGCTTCGTCCTCGTGGAAGTCGGAAATTATTCTACGAGGACGTAATACCTTGATCAGCCTATAATGGTCCCACTGCTGGGACACAGGCACAAGTGAGGACTCTTCGAGAGCAGTGGTCTGTAATCTACCACGTGGGCCCAGTGCGGGTTGGTAGATGTCACATGTCTTCGAATTTTTGGTTCTAGGACATGCCGGTTTCCTCACGATGTTTTCTTCATTGTTTTGAGAGCAAATAATTTACGATAAAGCAGGCCCGCAGGCGGCTTTGCTTAAAAATTGCACTGAAAAGAATATATTATGAAACCAACTCAACAAAAAATATATTATGTTAGCCACATGATTTCTGCTTTTTTACTTTGCTATTGTTAGTTGAAATGAAAAGTAATACCTATAAGTACCTAATAAGTAAAAAAAAAAATCTTTACTTTTTACACGTAAGAAGATCTTGAAAGTCGCAACAACGATGAACGAAAGAGCACTAAGTAAGAATTTTTGAACATTTTTCACCTAAATCGTTTAAATACGAGATGAAAGTTTGTTGGAGTTCGTAATTTTTCATTAAATAATAAAAAATAAATAAATATCCTTGGACATTTCACACAACGCCATCTAGTCCCAACCTAAGCAACCTAATGCTTGTGTTATGGTAACGAGATGGCTGATAAACTACTTATATGTATACATTTTTTTTTTTTGTAAATACATACATATTATAGATAGAAAAACACCCAGACCCGAAACAAATACTTGTAGGTCGTACAAATATTTGTTCCGTGCGGGAATCGAACCCGCGACATGCTGCGCAGCAGTCAATCGCTCAACCACTGCGCCAACCGTGTCGTGTGTGTGTTCATTCGTAATCCCATAGAACACAATGCTTAGTAAATAATATTGTCTTCTACTACAGGGTGTAAGTGTAAACAGTGGTAATCTTATAAGGGATCATTGTACTCATCATTATGAACAACTTTTACCATGGGACCAAACCTGAAATCGCAAAAAAAAACATCTGTTGTTCCCTACATTTTGACGAATTATGCGAACATAAATGTACTGAACAGCTGATTTTTTTTTCGCGATTTCAGGTTTGGTCCCGTAGTAAAAGTTGTTCATATTGATGAGTAAAATGACCCCTTAAAAGATTGTATAAGATAAATGTACGGGTAACAAAAATAACCTCTGCTGACGTCACACTTTCTGCCGATCACGTAACCGCAAAGGGGCGTGATAATACGGAATTAAAAACGCAAGACTGATACCTAAGGAAATGGGAGGCTTTCCTCCATGCTCCACTTAGTTACCCTACACCCAATTACACGACAACGAGATCTACAGGGTGTGAAAGAAGATGCTGGTCTTATGTACTTAATAGGTTAAAGTTGAATGTGGTATTTAGCTAAACACCCACACACTTTCGGCAATGTGGGTGTTAAGGTACTTGTAGTCAAACAAAGATTTACTACTTAAGACTTCTCTACTTTTTTTTTAGGGTTTGGTACTATCAACAAAACGGACGCCTTTACACCTTAAAGTTGCTTTTTGTATACACTGATTCATTGAAGAATTCCTGCCCCTATGGTCTTTTGTTCTCGTAAATCAATAGAAAGTCGGAACGGCACAAAACATAAAAGGAAAAAACGGAACTCTTATAGGATCACTCGTGTGTCTGTCTGTTCGGCTGTCAAAGCCAATTTGCTCTGAATCTAATGGACTGATTAAGTGGAAATTTGGTACACCTAAGAGTTTCTGTGACGCTGACACGGACGTGTAACGTAAATTTTGAATATGGGGGTCACTTGGGGGCCAAGCCTTATGATAATAAATTAAGAATGCGTCTAATTTGGGACAGAGCTCCTTGGTGACTGAGTCCTATTACTGGCTGGACGTACAACGCGTTGCGTGAGCTCAGCCTAAAACACGCAAGCTATACCGCCCCGATATGAAAGCTATTATGAAATTTTACTGGCGCCCGGTGTAAAAAAATTGGAGAGTAGCTTACTAATACCGCACGTGGTCTTTTTAAGACCTACAGAATGTAACAAATTTCTGTTTTTTTTACTTTTTACCGTTATTTACTAATAAAACAAGGTATGGTTTTTTATCAACAAATTAAAAGTAAATTAAAACTTCATTATTAGTTCATTGGTCTCACGCGGTGTGTTAATTATGTTTTTTATCATCATTCTTGATATAGAATCACTAGTTTAGTGATCTACAAAAAAAAATGAATCCCTATTTCTATATACCTTGAAGTCTAGTCTTGACGTGGCTAAGTAATAACAGCCGTACGGGTCCATCAGGTTAAGCTACGCTTGCCGGGGTTGGTGGTAGAAGACCATCTTTACATACCAAGACTCCTCTGTGTCTCGGAAAGTACGTTAAGGCATTGGTCCCGGCTGTCATTCGTGGATATTTGACAGTCGTTAATGGTCGTCAGATGCCCGAAAGTCTGACAACCAGTCTTACCAAGGGGTATCGTCATAGATATAAGAAAGAAAGAAATGTGCCCAGTATGTTAAAATGTATCGGAACCCTGTCAACCACTTTATCACTTTCATAATTTTAAAGACTAATTACGGCAAAATATTTGTCATACTTACATTTATTTAAAGTGATTCCATGATTTACATTTTTTGTTTTGGCTTCGGTTTTTACAAGAAACCACTGAACAACACGGCATTCTTATAAATTGTCACGGTCACAGTCGAAAGCGCACTAGTTCGCGGAGACTGAATTTGTACTATGAACGGCTCATACTGAGCATGTCGCGCGGACACAGATTCGCCCGCTTGCCACTTCTCCTGTTTTTAGGGTTCCGTACCAAAATGGTAAAAAAGGAACCCTTATGGTGTGACTCACTCTGTCTGTCTGTCTGTCTGTCACAGCTGGATATCTCAAGAACTACTAATGCTATCAACTTGAAATTTGGAACAGTTTTAGATGACGTTTACCCAACTATTTTGAGAATAAGAAAGAAATAAAAATATATGTATTTTTTTCTCAACATGGACTGAAAGGGGGTCTTAAACATTCAAAGTGGGGCAACTAGGGCATGTGGGGTATCATATGAAAGAACGCTGTTTGCACATTCTCAAAAAAAATATTTTTTTTTTTAGACCGCACAGTGCTCGACTTTTGATGAAAAATGTAAAAAAAAAGACCGTTCCCCCCTTAACTCCGAAGTTTGCAAAGATAAAAATCTGAAATTATTCTATGTGATAGAAGTTTATGTAAAGATTACAGGAAAAATAAAACGATGTCTCTAAATAGCAAACTTTTTCAGAAATCGGGACGGAACCCTCGGTGCGCGAGTCCGACTCGCTCTTGACCGGTTTTTTTTATATTTCTATGGGTATCGTATTACCCAGTAATTTGGTTGTGAAGGTCAGATAGGCAGTCGCTCCATAAAATACTGGTATTCAGCTGCATCCGGTTGGACTGGAAACCGACCCCAACATAGTTGGGAAAAGTCTAGACAGATACCAGTTCAAAAGGCGCCTAGAGTTATTTGCAAGTCTAAGACAGACCCAAAACTTGAGGAGATGGTCTCACCGAATACCTGAATAAAATCGATTACTTATCCTATGAATCAAATAAGATTGGATTTCGCACGTCACTGGTATTGGATTAAGATGAATCGGAAAACCTTTAAAAATGTTTTAGTTCTAATAGGTACTTACTTTACGTCATCACTTCATCCAGTCATCCGGAGAGTTCACGAAAAGAAGGAAAATATTATTCTGGGTCGCTGACACCATTGTTGGCCCCGTGGTATCGGCTTTGACTCCAGACAGGCGCTTTACTTCATCACCACTGCTCTCAAAATGGTGAAGAAAAACATTGTGATGAAACCGGCATGTCCTACAACCAAAAATTCGAAGACATGTGATATCCACCAACACTGGGCCCGCGTGGTGGATTATGGCTCACTTTCTTTCACAGAGAGGAGGCCTGTAGATTGCTGTGTATTTTGTTCTATCAAAAAGATGCTACTTTACTGTAAAAGATGGACACAAAGTTACTTAGTTTCGCCGTATTTTAGGGACGAGTAGCCTTAACAGCAAGTCAATCAATCTGCCTAGCCTTTTCCCAACTATGTTGGGGTCGGCTTCCAGTCTAACCGGATGCAGCTGAATACCAGTATTTTACATGGAGCGACTGCCTATCTGACCTCCAAAACCTAGTAACTGGGTAATACCATACCCCTTGGTAAGACTGGTTGTCAGACTTCGGGCTTTTGACGACCCGTAACGACTGTCAAAGATCCACGAATGACAGCCGGGACCAACGGCTTAACGTGCTTTCCGAGGCACGGAGGAGTCTCGGTATGTAAAGATGGTCACCCATCCACTGACCAACCTTGGCAAGCGTAGCTTAACCTGATGGATCGACCCGTGTGGCTGTTATTACTTAGCCACGAGCTCCTCCTTAACAGCAAGTACTTGTATGTAAATCAATTCTCATCACAGCCATGCTCCTCTCTCCACAACTTCGTTACAAACTAGTAAGTCGAGTTTAGTCCTGTTTAGTTCAACGACTATACAACTTGTTTTCCTAAAATAAACTCCCTAACTAGACACTGACTAAATAAGGCGTGTACTGTGTCAGTCTGACTATTTATCTCGGCATCCATCAACGTTACTATTTATGGAACATCCCTAGTATAGATTATAAGTAGCTTAAGTAAGTAATATTATGTTACTTTGAACATAGGGAACTTTTTACCATTGGTAAAAAAGGAACCCTTATGGTGTGACTCAGTCTGTCTGCCACAGCTGGATATCTTAAGAAGTACTAATGCTATCAACTTGAAATTTGGAACAGTTTTATATGACGATTGCCCAACTATTTTCCAAATAAGAAAGAAATAAAAATAATTTAAATGTTTTTTTTTTTGCAACAGAGACTGAAAGGGGTCTTAAAAATTCAAAGTGGGGTTACTATATCATATGAAAGCACGCTGTTTGCGCATTCTCAAACATTTTTTTATTTTTTTTTAGGCCGCATAGTTTTCGACAGTGATGAAAAATGTTAAAAAAAATACCGTTCCCCCCCTTATCTACGAAGTTTGCATAGAGAAAAATCTGAAATTATTGTATTGTGATAGAAGTTTATTTATTTACAGGGAAAACAAAACGATATCTCTAAATAGAACACAGTTTTTTC
This sequence comes from Cosmia trapezina, assembly GCA_905163495.3. NCBI lineage: Eukaryota > Metazoa > Arthropoda > Insecta > Lepidoptera > Noctuidae > Cosmia > Cosmia trapezina. The sequence goes on from LR991027.1 coordinate 24,515,619, forward strand.
AGAAATCATCAACAAAAATTACAATATAAATGATGGTACGGAACCCTCGGTGCGCGAGTGCGACTCGCTCTTGACCGATTTTTACAAACAAAATCCGTGTGTTCTTTCCATTTCAGACACTAATCTACATGGTCTTCACATGATCTGACCAATATTATGTCTGGACTTTAAAATGGACTGCGACCTCTGAGTTTGTTTCGGTCGTTCTTCTCAGAGTAGTCTGATAGAAAACACCGAACTCGTCTAGTTTTAAAACATAAGTAATTTATTTATTACGTGTAAAAGTGTTTCTACAAACCTACTTACTCACTCACATAAAAAACCATTTTTACATGGGACCCACTTGGTATGCATAATTTAGTGTATTTATGTAGCTTCCTATTAGAGAAAGAATTTTCGGAATCGGAACAGTATTTCCGAAGATTACCCCTTACATACAAACTCACAAATTATTTTCCTCTTCATAATATTACTAGCTTTTGTCTATGATTTCGTCCGCGTGAAATTATGTCCTATGACACTCGGCAATTCTTTAGCTTTCTATTAGTGAAAGAATTTTCGGAATCGGATCAGTAGTTCCGAAGATTACCCCTTTACATACAAACTTGCAAACAAATAAATTTTACCTCTTGAATACATTTAATAGTATAAATAGTAAAGATAATGACAACGTGCAATGCAACACGTACTTTGAAAGGTAACAACTCGGCAACGTCCAGTTTCTTTCCGTAAAACATGCTCGCGCGCAATTTGATCATGCTACCTTGCTTTGTCGGTATTGCATATTTCCTGCTGTTTATCAAGAATTGTGTCTTTATGAATCAAACGGTGGTTCTAAATAATAACACGTTTTAGATTTGACATTGTTTTACTGTTTATTTAGAGTGCTACCTATTAACAATAGTTACTAGTTAGGTATAATACTACATTTGCATTAAGATTAGACATTGAAACGAGCCCTTTTTACAGTCCGTTGAACCGATTTTGACTTCTATTCCGTAGGCTTAAGGATGGCATTAAAGGCAAAAAGTAGTTACAATACAAATTGTTTACTGCAGCCGCCATTTGTCATGCCATCAACGCAATAGAAGTCAATATCGGTTGAACGGACTGTAAAAAAACCGGTCAAGAGCGAGTCGGACTCGCGCTCCGAGGGTTCCGTTCCGATTTCTGAAAAAGTGTGCTATTTAGAGACATCGTTTTATTTTTCCTGTAATCTTTACATAAACTTCTATCACACAGAATAATTTCAGATTTTTCTCTTTGCAAACTTCGGAGATAGGGGGGGGGGGGGGGAACGGTTTTTTTTTTTTACATTTTTCATCAAAAGCCGAACACTGTGCGGCCTAAAAAAAAATAAAAATATGTTTGAGAATGTGCAAACAGCGCTCGTTCATATGATACCCACATGACCTAGTAGCTCCACTTTGAATTTTTAAGGCCCCCTTTCAGCCCATGTTGCAAAAAAAACACATATATTTTTATTTCTTTCTTATTTCAAAATAGTTGGGTAAATATTATCTAAAACTGTACCAAATTTCAAGTTGATAGCATTCTTGAGATATCCAGCTGTGACAGACAGACAGACAGACAGACAGACTGAGTCACACCATAAGGGTTCCTTTTTTACCATTTTGGTACGGAACCCTAAAAAGGTTTGTTTAAATGTCTAATCTTATTGTAAATGAAGTATAGTAACAACTGTAATAAGGTAGTTACTCAGTACCACGTGAGCTGATAACTTGCGCCTTTGTTATACACTTAATTGCGAAATGTTAATATTCTTGACATTTATAGACCACTGGTGCATTAAAATAGAATAGCTCGTGGCTAGATATCAGCTGCACGGGTCGATTGAAGGCTTGCCGCATTCGTTTCGTGGATGGCAATCCATTACCATATTGAGATCCTTCCGTCCCGGCTGTCATTCGTAGATCTCTCATCGTTACGGGTAGTCAGAAGCCCAAAAGTCTCAATCAGTCTTACCAAGGGGTATTACCCAGTAACTGGGCTGTGGAGGTCAGATAGGCAGTCGCTCCATGTAAAATACTGGTATTCAGCTGCATCCGGTTAGACTGGAAGCCGATCCCAACATAGATCCCCTCCCCTTGGAGGCTATACAGAATAGCCTCCAAGGGGTGGTACTGTAGCACCCTGTACAGCCAACCATCTCGCAACCATTTCGCTGTCTGGCTAATATTATTGCCACATCATGAGCATGATTCATCATTCTCTGCCCTTAGGTACCTATCCTTATTTGGGGTCGACACAACATGTTTTTTTCTTACATACTTCTCTATTAGTCGTCATCTCGGTAGTCACTCCCTTTCTAGCCATTTTATCCCCTATTCGTATAGCCATCCGCATTTCCGCATTCATACTCAAAACTTTTCTGACGACACTTTCCTCATTCCTCCGCATCGTATCAACTTTTATTATCAAATAACCATGGGCCTCTAAATTACCGCCACAGTGTATGAGTCAATGAAAATTGCCGTAATCACTAAGCTTGACAAACGGATGGACATACACATTACGTTAGACTTGAATCGTTAGATTCTCCCAACCGCGTCAAAAGATGGTCGCGTTTCGGGGGGCCTACTCCCTAAGTCCATCCGTCTTTCCGTCCGTCCGTTTATCCGTCCGTCTGACATTACGATCCATTAAAACAAGTGTAAAAGTTAAATTTTTCGGACGGGCAACAACACATCGGGAGTAGGGACAACTGGCAAATCATGCTGTCATTCATACTTCGTTCGGGGCCCGAACCAATCATCCATCCGTAGGTGATACGGAGTAAGAAACGCCCGTAACGAAGGCCGAAACTACGGGCTTCGTGCTTAGGGAGTAGGCCACCTCGTACAAACACAATGACTCAGTGACGTGACTTGACTGTCATGTCATCATTCTCCTGCCCTTATCCCAATTTATTTGGAGTCGTGCAACATGTCTTGTTCTCCCATACTTCTCTATTAGTCATCATCTCGATAGACACTCTCTTTCAAGCCATATCTTCTTTCACACAGTTCATCCTTCGTTTCTTTGGTCTTCCCCTACTCGTATTACCTATAGCCATCGAAATTTTCCTCATTCCTCCGCAGTTTCATGTAAACGCCATTATTATTTCGTGAGCTCATTCAGCATCGATACATTGCTATCGTCATTGTCTATTGGTCTATACTCCATACAATATCGTCCATGCTGATGCCGATACTAGAGTAGCTTCTCTATTTAAGGGCGGAGCACACCAGATGCGTGGCGTGGCGCGACGCGTGCATGCACCAGTTGTAATGTATGAAACTGTAAGAAAGATGCCAGACCAGATGCCTGACGTATGCACGCGCCTTTCATACATTACAACTGAGCGTGCACACATCACGCCACGCCACGCGTCTGGTCTGCCCCGACCTTTAAAGTTGACGGTAATGACGGTTTGTCAATACTGTCTGATCTTAGGCCCTAGGACGAACGCGCGACGTTGGGAAACTTGGCGTAAATTCGAACACACCGTCACCGGTTTTTTACTTTTTTAAGACGATGGTGATTATGGGGATACGTTTGTCAGGCTTGAGGTACAATTACAAAGTAGGCCAAACCTTATTCGTGTGTTACCGACGATCGCCGATCCGATGTCTGCCAGTGCCAAGCATGGTAATTGTTATGGCAATTCCACCTTAGTCAGTGGAAGTTAAACAAGTTTGAATCGTAGTTTCAAGTTATAGATTGAATAAAGTTCAGAATGGCATATCTCCAAGTATGATATTGGCACGAAGTAGTGGATACGGCACATTTACAAGTTCGCTAGCATTTTGCTAACTCAACAGTGAACTTTAACTTCATATACTTCGTTCACAACTCTAGAATGAGGAATGTCGGAATCCAGTGCTTCATATGTTCGAAAAATTTGTCTGCTCGACAACGTAAATAACGCAATGAATGTTGTTGAACTGTCAAAATGAAAACCATTAGCCATAAGCTGATCTCGCATTGTATAAGATTTCCGTACAATGAGAGGTCAGCGTATACTAGAAATGTATGAAAGTTAATGTCTGGGATGATCTTTTAAGGAACCATTACAGATTTGAGTGGACCAGTCCAGTCAGTGATCGGGATTTGACCTACCTACCATTTGTCTATCAGACTGAAGAACCATCTACCAATCGCTTGTCCATTCATAAGCAGTCCACATAGTAAAACAAATGACAGTCTGCCAATTGGCAATCCTAGAACAAATTAATATATAGTCAGTTTACGTCCCAGATTCTAAGATAACCTCCTTCCTTAGCGACGCTAGTGTTATTGTAGTGCCAAATTGGCACTGAAGCTAATTCGGCTCTACTTGCATCCGAAACGGATGTCATATGACTTAATAATACATGTAATAATATCTTGCATTGTTAGGTGTAGAATACAAAGAGCTTTTGGATGGCTTTGAGTAAGTATAATGAATATGGGGCTGTTCCAACGTTCCTTAGTAGGTACTTCATCGCTTTGGTCGGTTTAATCTTTGAAAGTTTAAATCTAAATTATGCACTTGGTTGGGTTTAGAAACTTGATAGAGCCTGCTTACCATCCATTTATACTGGCTGACCACATAGGACTTTAAGGCACATTTCGGGAATACACAAGGTCTCAAATGAGAAAATTCGACCAAATTGCCAAAACTTGTACATACACACGGCTATACATTAAGCTATACATTTCCCGTTTACACTGACCTCTCATTGTAAGGAAATCCTATACAATGCGAGATTAGCTTATACTGGAAATGTATAGCTTGATCTGTAGCCGTGGATTCTGAACTTTCTAGTAAATGCCTAATGATATAATACCTAATGATATTTATTTCTATAAATTATTGGTTAAAAAAAACACTTTAACGTAAAAATTAACAATGTTTTAAAACTGATAAGAAAGGCCGAAACAAACTCCGAGATCACAATCTCGAGACCATACATAATCTTGGTCGGGTTATATGAGGACCATGCAGATTAGTGTCTAACATGGTATTTTGGGGAAAGAACCTGGACATAGATTTGAGTGAACCAGTCTCAGTGCACGCATTTGTCAGTAATTATGTAGCTCAACTTAGAACTTAAGGAGCTCAACCTAGTCGCCCACCTCAGGTAATCTGGCAGATACTTAGTTCCCATCCAGAATCTAAACATGGCCAGTTCAATTACAATAAATAAGCATAAGCATAAGCTAACATAACATTATCGTATTTTTGCCAACCTTAACATCAGGGCCCTAATTCACTATGACCACTTAACAATTCCTTATTTCGAAACCACGTCAATTCCTTGAGCTAATCACGATATCTGTTAATAACGTATTCTCCATGACGCAATGAACGAAACCATAATGGTGAATTTTTCAAGTGGGCGTGTATGGCCAAATCCGAAACTATGAGGAATAGCGAAAAGTACTCAAAGGAGTCTCGGGCTCGATTTTGATGAAAACTAAAACTGCTTCATTGGATTTTTGAAAAATCAATATTTCTAACCAGGAATCGAACCCATTGATTTTGAAAAAAAAAAACAGTATTTTTACACCATTCGATAGTGTCGCTATTATGTATCGAATTCAGAGAAGTAATGATACTGATGAAACTAAAGGAAAGAGCTCATTTTTAACAAAAAACTTTTCTTATTTTTATTATGTTACCTACTTATTAAACTTTAACTGGTTAATTGTTCAAAATGATGACCATTGTTTTCAATACATAGCTGGATTCGACGTCTCAAGGATTGTACTGCATTCAGCATTACAATATTCCTCATAGTTTCGATTTTGGCCATCCACGCCCACTTGAAAACTTCACCTGTATAAAAAACGTACTATGTGATGGGTACGATATGACAAGGCACGATAGTGACGTGGTTTGCTCGATATAAGCAATCATACAGAATTGGAGCCTGCACATCTACAACACAACACAAACCGTTAACTCGAATATAGTCTTAATAACAAGCTAAGCAAGAATGTTATTGTAACATAAACAAGCACATAATATATATCCCTTACGGCACCACATAAGAAGCCATGGGGTTTCTTCCCTTAGTAACAGATATAAACTCAACGTGAAGTAAAATCAACATCCGAACTCGTCTTTGATTAAAGACATAATTAATATGCATTAGGGAAGCGTTTTGATGTTTTCCCACACAATAAACAGGATATTAAGGATCTTGATGGCAAAGTTACGTGATCTTCAACAAGGATCTTGGTTGAAAAGTTTTGTGGTCAAACTTAATCTCGATACGTAGATACCTACGTAAAAAACAAGATTCATGATCTGCCTATTATAGCCTTTTCCCAACTATGTTGGGGTCGGCTTCCAATCTAACCAATACAGCTGAATACCAATATTTTACATGGAGCGACTGCCTATCTGACCTCCACAACCCAGTTACTGGGTAATACGATACCCCTTGGTAAGACTGGTTGTCAGAATTTCGGGCTTCTGACAACCCGTAACGACTATCAAAGATCCACGAATGACACCCGGGACGAACGGCTTAACGTGCTTTCCGAAGAACGGTGGAGTCTCGGTATGTAAAGATGGTCACCCATCTACGTACCAACCCCGGCAAGCGTAGCTTAACCTGATGGATCGACCCGTGCGGCTGTTATTACTTAGCCACAAGCCCCTCCTTCATCATCATTAATGATACAAGTAATTAAATTAAATGATCATGATTCTATTTATGAAGTTATCAGTAAAAGAACCGGCGTTACCGACATAGCTTGCAGAGTAAGCTCTACCAGCCACATTTTTTAGGTTGTCTGTCCATCTAGGACAGACAACCTAAAAAATGTGGCTGGGAGAGGCTGGCTGCGGAAGGCGGAGGACAGGGTGTTGTGACGCATACTAGAGGTGGCTCTCATGTCCAGCAGACTGCAATACGTTGAGATGATTGATCCTATTTATTTAGCTCCAAAACGCTCGCTCGCTCAAACGGAGCTATTACAATTTGTTAAAAAAAATTGTCGGTGGGGCAAAATGATAACGGTGATCTTCAATTTAGCCAGGCATCTGTACTTGTGGTACCGTAAAACAGTAAATAAGTAGGTGCGTTTGTTTATAAGCAGGTACATAGCCCCACTGCACCGTATTTTGCTGGTGTCAACATAATGCGGTACAGTCTGCGAGGCCTAAGCTGAGCTTTGCATTTGTGTGAGTGCACATAGATAGTGTAGGTGTGACGTCGGCTTAGAGCGCGACGCGTCCTTTGCTTGGTTTAAGTGTCTAAACACACTATGCCGAAGTTACGCGACCGAAGTTCGGGATGATTACGCCTGCAATGCTATTTGAATTACTGACGACACACTATGCCGAAATTACGTTGCGTTCTAGCGTACAGCCGAACTTCGGTCGGGCGTAAGTTCAGCGGCAATTCGGCGGCAACGTATTCCGTACACATTATACGCGACCGAAGTTCGGTTCGATTGCCGAAGAAGATTCGGGGCGGGGAGCAGCGGGAGGCAGGCACACAAAGTTGCGCAACTGAATTTCCGCCGCGTAAGTTCGGCACTTATGGTGTGTCATATCAGCCGAACACGACGGAACGTAACGTAACATCAGCCGCGGAACTTCAGTCGCGTAACTTCGGCATAGTATGTTTAGACACTAAAACCGGTTTATACTGCTTTTTGGCAATCGGTCTGCGGCGCGGTTAATCCCTCGCGCGACGCAACCCCGCTTCTTTTAGTGATCAGTCACACAAATACAAAGCTCAGCTTAGGCCTCGCGGATTCTACTGCATTATGTTGTTAAGGCGAAATTCCAGCAAAATGCGGTGTACAGTCCAGTGGGGCCATACATTCAACTAAGTGTTTCTATTCTAAGAATTTTAAAGCATGGAATACCTCTTAGTTCCTGTCTAAATTTTCGGTTAAATTGTTATTTATTTCCTTGCTAATCCGGCTGCGGAAAACTGGGAAAATGGTTGGAAACTCAGTATTTAAGAAGCAGGAGCAAACTACTTTAGTAAAAGACGTAAACCATATGTGTTTTCTTCTAGAGAAATGTGATGTTTTTTCTACACAAGTATATTGTAATGTACTACCAAGTCGTTGGCTACTTAAAATGAAGGATATACTGCATCCAACAGAGCTGAAGGTTTTTATAGAGAAGTTACGTCAATGTTCTCGAATATTTCGTAACCGCTTCAAACGGTTTAAAGATAAAAAAAGTCTCTTGTTAGAGTCAGTCCTACGATAGTACAGAATGATCCTTCGCAAAAAATATTTTATTCCCTATTCGTCGGTGTCGTATGAAAATAGTAGGTAAAGTATTAAATCAAGGGCAGTGATTTTCTTTTGTTTGCAAAGATTTAAATCGTTAGTAGGTACTGAGGAGAGTGAGCTCACGTACCAATAATGCCGTTTCCATGACAAGCGATTCAAGTCACTGGGTTATTGTGTGTGTGTCAGAGTCGTCAAAAAGAAACAGAAACGCGACCATCTTTTTTTTTCATAATTTGCATGTATACGCATGTTGTAACAAATAAAATTATCTTTATCTTTTCTTTCATCTTTTGACGCGGTAGGGAGAATCTAACGATCCTTTGATAAGAACCTATGTCCATCCGTCTGTCAAGCGTAGTGATTATGGCAATTATCAATGACTCATTCACTGTGGCGGTAATTTAGAGGCCCTTGATAATACAAGTTGATACGATGCGGAGAGGAATAAAGAAAATGTCGTCAGGAAAGTTTTGAGTATGAACGTGAATAGGTAGAGGAAGATCAAAGAAACGGTAGATGGACTGTGTGAAAGATGATACATAAAATGGCTAGAAAGGGAGTGTCTACCGAGATGACGACTAATAGAGAAGAATGGAAGAAAAAAACCGGTCAAGAGCGAGTCGGACTCACGCACCGAGGGTTCCGTTCCGATTTCTGAAAAAGTGTGCTATTTAGAGATATCGTTTTATTTTTCCTGTAATCTTTACATAAACTTCTATCACATAAAATAGTTTCAGATTTTTCTCTTTGCAAACTTCGGAGATAAGGGGGGAACGGTATTTTTTTTTACATTGTTCATCAAAAGTCGAACACTGTGCGGCCTAAAAAAAATAAAAATATGTTTGAGAATGTGCAAATAGCGCTCTTTCATATGATACCCCACATGACCTAGTAGCCCCACTTTGAATTTTTAAGACCCCCTTTCAGCCCATGTTGCAAAAAAAAAATACACATGTATATTTTTATTTCTTTCTTATTTGCAAAATAGTTGGGTAAATATTATCTAAAACTGTTCCAAATTTCAAGTTGATAGCATTAGTAGTTCTTGAGATATCCAGCTGTGACAGACAGACAGACAGGCAGTCTGAGTCACACCAGAAGGGTTCCTTTTTTACCATTTTGGTACGGAACCCTAAAAATATGTTTGACATCAAATAAATTGGGATAAGGGCAGGAGAACGAGGAAATGATGATAACCTCCAGGTGACACGATCTTCTCCAGTAAGTTTATTAAATCTTGACTACAAAGCAATAAATCAATTGTCTATGCAAAGCCTGCTACGTGCTGTTTTGCTCATTCCGCTATGAGTGCACATGCAATATATCCTTCACTGTTTAAACTACCTTATTCAACTGTACAATGGGGCAGACATTAGAATTTCAAATTGCATCTTAACTAAATTTAAATTGACTTCTCAAAAACTCGAACTCAAACTCAAAGCATTTATTTCAAATAAACCAATTACAGACACTTTTGAATTATCAAGGGGTTGGTCTTGGGTGGGTCAGTCAGAAATATGAAGCTAGTTGCCCATTCCAAAGCGTAGTAGTTCTCTATGGAGAAGAACGGGCAAGAAACTCCACGGACACTCTTTTAAATCAAATATTTTACAAAATATTGGTTACATCATTCATATTGAAAATATACATGTGAGAACAATGTAATTAGAAAGACGTGCACGTTAAAAGCGTCTGTAATAAAAAAGATAAAAACTAAAAACTACTTAAGGTGATACAAAAAAAGTGAACTGGGCGGGAATAAGAAAGTGACAGAGTCAATTACTTCCACATGCGAAAAAAAGAGAGCGCAACAACGCGCTGGAACCAAAATAAAAGCGCCAAATGAAATAAAAATTGTTTAAAAATAAATTAAGCTATCTATCAAAATTATGTTCAGCCAGAATTTTCAATTACCTAATACGCACATTTTAAATGCAATTTTGCAATGAAATTACTTAGGATTTTACAATTATAGAAAAAAACATAAAAAAGTAGAGGTCTTTTCGGAATTAAATTCTATCGAGGAAATTTAACCCAATCGTGTTTTCCTTCAGTCAAAGTATTAATGAAATAGTCAATAAACATAATATCCAAAAATTAAATCCATACATGCTGCAATACTGAAATAAATGGTTACGAAAAATCCTCCAATTTATTTTGGTAGCGTCTTAAATTAAAAAAAAAAATCTCGACTCCACTTATCACCGCTATCGTCGGTCAAGCTAATCTTTTTAAAGTCTTTTCTGCAACTGAACTGGGACGAACGGCCAAATTGTAATCTATTGGGTTGATAACAGCGTAGGCGACGCGTAGGTAACGCGGCAAATCTAATTGAGAGATATGTATTGAAGATTCTTGTGGTTATAATTATGTAAATTACATATTTCTTACAGACGCGAATCATATTTTGTTCAAGATACAACCTGACACTGTACGTCAATTCTGTAAAATTCAAACAACAACTCGCATATCACATCACTATTCACTCTCACTTCGCATCACTTCTGCTCACTTGTTTTTAGGGTTCCGTACCAAAATGGTAAAAAAGGAACCCTTATGGTGTGACTCAGTCTGTCTGTCTGTCTGTCTGTCTGTCACAGCTGGATATCTCAAGAACTACTAATGCTATCAACTTGAAATTTGGAATAGTTATAGATGACGTTTACCCAACTATTTTGCAAATAAGAAAGAAATAAAAATTTATGTATTTTTTTTGCAACAGTGACTGAAAGGGGGCTTAAAAAATCAAAGTGGGGCTACTAGGGCATGTGGGGTATCATATGAAAGAACGCTGTTTGCACATTCTCAAACATTTTTTAATTTTTTTTAGGCCGCACGGTTTTCGACCTTTGATGAAAAATGTAAAAAAAATACCGTTCCCCCCCTTATCTCCGAAGTTTGCAAAGACAAAAATCTGAAATTATTCTATGTGATAGAAGTTTATGTAAAAATTACAGGAAAAATAAAACGATGTCTCTAAATAGCACACTTTTTCAGAAATCGGAACGGAACCCTCGGTGCGCGAGTCCGACTCGCTCTTGACCAGGTTTTTTATTTGACACTTTGAATTTAGAACGCCAATCAAGAAACTCACAGCGGATTCAGATTCGAAGTTTAGAATGAGGTCTTACAGAATCACACGGCTGAATCACACGGCTTTTTTGCAACTTGCAGGAAGTTGCTAAAAAAAACGCAAGAAAATTTGAATTTCGCGGGCTAACACTGCGGATTCACCTTATGTAGTAGTTTGTTCTCTATGGAATTGGAAGATAAATTAATCAAGAAACTGAGCTTATCTGTCAATAGTTTCTTCTTTGTTGTTAGCTATCTGGCCTGTCGGAGTTGGTCACTGAATTATATTCTGGTATTTATTGTGACGTTAAGGCCCTGGTTCCAAGCTTGGTTTAGCTCGGTGTGTAAGTCAAATGGCGTTATGGCTGTCTAGTTTGACGCACGAGATAGAAGATTCTCACGCGCACCGGAATTATGTCGTAAAAGTGCAAATAAAATCGTATAAAATTAGAAATTAACTATTTAATAAAAAGTAATCCATCACTGGATGCAGTTTGGAATTTGACATTTCATGGTATATTTTTAATTATAATTATAGTTGCTAATGAAGGGATAAGCTTTTAAAGATTATTAGGAGGTATGTTTAAAGATTTTTTTGGTGCATTAAAGTATGTTTAATTATGTTTTGGCTTCCATCACTGTATGCGAAAAGGACTTGAAAATATAATTTTTTTTTACATGTCAAAATTATTTACGGTTTATGAGATACACAGCTTCAAAAAACCACCTTTTTGATCGTTTTCAGGAAATCTGCGCCTTTCATCATCTGCCCTTTTCCAGACTGTTGGGGTCGGCTTCCAGTCTAACCGGTTGCAGCTGAATACCAGCATTTTACATGGAGCGACTGCATTAAAGCATTTTTACTACAGTAAAAAAATCTATAAGTAAGAACATAATTTATCTCTGTAGTCTAATTTTCTAACAAAAAAAGCTAAATTCAGTCAGAATAATTCTAGAATGACAATAAGAAACTACATTGCGTACTTACCTAATAAAACATATATCTTTGAATATTCGTAAAAAATCCTTGACTGTACGAGAATAGGCCTTTGCTATATTGCTAATGGGTGTAAGTGTAAACAGTGGCAATCTTTTAAGGGGTCATTGTACTCATAATTATGAACAACTTTTACTATGGGACCAAACCTAAAATCGCACATTTATGTTCGCATAATTCGTCAAAATGTGTTTTTTCGCGATTTCAGGTTTGGTCCCATAGTAAAAGTTCTTCATAATGATGAGTACAATGACCTCTTAAAATATTGCCACTGTTTACACTTACATCCTGTACAGCCACATCCAAACCGTAGTATTAATTTCGTTTTATTCTTAGTTGAAACCTCGGTAAATCCTCTCAGTTCCCTCTACCGTGAAACTTCAGAGAACGTAACATTTTAAGATGGAAATACCCACCTTAAATTAAAGGTGGAAAGCTTGTGAAACTGGCGTTTCACCTGCATACTGCAATAAAGGATGCCGCATGAAACCACAAACGACATAAGTACTACGACGATATTGGGGCAGGCGAGCAATCCAGTACAAAGTTGTATTGCTGGAACCTTGTAAGGCCGTGCCTTACTGTGCTGAAAATTGGCATACCAAACTCCCAGAGTATAAATAAATAACCTTGGACATTTCACACAAAGAAAGAAATTCACTAAAAAAAACGCGGCTAAGTGCGTGTTGGATCAAGCACAATGAACGGTTCCGTAGTTGGGATGAATTTATCCCAAGAACAAATTTAACGTTGCAGTTGAAAAACATGTTCTCCCATACATTCCAACTGTAAATGTAAGTTTGTACCTACTCACAATATTGACAAATTTACCATATGTTATTTTAAGACCGCAGACTTTTTATAGGTTTTCCTAAAATCTACAGGTAAAGAACTATTTACCGTAATTTTTTCAAAATTTTAGGCACAGTAGTTTCGGAGATAATTGTCAATTTTCATCTATTTTCTTAAATAACTTTATACAATTTATTTTAAAATTATAAAAAATATGTATTTGAGACCCTTATAGTAAGCCCTTTCATTTGATATGTCACACGGTATAGTTTGAAAAACTTTTTTTAAATTATCATATTTACCCCCCAAAAGTAACCCATATTAAAAACATATTTATTTAATTTACCCGTCCGTGTTTGGGTCATAGGTACCTCAACTTAATCGGTCCATTACATTCGGAGCAAATTGGCTGTGACAGACGGACAGACAGACACGAGTGATCCTATAAGGGTTCCGTTTTTTCCTTTTGAGGTCACGTAAGAGGCCAGATGTCCCAGACAAAATTACATTCTTTCAATGATAAAGATGTAAAAGAAAAAAAAAATGTATGTCGTATAATCATCGAAAAGGCACAATCTTTAATCAGTAGTTACCTTTTAATCTAGCTTTCATTGGAGGTGGAATATCGGTATATCCTCGTATATTGGCTGTCGATAGCGCAGTTACGATAATTAATAGGTTAACAAGCTCATCTCAAGAGCTTCATTCAGTATCAATACAGAAATTGAACTTGATCAGCGTGGGACGTTGTTCAGTTCTGTTTTATTAATTGGATCTATGATACTGGAATGCAGGGTTAGTAGCATATGATTTCCATATAATTAATATCAAAGCATGACCTACCCGAAATGGAGGAGCTCGTGGCTAAGTAATAACAGTCGCACGGGTCGATCCATCAGGTTAAGCTACGCTTGCCGGGGTTGACCATCTTTACATACCTAGACCCCTCCGTGCCTCGGAAAGCACGTTAAGCCGTTGGTCCCGGCTGTCATTCGTGGATCTTTCACAGTCGTTAAGGGTCGTCAGAAGCCTGAATGTCTGACAACCAGTCTGACCAGTAATTGGGTTGTGGGGGTCAGATAGGCCATATAAATTACTGATATTCAGCTGCATCCAGTTAGACTGGAAGCCGACCCCAACATAGTTGGGAAAAGGCTAGGCAGATTGATTGACCTATCTGAAATGTCTGTAGGTACTTATATATTTTAATTTAAAAAAAAAACCATAATAAGTATGTTCTGGTACTAATGGCCAGGTAATCTAAACTAATATTATGAAGGGGTAGTCCAGGGATGTGTAGCTTTGGGTTTCATCTCGATGGGCCTCTATCTTGGACGCAAAGAATGCCGCAGTGAGTTTTGCTGTAGACATCGGAAAGAATTTCTGATTTCGTAACCAAATTCTGGGCTGACTATATAGATTGCCATCGTCACATTAAGAAGAAGACAAGAAATTTCAAGTGGACGAGGTTGCCGGCAGAAGTTACCTATAATATAATCATATACTCGTAGGTACATTATGAGGAGAGAGGAGCTCGTGGCTAAGTAATAACAGTCGCACGGGTCGATCCGTCAGGTTAAGCTAAGCTTGCCGGGGTTGGTCAGTGGATGGGTGACCATCTTTACATACCGAGACTCCTCCGTGCCTCGGAAAGCACGTTAAGCCGTTGGTCCCGGCTGTTATTCGTGGATCTTTGACAGTCGTTACGTTAAGCCCAAAAGTCTGACAACCAGTCTTACCAAGGGGTATCGTATTACCCAATTACTGGGTTGTGGAGGTCAGATAGGCAGTCGCTCCATGTAAAATACTGGTATTCAGCTGCATTCGGTTAGACTGGAAGCCGACCCCAACATAGTTGGGAAAAGGCTAGGCAGATTGATAGACTCGTAGGTACATCATTGGGTTCACCTCAACAAGAGATGATAACCTAAGTTCGTCCAGAGCGTCTTGAGCGAACAGCCCTGCTACCAATCTTTCTGACTTATTCATATTTTTACTATTACATGGGCTATTCTCACATTACGTGTGCTGATACTACAAAAGAATATCTAGCTAGCTAGTCCAATGTTTCGTCGATAACTTACTCCCTTGTCAGCACTAACTAAGGATATACTTACTTAATAAATGTTGTCTTTCTGTACGTGTAGCGTATAAAACTCAACGATTTATGACGTCTTATCTTGTTTATGTTTTCCTCTCCTCAGTACAAAATCGGATATTTCTATTTGTTTACCGTTTTCAAGGTTTTTAGATCAAGAACACTATCGGTATTCTACATTACACTCCTTGTATTGATAAGAAGTGAAAAAAGAATCGTTTTTTCTTCGTCTCTTTTGTTATCAATGACAATTGCATTGTTTACTGCTGTCGTTCCGTCCGAGTGATGTATGAAACATGCGAATTCATCCATAAAATATTAGGTCATAAACACCGACAAACTGTAACCTTTTCTTTCTAGAACTTGATTCATCATTTCATAGAGATTAAATTACAATGTCAGCTTATCATTCTCGAATTGAAACTCTAAAAACAAATCCGATGTGATTCTATATGTGACTAAAGCTGACCTTCGGATCAATGGATTTAGGAACACAGAAAGGGAAGACCCATCAATTTTAATTGGGCAAAGCTCCAATTTGGAGTTACAACTACCAGTAACAACTAGTCCAAAAGAAAACATTGAGGAAATGAAAATGTATGTTGAAATAACAGGTTGTAACAAGAGAATGATTTGAAATAATCGATTGCAGTGCATAACAAGAAACTCGATACTTTTGTACCTTATTGTAAACTAAGAAAATATATTGCGAAACTGTGCCCACGCGAAACGCGTTCGCTTACATTAATTCTGCTTAGTCACACTGGTTATGTAATGGCTTTTCACGAGTAGATGGTGGAAAGTTGATTAACATGAAGTAATTTATTAAAAACACGTGTTGGATTTGAAATTGTGGCAACCGATAACTTGTTTTGCTTCGACTACTTTCCTAATACGGAATTTATCACCAAGTTGGAACTTACGGAAGAGCAGTGATGACCTTGAACTGCATGTCTTAGAATCAAAAATTCGAAGACATGCGACATCTACCAACCCGCACTGGGTCCGCGTGGTAGATTATAGCCCACATCATCTCGATGAGAGGAGGCCTGTGTACCAGCAGTGGGAACATTATAGGGTGATTATGCTATGGGACTTACGAATACGCGTAAAAAAAACACAAAAGTAACTTGCAGAAAAAGTGTGTTAATAAATTTCAAGTGCCTTCAAATTTGCTGGCATGCAAACTTGGCGCCAGCTAGTCTATCGTATTCCTCTCCCTCAAAAAACCTCAGGGGTCCTTAACACGACGTGCTTAAGTACCGATACTGGTGTCACCGCTCTCTCAAATGTTCTCAGGTACCCCTTTCTTTCTTGTCCAAAAAACTTGACTTAATTTAGAATTCAGGGAGCGAAATTTACATTTTAGGGGTGCTACACATTTGTTCGGCTCGGAATGTTCCGTCTTTCGGCACAGTCGGGCGGCAAAATCGAACATTGGATATTATGTTCGAGAAAAGGCACGCCACGTAGCTTAGGTCGAATTAGCGAATTATTAATGAATAATTACCTATTAAAATTATTTTATAATTATGATTGTAGTAAGAATACTTAGTATAATTATTATTATTGTGACATTAGCGAATATTACGCGACATTGCGTGACTTTCGGGCGGTTTATAAGGATCATCAACTCTTACATTATTTACCTCGAATTACATTGTAATCCCCGTTCCACGGACGATTTTTTTTGGTGCACTGGTCAACTCTCAGAGGAGCTCGTGGCTAAGTAATAACAGCTGTATGGTTCGACCCATCAGGTTAAGCTACGCTTGCCGGGCTTGGTCCGTGGATGGGTGACCATCTTTATATACCGAGACTTCTCCGTGCCTTGGAAAGCACGTCAAGCCATTGGTCCCGGCTTTCATTCGTGGATCTTTGACAGTCGTTACGGGTCGTCAGAAGCCCGAAAGTCTGACAACTAGTCTTACCAAGGGGTATCGTATTACCCGTATAGTTGGAAAAAGGCTAGGTAGACTGTAGACTGACTGGTCAACTCTCAGTGTTGAATCGAGCATTGAGAATCCAACTAAGTGCATTTCAGTGTGTCGAAAAAACACACTGTTTAATTTCAACTCTCGGCGCTAAGCACTGCGTTGAAAATCAAGTGCGCGAGAAAAAATTGCCCGTGCGAACGGGAACCAGGGCATTAGCCGAACCCGACCTGAACACGATTCAGCGAGTACATATGCCGAACAGAGTTTGCTGACCGGCACGAACCGAATGAAAGCCGAATATGTGTAGAAATTACTTCGAGTCAGGGGGTCTACTCCCTAAGCACGAAGTCCGTAGTTTCGGCCTTCGTCACAGGCGTTTCCTACTCCGTATCACTTACGGATAGATGATTGGTTCGGCGTCCGAACGAAGTATGAATGACAACACAATTTCACAGTTGTCCCTAATCCCGATGTGTTTTTGCCCGTCCGAAAAATTTAACTTTTACACTTGTTTTGATGGATCTTTATGTCAGACGGACGGATGAACGGACGGACGGATGGACGGACGGACGGACTTAGGGAGTAGGCCCCCAGATTGTTTTCAACAAACACTGCCGAATCGAAAGTGCTCGAACAAGTGTATAGCGCCCTTTAAGGACCAAACTTTTGACTTGACTTCTCGCTAAAATAGGCTTCAAAGATAGCGTTACGAATCGTGAATCTTGGATTCTAACTTTTTTTTTTTTTTTTTTGGTGGCGCTGAAGAAGATTGGAATTAAATTAAATGAACTGTAAGTAATTTTGGAACAAAATTATTTTTTAAGCGAAGGAGCAATCTATTCGTTACGGTATAATTTTAGCAAGCAAGTTTTTTAAGTAAAATTTTTATCTAACAGAAATATAATTTGGACGTACGTAAATGCTCTTTGGGATTTCATTTTCTGCTTATGAAATGTTTTTTTTTAAATTTTAATTGCATGCTTTTAGAGTTTCGTACCAAAATGGTAAAAAGGAACCCTTATGGTGCGACTCAGTCTGTCACAGCTGGATATCTCAAGAACTACTATTGCTATCAACTTGAAATTTGGAACAGTTTAAGATGACGTTTGCCCAACTCTTTTGCAAATAAGAATCCAGTCTTAAAAATTCAAAGTGGGGCTACTAGGGCGGCATGTGGGGTATCATATGAAAGAGCGCTGTGTTTGCACATTTTCAAACGCATAGTTTCCGACTTTTGATGAAAAATGTAAAAAAAATACCGTTCCCCTTTATCTCCTAAATTTGCATAGAGAAAAATCTATATTATTTTTTATAATTAAATAGCACAGTTTTTCAGAAATCAGAACAGAAACCTCGGTGCGCGAGTCCGACTTGCTCTTGACCGGGTTTTTAGGGTTCCGTACCAAAATGGTAAAAAAGGAACCCTTATGGTGGCACTCAGTCTGTCTGTCTGTCTGTCACAGCTGGATATCTCAAGAACTACTAATGCTATTAACTTGAAATTTAGAATAGTTTTAGATGACGTTGACCCAACTATTTTGCAAATAAGAAAGAAATTAAAATATTTACATATTTTTTTGCAACAGGGACTGAAAGGGCGTATTAAAAAATCAAAGTGGGGCTACTAGGACATGTGGGGTATCATATGAAAGAGCGCTGTTTGCACATTCTCTAACATTTTTTTTTCTTTTTTTTAGGCCGCATAGTTTTCGACTTCTCATGAAAAATGTAAAAAAAAAAATACCGTTCCCCCCCCTTATATCCGAAGTTTGCAATGAGAAAAATCTGAAATTATCCTATGTGATAGAAGTTTATGTAAAGATTACAGGAAAAATAAAACGATGTCTCTAAATAGCACACTTTTTCAGAAATCGGAACGGAACCCTCGGTGCGCGTGTCCGACTCGCTCTTGACCGGTTTTTTTTATTTTAACGAGGCTGTCGAGTAATGTAATTATTACAATTAAAGAACATTTATGAAAAAAAAAAAACATGTCAGCATTTTTTTGAACTAGAGCTGAAATATTACGTGAAATTGCGTGACTTTCGTGTGATTTATAAAGTTCTCTAGTCCACAGCGGGTCTAATACATCATCGTTTACATTGTTATTTAGAGCCATAAAGTGTAATTTATATCATTGGAGGAGCCCAATAGAGCAACAGGTTCTAAAAGTTAGAGCGTGAACGAGTAAGGGGCAACGATAGCCCTACGAGTTAGAAATGGCCTAGCTATTTTAATAGTCTAACGGCTGAATTCTGAAACTCAACTCAATTTTATGTCAATGTTTAGTATTATGCTGTTTAGGCATTTAGAGACAGAACGTTTGAGAGTCGGAAATCAATGAACTCGGAAATATTATAAATTCGAAAGTTTGTGATTGTGTGTGTATGTTTGTTACTTCTTCACGCTCAAACGGCTGTACCAATTTTGATAAAATTTGGTATGGAGGTAGCTGACGTCCTGGATTAACACATTAGTTACTTTTTACCCCGCGCGGGGCGCAGCTAGTGATTAATAACAACCGAATGTTATTAAATAACATCGAGACAAAATATCTACAAAATGGTTAATGACAAACACAACTTTCGCTAAAAAGAGACCTATTTATTAACCACATCAACCCTGAACTCAACAGAAAAATAAACAACGACACTATTTGATTTATCGAACTTGGAACCAGTACTTACAACACAAGTAAATAAAAACAACATTAGTAGCTGAGAGTGCTTGAGAGAATCCATTTTCTTTATCTATATCCTCAAGTGGCCTTGCAGAACACACGGGCACAGTGTGTTCTGCAAGACCACATAAGCTGCATATCTCAAGAACTACTAATGCTATCAACTTGAAATTTGGAACAATTTTAGATGACGTTAACCCAACTATTTTGCAAATAAGAAAGAAATAAAAATATTTTTTTTTTTTTTGCAACAGGGACTGGGGTCTTAAAAATTCAAAGTGGAGTTAGTAGGGTATGTGGGGTATCATATGAAAGAACGCTGTTTGCACATTCTCAAAAATTATTTTAATTTTTTTTTACCCCCCTTATCTCCGAAGTTTGCAAAGAGAAAAATCTGAAATTATTCTATGTGATAGAAGTTTATGTAAAGATTACAGGAAAAATAAAACGATGTCTCTGAATAGCACACTTTTTCAGAAATCAGACCGGTACCCTCGGTGCGCGAGTGCGACTCGCTCTTGACCGGTTTTTTTAATCAGTTCTTTACCAAATTTTTATTAGACCAACATAAAGTAGGAGTAAAAAAAAGTAACCTTTTAAAAAAAAAAGAACCATCGAAATCGGATCTCTTAAGGCGGAGATATTCAGTAGCACTCTTTTTGCTCCTTGCTAAATTATATTACTAAACTAGAAACGATAAAGGTAAACAACCTTGATGTGACTTTTTACACAAACACAAATATTAAACTACTGCTTAAACTAATGGTTCAATTGATTTAGTAATCATTATTGTTGCATTTACATTGGTTTTTAGTTGTATTTTATTTTTAAACTAAAGTTTTAAAATAAAAAAGATAAAAGACACATCAAGATTGTTTACCTTTATTTAACTACCTACCCTAAAACTTTCTAGTATAGTCAAAATTATTATTCTTGTGTCATCAATTCATCACTACACACTGCGTCTACGGCGCTTGCCCTGGTGACAATTGAATGGATAAAATGGCTATTACATAAGCACTTACCTGTGTTTGTATTGAGGAGTTCGTTCAAAGGAAGACCGTTTGTCGTCATGTCTATTGTTTACCCATTGTCTTATTTGAAGGAACTCACGACCCGGACACACGACATATCGTGTTTATTTATTTATTTATTACTAGCTTTTGCCCGCGACTTCGTCCGCGTTTCCGTTGTTTTTCGTAAAAAAGTACCATATGTCCTTCCTCACGGTTCAGTGGTTTTGATGTAACAGACAGATTAACTTTCGTATTTTAGTAGGGAAATATAATATGTCAATCCACAATACTGTTGAAAAATATCGCAATAAGGAACCGCAGAATATTATTATTAATAGCTGTGCCCGCGACTCCGTCAGCGTGTAACTCCTTGTATGTTATTAAGTTAATGTATTGGACTGCTAAGCTATCGGGAGTTACACGTGTTATTGTGAGTCAACCATAAAAGATAGACATTATGCTGTTGTGGGATATTTTTTAGATAATTTTATGTAGAACATTTCCGTCATAAATGATTTCTATGTAGCTTTAACCATTAAGGCTGCACACGCGACGGAAGCTTAAAAAATGGAACAACTTCTCCCGTTTTCCCAACATTTCCCTTCACTGCTTTGCTCCTATTGATTGTAGCGTGATGAAAAGTATACTATAACCTCCCCAGGAGTATGAAGAATAATTGTACCAAGTTTCGTTAAAATCCGTCGAGTAGTTTTTGTTTCTATAAGGAACATACAGACAGACAGACAGACAGACAGACAGACAGACAAAAATTTTACTGATTGCATTTTTGGCATCAGTATCGATCACTAATTACCCCCTGATAGTTATTTTGAAAATATATATCATGTACAGAATTGACCTCTCTACAGATTTATTATAAGTATAGATTCGTTGTATTAATAGTACATGCATTATTATAATGTGGAGTATTATTATCGAGTAATAGTAGAGGATCGTCCTCGTCATCAGCTCATCAAGTGAACCATTTTTTTGTTGCCAAGCTACGTTGGTATTCTGGTGAAATTGCAGCCGATCTTTTCTGTACAAATCTTACCGCGAAAACCTAGGTGAAGTAATCTTGAAGTCAGCTGTCAATAGTGTCAAATTGACAGCTCACTTCCTCACTTCACCTAAAGGTCCTACAAACAGGCGCACACAAACAAAGCCCTTGTTGCCAAGCTACGTTGGTATTCTGGTGAAATTGCAGCCGATCTTTTCTGTAAAAATCTTACCGCGAAAACCTAGGTGAAGTAATCTTGAAGTCAGCTGTCAATAGTGTCAAATTGACAGCTCACTTCACCTAAAGGTCCTACAAACAGGCGCACACAAACAAAGCCCTTGTTGCCAAGCTACGTTGGTATTCTGGTGAAATTGCAGCCGATCTTTTCTGTAAAAATCTTACCGCGAAAACCTAGGTGAAGTAATCTTGAAGTCAGCTGTCAATAGTGTCAAATTGACAGCTCACTTCACCTAAAGGTCCTACAAACAGGCGCACACAAACAAAGCCCTTGTGGCGCCTGTTTGTAGGAGCCTTAAGTTTTCACAGTGTGATTTTTATAGAATACTAGCTGCGTCCCGCGGTTTCATCCGCGTAGACCGGAATAAAAAGTCTATCTACATACCAAATTTCATCCAAATCGGTCCAGCCGTTTGAGCGTGAAGAAGTAACAAACACACACAAACTTTCGCCTTTATAATATTAGTGTGGTTACCGATCCAGCTGGTAGAAACGTTAGAACTGTGTTTCTCGAATGACAGGGTGACAAGGCTACCCCTTGGTTTTGCATGCAGTAGCCACTTTCCACTAGAAAAGCCGGACTCTCGTGACATCGCGACTCGGTTGGATCAACTCTATTAGAAGAAGGCCTTCTAATTCTATCTATCCTCTATATGGTCTATCCTCAGTCAAAATCAATTGTACAACAAACTCATAGCCTGCCTCGTAACACAGAATAATACAGATGGGACACTCCGCAGATTAAGTATGAAGCTACAAGTACACGGCGGGCCCCGTCCACGGGGCTAAGGCTGCCTGTCCACCGGAGCGGAGCGAGGCTGCGGAGCGGAGAAACGGAGAAATATTAACCAATAGAATCTTAAGTCCGCTCCACTCCGCCGTCCGCTCGCGCTCCTATTGGTTAATATTTCCCCGTTTCTCCGCTCCGCAGCCTCGCTCCGTTCCGGTGGACAGGCAGCCTAATTCAGTAGAAATGCCGCGCGCCGAAGGTATAAGAGTTACGTGATAGAAAGAGAGGCAATGTGTAGGTGAATATAACTGTAGGTAATTAGCGTTCTGCGAACTGAATTGCACTTTATTGTGTCGTATAGTAAGAGTCGCTTTTTATTTAAATGATTTTGCGGAGTGTCCCATCTGTATTAATCTGTGCTCGTAAACACTTACAAAGTATTTTCACTTTAATTTCCAAATAGACTCTAATGAATATTATCAAACAACAACAAACTAACTGTAAATTAATACGAATAGCATTAAATTATTACAGCACCCGACTGAATAAATTCAGTAGAAAGTTTCAGTAGTTTTGTGAACAAATAGTTTAATTTTAGGCTGGTTGGCTAAAATGGGACAGGGCGCTGAATACGAGAATATATCATTTATGTTGGAAGTAAAGTTTTTGGTAAATAATGTAGTGTCATGATGAAGGGACAGTGAATATATCGTAGGAAGTTTAATTTAGTTTATGGGAATTTAATTCTTATAACTGGTGGGAGCGTGACCAGCCTGGGACGGGGCTTACAGAACCGTGTCAAAAGGAGGAGGAGGTTTCTTTTCCCCATTAGGAGAAACCGACTTAACAATAATTAACCCCTCAAGTGTCGAATGCACCCCATGTGTGCATAAGGAAAAACCTTTAATTAGTGGTATATGAACTTATATCGCATATAAAATATATAAACGTAAAAAAACATCATCCGATGGAAAACCAATCATCATCAACAGTTGTGCACGTATGGAGTTCGCAACTAAAGCGTGTCAAATGCAATTTATGTGTGCATAAGGACAAAACTTTACATAGTAGGTATATAGGCTTATATCACATATATATAAACGTAAAAAAACATCATCCGCTGGAAAACATATCCTCATCAGTAGTTGTGAACCTATAGGGTTCGCAACTAACCCCCAACCCCCCCACCGTTGGGGTTTTGGGTCTAAAAATAGCACAAACTCAGACATGTGAGGGGTTAAGAAAAACAAAAATTTTCAGCCTACGGTAATCTAGGCCCATAAATAAAATACACAAAATTATCTTAAAAACAATAATAAACTAATACTTAGTAATAAATCTTATTAAAACTATAACTATACACGTAACGTCGGCGTCGTGTTCCGCTGCGTGGTGTCGCGTTACCGTCCTCGGAAACGTCGAATTATGATACTTTCGGCCAAAAGTCCTCTTTTAAGAGGAAACGTGGGTGCTCTTTTCTCCATATACAAAAAGATACAAACGCTCTCGCCTGTTTTCTTTCTGGTTAATGACCCTAAAGCAAAGATTTTTTACAGAAATATAAATATCAGCTACTTGTATGCCCCTATGTTTTCCTTTTTGATGATATATTATTTTTATAAAAACTAGAACCCTCAAAAAATGCTCAAAATTGCCTATTCAGACCGCTGTCAACAGACGCCTAGTGTACCAATTTGACAACTATTAACGAAAAATGAAAAACATAGAGGCATAGTATATATCCTTCTTATTCAGTTTATGAAATATCTTTTAAATTGGTTCAATATTGGAGGAGGAAATAGGCGAGAGCCAAACCTCGAAATGTGACTTTTTACATAGGCTATTTAGTCGGATCTGCAGTTGTCCTTATCGCACGAATTTGAGGGCGGAGCGCTCGCAGAGCGACAGCAATACCTTCTTAAAATACCTAATTTTCAAAAGTCTGGTCGCCGCCATTTCCTCTTAAGGTCTGTAGATGGTGGGTTGGAACTCGTACCAACAACGACGTAAAGTTGATGTTGTGGTGTTGTTGTTGTGTGTTTAAGGAACAGTCACATTTCCACCCGGCAGAAGAGACGGGCATTGAAGGGCGCTTACCGATCTCCGGCTATCATAAGGAGGGGCCTGCGGGCGGCGATATTGGAGCTGTGTCGTCGCTTGAACAGCCAGGCTCAAAGAGGTGACACGCAATGTTCCATGGGCGCCTTTAATTAAAACGTCTCCCATTTTTTGGAAAGGGAATGGTTTTTAGGGTTCCGTACCAAAATGGTAAAAAAGGAACCCTTATGATGCGACTCAGTCTGTCTGTCTGTCACAGCTGGATATCTCGAGAACTACTAATGCTATCAACTTGAAATTTGGAACAGTTTTAGATGACGTTTACCCAACTATTTTGCAAATAAGAAAGAAGTAAAAATATTTATATTTTTTTTGTAACAGGGACTGAAAGGGGGTCTTAAAAATTCAAAGTGGGGTTACTAGGGCATGTGGGGTATCATATGAAAGAGCGCTGTTTGCACATTCTCAAACATATTTTTATTTTTTTTTAGGCGGCATAGTTTTCGACTTTTGATGAAAAATGTAAAAAAATACCGTTCCCCCCTTATCTCCGAAGTTTGCAAAGATAAAAACCTGAAATTATTCTATGTGATAGAAGTTTATGTAAATATTACAGGAAAAATAAAACGATGTCTCTAAATAGCACACTTTTTCAGGAATCGGAACGGTACCCTTGGTGCGCGAGTCCGTCTCGCTCTTGACCGGTTTTTTTTACCTTAACACCGGATTACGCATAACCCAACCTAGATGATCAGGTGCAAATTCCTAAAATGCTATCATTTTCAAGAAATTGTGGGTAGTATCAAAATTTATAACACAGTTTAATTAATAATAATTAAGGTCAGCGGTCAGCTTCTGTGAATTGGAATTAGCCGAATTATCGCCAATATTTTTCGTGGAATTTGGAACTATAATACTTTTAATTAAATGGTAATAAATAAGACCTTAGTAATTACTGCTAATCAAGTTATTACGCTGTTCGATGAAAATGGTATTATGTGGGCGAATCTAGGTATAATTACTATATAAATAACGAAGAAGAACGGCTGGACCAATTCGACTACTTTATTTTTTTTCAAATATTCGATGGTTCTCATGAAGAGAAAATTGCAAGGAAAAACGTTAAAACCACATAATTTTTCTTTTTCTCATATCATACGAACTGTTCCTAGAGCGCTGTCAATATTCTAGAGATGGTAAAGATGCAAACAGATGAACTGCTTGAATGCATCCGAAGATTTGAAAATATGTATGTTTTTTTGCAACAGGGACTGAAAGGGGGTCTTAAAAATTCGAAGTACGGCTACTAGGGCATGTGGGGTATCATATGAAAGAGCGCTGTTTGCACATTCTCAAACATTTTTTTTTTCTTTTTTTTTAGGCCGCATAGTTTTCGACTTTAGATGAAAAATGTTAAAAAAAAATACCGTTCCCCCATATCTCCGAAGTTTGCATAGATAAAAATCTAAAATTATTCTACGTGATAGGAGTTTATGTAAAGATTACAGGAAAAATGAAACGATGTCTCTAAATAGCACACTTTTTCTGAAATCATCAACAAAAATTAAATATAAATGATGGTACGAAACCCTCGGTGCGCGAGTCCGACTCGCTCTTGACCGGTTTTTATATATACATTTACATATTATTTGAAGACTATTAGTTTTTACATTATGTAAAAATATATTATCCAGAAATAAATATTATGTTCAATTTATAAAATTATCACACCAATTTTAAACATTACCAAATAAATTCAACCACAAACAAACGTTCCACCTATCCATCCCACAAGTTATAATCCAAAACACATATATAAATCTGAAAATAAATAATAAGTTTAAAATATAACGCTCAAATATTCTCGGGCACTACTATATGTGCCCGAGAATATTTGAGCGTTATATTTTAAGGTAATTAGAAAGGTTACCTACGTTAAACAAAAGACTGTACAAACAAGAGCAAAAGGACCTAAAAATAAAAAATTAAATTCCCAAAGGAATGTTTATTTTGTACATGAGTTAAAAAGCTTAAAAGTATGGTCGAATTTAATTGGGTTTAGATTATAGGAGTTAATTAACTGTAATCTGTAATCAACATTATTTTCATGGTTTACAGTTTATTTTAAGGCCCTGGTTCCAAGCTTGGTTTAGCTCGGTGTGTAAGTGAAATGGCGTTATGGTCGTCTAGTTTGACGCACGAGATAGAAGATTCTCACGCGCACCGGAATTATGTCGTAAAAGTGCAAATAAAATCGTATAAAATTAGAAATTAACTATTTAATAAAAAGTAATCCATCACTGGATGCAGTTTGGAATTTGACATTTCATGGTATATTTTTAATTATAATTATAATTGCTAATGAAGGGATAAACAGCTTTTAAAAGATTATTAGGAGGTATGTTTAAAGATTTTTTTGGTGCATTAAAGTATGTTTAATTATGTTTTGGCTTCCATCACTGTATGCGAAAAGGACTTGAAAATATAATTTTTTTTTTACATGTCAAAATTATTTACGGTTTATGAGATACACAGCTTCAAAAAACCACCTTTTTGATCGTTTTCAGGAAATCTGCGCCTTAAAGGTAGATTTTGTTTTACAAATTCGAACAAGTGCGAGTCGGACTCGAGCAATAATAGTATCACCAAAACTATTACATACTTTAAATGATAAGTTATTTATTTTCTGTAAGTAGGTTTGTACAAACACTTTTACACGTCAAACATATTTTTTTTAAAACTAGATGAGTTCGATGTTTCCTATCTGACTACTCTGAGAAGAAACGCCGAAACAAACTCAGAGGTCACAGTCTCTTTTAAAGTCCAGACATAATCTTGGTCAGATCATCTTTACTTTCTACCATGAATCTTTGTCAGTCAGTACTCAGTGTAATATTTTTTAGTCTATTCTATTTTTAGGCAAGTGAGTACAGGTCAACCTACTAAGGGCTCGTGGCTAAGTAATAACAGCCGTACGGGTCGATGGCTCAGGTTAAGCTATGGTTGCCACAGTGGTTTAGTGAATGGGTGACCATCTTTACATACCGAGACTCATCCGTGCCCCGGGAAGCACGTTATAAGTACTGCTGGTCACGGCTGTCATTCGTGGATCTTTGACAGTCGTCACGTGTCGTCAGAAGCCCGGAAGTCTGACAACCAGTCTTACCAAGGAGTATCGTATTACCCAGTAACTGGGTTGTGGAGGTCACATACGTAGTCGCTCCATGTAAAATACAATATTCAGCTTCATCTGGTTACACTGGAACTCGACCCATACATAGTTGGTAGATGATTTAACTGATCCACTAAAAACTGTTTTCTCTTCTGATACACAATTTTTTAGGGTTCCGTACCAAAATGGTAAAAAAGGAACCCTTATGGTGTGACTCAGTCTGTCTGTCTGTCTGTCTGTCACAGATGGATATCTCAAGAACTACTAATGCTATCAACTTGAAATTTAGAATAGTTTTAGGTGACGTTGACCCAACTATTTTGCAAATAAGAATGAAATTAAAATAATTATATTTTTTTTGCAACTGGGACTGAAAGGGGGTCTTAAAAATTTAAAATGGGGCTACTACGGCATGTGGGGTATCATATGAAAGAGCGCTGTTTGCACATTCTCAAACTATTTTTTATTATTTTAAGGCCGCATAGTTTTCGACTTTTGATGTAAAATGTAAAAAAAAAATACCGTTCCCGTTACCCTTATCTCCGAAGTTTGCAAAGCGAAAAATCTGAAATTATTCTATGTGATAGAAGTTTATGTAAAGATTACAGGAAAAATAAAACGATGTCTCTAAGTAGCACACTTTTTCAGAAATCGGAACGGAACCCTCAGTGCGCGAGTCTGACTCGCTCTTGACCGGTTTTTAAAATACACAATTGAGAAAATATAAATTATTAAGTAAGCAATCATTAAATTTGGTGTGTTCAATAATATTTTTGGAAAGCAAAATGGGAATTATTCGAAGTTCAATTAAATAAATAATGTACATGCCATAAATAAATGAGCTCTCTTGAACATTTGGGCTGTAAATAACTGATAGTTTATTACATTACCCACAAACCTATAATTAACAGCAACATTTTATGACCGCCAAGGTTATGTAACACCACCGTGTGGAATGGAGCCTTGAACAGCTACCTAGTAATTTAGAAATATTGACGATTTAACATTAGGTATTTTAAAGTTCAACCTGTAATTTTTACTGATTAATTATTAATCAAAAGACAAAAATGGCTTTTTAAAAATCAGTTCCTTTTCAATCAATCAATCTGCCTAGCCTTTAGTAAGTAAGTAAGTAAAATTTTATTTGTTTAAACATGGTGTAC
Source organism: Cosmia trapezina (assembly GCA_905163495.3). Taxonomy (NCBI): domain Eukaryota; kingdom Metazoa; phylum Arthropoda; class Insecta; order Lepidoptera; family Noctuidae; genus Cosmia; species Cosmia trapezina. Next base: position 24,544,824 of record LR991027.1, read on the forward strand.
ATGATACATTGCATGCAGGATAATAACAGATAGAGGTAAAGAAATAGTTCTAACATGTTCAGCCGCATATCGTGGCGTACAAATTGGTAGGAAGAGATGGTGCATAAACCGTGATAATATTCATCAAAATTAAGTACATTATAGAAATTATGTAGGTACAATTATTAAATCATCATTATTACTTAAAGATTTAGTATCATTACAACTCAGCAAGCATATTTTTAGATAAAATTAAATGTCAAAGTAGTCAAGGTTGTCAATAAAAATAAATAAAAATAAATAAATTACTGTCATTAAAATTTCAATTCCTAATTACAATTATTCCACAAAAAATACAATAGACTACAATAACATGTCAATAAAATACAATATCGTCATCTCAAACACGAAGGAAAATTGTCTTCGTCCATAAACTCTGCTATAGTGTAATATGCTCTTTGACATAATAAACTCTTCAGTTTACTTTTGAGAGCAGATATATTTAATGTTCTCCATGATTTGGGCAGTTTATTATAGATGGTCGGACCCATGCAAAAGGTGCTCTTACGCATAAGAGCGGTTTTAGCGCCGTGAACACAGAGTTTGAAATTATCTCGTCTATTCCTAGGGACAGCATCAGACCAAAGCTGAAATAAATGAGTATTCGACTTAATGAACATTACTGTTTCCAGGATATATAATGAGGGCAATGTCAATATCTTACGTTCTATAAAATAAGATTTACAGCTGTCCATTGTTTGCAGTCTAAACATTGATCTAATGCACCTTTTCTGTGCCCGAAACGCTATTTCATTGTCCGTGCTATTCCCCCAAAAGATGACTCCATATCTAAGAACTGATTCGACTAAACCATAGTAGGCAGTAATTAGCGCATCTGTGTTGAGAACTACAGCAAGCTGTTTCAGAGCGTAGGCTGCACTACTCAATTTTTTACTAAGTGCCTCTATTTGAGGTTTCCAATTCAATCTAGAATCTATAATTAGTCCCAGAAATTTTGTTGTGTCAGCTTCATTGATATTTATATTATCAAATTGAATATTAAGATTGTTGTTTGTTTGTGTACGTTGTCTAAAGTGCATTACGTTAGTCTTTTTTAAATTAATTATTAAATTATTATCATTCAACCAATTTATAATAGATATTAGTGAATTATTAATGTCTTGTTCATATGTGTTTATGTCATTACCCTTTTCCCAACTATGTTGGGGTCGGTTTCCAGTCTAACCGGATGCAGCTGAATACCAGTATTTTACATGGAGCGACTGCCTGTCTGACCTCCACAACCCAGTAACTGGGTAATACGATACCCCTTGGTAAGACTGGTTGTCAGACTTTCGGGCTTCTGACGACCCGTAACGACTGTCAAAGATCCACGAATGACAACCGGGACCAACGGCTTAACGTGCTTTCCGAGGCACGGAGGAGTCTCGGTATGTAAAGATGGTCACCCATCCACTGACCAACCCCGGCAAGCGTAGCTTAACCTCATGGATCGACCCGTGCGGCTGTTATTAATTAGCCACGAGCTCCTAAAAATCAGTTCCTTTTCATAATGTTATTATTTTGTTATTTGGTAGCGTTAACAAGCCCTGGTTTGTAATGAAGTAAAAAATAGAATTTTGGTGCGAACTTCCTCAGAAGTAACATAATGCGTAAAGGCTCCTACAAATAGGTGCGACGCTTGACGCAAATTGCATGCGACACAAACGCACCGCGTGTCGCGCGACTCGCTGTGACTTTGTGTCGCATGCGATTTTGAAGGAGAGAATGATTTTCAATTTACCTAAACTCTATGTTAGATCTAGATGTAAGGTTTCGAATAGTTATTAAGCTAAAATAACTTAAAAATATAATATCTTAAACTAAAACTAATAAAAAAATAAAATATGGCGTCGAAAAATTCCTCCGCATCGCTGTCGACTGGTAAAGTACCCAAGAGACTGGCGCCATTGCCACGTTGTATGGCAATGCTAAGCCTCTGGCCAAGGTAAGTACAAGCCAGCCCTTGGGTCACGGGAAGTGTCAACCAGCCGTTTGGAGATTTCCTTAAACAAACTATGAGCACTTGGACCCCACGGCCCAAGGGTTTCAACCCCAAACGCCTCAAAAATATAATTACCGATAAGGTTATTATACTTCCGCCGCTTGAGGTTTACTGCAGCCGCAGCAGCAGTGCCAGCACAGCACGCCGAGCCAGGAAGATGGGATGGCGCAAGAGTATCGACACAAGTTGCGTCCCACACTAAAGGCCTTCCCACCTTCCATGGAAATAATGACATGCCGTCTGGTCTCTTGCCATCGTCGCGTGCCAAGCCATTGGGTTCTAATACAGCTGGAACGCCGACGGTGACAAGGGCTCGTCGGATGATGTCATTGATGTTAGCGTGCCGCGCTTAGCGACCCGCACTTCGGCTGCAAGACAGGCCGTGGTGTCCGAGGCTGTTGACAACTTCGCCACACTGACAGCGATGAGGAGAACACGAAGGAGCTCCAAGTCGCAGTGAAGCAGCAAGGCGGAAAGTAGTGTCGTCTAACAAAGTGCCAATGTTCGACGACTGTAGCGCATGAAGCCACAGAGCCGACTCCCACTTAACCACAGCCAGCAGGCGCGCACGCTCCGCAGTAGTAGCAGACGTGTCAAGTAAATTGTTCTGTACTATGTACTAAACTCTTAAGTTTAGGAAAATTGAAAATCTTTCTCTTTCCACCATGTTTATTTTCTCAACGAAATACAAAATTACCTACCAGGACACAAGAAATGGAAAATAACAATAAATCATCCTTTGTCAAGAATTTTACGAGCACATGCGGAAGTAAAAACCTTCACATGAACATAAAAAGGAAATAGGTATATTTTCCTGCATCAAAGTCAAAGGCAAAGAATGAGAATTTAATATTAATATTCTGATGTTACTAAACTTCGCTTCAAAGAGTACTCTAACTTCTAAGTCATTCAATCTGCGTTGCCTTTTCCTTTTTAGGGTTCCGTACCAAAATGGTAAAAAAGGAACCCTTATGGTGACACTCAGTCTGTCTGTCTGTCTATCTCTCACAGCTGGATATATCAAAAACCACTAATGCTATCAACTTGAAATTTAGAACAGTTTTAGATTACGCTTACCCAACTATTTTGCAAACAAGAAAGAAATAAAAATATTTATATTTTTTTTGCAACAGGGACTGAAAAGGGGTCTTAAAAATTCAAAGTGGGGCTACTAAGGCATGTGGGATATCATATGAAAGAGCGCTGTTTGCACATTCTCATACATTTTTTTATTTTTTTTAGTCTGCATAGTTTTCGACTTTTGATGAAAAATGTAAAAAAAAATACCGCCCCCCCCCCATATCTCCGAAGTTTGCAAAGAGAAAAATCTGAAATTATTCTATGATATAGAAGTTTATGTAAAGATTACAGGAAAAATAAAACGATGTCTCTGAATAGCACACTTTTTCAGAAATCGGAACGGAACCCTCGGTGCGCGAGTCCGACTCGCTCTTGACCGGTTTTTTTATGTTGGGATCGGCTTCCAGTCTAACTGGATGCAGCTGAATTACAGTATTTTACATGGAGCCACTGTCTATCTAACCTCCACAACCCAGTTACTTGGTAATACAATACCCCTTGGTAAGACTGGTTGTCAGACTTTTGGACTTATGACAACGACGACGACGACGACACGACAGTCAAAGATCTACGAATGACAGCAGCTCGCGAAATTAAAATTTTCTTGAGTTTTTTGCAATTTGCAGGTCAGTGTCAGGTTGTATCTTGATCAAAACATGATTCGCGACCGTAACAAATAATGTATTTACATAATTTTAACAATTAAAATCATCAATACATCTCTAAGTTAGATTTGCTCCAGATTCGTTTGATTTCCGAAATAATAAAAAAAATAATTTCGCGGGCTAGCGCACTCACCTTAACGTGCTTTCCGAGGCACGAAGGGGTCATACTCACGATATGTAATTGATGGTCACCCATCCATGCCTACGACCACTATCACGACACCATCCTAAATTATGTAATTTTTTTTATTTATTTGATCTATTGGTCTATCTACAATTGTTGAGAAAAGCTTAGGCAGATTGAAACAAGAATCATCATCATCTGCCTAGCCAAAAGGCTAGGTTACAGCCGACCCCAACATAGCTGGGAAAACCCAGCTATGTTGGGGTCGGCTTCCAGTCTAACCGGATTCAGCTGAATTACAGTATTTTACAACCAAATTGTAGTAATAATAGTAGTTTAGTGACTGCCAATCTGACCTCCAACGCAGATACTGGGTACACCTTTGTAAGACTGATTGTCAGAATTTTGGGCTTATGACTACCCGTAATGACTGTCAAAGATCTACGAATGACAGCCACAAAGCCCTATACAAACAATACAAAACACACAAAACAAGAAAACGTCAGAAGGAAATGAAGGTTGTCATGAGACTGTCTAACAAGTTTTCATATTAAACTTCGCATGTTAAGAGGAAACGTGGGTGCTCTTTTCTCCATACAAAAAGATACAAACGCTCTCGCCTGTTTTCTTTCTTGTTAATGACCATAAAGCAATGATTTTTTACAGAAATATAAATATCAGTTACTTGTATGCCCCTATGTTTTCTTTTTTGATGATATATTATTTTTATAAGAACTAGAACCCTCAAAAAATGCTCAAAATTGCCTATTCAGACCGCTGTCAACAGACGCCTAGTGTAACAATTTGACAACTATTAACGAAAAAAGAAAAACATAGGGGCATAGTATATATCCTTCTTATTCAGTTTATGAAATATCTTTTAAATTGGTCCAATATTGGAGGAGGAAATAGGCGAGAGCCAAACCTCGAAATGTGACTTTTTACACAGGCTATTTAGTCGAATCTGCAGTTGTCCTTATCGCACGAATTCGAGGGTGGAGCGCTCGCAGAGCGACAGCAATACCTTCTTAAAATACCTAATTTTTCGACCCCATTTCCTCTTAAGTAATAAAATGGTAGACTATTACATATTCTGAAGGTGTCGTCTAAACATATTAGAGTTTTAGTTTAACCCAATGTAGTCTGTCTAATATTACTTACTAGCTGCGCCCCGCGGTTTCACCCGCGTATACCGGGCTATAAAGTAGCCTATGTGTTAAGGCGCAGATTTCCTGAAAACGATCAAAAAGGTGGTTTTTTTAAAGCTGGTGTATCTCATAAACCGTAAATAATTTTGACATCTAAAAAAAATATGATATTTTCAAGTCCTTTTCGCATACAGTGATGGAAGCCAAAACATAATTAAACATACTTTAATGCACAAAAAAAATCTTTAAACATACCTCCTAATAATCTTTAAAAGCTGTTTATCGCTTCATTAGCAATTATAATTATAATTAAAAATATACCATGAAATGTCAAATTCCAAACTGCATCCAGTGATGGATTACTTTTTATTAAATAGTTAATTTCTAATTTTATACGATTTTATTTGCACTTTTACGACATAATTCCGGTGCGTGTGAGAGTCTTCTATCTCGTGCGTCAAACTAGACAGCCATAAAGCCATTTCACTTGCACACCGAGCTAATCCAAGCTTGGAATCAGGGCCTTAATCCAGGGTATAAGCTATCGACATACCAAATTTCATCCAAATCGGTCTAGGCGTTTGAGCGTGAATAAGTAACAAACATACACACACACTCACAAACTTTTGCCTTTATAATATTAGTGTGATAGTGTGATAATATGTATTAGTGTGATTTTTGTTAGATTATGGGACTGTTTTACCACCTACGATTAAGTAAGTTCCTATTAACTTACTTGGCAGATAATTTCATAAAATTAAAAAATTTAAAATTTGTCTACTTAATTATAATTTTTTTTTCTTTCTTTCTTTCTTTCTTTTCTATTCTATTCTAATTCTATTTTCTGTTCTTTTTCTATTTTTTTTTAAATTCTATTTCTATTTTTTAAAATTTCTATTTCAATTTTTATTTGCTTTTTTTTTCTTTTTATGAATTTATTCGATAAGTAGTGGCTATTCGGACATCGTGTTATAGGCCATGAGAACTAAACTAACTGCCTCGTCGGTCTAGTGATCGCAGTAGTCTTGGATTATATTCCCAGGTCGGGCAAAATGTTACCCGGGTTTTTCCATGAGGAATTCCTCAGTAGTAGCCCGCAGTCTGTATTAGTGCCCGGTTGCTGGCAATAGGCTCACCCCCTATTACATGGGACTTAACTAACTGGCGAAAGACAACAGCACATCAAGTGATACTCGTACCAAACTGTCAAACTCCAATTGATTTTACACCTAAAACGTTAAAGTTTAAGTTCAAAATCGATTGAGAAAATTTGACAGTTTGTAGAAACTTTACCTGCTGCTTTGCGTACCTACTATGGGTACAGTACACCTCTACCTAACACTTCGGGGGCATGGCGTGATGTTAAGTTATGTAAGAACTCAATATTTTGCTTTTGACAGCCGCAATTTCCTAAGTTAAATACGATTTTAGTTTTTAGAGGAGCTCGTGGCTAAGTAATAACAGCCACACGGGTCGATACGTCAGCTTAAGCTACTCTTGCCGTGGTTTGGTCCGTGGATGGGTGACCATCTTTACATAGGTACCGAGACCCCTTCGTGCCTCGGAAAGCACGTTAAACCGTTGGTCCCGGCTGCCATTCGTGGATCTTTAACAGCGGTAACGGGTCGTCAGAAGCCCGAAAGTCTGACAATCAGTCTTACCAAAGTCCAAGTTATTGGGTTGTTTGTGACTTATGTGAAGAATTTGAGTCAATGTCAAGATCATAAAATTAATTAGTACAGTAAGTAGGTACCTACTCCCTTAGACGTTAAATAATATCGTATTCAATATCTAACGTAAAATAAACGCGATAGGTAATCTTATCAATCTTGTGATATTTAGTCATGTCTAAAAATGATATTCACACACGTGATAAACAAAAACATCCCAATACTTAAATAATAACAATGAAATATACCTAAGTACCAGTATTTTTTCGTCATTTGACTACACCATTGTGAAGGCTCCTTGAAACAGAGTAGGGGCGAGCTTTAAGAGGTGAATAGAAATCCTTCCTTCCAATTTTCATCGATATAGTGCAATTAGTCTTTAAGTAAAATAGCTGTCTAACATCTGAACAGAGACGGATATGACGAAGGGTTCCGTTTTTGTCATTTGGCTACGGAACCCTAAAAACACTGAAAAATTGCTCCAAACTTGCTTACGATTTCACACCAGGCTTTTTCAAGATGTATTCATTCATAGTAAGACAGAAAGGAAATGCGAAAGAAAAAAAAAATAGCACCGTAATAATATATCTCCAAGCATTTTCATCTAGCAAAACAAGGGACTGTACAATTCCAGTTAAGAGTTAAATCTTTCGAAGGTATAAGCTGTTTCTGAGGTTACCTTTATCATGTGTAACTCCTTGGATGGGTTTTAGGCTTGACACCCAGTAAGAGGGTTATCCCTTCAATATGGATAACCCATTGAATGGGTTTTATACTTGAAACCCAGTGAAAGGGTTACCCCTTCATTTGGATAACCTATATAATAAAAGGATTTTGTTCGGGTTACAATATTAGCTATTTGCAACGTATGCCCCATCATCGAGAGATCTTAGTACATTGCTCCGAGTCGGAATATTATGCTTTTATCGTTTTTAAGAGAGTTGAAGTGAAACCGTTTTGAAGGGCTTAATTTATGCCGTTCAAAAGGGTTACCCACATCGTATGGGGTTTTCTTTAACTGCTTAGAAAAACCCTATCGGAAACCCTTTCAATTGATAGCCAAAATGGTTCCTTAAAGCCATTCAAAAGATGGTTATCTACATCGTATGGGTTTTTGATTAAAGGCTCTTACAGACAGAGGTGATATCGCGAGCGATATTGCGAAATTATCGCGTCGCAACACCGCTACGCGACACGTCGCGACGCGATATCGCCTCTGTCTGTAAGAGCCTTAAGCCGACGTTCGCACGAACGTAAAAAAATCGCGGCGGGATTTTATCGCGAATAGAATCCAACCTATCAACAACAGAGTTCATCCCAGCGCGACGAAAAACACACTGTTGGATTTTCAACTCCCGGCGCTAAGCAGAGAGAGCGTTGAAAATGCAAAGCGCGTAAAAAATTGCCGCGATTTTTTTACGCCCGTGCGAACGTCGGCTAACTTTAACGTCGGTTAACCCTTTTAATGGGTAACTTTAATGGTCCCTGAATAAAACTCAACTATACTTCAAATGCTTCACATAGGTACATTCTATTTCTATCCGTTGACTATCACACTTTACGACATATTATCTTATAGTAGGTACTTCATATTTTCTTTGATACGTCACGAAACCTACTACCATTATCAATTCGATAATACAGACAAGCCCCTACACAACATAGTGGCCCAATTTTTTCAATCTTTTACAAGATAAACTGGTTTATATTATCTACTTTCAGTCCCAAAATTTTCATTTCATTTCAGTCCTTAACCTCCATAATGTTCATTATTAAAAGCATTACTTTCTATATTATTAGACCGTTAGGGTCACTTTTACTGTTTTAATTGGCAACTCTGTCCCCTGAAACAGCTAGGGATCGTTGTAAATAGTACCTTTATATAATAAAGCTTTTTATTAAGTATGTAATACCTAATATTGTCCTTGATTATAATTTAATAGAATATCTAAAGGAAAATTTTGCGTTTTCATTAGTTGTGATTTTGCGTGGGTAGTAAGAACAAACGTGGGCGGTAGGCGAGCTAAATTGTCTGCTGGATATTAAAATCTATCAGTTTTCTTTGAAACAATACTATTCAGTTCACGACCAGTTTTTATAAAAGTAAGTTTAAAAACTTCAATCCGACTACTGACAAATCATGCTCTAAAAAGCATGAAACAAGACAATATTCTCATCTGAAATTAGAAAAGAACAGGCAAATTAACAACGCATCATAAGAAAAGCAACTACATAATTATTATGTCATTCAAGCCATTTTTTCTCAGGAGACAGGAGAGACCTATAAACACGGCAAAATCAGGTAAGTAATTTATTAAAAATATATATACAAAAAATCATCAATCATCAAAATGGCTTGAATGATATTCTGCGAAAATGACGTTTTACGAAAGTGACGTTGTGCGAAAATTACGTGTTGCGAAAGTGACCAAATTTTTCACGATGACATTTTGCAAAAGTGATGTTCTACGTCAAGACCCTCGAGGCGCTGGCTTAATAATAATAACAGCCGCACGGGTTCATCGAAGGTTAAGCGGGTTTGCCGCCGTCGGTTCGTGGATGGGTGACCATCCGAGAGACCCCTCCGTGCCTCGGAAAGCACGATAAGCCGTTGGTCTCTGCTGTTATTCGTAGATTTTTGACAGAAGCCTAAAAGTGTAACAACCAGTCTTACCAAGGGGTATCGTGTTACCTAGTAACTGGGGTGTGGAGGTCAGATAGGGAGGCGCTCCATATAAAATACTGGTATGCAGCTGTATTCGGTTAGACTGAAAGCCGGCCCCAATATATTTGGGAAAAAGGGTAGGCAGATTGAATAGTGCTGATACTGCTTGCCTTTCTGCTCAACCTGTAAAGGGAGACAAGCCATGCAGACAAACAAGGTGTTCAGTTAATCCGGCGTCAGCTGGCAACCCTCGCTGTCTGAGCGCATGAATTAATTACATTTTAATTTAAAGTTACCAAACGGTACCCGATTTGTGAGTCAAACAGTTTCCGACTATGTTAAGCACATTGGCGACAAAGCGTGGACTTCAATGTGCCGTTGATCAATGTGCGAATGAATTATAGGCTAGCGACAAATCTGAGCGGAAAAACTCATCAATAATTCTCGTAAAGCGTTTGTTCGGAAAGTATATCATCTCCGGTTCCAATCAGTCTATAACTCGCCGCCTTGATCAACATGCTAAGAAGACCGCGTTACAAAAAAGAACATTCCATTGAAATATCATCTATAGATGCAACGAAGTCACAAATACGTTTGCATTAGAAAAGTATTCACTACAATAGTTCATTTGAATCAGCTTAGAACTCACCGCGTTACAAAAAATAACTTTCCATTCAAATATCAGCTATAGATGCAACGAAGTCACAAATACGTTTGCATTAGAAAAGTATTCACTACTAGCTTCTGCCCGCGACTTCGTCCGCGTGAAATTTCTTGTCCCCAAACGACGCATCGCATCGCAACGACTGCCCGCGCTATTACTTCGTTTGCGCTTAAGCATCCTTTCTGACATTTTTTTCTTTTTGCTCGGCTCCTAAGGTCCCTAGCGTGATGTTAAATAGCCTATATCCTTCCGCATCGCCTGCCCGCGCTATTACTTCGCGCTCGGCTCCTAAGGGCCCTAGCGTGATGTTAAATAGCATATATCCTTCCGCATCGCCTGCCCGCGCTATTAGTTCGCGCTCGGCTCCTAAGGGCCCTAGCGTGATGTTAAATAGACTATATCCTTCCGCATCGCCTGCCCGCGCTATTACTTCGCGCTCGGCTCCTAAGGGCCCTAGCGTGATGTTAAATAGCCTATACCCTTCCGCATCGCCTGCCCGCGCTATTACTTCGCGCTCGGCTCCTAAGGGCCCTAGCGTGATGTTAAATAGCCTATATCCTTCCGCATCGCCTGCCCGCGCTATTACTTCGCGCTCGGCTTCTAAGGGCCCTAGCGTGATGTTAAATAGCCTATATCCTTCCGCATCACCTGCCCGCGCTATTACTTTGCGCTCGGCTCCTAAGGGCCCTAGCGTGATGTTATATAGCCTATAGCCCTCCTCAACAACTGGGTTATAAAATGCAAAAAGATTTTTTCAAATCCGACTGGGGTAGTTCCAGAGATAGCGCGTTCAAACAAACTAACAAAGAAACAAACTCTTCCGCTGTATTCCACCGACATTATTGAAATAATAAATCGAGAGGGTCGTCAATCCGCGAAAAATCTCGCTATTCAGAAAAATTACTTATGTGCACAACGCCAACTATGGGTAAATTGATAAAACGTCCGCACTAAACATGTTTGCTCTAGAGCGACCGGTATGATTTAAAGTTATTTTGCGTTTTAGTAATTTTATATTATCTCCGAAACTGTATGACCAATTGACATACTGTAAAGGCCAAATCTTATCTCCATGATGTCCTTGTGATCATAAAATAACTTATTTTGATAAGGATTGATGTTTTGTTGTTTAAATAATCATCCAAACGTAAGTATGTCTAAAAAATACTTTTTTAAAGCAATAAAAAATGTATAAAAGATAAAATATAAAAGATAGAAATATGGTGTCGCGGACTTTTTTGTAGAATTATTTAAAACGGACCAGACTGCCATACATTGTTCTCAATTATAAACAACCGTTTAGGCAGCGCATGCAAAAAAGTCTGTTTAAAGAGGTATTTCTTTCCGACTTGTTAGACAAAAATTGTGATAGCTCGGCTAATATGCATGATATAAATATAATTTATAGCCTATAGCACTCAGGAATAATGTTGCTTTCTACTTGTGAAAAAAATTTTAGAATTGGATCATTAGTTCCGGAGATTACCCCCTACATACAAACTTACAAACATACAAACTTACAAACTTACAAACTTACATACAAATTTTACCTCTTTATAATATTAGTATAGACAATAGTTCATTTGAATCAGTTAAGAACTCACCGCGTTACAAAAAAGAACATTCCATTCAAATATCGGCTATAGATGTAACGAAGTCACAAATACACTTGCATTATAAAAGTATTCACTACAATAGTTCATTTGAATCAGTTTAGAACTCACCGCGTTACAAAAAGAACATTCCATTCAAATATCAGTAGATGCAACGAAGTCACAAATACGCTTGCATTAGAAGAGTATTCCCACAATAGTTCATTTTTGAACTCTCCAAACTCAATTGCCAGTCAACGCCTTACAAACTCGACTATTGTCACTTCAATTTCTTTCCAATTTGCTGTCTTGTTCTTATTATTAATTCTTTGTTTTAGGAGTATAATATTCACTCAATAAAAATAGTGTTTGATATCTTCATACTTTTTAAAGGAAAAATTTCTTTGTGCTCTTTTTGAACAGTGAACGAAACTAAATAACACGCACGGGTCGGTGACGCTGAATCCTGTAGGTATACTCGGCTCATTTAAATTTTCACTTCTATCTCTTTTTCTCCTGAGATGAGAATCCTTCAATGTAAATAGTTAGGCTAACTCATTATCATTACTGATAACGATACATAATGTAACGATATGAATATTTAGCAAACAATTATCTGAGAGAACATTATCGTGTTATTTATTACCTTTCTACAACAACCTAATTAACGAATCGACCATTCTCATCACGGCGCCCTACGGCAAATGGATCATGTTGTGTGAGGAAGCCGACACACGATATCGAAAATATGGCGGAAGAGATAAAATTTGCAAGGTTAGGTTTTGTCAAAATATTCCATAAAGGCAAACCAATGATGCAACGAAATAACGGAAATCATGTAAGCCGAGTGTGATAATAGTATCACATGAGTGTTTTAATACCTAATTATGTACAGTTGCATACAAGACTTTATAAATCCTCTTTATAAGGTTCTGAAACAGTTTTTTGCAATACTAATACTCGTATCGAACATTCTTTTTTTAAGTTACGGCGCTATTGTAGTGAAACGCGCGTGCATTACAATGTTCTTTTTTTGAAAACGAGTTGCATTATGAAATTCAGTACAACATTAAAGCACCCGTTTGGATGCTATTATGGTTACCATGGTTACTATGACACTGGCTGTTTTAATGTTGGCAATAAGCTAACTGTTTCAGAGACTTTTATAGAGGATTTATGGCATGGGTGTAGATAAATAATATTACTGCCGTAGTAATTTTACTACTATCAACGACTGAATCAAATGCAGCACTTGATTAATAAGAAAAATGTCGGAAATGAATTTTAAAAGAAATCTAACATTTTATTTGGGCTCACAAATGACAAAGGGGGAATAACGCGCCTCGTCGCTTAAAGATTGTCATTATATTCAAAGCTGTGGGAAATTAGCCTAAAATTGCACACAACTAAGCCCAGTCTTATCCCACACAACAAATATTACAACCTTGCGAAGATCGTTGCTCTACCTAGCCTCACACCCGAGTCCATTGAATATACAGTAGTCAGTACACCCAATTTATCTCCCAAACCAGTTCTGAACTTCTCATGAACTTTAAAAGAAACCAGTAACCACCGAAACACGTGTTTTGCAATAAGAATTTAATTTACAAGTTACTGTATTCGTAACGAAATGTGATATTGGCGTGAAGATCTTTCCGAAACACCTCATTAATCAAAAGAGATTACGTAAAGTATGTTTTGATTATCTTGAGTCTGCCGGTTTTAGAGGTGGTAATAAATTTCAAGCTATATTGGGATTCATCCCCGATAATTACGGAAAAGGATGGTATGTAAAGCCGAGATCAATTTGTCTTAGATGAAGAAGGCCTTGACGCATAACTTAAACTTCATGGTTTAAAAGGTCAGAGTTAGAGATTACAGGCTTAATAAATTGTAGGTTATGTTTCAACTAAAGCTGTGGTTTTAAATTTCAGAATATCGATTGTATTGGAATAAGGGAAGATTATTTGAAAATCGAAGTAACGTTTTCGTAAAATAAGGCTCTCAATTTCAAAGGCCATAATAACAAACCACAGCCATTAAAACGGAAGACAATAAGCGATAAAGAATAATATCAACCTAAAACAATAAGCAACGATAGCACGAGTACAAAATTAAAACAAAATTACCATAAAAAACATTAGACTCAGTAGTGATGTTTCAGTGACATTTTTGATCTTGGTCAGATCACTGATGGAATGGTAGTTGAAAGTAGACACAAAGTGGAGAAAGAAGGCTAGATGTGTCAACACATTTCTGGACTTGAAGAAGCTTGACACAAGGCAAGAAAGAATGGCGTTAAAGAGTGGTGGAGGCTTATACCCAGGCAGTGAGTTGGAAAAAGCTGTTGATAATTCGTCATGATAATTCATAGATATCCGGAGATATGCCTTCATTGCGGAATAATAAGGAGTCCTAGTGCCGCCGCTTATCTCCCACCCAAATAATCACAACATTAACAAATAGTGTACTTACGACACACACTTAAAATTTGAACACGCACATTAAGAAGAAAGCAGCTACACTAAATCAATTTCTAATAGCACACATACATAGAATGGGCGGGGCATTCACTTGTAAACATTTGCTATTCGCGAACATTCAATGCACACGCAAGCAATTAGGGAGTCGAAAGCGATGGTCGATAATTTTTATCGATATTTAATTTTAGCACATTCTTGTATTAAAATAACTTAGTTTAATTTTCTTAATATTTTATTACCGGTTAAAGGGAACGCTTTCTGTTAAATATAATACTGTATATTTATATAATAATATATTACTTAATATTAAAAAAAATTATTTTAATCAAAAATGCCTACCTACATTCATAACATAACATCACGCCTGTAATCCCCGTAGGGTTAGGCAGAGGTGTACCCATTAGCCTACCTACATTCAGGTTTGGTTTAATTCAGTTTAATTGAGTGTGGAGTTCATATAATAGAGAGTAGGCTTGAGTCTTAGCAGTGGGAACTGTAATAATAAAAATAAGGAAATAGCAAATAAAAATCAAATAAAATTAGAATTATTTATTGTCCAGTAAAATGTAAATATTTGGATAGCACTTGACGCTTTGAAATTTTTGGTGTCACATTTTTTTGCCAAAAAGTGAAGTCTTATTATGTCAATGTATTTTTCCATGACACATTTTATCAACTGAATGATATGATTATTTAACGGTTCCTGGTCGAATTGATGAAAATCAATGGATTTGAATACATTTGACCCGATGAAGTGGTTAAGGGCTTTTGGTACCCTTTTTTCGACAATTTTTAACCATCGCAGTCTTCAATATTAATTCACTCGGTCAATAATATTTCGCAATATTATTAATCGTCTAGGGCCCACCTTACGAAATCGCCAAATAGCCAGATTTTTTAAAATAATAATTGAATATTTTTGCATATCGAACATAAATTATTGTAATTTTTGACCAAAAATAAATAATTGGATGAAATATAATATGTATTTATCTTAATACTTAACATAATTGTACTATAAATTAAAAACTTCATTAGTCAAAATCTTTTAGGCATAATATTAATTTAAGTTTTTACACTTCACGTGTAACTGTATTGAAATAACAATGTCTTAATTTGGTTTAAACCTCTTTTACTATACATGTAATACGAGAATATCCATTGAGTTCTGTAAAAAAATATTTAACTGCAATAATACGCATATCGATAAAATCAGCCGCACGCACTCGATTGCTCCTCCCTAAATCCAAAACGCTCGTTGCGTTCGGGAAGATTCGGGCACTCTCGGGCTAGTTCGTGTCGCTCGGGACGAAAGTTAGTAAAACATTTAAAAATTGATTTAAAATATAAAACAGTGACTTAATTGTTTACTTACCGGTGGTAGGACACGCCATTTGTCTTCAGGTTGATAGTATTTGACCTATTTTTTACAAATAATTACAGCACAACTCGGCATTTTGGTTTTTTACTCATCAATACGCACTGTACGCAGTTGCAAAGCGACTGAATGAAGCGTACAGCCGCCGTTCGAACATAAGACCAATTTTATAATATCGAGGCGCCACGTGCCACGCCCCCAAGGCATATCCCTCGATATCCGTGTGATAATTATATATATCTCAGTGGTTTCTCGTCAATATAAGCTTTACTGTAATAACAATTACTCTTAACTTCGGGGCGTACAAATTGCATTGTGATATGCGTATACTTACCTTTCATTCTTACCTGCGCCCGCGTTCAATAGAGAAAGTTATTAAGACCACGAGGTTATTAGGCCGTTGTTCATTTGTTTGTTTGTTGTTATTTGGGTATGTAAATGATTGTTGTTGCCATAGAAGCATGTGTCGGTAGAATTCAAGGTTGTATCTGATTTTGTTTTGTTATGAAAGTGGCTATGCATGTTTTGCGAGGTTTTTTTGTTTAGGTACTTATGCCGTATGTTTGAATGGCGTTCTAGGATAGACTGATCATTTCTCAAATGTTGATTTATTTTTTATTTTATTTTATTTTATTATATTCGGGAAACTTACAGCTAAAGTAGACAATATCCTTATACAATATTAATCTGAAGGCCATTTACAAGTTTCCACTGATAAAAATTTAAAATTTAAATTGAAACAAAAGACATCGGTACAAAATACCTACTTGTAACATAAATTAGGAAACAAATAGTACACGATCAACAAACACAAACTTAAAAACATTTATACACAAACAATTACTCTGTCGTAAAGAAGCTCTTCACCAACAAATGCCTAAGCCGAGAAACACTGGTATTGAATATATCCAAATCATGTTCACCAGACAGTTTATTAAAACTTCTGCTCGCACGGATTAGAAACGAGTTCTGCCTGTACGCGGACTTGGAATGAGGGATATACAACAAGCTAGGTTTGCGAAGCATTTTCCAGTGTGTAACTAATCCTAAAGTGCCTAACAGCTCGGGGCAGTCTATAGTACCATTAGCAACTTTCAACAAGTAAGTCATATCTGCAATGCGTCTGCGCTCATACAGTGGTAAGATATGAAACCTCTTGCATCGCGCTATATAACTGGAAGTATATTTCCTAGTTTTATACTGCAAGAACCGTAGGAAACGCTTTTGAATTCCTTCAATTCTGTTTATATAAATATTATAATTAGGGTTCCACACTTGTGAGGCGTACTCCAAATGGCTGCGGACAAAAGCACAATAAAGAATTTTAAGCGTTTTTACGTTTTTGAAATCAGCCGATAACCTAAGTATAAATCCAAGTGCTTTGGAAGCTTTATTAACAACGTTTTCGACGTGTGCATCAAAGAGCAACTTAGAATCAAACGTTACACCCAGGTCCCTGATTACGCTTATCCTGTTTATAGCAGTATTATGTAACTTATACTGAAATGTGATTGGGTGTGGTTTCCGTGTGTAGGTACTAACAAAACATTTAGAAACATTCAGTTCAAGTTTATTGAGGAGACAATAATTTTGAAGTCCATCCAAATCCCGCTGTAAACTAAAACAGTCTGAAAGTTCTGTTATAGGGCATAAAATTTTCATATCGTCGGCGTAGAGAATTATTTTAGACCGAGTAAAGCACGAATCAATGTCATTTATAAAAATAATAAAAAGTAAAGGACCCAAAAGGGATCCTTGTGGTATTCCCGAGGGTATTTTAACAGTTACAGAACTGTATCCATTCAGTACAACTGTTTGACAGCGGTTCTCAATATAAGATGCAAACCATCTGAATAAATCACCTCTGATACCCATTGCAAGCAGCTTGCGTAAAAGGACACCGTGGTCTATACGATCAAATGTCTTGCTGTAATCAGTGTAGACCACATCCACCTGTGAGGGTTCAGACATGGCGGAGGATAAGTAGTCGGAACAGATAAGCAAATTTGACACAATGGACCTGTTTTTTAAGAAACCATGTTGATAGTTATTAAGAGATTGTTTAATAGCACTATAAACTGAAGAGTAAACAATTTTTTCCAAAACCTTGGCAAACAAACAAAGCTTAGATATGGGCCTGTAGTTTTCTACATTATCTTTAGGGCCTTTTTTATGCACGGGGGTAATAAAAGCTGTCTTCCAAACGTGTGGCATCACTCCCTCACTAAGAGAACGCCGAAATAATAGGGTAAGTGGCAACGCTAAGCTTTTTGCGCACTGAACTATAAGTACAGCAGGAATACCATCAGGCCCAGCTGACTTGTTCACGTCAATAGCCTTTAGGAGTTTTAATACCTCAGTTTCGCAGACTTCAATAGAGCTAATGTCAGAGGAAGACGTTTGATAAAGACAATGCATGTTGCTATCCAACTGCGTCACATCAGGTATAGTGTTCTGGAGGAAATTAAACTTAAAAACTTCACTGAACATATTGCAAATTTCATCTCCCTGTCCCGACGAGCTATCTCCATACTTCATAACCGACGGAAATGTATTTGAGGACTGTTGCCTGCTTTTGACAAAAGACCAAAAAGCTTTAGGCGAGTTCTTAATACTATTTTCTATTACCTCAATGTAACTGTCATACATATCTTTTTCTAATAATTTAGCACGATTTCGCAAAGTTATGAATGAATCATAGTCTGACAAATTGCCGTATTTCTTAAACTTGGAGTGATATTTAAATTTTTCTTTAAGTATTTTGATTAGAGGGGTTTTATACCAAGGGGGGTAATTAGTCGTAGACTTTATGATTTTAGTTGGTATGAAAGTTTCACACAATTTATTTAGTCTGACGTATAATAAAGACAAGGCATCCTCCACTGACCCTTTGGCGAGATCACAGTGCCAGTCGAACTCGTCAAGCTTTTTCATTATAGAAGGAAAATCGGCTGATTGATAAAGCAGCTTTTTTCTTTGCTGTGATGGAAGGGCATGATACTCAACGAAATCTATAAAAATACTAAGAGCTATATGGTGAGGGTCTTCCGGAACAAGAGGGTCAGAGCATTTATCAACGGTTAGGTGATTGTTACTAAAAAGTAGATCCAGCACCCGTTCATTAGCGTTCCTATGACCGTTGTACTGGACTAGATCAAACGTATTTAAAATATCAAAGAAATCCGTCTGAACAGAGCCATGAATATTTTCCGGGCGAAAAAAGCAACCATCATCACTATGTTGCCACGTTAAATTTGGCAAATTAAAATCTCCTAAAATAATAAAAGTGTCCGTTAAATTATTCAAAATAATATCATTTAACTTAGTATAAAAATATGTAAGCTGTGTACTCAATGAATACCCTCTGTTTTGCTTGCAAAGGTAAATTGTACAAATATGCAATTTATATGATACCGCTGGCCTGGAACGCTTCAGAGTTAGAGTTACCCACATGTCCTCCGCGGACGAGCGCCAGTCGGTGCGCTCCTCCGCAATGAGCTCACGGCGAACAGCAATAAGAACACCACCACCAAGTGTCTGATTTCTATCTATGAAATCCCTATCACGTCTCCAAACAAAATAGCGGTCATCAAACAATTCACTATTGTTAAAGCCTTCTTTTAGCCACGTCTCTGTTAAACATATAACATCATAGTTATTTGAGCTTATATTCCTAAGGAAACTTGACGTTTTAGTCCGCAAGCCACGTACGTTTTGGTGATAAATATTAAGTGGCATATTTAAAAGGGAAAACAATTACAATTAAGAGTAACACAAAGAATGCTGGTACCCAACGAAGCGTATAATAAATACAGTGCGGTGGAGGCAGAACAAGTTCGTAGTAAACACAGTGCGGTGTCATGATTTGGTATAAACTAAAGTGAGATGTTATACAAATGTCACTTCTCACCACGGAAATTAAACTAGATTCCCTACTCTGACTCACTGATGGGATAACAAACAAGCTAAGATTATAGTGATTCATTAAGTAAACGGTGTAAAATAAGCAAAAGTTATAACAATCTACGAAGAAACTATTTTTTACAAAGTGTGTTACTGACAATTCAAATATAAAAACTGTGGTACAGAATGCGCAAAAAACGACTTTGAAATAAACTAGATAAGATATACAATACAAAATATCGGCAAAAAAAAGCAAACAATTAGCGCTGGTAAATAAACCCGATGTGACAAAAGCAGCCGCTAATGAGGTGATTACGACGTACATACCAGCGCTTCTCAAACCTAACCTACAAACGAATATAAAATGATGAAAGCATAACATTAATAGAAAAATTAACAAATTTTTTTCAAGTCTAGTTCTGACATAATTGCGTATGTAGGAGAAGTAGAATTCTTTTTTACCAGAATTTTGCAGTTTTTTACCCAAATATAAGAAAAATCCCTCTCCTTAGACAAAGTCTTCGCTTTGTTGAGCAGCTGCTTATTTTCAAATGTTAGGTGATCATTGACAAAAATTTTACTGACACCATTAAGACCCAAGTCAGATGCTGTTAATGACTTGTGTTTTTTAGCAGCTGCTATGAAATCGTCCCTCAAATATCGATTATGCATGGATATAATAATATTTTTAGCATCTTTATTGTTTCGTTGGGGAACCCTAGCAACATAATTTATTTGATCCTTCGAGACTTCGCACTTAATTACGCCGCCAATCTTAGCAACAACAGCAAAGAGATTTTCCGACTCTGTGACCGGGACTCCCTTAATCTCTATATTATTTAGACGCGATCTCTGCTCACTCTGGCGCATGCTTGATTACAATCGCCCAAGTCGCATCTCGAAACGTGAGACCTCCTCCTTCGTTTCATGTAGGGATTCAATCTGTTTATCAACGTCTTTCAATTTGACCTGGAGCTCATCAACCGTAACATGGACGAAGTCTAGGGACTTCTGAACTCCAACTATCTCATCCTTCAAGTTTTTGAGGTCAGAAATATCCGCTTGAATGGTCCTTATATTTTCCATTAAAAGAGGTAACGATGCTAGCTGTTCCGTCAGTTTCTTGAGTTCCTGATGGATGTTATCCAAATCACCTTGCACAGCTTTTCCAGGGGGTGGGTTAGAAGGACTTGCGAACCCAGCTTTGCAGTTACTGCACTTCCAAGTAGCTTTTCTATCCCCAAGCTTGCGAAACCCTGCCTCGGTAATTCCAGCACAAGGGAAATCAAATCGTTTAAGGCAAAGTGTACATAGCACTCCATCCCTGGCTTCGACCTGGCAACGATGACAACGGAACATGATGAATGAGCAAGGTGGCTACTCAATATGGTGAAAAATACAAAATGTAGTAATAAGTATGAAGAAATCAGTTTGTTATTGACCACGTAACTGTCAAAAAAAAAATCCTCGTCACGTTCTTCGTAAACACACCGGGCGCTCGCAGTTGTAACTAGACAGCGATACGTCACTGACTGTCGTCGCGCGCTGTTTTCGCTCATATGCAGACCGCACAACCACGACACTCCCGTGCACTTGCCGCAACGCCGCTATGACACTACGCACACCGTGATTTGCACTTATTTCCAATAACGACTTAAATCACTTCTGTTTGTTGTTTTTTGTTATTGCACTATGTTCACACTCACTACCACACAGCGTACATCAACAATCGACAGCCAAAGATTACATATAAATAGTAAAATTATTTTTTTTAAACTGGAGTAACTGACAAGACTATTATCTTCCTATGAGGTGCGTTTGCGAAGTGTTAAGTGATTTTATGTTAAGTGTTCTTCTCTCGAGTTTGCACGAGATAATATTGAGAATATCCAATCAGTCTGGATGTTGTCGTTTTTAATGTAGATTTTTTTCACAAGAAGATACTCGAGTGATATAATTGTGTGTTATCTTTAACTACGTCATATCCTAACCTAATATTATAAATGCAAAAGTTAGTTTGTTTGTTACGCTTTCGCTCTAAAAAGGCTGAACGGATTTGGATGACATTTGGCACATATATGTATATACCAGTGTGACCGTTTTTGATATTTTTAGTACTAAATTGGTATATTTGAGGCTCCGAAGAATGACGATAGCATATTTTTAGTAGACTTAATATCGGTATAATATTGGTACAATTTCAACTGTCATGGTATGTTTTTGGTATATTAACCTGGCAACAGCTGAAAAGGAAAATACGTAGGTTGATACAGTTAGAAATGGTCACACTGAGGTAGACCATGACCTGGATTAGGACATAAGATACTTTTTATCCCGGTAGTATGTTCCCGTGGGATAATATCCGACTTCCGTGGCTTTTCGTGTCTGTCTGTGTCAAAATTCTAATCTAAATAATTTGTAGGAGATAAACAATACATCACAATAACAATTCTTACAATATTAAAGTTCTCTTCCAACGAACTACGAGTACATATCTACTTCAGTAAGAACGATTCCAAACACTCACTTTACATTGTCTTAATTCACAACTTAAGTAAATCATAGTACCTACTTAAGTATTCCTAGACGAAATCTGAGCTATTTCAGTAGTCTGTCTGCAAAATGGTAATCTGTTAAATACTTTAGCTGGTGGAACATGAGTGTATGATTCACTGTGTTTCTTGGAAATGGATATGTAACGGTATCTAAGTATCAATAAGTTGTATGAGCCGGGGAAATTGTGGATTTCAGGACATATTATTATCATACTATGTGGATGATACCGTACGATCTAAGGGTCATTAAAAGCTTAAGGCGCTATGACCCGACAGAGATCGCGCTTACTAGTTTTTTGAATCCATGGGAAACATTAAAAAGCTAAGCTATCTACACACCAAATTTCATCCAAATCGGTCCAGCCGTTTGAGCGTGAAGAAGTAACAAACATACAAACACACACAGACACACACTCACAAACTTTCGCCTTTATAATATTAGTGTGCCCGCGACTTCATCTGCGATCCAAGATGAAAAGTAGCCTATGTCCTTCTGCAGGTCATGGTCTACCCATGTGCCAAATTTCATCCAAATCCGTTCAGCCGTTTTAGCGTGAAAGAGGAACAAACAAACTCGCTTTCGCATTTATAATACAGTTTGGATAGGATAGGATACTACTTTTTTTTTTTTTTTTTTTTTTAGTAGGTACCTGTTTACCTCGTAAAAAGGAATATCGCGATAAGACCCGTTCTCGATGTTGTTTTATAATGATTTACTAATTTATTTTTCCTTTGGTTCCAGGTAAGAATTTGAAACCGTTGAAAGAAATTAATGAAAAGTAGCATTAAGATATAAGCACCCTTCAAGAATCTTCGTAGATGAAATAATAAGGGAATACTCGGCCATTACACGTGGACTATGCCGTAGGCACTTTTTGAATTAACGGTAAGTCAAATCTCCTTATTTACTAGGTTATGACGTCGTCCGCAGCCCGCAGGGCCTGTCAAAATGTCAACTCAAGAGTCCAGAGCAAAATGTACAGTCAGCAACAAAAGTCGATTAACACTTGTGTTTTTTAAATCTTAATTATTGAGAAAAATACTTAATTAAAATCGGAACTGATGTAAATTTTAAAGAAAATTAACTCTTTTCTAATAAATGAAATGCTAAAAAGTAGGTTCTCGTATCATTTTGTGTTAATTTAGATGATGTCAAATAAACCGGTCAAGCGCGAGTCGGACTCGCGCACCGAGGGTTCCGTTCCGATTTCTGAAAAAGTGTGCTATTTAGAGACATCGTTTTATTTTTCATGTAATCTTTACGTAAACGTCTATCACATAGAATAATTTCAGATTTTTCCCTTTGCAAACTTCGGAGATAAGGGGGGGGGGGGGGTGGGGGGGGGAACGTCTAAAAAAAAATAAAAATGTTCAAGAATGTGCAAATAGCGCTCTTTTATATGATATCCCACATGCCCTAGTAGCCCCACTTTGAATTTTTAAGACCCCCTTTCAGTACCTGATAAATAAAAAATATAAATATTTTTATTTCTTTCTTATTTGCAAAATAGTTGGGTAAACGTCATATAAAACTGTTTCAAATTTCAAGTTGATAGCATTAGTAGTTCTTGAGATATCCAGCTGTGACAGACAGACAGACAGACTGAGTGACACCATAAGGGTTCCTTTTTTACCATTTTGTTACGGAACCTAAAAGTAGCAGTGTTAACCGACATGTTGCACAATAAAAAATTAAGTGCCTACTGCAAGTATAAATAAAAGTAAGAAAATGTTGCTGACACTTCCTTGGCTAGTGTTTATTTGTTATTGATTGATTTTTTTTTTACCTATTGTGGTATAGTAATTTGAGGAGCTCGTGGCTAAGTAGTAACAGCCGCACGGGTCGATCCGTCAGGTTAAGCTACGCTTGCCGGGGTTGGTCAGTGGATGGGTGACCATCTTTACATACCGAGATTCCTCCGTGCCTCGGAAAGCACGCTAAGCCGTTGGTCCCGGCTGTTATTCGTGGATCTTTGACAGTCGTTACGGGTCGTCAGAAGCCCGAAAGTCTTGACAACCAGTCCTACCAAGGGGTATCGTATTACCCAGTATAAACTGGGTTATGGAGGTCAGATAGGCAGTTGCTCCATGTAAAATACTGGTATTCAGCTGCATCCGGTTAGACTGGAAGCCGACCCCAACATAGTTGGGGAAAAGGCTAGGCAGATTGATTGGTATAGTAATTGTACTCTAATACAATCATCGTACATCGTCTTCACTTTAAAGCAAACTTTCAACATTTTAAAGGAGTACTTAACTGTGGAGTGTCTTGCCCATTCTTCTCCACATGAAAGTACCTTTTGGAAGGGATTTCGTCCAGGTCTGATGCAGGTATACATGATCGTTGTTTCTTTCGAGTAGTAGGACCATCCATCACTATTACTGTTTTCATTGTCACTAACCATCATAACAATCCACATAAAAAGCAAATTAAGCTTAAAGGGGCAACCAGAATCAATTCTATTTTCTTGTCAATTTTGACGTTCAAAAGTTAAAAGACACTTTTGAACGTCAAAATTGACAAGAAAATAGTGCCTATTTGAATTACATAGACTTATAAAAAAAGATGGACTCCGCGCTGCGCATATCGAAAGTGAAGCACACTAACTATGCCGGGAACGTTTGTACAAACACGGCTCGCGCACACATTTACATCATAGTATGCCGACCGGCCGCCATTACGTGACACGAGCGACGGCGTCTTTGCAGGTACTCAAATCACGCACACATAGATCGGTAGGGTGCTTCACTTTCGATATGCGTGGCGCGGAGTCCATCTTTTTTTATAAGTCTATGTTTTGAACGTCAAAATTGACAAGAAAATAGTGCCTATTTGAATTATATGATTCGACTTTTTGTAGCGACACTACAAAAAGTGAACCTAGAACCTAGCATGTACTGACTGCTGACCTTGAAATTCCGGGTTCGTTCCCTAGGTCGTCGTTCTCATTAGGAAATAGTAAGTAGCCGTTTGTCTGGTTTGGTTCCCAGTTAATGGCAATAGTTCGACCGATAGCTATATCGGTCTAATAGATATATAGCTATACGGCTATCCTCCTGTGACAAAGATACATCCTCTTCTTCTTAGCGTTTCGATGGTAATCTAAATAGAGGCGGCACAGAATTTGGCACCTTCAGTCGCGTCCATCAGTTCCTGTAAGGTGCAGACTTATAATACACCACCAATGCCTTCGGTATAGACATTGGTGTCCTCGTAATGATTCGATGCCTAACAGCGAAAAAGGGATAAGCGACATTTTTTTTTGCGAAATCGACTTACATTATATTGTTAGAATCGGCTTTTTTTCTGCGTCTATTCATCTAAGTTTCGTGACTTCGCAAAAAATGTCGCTTATCCCTTTTTGTCTGTTTGGCCCAGTGGCTGCTACTTACAAGTTTTAGGTTAGGTTCGAACTCTGACAGGTGCTTTACTTTATGCAAATTATTTCATCACCACTGCTCTCAAAACGGTGAAAGAAAACATCGTGAGGAAACCGGCATGTCCTAGAACCAAATATTTGAAGACATGTGACATCTACCAAACCCGCACTGGGCCCGCGTGGTAGATTAAAGCCCACTCCCTCTCGAGGAGAGGATGCCTGTGTCCCAGCAGTGGGAATGTGGGTGATACAAGTTGCGAAAAATAACTCGTATCGGGCGTTACCTAACCTACTAACAAGATTTTGTCACAACTCCACGTGTATCAAGACCAGTATTACCACCATAGAAACGGGTTTTGTCGACGGAAGAATAGACAAAATGGCACATCGCCGCATTAGAAATCTTTCTGAAATCTATCATTTTGTCTATTGTTCAGCTGACAAAACCCGTTTCTATGGTGGTCATGCTACTATGTTGTAAGTAACCAGTTTTCAAAACCACATAAAATCGTAGCCAGTATCGATTAATTCTTGGCGACGGGCATAGGTATCGTCCTGATAAGAGATAACGTGATAACAGTATGTGCTTTGAGGGGAGCGGCCTTATCGCTTGTAAAACGGACTGGTCTGTGCCGCAATGTTGGCAGTACTGAGTCACGACTGTGTACGGTCGGCAAAAGAATTAATAATGATAAATGATCTTTTAAATAGGATAACTGGTAATTAGTGACCGATACTTAAACACATGATTGTGCTCATGATAACAAACAACTTTTACTATGGGACCAAACCTGAACCCGCGAAAAAAAATCAGCTGCACCCTTCATTTTGACTAGTTATGCGAACATGAATGTATGGGGCAGCTGATTTTTTTTTCGCGAGTTCAGGTTTGGTGCCATAGTAAAAGTTGTTTGTTATCATGAGTACCTATAATCATGTGTTTAGCATGTGCATCGGTAATTAATTACCAGTCGCCCTATTATACTGGGTGTAATTTTAATCACCGTTATCCTCTTAAGGGGTCATTGTACTCATCATTATAAACAACTTTTATTATGGGACCAAACCTGAAATCGCGAAAAAAAAATCAGCTAAGTTGAAATGTAAACAACGTTTAGATATAGTTAATCTTTCTATTGAGCGCATTGTTGAGTTGTCTTGTGTTGAACTCGAGCGATACATTATAATTTGCGTTTATCGACCCCCCTCTGGGGATTTTATTCGTTTCGAATTGGTTATGGAAGATACACTCAATAGGTTAAAATCAAGTAATAAAAGCATAATTTTATGTGGAGATTTTAATATTAATATTTTAGATGTTACTCCATTAAGTATTAGACTTCTCAATCTGTTTAGGTCTTATAATTTAATTAACTTGTTTTTCGAACCTACTAGGATCACGGCAACTTCGTCAACATGTCTTGATAATATATTTAGTGATTGTGAGGTCAAAAAAACCACAGTGGTCAGATGTTAGGTCACTTAGCACTCTAAGTGACCTAACATCTGACCACTGTGGTTTATTGGCTAGCTTCCCTATGCCATTACATAAAAAGCTGCATAAAAGAGAATGCAGGCCTTATACAGCTAGTCGTTGCAACAAGTTTAAAAATAATATAGCTCGTAGAATTACACCATCTCTAGCAGAACACGAGAATCCTAATGAAATCTATGGAGCCCTTTTTGATGTTGTGCAAAAAGAATACCAATCTACTTTCAAGACCAAAACCATTAACATTAATGGCACCTCCGTTGGCTTTAATCAATGGGCTACTCCAGGTATTTATAAAAGTAGAGCAAGACTATACGAGTTATACGGTTTGAAAAAATACAGGTTTGATACTTCTTTCCTAGAGTATGTCAAAAAATATTCAAAATTATTTAAAAACATTTGTGTTTTTGCTAAATCTAAATTTTTAAGCGATACAATTAAGAAATCCAATAATAAAGTAAAAACAACCTGGAAAATTATTAACAATGAAACGGGTAAGTCGGTGAAACAAGAAAAACAACTTGAGATTATGGTTGACAATAAGTTAATTAGTAAAGCAGCTGACGTAGCTGAGGCATTTAATGAGTTTTTCGCCAACATACCTATTACTACGACTCGCTCCTTAAATTCGTCCCCATCTAAAGCTGAAAAACTTTTGCATAGTAGTGTGCCCAAATGTAGTCGCTTATTTAGCTTCGAACATGTAACACCTCGTGATGTAGTTAATGTTTTTAACACACTTAAGTCTAAAAACACTGGTGATTACTGGGGCATCTCCATTAAACTATTAAGTAATATAATATACATCGTAGCCCCCTATCTAGCTGTTACTTTTAATAAATGTGTTGATTTAGGAACTTTTCCTGACCTCATGAAAAGTAGCAAAGTCATACCATTATTTAAATCCGGTAATAAAAATGACGTTGGAAATTTCAGGCCTATTTCTATCTTACCTGCATTTAGCAAAATATTTGAAAAGTTAATACTCAAGCAGTTGCTAAAACATTTTAATTTAAACAGACTCCTTCACGATGAACAATATGGCTTCACTAAAGGTCGTTCGACTACGGATGCGGGTGTTGCTCTGCTGAAACACATATTTAACGCTTGGGAGAACTCGCAAAATGCTATTGGAGTTTTTTGTGATCTCTCCAAAGCCTTTGATTGCGTGCACCATGACACGCTTTTGCATAAATTACGTCATTATGGTGTCCAAAACGAAGCTCTCAAAGTAATAAATTCTTATTTACATAATAGGTTCCAATGTGTAGATGTTAATGGTGTGAAATCTTCCGGGCTACCAGTTCTGTTAGGTGTACCTCAAGGCTCAATACTGGGTCCATTCTTATTCCTAGTGTATATTAATGACTTACCATTCTATTTAAAGGGTATCTGTGATGTTGTACTGTTTGCAGATGACACCTCTCTTATTTTTAAAGTAGACAGAAACAGACATGATTTTGATGATGTAAACAGTGCACTCTCAATGGTTACGGATTGGTTTACGACAAATAACTTAGTTCTCAATGCCAAGAAAACTAAATGTATAAAGTTTGCCTTACCGAATGTTAGAAATCTGGGACCCAACATCGTCTTAGATGAAGAGGTACTTAAGACTGTAGAATCAGCAGTTTTTTTGGGTATAACAGTAGATGCTAAACTTCAGTGGGGCCCACATATATCAAGCCTAGCGGGAAGGCTCAGTTCAGCCGCCTACGCCGTCAGGAAAGTAAGACAATACACTGACGTTGATACAGCTCGGTTAGTCTATTTTAGTTATTTCCATAGCGTTATGTCCTACGGTATTCTGCTATGGGGCAAAGCGGCTGATATTCAAAATATTTTTGTTCTTCAAAAACGAGCTGTTCGAGCAATTTACCAGCTAGGAGCTAGAGTTTCTCTGAGAGAATTTTTTAAGGATATTGGTATTCTCACGGTGGCATCACAGTTCATCTTCGCCAACATCTTATACATTAGGCAAAATATACATTTGTACAGTAAAAACAGTGATATTCACAATATTAACACCAGAAATAAGGACAAATTACGTGCTCCATTTCATCGGCTTCATAAGGTTCATAACTCATTTGTTGGTCTTGGTATAGCTTTTTATAACAAGCTACCTTCTTCTTTGCTAGATTTGCCTTTTAATGCGTTTAAAATTAAAGTTAAATCCAATCTTTGTTCAAAGGCATACTATTCTATCAACGATTACTTAAACGATAAGAATAGTTGGTTGCTGTGATTAACTCAAGACAATGTTTATGTTATGTTCTTTCTCCAGGATCAGCTTACATAATGACAGGTTACATGAGTTAAGTACTAAAATTGTTTATTTTATTTGACAAAAATATAATTTAATGTATTGTGTTGCGTAAATTATTTTGCATAGAAACTATTGTATAGAATCTAGTTCTTCTAACTGAACAGACAGCTGTGCTGCTGGGGAGTTTGTTCCGCTACTTCTTCTTCCCAGCTAAAGCACTAGGAAGTGGTGAAGGGCGGGCGTTTTGTGGGGACTGTCTTACTGTAATTTTGACGTTCAAAAAGTGCTGATTCTCAGCCTAATTTGAATAAAGGACTTTTGATTTTGATTTTGATTTTTGATTCAGCTGTTTAGTACATTTTGACGAATTATGCGAACATAAATGTACTGAACAGCTGATTTTTTTTTCGCGATTTCTGGTTTGGTCCCATAGTAAAAGTTGTTCATTATGATGAGTACAATGACCCTTTAAGAGGATAACGGTGATTAAAATTACACCCTGTATACATTAAGTTAAGTAGTTCAATATTTTTTGTAGTAGGTAATTTTCTTTTATGACCTCTTATGATGTATTCTCTTCAATGCTTAAAAAGAGCTTCATATTACAATTCAAATCCTTGTTTCTAATTGATTTTATTTCCATTTACACAAATATCAACTTTAAAGCTGTGTGTATTAAGTTGATTCCAGAATGTCTAGTACTTATATTAAATTAAAAAAGTTGTTAATATTGAATTTCACGGAAATTGTTTTCATAAAGTTATTTTTCTCAAAACACAATATTTGCTTACATACATGAAAACTAAATTGCGAACACAATGCATTATAAATGTCAAAAGTAAAATAAATGGTTGGAAAGAGACTCAACTTGTTTTGCCGACCGTACCTTTATGAGGTATGGCAGGATTGCGGGGTCGTTGACTTCAGTTAAGTTGCAATACTTATAATATATAGGGATGGTTTTCGAAAGCAATATTATTATTCTGAATCGCAGAATCTACTGGGAATACTGCTTCTTTGAGCCGATTTAAAAAGATGGAGGCCAGCCGTGTGATTCTGTAAGACGTCATTCTAAACTTCGAATCTGAATCCGCTGTGAGTTTCTTGATTGGCGTTCTAAATTCAAAGTGTCAAATAAAAAACCGGTCAAAAGCGAGTCGGACTCGCGCACCGAGGGTTCCGTACCATCATTTATATATAATTTTTGTTTAATGATTTCTGAAAAACTGTGCTATTTAGAGACATTTTTATTTTTCCTGTAATCTATACATAAACTTCTATCACATAGAATAATTTCAGATCTTTCTCTATGCAAACTTCCGTGAACGGTATTTTTTTTGACATTTTTCATCAAAAGTCGAAAACTATGCGGCTTAAAAAAAAGAAAAAAATGTTTGAGAATGTGCAAACAGCGCTCTTTCATATGATAGCCCACATGCCATAGTAACCCCACTTCGAATTTTTAAGACCCCGTTTCAGCACCTGTTGCAAAATAAACATAATTATGTATTTTTGTTTCTTTCTTATTTGCAAAATAGTTGGGTAAACGTCATCTAAGATTGTTCCAAATTTTAAGTTGATAGCATTAGTAGTTCTTGAGATATCCAGCTGTGACAGACAGACATACAGACAGACTGAGACACACCATAAGGGTTCCTTTTTTACCATTTTGGTACGGAACCCTAAAAACAAGTGAGAAGAAGTGATGCGAAGTAAGAGTGAATAGCTATATGAGATGCGAGTTGTTGTTTGAATTTTACAGAATCGACGTACTACTCTCCAGGATATCTCCAGGATCTACTGTCCAGGATTTTGTAAGTATCCTGAGTGTTTACAGTACAGGGGCTGTACTATGACGTGAAAAAAGAGTATGGATCCATCATGGTTCCAGTGAGAGGGAGAGACGGAGCTGTAAACGAACTATAACACCATACTCTTCACAAATTACAAATTGTCTAAATACCTGTCAACTTAATATGTCTATAGTATTTTAAGAAAATTCGTTTAATATTTTTGGTAAGCGGAAATATTTTTGCGGTTATTAATTAATATATCTCACAAAATTACATTTATAGAACATAACCTATAAACAACAAAATTATATCCTAACTAAAACTATTAAAAAACTAAAATATGGCGTCGAAAAATTGCTCCGCATCGCTGTCGACTGGTAGAGTACCCAAGAGACTGCCGGCATTGCCACGTTGTATGGCAATGCTAAGCCTCTGGCCAAGGTCAAAGCCAGCCCTCGGGTCACGGGAAGTGTCAACCAGCCGTTTGGAGATTTCGTTGAATAAAACAAGAGCACTTGGACCACACGGCCCAAGGGTTTCAACCCCAAACGGCTCGAAAATATAATTACCGATAAGGTTATTATACTTCCGCCGCTTGAGGTTTTCCGCAGCCGCAGCAGCAGTGCCAGCACAGCACGCCGAGCCAGGAAGATGGGATGGCGCAAGAGTATCGACACAAGTTGCGTCCCACACTAAAGGCCTTCCCACCTTCCATGGAAATAAAGACATCCCGTCCGGTCTTTTAAGAAATACGAGAATGTAATTTGTGGAGATAAATAAACATATATATATTTTTTTATATCCTTTTTTCACAACGGAATCATGATGGATCCATAATCTTTTTTCAAGTCATAGTACGGCCCCTGATCAGAAGGCCAATTCTCGTACCTAAAAACATTCAAATTCAAGTCGCCCTCATGCTAGCGACGACAGTCAAATGTCAAAAATGTAGGTAAACGCTATACAATTTTTGACAGATGGGGATTGCGAACGTTGTTAAAAATATGAGAATTGCTCCTCTGATCTGTCTGTGTTTTTGTAATACTGATTTGCAAACGTAATTTAGCTGTTATTTAATTTAAAACTTCACTGTTTTGAATATCTTACATATTTTAAACTAGCCCGCGTGGATGTCGGAAAGTATCCCACGGGAACGCACTACCCAGAAATCCTTCCTTGTTCCTTATCTACATTACTTATAAAGGGAACCACTGTGCAAAATTTCAGCTTTCTATGAGTCAGTCAGTCAGTCAGGACTTCTTTTTCTGCGCTGTTAAAATATTGTTTTCAGTAGGTTAAAGAATAATAGTAAAATAAAAAACACAGAAATAAATAGAGAAAAATTTATTCTTTCGGAAAATAGTTTTTTTTTTGTTTGGCTGGCATTTTCACATTTAGCCCAAAAATGTATGGAAAGTCTCCTTTGATAATATCATAGCAACTGACAATAGACGTTGAGGGTCAAACCCTCCTTAACACAAATCTTTATTGAATCTTTTACACGTGTCTTGACCGACCTTATCATAACTTTCTTTTAAAAGAAAGGACAAAAGACTTTCAAGTTAATCTCAATAGCGACCGACAAAAAGGCGACACCCAATCATTATATCAAAGTGAGTCTAAAAATGGCGCTCCTAAGCTTTATTCACGGACTTATCTAGACAAGGCCACATCGAGAATACGCCTAAATCGAGCCATCGTACTTTCATGTAAGCTTTGAAGGCCTTATCATCATCATTTCAGCCGAAATACGTCCACTGCTGGACATAGGCCTGCCCAAGCATCGCCACTTCGACCGGTTCTGTGCTTCCCGCATCCAAGGTCATCGGTCCACCTTGGGAGGCCTTCCAACGTTATGTTTTCCGGTACGCGGTCGCCACTCCAGAACCTTTCGGCCCAATCAGCATCTGTTCTGTTTAAAGGCCTAAAACATCAAAAATAATTATGAGTCAAAGAAAAAGTTTTTATGTAGGTAGTTTTGAAGCAACACATTTTGGTGTCATAATTTTTCCGAATTTGAATAGGTACGATCATTTCAAAAGTTTTTTACTTAGATGCAAAAAAAATTAGGATTGCTCGATTTAGGAGTCCGAGAGTGTATTTAGCCTCAAAACAGTGAAGGAAAACATCGTGAGGAAACCGGCATGTCCTACAACCAAAAAATCGTAGACATGTGACATCTATCAACCCGCATTGGGCCCGCGTGGTGGATTACGGCCCGCTGCCTCTCACCGAGAGGAGGCCTGTGTACCAGCAGTAGAAACAGTATAGGCTGATTATGCTCTAGTCCTTTCATTCAGTCAAAAAAAAGCTACCTATACTTAACTGTTTATTGGTGATAACGTTTACTACAATCGCCATTTCTGGAAACCGGTGGACCGTTACAGGCCCTTAGCTGGCCTTTATCAGATTAAAGACCTCGAGGAAAACGTAAAAGCCCCATTAGAACAATTTTCCTGTACGTGTGGGATCCCAAACGGCCCCAATTATGTGCTATATGTTATGTGCCATTACTTTACTGTGTGGTTTAGCAGTGTTGAGTGGCCTATTTAGCCGTTGAAAGGCGACTAATGCCAGGAATTATAATCGCAGACGCCAAAATTAACTTTAATTAAGTACATAGGTAGGTACTAGCTTTGGGGTAGCCAGAAATTAGCATTTTTGCTGTTCACGGCTGCTTATGAAGGCAAATACAAACGGGTTTAAAAGTGATTTTTCAAAAAGGCTTTTTTCCATAGTCAATAAAATCAAAGACATTTAAATCATCTCATCTCATTTGCCTAGTCTTTTCCCAACTATGTTGGGGTGGGCTTCCAGTTTAACCGGATGCAGCTGAATACCAGTATTTTACATGGAGCGACTGCCTATCTGACCTCCACAACCCAGTTACTGGGTAATACGATACCCCTTGGTAAGACTAGTTGTCAGAATTTCGGGCTTCTGACGGCCTGTAATGACTGTCAAAGATACACGAATGACGGCTGGAACCAACAGCGCTTTCCGAGGCAAGAAATATGTAAAGATGGTCACTCATCCACGGACCAACTGGTCAAGCATAGCTTAACCTGATCGATCGATCCGTACGGCTGTTATTATTTTGTGACAAGAAATATAGAATGTAAAATAAGTCTTAGTCATAATTTGTGGCTACGATATGGGAATGAAGTAATTCCTTACTTACTTTATAGTATAGTGAATAGTTCATTATTGATCATCTGATCATGGAATTAAATAATAATAATAATAATTAATAACTTGCCTTGATTGGCCGGCTTGATTGGATTCGCAAGAGCAAACGTGCTCGGAGGAAGGAAGTATCCCAGTAAGATGCTGGTAGGGATCTTGACCGTACTTCCGGGATTGTCCTGATAGCCGTGGGATACCTCTCCACTCCTCACAAGCGCCTCAGGACATGTTGCCCCCTTGCCGCTATGACACTATGTGCTAGCGACCGTTTCTGGGGGCCCATTATTGAGTGTGCAAGTCACCCCCCGCCATTTTAAATGTGTATATTATATTACATTGGTAAGGCAGGGGACATAGTTCTTCCATAGTTTAAGGTACCCGATCCACTATAGCCACCCAAACCCATAGCCCAATATGTTTTGTTTCCATGTTCTGCAATAGTCCTGCACCAACCAGGGTGCACTTGCATAGTGCATACAGGGATAATCGTCGGCTGGTGCCGCCTCGTCACTTGAAATTGTCTAAGGGGCCTCTGCGAGTTGGCTTCAGCCCCTCGTACGCCATCCAAAGGTCCGGGACCCCAGGGTCCCGAGATATGTAAAAGACATAAAAAATAATAATAATAATTATTATTATTTTTTATTTTTGGATGATGCGCAGTGGAAGCCTGCGAAATTCATTTTTTTTTGGCAAATTAGACGTTAGATTTTAACGAATCTGCACGAAATCTAACTTGGAGAGATGTATTGAGAATTTTTATGGTTAAAATTATGTAAATACATTATTTTTTATTGCCGCGTGTCATACTTTGATCAAGATACAACCTGACACGGATCTGCAAATTGCAAAAAACCCAAAAAAAATAAAAAAAAACCGGTCAAGAGCGAGTCGGACTCGCGCACCGAGGGTTCCGTTCCGATTTCTGAAAAAGTGTGCTATTTAGAGACATCGTTTTATTTTTCCTGTAATTTTTACATAAAGTCTACACAAAATAATTTCAGATTTTTCTCTTTGCAAACTTCGGAGATAAGGGGGGGGGGACGGTATTTTTTTTACATTTTTCATCAAACGTCGAAAACTATGCGGCCTAAAAAAAGGAAAAAAAATGTTTAAGAATGTGCAAACAGTGCTCTTTCATATGATACCCCACATGCCCTAGTAGCCCCACTTTGAATTTTTAAGACCCCCCTTCAGTTCCTGTTGCAAAATTAATTTATTTCTTTCTTATTTGCAAAATAGTTGGGTAAACGTCATCTAAAACTGTTCCAAATTTCAAGTTGATAGCACTAGTAGTTCTTGAGATATCCAGCTGTGACAGGCAGACAGACTGAGTGACACCATAAGGGTTCCTTTTTTACCATTTTGGTACGGAACCCTAAAAATTATTTTCGCGGGCTACACAGCGCAATCACCTTAAAGGCGCCTGCCTGTTCGAAGGAGCCTTGAAGCTTACGCCACAGAATAAATAATAGTACTAACGCTTACACTTTAATCTTAAGTAAATCATGAAAATGGCGAAAGCAATTTAAAAGGATTTTAACTCAACCACTCTGCTTGATTTATTATTTTTATAACCATCAGGATAGATTATGTTATTATTACACAAGGCTATACTTAAAATCCCCACTGGAGAAGAAATGGATCTTAGAATGAATCGATTTATTTTCTACCTAGTGACAATTAATCTATCTGACGTCAAGATACTAAAATACCTACCAAATACCGGAGGACCGTCTCATCGCAAATTCATCGTCATCGATATTAATTTGGTCTTAATTGATATTAGTTTCGTCTTTATGATAGTATTCCCGGTGGACGAAACAGCTAGGAATTTGGGCTTCAGAGTAACTAGTATGGCGAATGTTTCAGTAACTTGGACATCGAAATTGAAAATTTGGTATTGAAATGGGGAATAGATACTGCCCGTTGAGTTGGTATTAATTGAGGGGCTTGTGGCTAAGTAATAACAGCACGAACAAAAACATGGACCTTTGACAGTCGTTACGGGTCGTCAGAAGCCCGAAAGTCTGACTACCAGTTTTACCAACGGTTATTGTATTATCCTGTAACTGTGTTATGGAGGTCAGATAGGCAGTCGCTCCATGTAAAATTCTGGTATTCAGCTGCATCCGGTTAGACTGGAAGCTGACCCCAACATAGTTGGCAAAAGGCTGGGCAGATAATGATGAGTTGGTATTAATTGCTTTATCTGCAAAGTTTATTACACTTCGGAATTTTGAAATAAGGAAGGTAGGCGAGAGGAAATGCAAAGACCATCTTGATTCCTAAATCAAGAGTGGTAAATAACCACCAGAGAGAGAGAGAGAGAGAGAGAGTGGTGGTGGTGGTGCTGTGGTAAGAGTGGTAAATCAAGAGTGATGTCCTTAGCTAATAGGTACCACAAGCTATTTAATTGCTAAAACATTTACTCGACTTTAGAATCATCTCAGCGCTGCATCGTTTTTTTGCCTTTAAATTTACTGCTCAATTTCATTGTTAGATTTAATCAGGATAAGTACTTCTAGTCGTAAATAACCAGGCTTTAAGATCATGTTTTTCACGAATACGACAGTCATTTTCGTCACCTTCAAACAAATTGAAGGTTTTTCTGCAAAATCTCGCTAGCGTTCGCAAAATCTCATCTCGCATACGAGTACTAAACTTTTGCAGTTACAAAGTTTAACGTTACTAGGTACTAACACAACATATACTTCATAGTAAACTTTCAAATGAAATACGAAATAGCTCAGTAGTCGTTTACTTAATATGCGAAATTTTACAATATCCGACGATGCTTCATAACTTGCCTAGTTTTCACATCGTCATAAAAGCACGTATCTTACTTAAGTTTTGTTAATTAAGTTACTGCTTATATAGCTTTTACTTACCGTAAATAAATGGAAAATAAAAATACAAAAAACCGACCAAGTGCGTGTCGGACTACGCACAATGAAGGGTTCCGTAGTTGGAATTAAGTTAATTATCCCAAAAACAAACTTAGCATTATAGTTGAAAAACATGTCCTCCCATACATTCCAACAGTAAATGTAATATTGTACTCACAATATTGAGTGATATACCATGTTATTTTAAGACCACAAACTTCTTATAGGTTTTCCTGTAGGTAATCTACAGGAATATAACTATTTTCTGTATTTTTTTAGATAAGGGGGGGCAATGGTCAATTTTCGTCTATTTTCTTAACTAACTTTAAAACGATTTATTTTAAAATTATTAAAAAAAATATTTGAGACCCTCACAGTAAGCCCTTCCATTTGATATGTCACATGGTACAGTTTGCAAGACTTTTTTTTTAACCGACTTCCAAAAGGAGGAGGTTCTCAATTCGTCGGAACCTTTTTTTTTTTTTTTTTTTTTTTTTTTTTTTTTTTTTTTTTTTTATGTATGTTCCCCGATTACTCGAAAATGGCTGGACCGATTTGGATTTTTCTTTTTTTGTTCGAAAGGGTATACTTCCCAAGTGGTCCCATGATCATCAAGTCAGGATCTGATGATGGGATCCCATGGAAATCGAGGGAAACCCTCAAATTTTATTGGCACACCTATATCGATTTCGGTATTTTTTATAGTAACTCGTGCTCGTGCTCTCGGAAAATACCATTCGGTGAACTGGAACTGATGATGAAGACCACAGAGGGCCATCGGAAATACTCAATTATATCTAAGTATATCACAGGTTGCGATTCGATTACTTTAATATGGTTTATGCTCGTCAAAATGCATAATGGTAATGGTGACTTCACCATGAGCTCCAGTTCTCCTGGTTCTTACTAGGAGAACTCCTCAACAATTAACGTCCCTGCATCGGGAAAAGCAATATTTTGTAAAACGTGATGAGCAGTTGACATTGGGTTATTGTAACTTAGATAAATTACAAACTGAACCACTAAAAAGTGAAAAATAAAAACTTTTTTACAAAAAAAAAAACCGACTTCCAAAAAAAACACTACAAACTGAAAAATAACTTTAATTTCGGAAGTCGGTGGCAAAAAACTAAAATACAGATCCAAAGACACCGACTTCCGAAATTAAAGTTATTTTTCAGTTTGTAGTGTTTTTTTTGGAAGTCGGTTTTTTTTTTTTGTAAAAAAGTTTTTATTTAATTATCTTATTGGCCCCCTAAAAGTGACCCCCATATTCAAATTTAATTTATTTACTTTAGCCGTACGTGTTTGGGTCACAAAAATCCATATGTGTACCAAATTTCAACGTAATCGGTCCATTAGATTCGGAGCGTATTGGCTGTGACAGACGGACAGACAGACAGACAGACACACGAGTGATCCTATAAGGGTTTCGTTTTTTCCTTTTGAGGTACGGAACCCTAAAAAACACCCTTGTGCGTTTCGGGCCACGCGCAGTAGGTTAGGGTTTCGTAGTTGCACAATAATGCGGACTAAGAAGGCTTTTTGTTGTTTCATGAATATTTGACTATTACTCGTAAACTTGAAAAGCCTACTTAGCTGTGATAGTTTTCCTTTTAACTTCGTTATAAATACTACTACTGTGAATTTTTTTTACCCATCCAAAACTAACCTTTTAGCTGGCACACATAACTCTAACAAAAATTTGCACTTTAAAGCTTAATATTTCAGAAACGGATCCCTAAATCGAAAAATGGTTTTCTCAAACCCGCATAGCTT
The DNA here is from genome assembly GCA_905163495.3 of Cosmia trapezina. NCBI lineage: Eukaryota > Metazoa > Arthropoda > Insecta > Lepidoptera > Noctuidae > Cosmia > Cosmia trapezina. The sequence continues at coordinate 24,583,576 of LR991027.1, forward strand.
TCTTGTACTAAGAGTATCTGAGCTAAGCTGCGGACGGACAAACGGGCAGACAGACGGACGAACATAGCGAAACTAAGCGTTCCTTGTCGACTACGGAACCCTAAAAAGATTGTCCAAGATAAGTGGAGGAGTCACAGTTCTAATTACTTAAATACTCAAAATATATTTATTGCTTTCCTAAGTTGTGGAAAGCAATAAACATATTATGTTGTTTGGTTTTACAAAGATATGAACATTGTAGCCCTTTTTGGCACAGTAAAGTAAAATAGAGAAAGCAAGAGGACTTTAAATTAAATTAAAATGGAACTTCATAAAATTCGACACAAGAAAACAGAGCAACAGGAATTGTGGACGACAATTTTCGGGGTCTTGCTTTTATTATTTGACTGCTGATGCTGAAAATACTAATTGGCGTCAACCTACTTTAGTAACTAATGTTTTGATTTTCATGTTGCGGAAATTGTTAAGGCTCCTCCTCCCTAAAACACGGCGCAACTAAGTAACTTTGTGACCATCTTTTACAGTAACTATAGCATATTTTTGATAGGAAAAAATACACAGCAATCTACAGTACATAAGAAGTGATTTCATGTGTCCTGAAATCTATTTTAGTTTGTAGAACTAAGGAAAAAAAGAACTAAAGCCAGGTCTATTTCTGTCTATTTTTTCTAGTTTTTACCATATTACTCCTACAATTTTCATTAAAACTGTTCATAAAATTGTACAGTTCTTTACAAAATAATAAGGAATGATTTCATGTCATTACTTTTTTAGTCCAATCAATAGATTTTTTGTAAATCGATAATTACTTCATATTTTGCATGCGTTGTGTCATCCGCTTCTCTTTCTTTTCTATGCAGTCCGACAGTGACCGCGCTTTTTACGGCGGACAAGCCTTAAAGTGAACCCAAGAAATCGCTTCCTAAACTTCATTTCAAGTGTCTTTTGTTCATTTTCTGTATATTGTTTGGTCTACTATCTTCTTCTTATGACTGAAGCTGTGGCGAAACCAGGCCTGGGTGCACTCGGCATTTTATGAATCTACAAGTACGCGGTGGGCTCGACTTGTCGACGCAAATTTAATCTGGGCTGCCGCGAACCAGCCGGCTCGCATGTTAGTTCGATACTCGCTCACGCGCCGCGTCGTAAAAAAAAACCGGGCAAGAGCGAGTCGGACTCGCGCACCGAGGGTTCCGTTCCGATTTCTGAAAAAGTGTGCTATTTAGAGACATCGTTTTATTTTTCCTGTAATCTTTACATAAACTTCCATCACATAGAATATTTTCAGATTTTTCTCTTTGCAAACTTGGGAGATAAGGGGGGAACGGTATTTTTTTTTACATTTTTCATCAAAAGTCGAACACTGTGCGGCCTAAAAATAAATAAAAATATGTTTGAGAATGTGCAAACAGCGTTCTTTCATATGATACCCCACATGACCTAGTAGCTCCACTTTGAATTTTTAAGACCCCCTTATTATGAATTATGTATTTTTTTTGCAACATGGGGTGAACCCCATGTTGCAAAAAAAATACATAATTATGTTTTTATTTCTTTCTTATTTGCAAAATAGTTGGGTAAACGTCATCTAAAACTGTTCCAAATTTCAAGTTGATAGCACTAGTAGTTCTTGAGATATCCAGCTGTGACAGACAGACAGACAGACTAAGTCACACCATAAGGGTTCCTTTTTACCATTTTGGTACGGAACCCTAAAAAGGCAACCCTAACTAAGAGCTACGCGATAGAAAGAGAGGCAAGTTCTAGGTGAATACAACTGCAGTTAATTAATGCTGTGCGACCTGAATTGCACTTAATTGTATCGTAGCAAGAGTCGCTATTTATTTAAATGATTTTGCGGAGAGAATCTTCTGTACTTGTACTATTATGTATTATGTGGCAAGACAGTACTCCCTTTCCCAAACCATACGTTCCACTTGATGAAGATCTCCCTTTACATGAGTAGCATTGGGCAACCAGGAAGTCTTTAAACAGACTCAGGACCCAGGTTGGCCGCAGCAAGGAAAACCAGTTCAGGTGGAGATTCATAGTCGACTCCGCCTTGGAGTGTAAATGTGATGCTGTTCCACAAACGATGGGGCAGTTAATATCATGTCTTGCATGTCTTGTCAGCTGCATATTACAGGAACTGGTGGATGCTGGTGATGGCGCCAAACAATCAATCAATCTGCCTAGCCTTTTCCCAACTGTGTTGGGGTCGGCTTCCAGTCTAACCGGATGCAGCTGAATACCAGTATTTTACATGGAGCGACTGCCTGTCTGACCTCCACAACCCAGTAACTGGGTAATACGATACCCCTTGGTAAGACTGGTTGTCAGACTTTCGGGCTTCTGACGACCCGTAACGACTCTCAAAGATCCACGAATGACAGCCGGGACCAACGGCTTAACGTGCTTTCCGAGGCACGGAGGAGTCCCGGTATGTAAAGATGGTCACCCGTCCACTGACCAACACCGGCAAGCGTAGCTTAACCTGATGGATCGACCCGTACGGCTGTAATTACTTAGCCACGAGCTCCTGGTGGCGCCAAACACGTAGCCGAATTCTGGGCCGAGTCCGTTCATATTGCCATCGATACGCTAAGAAGAAGACTGTCTTCTTGTAGTCTACTCCAGCTATCTTTTTATACAACCAACAGAACAAGGACATGATTTGTAAAACTGACTATACAAAAAATCATCACATTCCTATCTTGGTAGCTCTGGACTGAGAGAGGTGGAAAGAGAGTAGGGAGGCCTTTGCCCGGTTGTGGGACAATTATAGCTACTATAGAGGCATGAGGAACAGGGTGTAAAGTTCACTCATCCTCCATAGAAAAGGGAGGATCCTCCGACCAGACGGGTGTTGTGTCTGGTGGACAACTGCCCGAAGTATGAGGTCGGGACGTTGTATATAATATGCTAGTCGCGCGGTAAACTCTAATTGCGCAATGCAGGATTTTTGCGTGACGTCAGTGTGATGCATAGTTCGTATTTGGCGATGTAGATGCCGCCACACTACTAAAAAAAAAGTCGCCGAAAATTCAATTCATTAAAAATACTAATGCAGTTCTACACTGAAGGTTGAACGCAACTAGTGCAATAATCATGTACTAAAAACTCACGTTTGGCACAAAAGTTGAACTTTCTGGAACTGCTAATGCAGTTCCAGAAAGTTCAAACGCTAAGTGCACTATTGACTCGGCTAAATGGATCAGTGTGTATATTAGTATGTTAATATCAACTGGCTCTATGTTGATACTGTTATCAAAAAGCTCATTCTAAGAAAATAAAAACAGTAAGTCAATTATGTGTATAATACCTATGCGTACGGTATGAGGTTGCAGAATATTTACATTAGTAATTTTTTGTAGCAAAACTTCTTAGGCGGCGATTCGATAATTGGACGAGAATTGAGATTGAAATTTCAAGGACGCGTCATGTTTAGGCACATTTCGTTATATGAGAGAGAAGAAAGATATATAAGTCTCTGTCTCTTGCAATCAATCTTTTTTTAACAACATTTTTCTGAATAAACTTACGAAAGACTCTAAGAAGTTCTAAGTACATATCTACAAACCAAAACGTTTCCTTACATATTTTTTTGAAGTGAAAACTTTTGTTTCGATTTTTGGTTGGGGGAAATTTTACGAGTTCGCGTCACCGCTACACCTCGACACCGCGACATGCTATGCATAGTTTTATACGTTTAAGTTATCACTTCTGTCGGGTGTTCCCATGACTGTCCTTTTTTTTTCAATTAATTTACAAATAATTATCATGTATTTTATACGTATAACATCACTGTAGTAATCATCATTGTTTTAAGCTCTAAATGAACGGCTCGCCATCACAAAAATGAACCCTGAGAGGTTTTCGTTATGTGGCTAAAACCAATGTAAAATAAGCTTAAGTATTTTCGATATAAATAAATAATAAGTTAATCTGAAAAGAAGAAAAAATTTATTGAGGAAACCCGGGAATGTCCGGGATCTTTGTATGCAGAGAGCATTTGCCCTGAAGAAAAACAATAACTGTCTGGAATTTAAAGTACGCAATCTTTTCAACCTTTTCGACTACCATTGGAACTTTGGAAGTAACATATTCTTTGCAGGAAGTAAAAATATAACCCACCTAGTATAATAAAGTTCAAAGAGCAAAAATAGGTGGTCTGGGCCCACTTTCGTCTCAAGAATCACCCACTAATGGCAAAGCCAACTTCCTTGATACTTCAGGGATCAAAAGTGCAGGTTTTCTATGCATATAAGAATATAAAACATCAAAGGACATACAGCCAATGTTACCGACTCTCAAAGGCTACAATAGTTTGAACAGCTGCCATTATCTTCAATTGGCTCGACTTGAGACACAATTAAATAAACTCCATGTTTTTGTTTAATTCCCTGATCAGCTTCCGAAATTAAACAGCTCCTATTTCTTTGGAAGTTAAACGTAGTAATTACTTGGCGTTTTAAGTTAAAAGGTGAGTTTGTTTATCTTTGGGAAGTTTACTCTTTACGTTGCCGATGCCGATCTAAGTGATAATGGTATTAGATTAGGTAAAGTTGGTCTAATTTGCTTCCCAGTTACCGCGTCGTTGGCTTACAGAAAATTAATGATGAATATAAATGATGATGGGGGAACGAAGGCCAAATAAAAGATGGAGGGATTGTGTCAGGAATGATATGATAGATAAGGGAGTGAATGATAGCGTGACGGTTGACAGGGGAGAATGGAAGAAGAAAACGTGGGGTTGGCGCATACATCACGTAGCACAAGGGTAGAAAGATGATGATGGTTCACAGAAAAGGAATACTCTGGTTTCTATGGGATTTTTAAATGAAGTTTTTCTCTTCAATAATGTAATTTGTTCCTTATATCGTTATACAGGGTGTCCCGTAAATAATGGATAATCTCTTAAGGGGTCATTGTACTCATCATTATGAACAACTTTTACTATGGGACCAAACCTGAAATCGCGAAAAAAAATCAGCTGACCAGTACATTTATCTACATCAAACTCGTCAAAATGTAGGGAGCAGCTGATTTTTTTTTTTGCGATTCCAGGTTTGGTCCCATAGTAAAAGTTGTTCACAATGATGAGTACGATGACCCCTTAAGAGATTATCCATTATTTACGGGACACCCTGTACGTTTTGGAACACTTTGTTTGAAAACCGGCCATTAACACAAACTTCTGTTCCTAGATTAAAAGCCAAAACGCCCAAAACTATAGCCATCTCGCTTTGTTTCTCACTAAATGATAATACCACCGGATATGATTTAAGACTTACGCATTGCGCTTAAAACCGCTTTCAGTCCGCTAAGCCCAAAGTTTTTCATAATTAGGCGTCCGTGACCAAACCTTTTGCCGTTTCAGGCTCAAAGAACAAATCCTGGCAAAAAATATAAGTATACAAATTGTCGTTTTCTTAACTGCGGTAAACTTAAATAAGCTCAGGTGTTTAGTAGCGAGGCTACAGATTCGATTCCCAGCGGGGGTCGTTGTAATTTGTAATCTTATTAGTACAGCGCTCTTGAGAGTGGTGGTGGAAAATAAGTTTTTAGAAGGCACGTTTTTCTAATAATTAGGAAGTAACAGTTCATGACACGTTTTTTACAATAAATTTTAAATACTTGGGCCCCTTTTTTTGTGGATGGGAAATCATCAAATAACTTCTCCCACTCTGGGTGGAGCGGAAGGGCGTGTCAGACTTTTACTGAGTAAAACCCACCCGTGTTCCTTCAGTTGCCTATGCCAGGGCCACGGTATCTTTTTTAAACTACCCGCGACCCCAGCGGCATCGGCCCTATTGGACCCCATCTTTTGCTGACATCTCTTTGAGGCGCGCGTGGAACACAATGCGCCGTCGACTCGGGTCTGGTCCTTACCGGACGGCGAGCTACCCGCTGCTCACCGTCCGCAGGCCCGCGCCTACGGTGGCCGGAAATCGCCTCTTGATCCCGCCGCCCAGGGCGTCTCCTGCGGCGACTGAGGGCGTGAGGCTGCCTCTCCCTCACGCGTTCCGCCTCCTCCTTCGCGAGCATTACTGCTTCGCAGTAGGTGACGGCCTCCCATGCACTCTCGCTCCGCACCATGGCCTGGAACAGGGGCCCTACCACAGTCATTTGCATGGCAGGCGATGTGCAGGGTGACAGTTACAATGTAAAATTGCGCAACACACTATCACTATCAATCGGATTCATTTTGACAGTTCAACCGCATTCATTGCGTTATTTCCGTTGTCAAGCAGATTTTTTTTGTACATATGAAGCAATGGAATAGCAATTTGCCCCCCCCCCCCCCCCCGTATCCGAAACTACTGAGCCTAGACGTTTGGAAAAAATACAGAAAATAGTTCTATTCCCATGTACCATGTTATTTTAAGACCAGACTTCTTCAGGAAAACCTATAAGAAGTCTGGTCTTAAAATAACATGGTAAATCTCTCAATATTGTGAGTACAAACTTACATTTAAAGTTGCAATGAATGGGAGAACATGTTAAGTTTTTCTTGGGATAAATTCATCCCAACTACGGAACTCTTCATTGTGCGTGGTCCGACACGCACTTGGCCGGTATTTTGTATCTATCGGTCCTTCTAACCCTATTTCTGTATAGTGACGTAACATTGAAGGTTTTTATTCGATGTCCGAAGCAATTTATTCGTGAAATGTGACGAGTGTCAGGGGACTCTAGTCCCGGGTTGTAGGTACAACATTGTTTACGTTTTAAACTTGTGTATTCAATAATGTTACATTACAGTCGCTGATTTTGAAAGGTATTTTGTTGAAAGGTAGGTAATGTTTGTAGGTATGATAATTTCAACTTGAAAGATTTATGTAACCAATATTTTGTAGCAATATTTGGATTTAAGAATGTCCATGAAGTTTCTTTTTCATAGGAACAGGAATCTACTACGCTTTGGAATGCATGACTAGCTTCATCTTTTTGACTGACCGACTCCTTGACAGTTCAAAAGTGCCTGTAATTGGTTTAATTTAATTGAAATAAATTGAATTTGAGTGTTGATTTTCTTGTGAAGATGGTTGGTTTATTATATTCATTCTCATTGCCATTTAGTATCTGAAAAATCCTAGCCTTTTTTTTTATCCGTGTTCCTTCAGTTGCCTATGCTAGGGCCACGGTATCTCTTTCGAACAACCCGCGACCCCGGCGGCATCGGACCTATCAGACCCCATCATTGCTGACCTCTCTTTGAGGCGCGCGTGGAACATAACGCGACGTCGACCCGGGCCTGGTCCTTACCGGACGTCGAGCTACTCATTACTCGCCGTCCGGAAGCCCGCGCCTACGGTGGCCAGGAATTGGCTATCGATTCCCGCAGCCCAGGGCGTCTCCTGCGGCGACTGAGGGTGTGAGGTTGCCTTTATCTCACGCGTTCCGCCTCCTCCTTCGCGAGAATTACTGCTTCGCAGAAGGAGGTGACGGCCTCCTATGCACTCTCGCTCCGCACCATGGCCTGAACCAGGTTCCGACGCGAGATATCGCCGCCCTATCCAATTGCCTACGGTTAGGTTAGCTAATGCCCGGTCGCTGAGGTTTTTAAACGGAGTTTACCCATTCGATAGTGATTATTGGTTCGATAATAGTGTTTCTGAACACTTCGGGAAGAATTTAGCTTAAAAGTCGAGTGAATTACTATCGAGGCTTTATCTGAGGACCTCAAAAATCAAGCAATGGAAGAGAGTACCGCCAACTAGCCATTGAGATAAAAATCATAAGTCTGGAGATATGGAACATTTTGAAATTTCCTATGCTCACATTTTTAGTCAGACAAGGTAGATTTTTTTGACCTCACCAGACCCACCTCATCTCGTCGCTAATCTAAGTGACGTAACTGATTCGAAGAAAATTTTACAGAAAGAAAAAAAAGAAAAAGAAGAAAGAAAAATCGTTTATTTTGCACAAATAAAACGCACATTAGAAACTAAAAAATAACAAAGTACACACATTATGCAAAGTAAGCAAAAGCCTCGTATCCAAGCACACACAAGCAAGCAGCGTACAGCGCAAGCTATTTTACTTTTTTTTGTAAACTGTAGATATATCGGTCTCGATTTTTGCATTATCATGGAGACCGTAAGGCATAGGTACAGATACGCCGAATAGACGGATCGATTTGACTTCGAAAATGTATCAAATTACTATAAGTAGTTATGTCGGCTATCGGCTTAGTCCAAATAGTCAGATACGTCAGTTAGTTAGATTAGCGACGATCTGACTAAAAATGTGAGCATAGGGAATTTCAAAATGTTCCATCAATAGCTATTGCAACTTGGATTGATTTTAGTAGAACTAATAATAAAGCACATAATTTAAAGGTTATGCAAAAGGCGACCTTATGTTGTACAGGCTGATAAAAAAACAACTCATTAATAAATGATACACAGAAATACGCCATATCAATTTTTTACACGTGGTGCTAAGGAAAAATCTTATCACAAATCACAAAATTATTGAATGAAAGAAAATTGCAGAGTAGGTACAATTCTCTCGTTCCATTTTCTTCTCAATTTCAATAATATTGTTAATTTATTTCAAATTTTCCAATACCGCACCGATTTCTTATAACAATGAATAACGTACATAATCATATTAATCGTCTGATCGAATCCAATAAGGAAGAACGCTTGCATTGGGAAAATACAAATTATAAGTACCTACTCGAAGAATTTTTGTCCGTTTGTCTGTTTGTCTTCTGGAGGTATGTTCCGGAAAAATACACATGTTCCCGAAAAGCCCAAACTGCGGTAAATTTTAAGATTTACCGGTAATTCCTAAGACTTGACACTTGGTAAATCTTAGGATTTACCGGTAAAAGTCCAAATTGTTCTATAATTTCAGACTTTTACCGATTCAATCGGTAAATCTTAGGTTTTACCACAGATACCGGTTAATGTTAGTTTTCAGAGTAAAACAATGCAGTTATTACTAACTGCATTGTTTTACTCTGAAAACTCTGAAAACAGAAACTATTTATTCAACATTACTGTCATTATTATTGTTATTAGTCAAGTCTTAAATCATGTTTAACATGCTTTGTAAAATAAAATGCAGAAAAACAACACAAATAAAAATTACTTCTCACTAGTTAACAACTACTTTGGCTAAGTCAGCTAAACAGTCTTTTGATAATCATTTCGTTATTCGGTACAATCATTATTATTAGTATTGACACGACTATTAATATACTTATTTCAATCTTTGATTGCGGAAATTTACCTGTGTCTGCGGTAAAACCTAGGATTTAGCGACTGAATTAAAAAAAAAACTCCGAAATTAAAGATTATTATCAGTGATCGGAGTAGGTAGATTGATTTTTGGTACTTGTATCATAAATGCCCACAGAAAGAAGAACATGGATAAGCCATTTTCCCGGAAAGTAATTCCGGTAATTCCGGTATTTCCGGATCCAATTAAATATTGTTAGTGTTGGTAGTGATATTATTACAACTCAATTCAAAATTTAAAGGAAGGTATCAAAACTAAATTAATTTATTATTTATCTGTTGAATAATAAAATTAATTGAATTCCGACGAAGCTTTAAATACACATTTTTAATATTTTATTTTTAGCCTTTTAATTATTGCCACAAATTTTTATAAATTGTTTTCATAGTGGTCACGGTCATTGACATTAAGGGTGGAATGAATAACAATAAGGATAAATGTTTATTGTTAAATATGTACATTTTACATCCAATTTTTATCAATAATAAAATTACTACAATTTCTACATAAGTTCCGGTTTTTTTTTAATAATCAACCATAATTTCGAAATTCCGGAGGAATGTCCATATTAATATATACGTTTCGGATCAATGACCCCAATTCAATCTACCTACTCCGATCATTGATTATTATAGAACAATTCGTACTTTTACCGGTGAGACTTGGTAAATCTTAGTATTTACCGGTAAATCCTAGGATTTACCGCAGTTTGAGCTTTTACAGTAACACATACATGTTACGGTCGCGAATCATATTGTGGTCTAAATACAACGTCACCCTGACCAGCAAATAACAAAAAATGTAAAAAAAACTAATTTCGCGGGCTATACGAGTATTATCGCTTAAAAGGCGAGGTTCACCGACCTACATTTTGCAAGCTATCAACCTGACAAAAATAGCATAATATAATTGAAATTTCTTTACCATGAATGTCTCAATTGACTCTTATAAAGATAGGTCAGTAACCCTAGTTGGAAGTACTTTGTATAACAATGCACGTGATTGTCAGAGGAACCAACCGTAACCAAATGATGTGTCGTTTATATTGGCAGCCATTGAAGAGGTTCAGTGAGAAGGTCCGTTCAATACAAAACTTAGCAAACAATGGCCTAATTTTCAAAGCCAAAATTGTTTATATCAATAACATAAGGCTCATTTGAATATCAAAATTTACAATAACAACGAAGAATTGAATATTGTTGTCCCTTCTAAAAGGTAGTTTCGTATGGAGAAAAGTGGGCAAGAAACTCTATAGGTAGATTACTCTTAATAAAAAAATATTTTACAAATTTGCTGACAGTGGTGCCAATTCTCTTGTCACAAATGCCTCTAAACTAGACTAAAAATCACTAAAATTTAGTTTATTCCTGTCAAACGACGATTTCCCATTCTGAAATTGATTAAAGTGACACAACTTAACTAAATTTTAGTTTGACAGCACTAAGATTGTACTGAGATTATAATTTAGTGAAAATGGCAATTTTGCTTTTCTGAATTTGACGTTTTTTCACCTAAAATTTTGATTGTCAAACTAAATTAGACTGTTTTTAATCGCGATTAAAAAGGTGTGGAATAAGATTAGTTGTCATGAGCTAAAATTCACACAAACACCTTGACTTCAAGTGCAAAAACAGTACTGTATTTTTTTTCTTTTCCATATATCTCGAAAACGGCGTGTCCTATCGCAAAAATAATGAAAATTTGGCCCTCCTTTATGAAACTCTTAAACCCGTAACCCTCAACACGTAGGTACCAAAAAAAAATCCACAAAAACACGTTGAAGCTGCCCCCTCCCTGCCCCGCTCCAGCTCTAAAAAATATCTGACACGGTAACGGCGGCGATGTAAAAAAAAAAAAAAAAAATTAAAACTTTTTATTTCAAAGAAACATACTTAATTTTGTTTTGATCACACATCGCTTAATCATAATAATGAAAGATTATGTGCGAGTGAGGCGTCTCGCTTGTTTATATTAAAATATTTTGTTTTTAAAATTAAATTATTTATTTATTTGTGAAAGATCTGGAGGAACTTTGTATTGATCCACTTTAAGGTAATATTTTATTAGTTGTTTTATTTGCAAAGTTGTTTTTGATTTTAATTTATTAGTTAATTGCTTAGGGAGTTTATTCAACAAGTTAGGTAACATGTCGGATTGTCTGTAAACAAAATATGACAAGCCTTCTCACTTTTCATAGGATTTCGTTAGTTCCAATTAAAGCCACCGGGTCAAATATACTACGACCACTATACCACGCGGAGTCACGATTGTCAAACTCAATTTTAGTTGTGTCAAAAGTTTTTCTAAATTTAGAGGTTTTGTTTTGCAGAATAGCTCTAAGATTCTCATAGAAAAAAGTAAGGAATTTTAGTGATAGTTTAGTTAGTTTAGTTCGGTGTACAACAGAATCGGCACCATTATTAGTGTATTGTAAAAGGCCTTTGTTCGTTCACTAGCCTCCGTATTCCCCTTCGAAACTAATTGGTCAAAGTCGTGTAAATGGATATTGATTCATCATCTTCCTGCCCTTATCCCATGTTAGTTGTGGTCGGCGCAACACGTTTTCTTCTTCCATTCTCCCCTGTCAACCGTCACGCTGTCATTCACTCCCTTCTCTTTCATATCATTACTCACAATCCATCCATCTTTTCTTTGGCTTTCCTCTCCTTCTCCATCCATCAACATGGATATCGATTACAGGAACTTAATAGATTGATGCAATATTGTTGTCAAAACTCCAACATATTTATAGGATTTATGTGTTTGTGTATTCTTCTGTGTAAACTCGTTGAAACTTACTTTACCACAATAACTTTAAAGTCAATTGCGACAAAATTGTGACTTCTAAACACAAAATAATCAGTTACAAGATGACATAACTTCGGCTCTATAAAATTCGCAGAAATCTGAGTAAGAATGAACGCACAATTGTAGACATCAATCGTCTGAAAGGTCGCGAACCGTCTTTAAGAAAACGAGACACTATTGACGTCTATTGACGAGAACCCGCCTAGGTTCAAGTCAATTCACTGTCACACTGTCTGAGGCATCTTAGTTTAAGAGGCGGGGCTTATATTTTTTTGTTTATATAGATCTTTGTAGCCTTTCAACTTTTGTACAATCAATTATTAATAAATAACTAGCACTTCCCGTGCGGCTTCGCCCGCGTGGATGTCGGAAAATATCCCAATTCCTTACTTATTCCTGGTCTACGTTATAAAGGGACCTCTGTGAAACTGAAAGAAGATTGGCAAGTTGGGTACCCCGGTTAGGTCCATGGGTTTGGGCTGGGCGTTGATGAGTCAGTCCGTCAGGACTTCTCTTTTTATTTATATAGATAATACTATATGGCAGATATGCCACTGTGCTCAACCTATGTGTATAATATTATTATTAATAAAAAGGACAATCACGATCGACGCCGACGTGAAACCATTATTAAGTCTTTCCAAGGTAACTCTTATCTCAGTATGTTATGGTATAAATTAGAATGATAGCCGAGAGTTTTAACAAACTCACTGCAATCACTTTAAATGATACTATAATACAATTAGATTGGAATTACATTGCAATGACTTACTTATGGTTTTACGTCATTCTTTGATCGTGATGTCTTACCTTAGCTTTGCAAAGTGAGAGTAAGCAAGCTGAAGTGGCAGTGGGCTGGCCATGTGTGTCGAAGGACCGTTGGCCGGTGGAGCAGACCGAGTCCTGGAGTGGAGACCGTGTATCGGCAAGCGTAGCGTGAGACGCCCCCCAGCTAGATGGTCTGTTTTCCTTAAACACTTTAAAACGCTAATCATCAAATGACTTCTCCCGCTCAGGGTGTAGCACGAGGGCGTGTCAGACTTTTACTCACTAAAACCCACCCGTGTTCCTTCAGTTGCCTGTGCCAGGGCCGCGGTAACTCTTTCGAACAACCCGCGACCCCGGCGGCATCGGCCCTATCGGACCCCATCATTGCTGACATCTCTTTGAGGCGCGCGTGGAACACAACGCGCCGTCGTCGCACGAAGCCCCCTGCCCCAGGGTAAGCCCCCTGGTCAATGGTACAAAATCCAGCCCTAAGCGGTCACAAAGAGAAACACGAAAAGCGACTTTGTTTTGTACAATGTGTATGTAGATATCGTAGATACAATGTTATATTATAAGTTTATAACACACAAAATAGATGATAATTTGTAGTTCTACAATTTGTGATAATTTCTCAAACATATGGCAGGCCTGCCTCAACCACCCATTGTATTCTAATTGGATCTTCTGATAATATCTGTCTTCCGGTACACCACTTAAGGTCCACTTCAGATTGAATCATTGAGTATGATATATTTATGTAAACATCATGTCTCATGATCTGTAAGTGGTTGTATTTAATGGTGCATTAAATTAAACAGTATGTGTAGCAGAGCCATTGATTCGTGGCTTGAGATCTGTAATAATAACAGACGCACGGGTCGATCGATCAGGTTAAGCTACGCTTGCCGCGGTTGGCCCGTGGATGGGTGACCATCATTTACATATCAAGACCCCTCCGTGCCTCGAAAAGCACGTTAAGCGTTGGTCCCGGCTGTCATTCGTGGACCTTTGACAGTTACGGGTCGTCAGAGAAGCCCGAAGTTCTGACAACCAGTCTTACCAAGTGGTATCGTATTACTTACCTAGTAACTGGGTTGTGGAGGTAAGATAGGCAGTCGCTTCATGTAAAATACTGGTATTTAGCTGCATCCGGTTAGACTGGAAGCTGACCCCAACATAGTTGGGAAAAGGTTAGACAGATGAGATGAGTTTTCTACACCTGCTCCTTTTTCGAAAATATTTTACCCTGTAGCATATAGTGGCGAAGTCGCTCCATGTAAAATACTGGTATTCTGCTGCATCCGGTTAGACTGGAAGCATAGTTTGGAAAAGGCTAGGCAGATTGAGCATGTAGTGGAGAAATAATAGTCTGAACACAAAACGCAATAACAAATAAACATTATGTCTTGGAAGTTCGCAACCCTACTTTCTCAGTTCCTCATAAAACACTACACTACATTATTTTCGCCTCAAACCTCACAAAAAACCCCAAACAGCCGCATCCTTGTCGCACTGTCGCATATTTTTATGATCGTACCACAGACAAAAGATATTAAACCGCCCAACTGAGTTATTGGTCCAATATCTGTACAACAATGGCCGCCAACAATGACCCATGACCACAATGGATAATAAATAGATGGGCCAGAAAAATGCTGAGTCCTGAAATTGTTCGTTTTGTATCCTTTTATTGTGACTCGCGGCAATTATGTTGGTAAATGCAGCCTGGCCCAATTTTTGGGGACTATTTGTATTAGTAATTGTGTTGGTACAGTGTCTTAGGGTTGTTCTATTTTGTGGAAATTACCCTCTTAACACTTTGAGCGGAGCGACGTTATAATACGTAAAATTTGATAAACGCTATTTGACACGAACGTTTTATCACGTCAGCGACGTTATAATACGTAAAATTTGATAAACGCTATTTGACACAACGTTTAATCACGTCAGCACGTGTATAAACGGCTGCGGCCTATACCAATTTCTTCAAGCTACGTCATCGCGCCGTATCACTTTAAATTTTCGGACTGCTAGCGCCACTCCACGTTAGTTTTGTTGTACACTTTTTAAGGCTAGTCACACACACACATTATAATTACGTGTACATTCGCAACGTCGACGTGTAGTAACGGTTGTGTCACTTAGACTTGTTGCTAACTTAGAAGGCTTGTAAATGGCTTGTCGTGAATAACTTCACTGTTACTTTTGTATTGATAAGCTGTAAGCCACTCAAACAAAATAAAATAAAAATAAAACAAAATTAAAATGTGTATCTTAGATCATTAATATAGAGAAATCTCGATGAAAAATCAAGTCGCAAAACCATGCGAAGCAGGGGCGGGTCGAAATATAGCAAAGTGATGATAAAATATTTTTTGCAACTTCATTTCTGTACAAACGTTTGTTACAAACACTAAAGGAGTCACATCCAACCAAGACCAATCTTCATACAATCGCCCAAAGTTCGTTCCACTAGAATTATGCATATATGTATGAGCGTACCGTTCCTCTGTTTATTTACTCCTGTGTACTCAGGAGTGCGCTATTAATGCAAGGGTTCAACTGTCGCAAATGACTGTTGATTTTGAAGTCTTGACTTGGTAGGTCGTGTGGTTTTCCGCTATACTAGCTCTGCTACCTGCTTCTCCCAATATTGTAAAAAAACTAGAGGACCTCGATTGACAATCGCTGTCAAAGCGTTTTGTATTTCCACAGCAACTTTCTACAGCATTGACGTAAGCTTTTGACGATAGCTCATGTCAGTTCCAAACAGTGGCTAAGTCGATTGATGATGTTAAGCTACGATTGCCGCGGTTTTTCCGTGGATTGGAGACCATCTTTACATACCAAGACCCGCCGTGCCTTGGAAAGCACACTAAGCAGTTAGTCCCGGGTGTAATTCGTGGATCTTTAACAGTCGTTACGGGTCGTCAGAAGCCTGAAAGTCTGACAACCAGTCTTACCAAAGGGGTATCGTTTTACCCAGTAACTGGGTTGGCCTGGTAGGCAGTCGCTCCATGTAAAATACTGATATTCAGCTGCATCCGGTTAGACTGGAAGCTGACCCTAATAAAGTTGGGGAAAGTCTACGCAGATGACGATGTCAGTCCCATAAAATTTTGACTTTTCCACCATCGTTACCGCTGTAACTTACTATAGTGTATGTAGTATTTTGGGAGCATAATTTTGTCACTTATATTATGAAAGAATTCCTAAATCAGAGTTATGTTTTTAGAAAATACCTATTACAACAGGTAATCCGACAGGTTAGCGTGATGAATCGCTTTTAAATTGTATTTTTTGGCATCGATAATTTATTATTAAGCATTTATTTCAGATCCTTATTATACAAAAATTGTTAGTAGTAATGACTTACAACTATGTTAGTAAAATTTATCTAAATGGTAATAATACATATTAACGATTTTATTTTTGATTTTTCCAGGTAATGAACTTTACTTCTGGCCATCTTTCCTACTACAACGAACAATAATAACACGAGGTATGTTAAAGTCGTACTCTGAAATATTAACTTTTACAAAAAAATGTGTACCACATAAATTATAGAATTTTCTCTATTTTAAATAATTTACTACGAAACAACATTGTAAAATGAGTTGGAAAGGAGATATTGTTTTGTCAAAAAACTGTGTTTGGGCGCCATTTTTCCAATACGGCGACGCGAGCGGCAAAGATACGAGGTGGCACCAACGAATTAAGAATGATGTTCTTATTTCGTTGGGTGGCACAGTGAAAATTCGTAAAGAGCACGTCGAAATCAATAAAATCTCCAACAAAATCTATAATTTTCAAAACTCCCGGAAAACTTAACTACAAGTAAAGTTCTTTTATGATAATTGATGTACAAAACTTAGGTTTCTTAAGAAAGCGGTAAATGGTCCTACAATAGAGCTACGGTATCCTGGAAGCGCGGTGGCCACTCTTAATGGCCGTTCATGAAAATGTTCATGGTTGTCATGAAAACGATGATAGCGGCAAAGATTTAAATCGTTAGATTCGCCCTACCGCTTCAAAGTCGCATTTCTCTTTCGTTTAACACCTCTGACACACAATGACGCAGTGACTTCACTTGATTATCATGAAAACGCTGATTAATAATGTATGAACTCACTTTTCTCGGTATGGACTGTTTTTCTTGTGACTAAGTACGGTGAGGGCAAATCTAGCATTTTAAATGTTTGGGGGGCGGAGTTTGACTTAATGTCAAATACTAATGGAAATGACAGATCTTCATGACGGCCGTTACGGCCGCTTTCCGAGAAAACCAAAACTTTACAGCTGGTCCGAATACAGATCGTTTATTGACACTCAAATGTCAAAAACAGGTGAGTGATTTTCATGACGGAGATTTTTATAACATGACGGCCAGCGGAGGCCCTCATCTCTTCCAGGGAACCGAAGCTTTAGTAAAGTAAATATTTTATAAAATATTTGTGAGACTATTTTGGTAAGGTAGGTCTAGATAAATACTACATTTATCTTCCTAACTTTTGGGCGGAATATGATAATCTGATACTTTGTATAAGTTACGCGTGTATTAGACTTTCATAATCTTGTTTTAAATATTAGATTTTATCCCACGGTGGATTTGGCAATACAAATATTAGGTTGAGGATTTGCCTGTGTGGTTATTTTTAGAGTCAGGTCAGATAACTTTTATCTGAAGAATAGATGTGACAGTTTGTCAAATGTATACAAAAGCTGTCAAACCGCCATTTTTATTCACAGTGAAATTGCCATCCTTTGAAGGGGTCATTGTTAACAACTTTTATTATGGGACAAACCCGAAATCGCTAAAAAAATCTGCTGTTTTCTACATTTTGAGTAGGTACCTAATATGCGAACATAAATGTAGGGAACACCTGCGCGAGTGATTCATGGCCCTCGATATAAATTTTAGTGTTAACGAACACAAAGTTTAGTGTTACTTTAATCTTTTATTTTGTGTTTGTTTAGTGTTCTAATCGATTAAAAATGCATTCTAGTGATGAAGATGTGTTAACACCTGAGTTTATGAAAGAGAGGGCGGCCGATATAGTGGAAAACTTGCTACCCAAAAAATCACGACTGGTTTAGGTACATCAAAGCCCATTTAACTTTCCTTTTTCTTCATTATAAGTATGTCTATTTTCACTTAAATCTTTCTTTTTCTCGTAGTCATGGTATAAAGTATAGTACGCAACTCTTGAATAAAACGGATTTATATCGAGGGCCATGAATCACTCGCGTCGCTCAGGATTCTAACAGTTGAATCACTCGCTACGCTCGTGATTCAATCATCATGAATCACTACCTACGGTCGTGATTCGATCGTTAGAATCCTTCACTAGCTCGTGATTCATCTATGGCCCTCGCTTTAAATCCGTCCTTTATTCATTAATTGCATAATATACTATTATAAACCCTTTAATATAAATATCATTCGATTTTAATTATCAAACTAATAGTCCCTCGTTTAATTAACCCTTCGTGGAACGCATATCTAGGTACGCAAGACACAATGGATTTTTGATTGTTTCTGTAATTTAGTTTTTTTTTTTTAAATAAAAGTCTTGATATGATATCTCTCTTGGTTTTGGTATCTTCTGGTAAGTTTTGATATCTCTATCTTGTAATAATAATTTCACCGCGATGGAGAGCCAGAAAAAGCATGTTTCGTAAATAATCTGTATAAATAAAAAGAGAAGTCCTGACTGACTGACTCATCAACGCCCAGTCCAAACCATTGAACCTAGAAAGCTGAAATTTTGTTCCCTTTATAATGTAGACAAGGAATAAGGAAGGTTTTCCGGTAGTACGTTCCCTTCGGATATTTTCCGACATCGGCAAAAGGTAGTATGAGATAGAAAAACATCCAAGTCCCATTTTTCGTGGAACAGACTATATAACCTTAGCAACCACAAAATATTCTCTATACCTGACCTGTTTATTAAAACCAAAAACATCATAAAAAGATTACTTAGCCGCGAAGCCACCTTTATCCCAAGTGCCAGAAATAATCTCGTAACAAAACCTTGGGAAAAATGTTAAATAGCTTATAAGCTTAACTTTCATCTGATGTAATCTGGAGAAACGTGTTCTTGCCATGTTCTTTTTAGGGTTCCGTAAAAAAGGTGCTAACGGGACCCTATTACTAAGGCTCCGCGTCCGTCCGTCTGACAGAGGGTTGTATCTTTTGAACAGTAATAGCACAGAATAAATAATAGTACTAACGTACAGAAGTTGCACTCCTTTGATCTTGAAGAAAGCCGCTTTTATAATAGCCTACAAAATCTTTTCCCCCCATGCGCAAGCTAAATTACTCTTAATCGCCGCGCCTGAGAGTTGTTATTACTTTGTGTCGTTACTCGTCCGTAACATACCTACGCCGCTTAGCCGAGTACTAGGGCTGTCCGCAAAGAAAAATAAAATATGGTACCATAGCACCATATACCATACCATACATACCATATGGTATGGTGGTGGTGGTGGTGGGGTATATGGTACCTTTTTATACTTTTATTGTATTTATGAGTAGTCTATCTAGAGTTGTTTCACTTTAATGTAATGTCCTATAATTTTCAACCGTTATTTTTTATTAATCAATCAAACAATCATCAATTATTTTTAATACACCATCATCTCGTATAATATTTAGAAGTGTTCTAAAGTAAACAAGGTACAAACACGTCTTAAAATTGAAAGTGACATTTGGGGCACTTTAGTCGCCTGAACATGGTCATAAAACAACTAAAGATGCCTCAACCCTCAACGCACCAGTGGCTAAGTTTGTGCGATCGTACGATCGCGGGTAGGTACAGTTGCTTGTTAATCCTAAGTTAATCCTTAATTACTTTAAGCGATTTTGGACCTTACTCCTGAAACAATACGACGCGCATACAAAGCCCCACCACTCCGCCGAGAGCTCAAGTTAAATGTCGGCAACTATAGTAAGTAGGTAGGTAGGTAAAAAATGGTAGCAACAAGACTCGACATTTCGTAATGGATTTTCGTCATTATAAAAGTAACTATATCACTAATTTATATATAGTATAGTGATAATATGAATAGTATACTTAAATTTAAAATCTAAGATTTAATATTTTCATGGGCGGTCGTACGTGTCTAGCTCGCTGAGCGCGTAATACACCCTGACTGACTTGAAACCCAGAGTTGCCGCGAGCTGTAGGTACTTATCTCGAGCGGAATGTACCAGTGCAAGAGGCCTGGTAATAGGTAGTACAATTAAGGGGTCCCCATAGAAGAGACGTGTTTTTTCGGCGTTTTTTACACTAAAGTATTTAAGAAAAATATGTAGTGTTAAATATTGTACGATGGTACGGAACCCTTCGTGTGCGAGTCCGACTCGCACTTGACCGCTTTTCTTTTAGCGTGCATAAGAAAATTAGGGAAACATTTCTATGGAATTAAAGAGGTATTTGTATTTACTTTCGTTTTGTCTTTTGTATAAAAGAAATGGTGCTATGAGGTAAAAGTACAAATGAAAATGTGACGTTTTTCTTTCACAATAATTTGTGAAAATTCAGGAAAATACGAAATAATATTATCATCTACAATTTAAACCCGATAAATAATAAAGTCAGTCATCTACCTAACCTATCCTAACTATGTTGGGGTTGGCTTCCAGTCTAACCGGATGCAGCTGAATACCAGAATTTTTAACCGACTTCTAAAAAAGGAGGAGGTTCTCAATTCGGATGTTTGTATTTTTTTTTATGTTTGTTCGCGCATAACTCCGTCGCTTGCCAACCGATTTGAAAAAATATTTTTTTGTTGGAAAGGATATACTTCCCAAATGGTCCCATTTTGTCAAAATCCAGTTCTGATGATGGGATCCTGGAGAAATCGAAGGAACTCTTCAAATATTATAGGCACATCTATAGCGATTTGGGTATTTTTTATAGTAGCTCGTGCATTTGTTCTCGGAAAGCACCACTTGGTGAAGTGGAACTGATGATGAAGACCACAGATGGCTACCGGAACTACTCAATGATAAATATTTCTCGGGTTGCGATTCGATTACTTTAATATGGTTTCTAAGCAATTTCCGCTCGTCACACAATGCGTGTGGTGAGTAGTTGTTGAGGAGTTCTCCTGGTTCTTACCAGCAGAACTCCTCAACAATTAACATCCCAGCATCGGGAAAAGCAATATTTTGTAACTTGTGATGAGCAATTGACATTAGACTATTGTAACTTATACAAATTATAAACAGACCCACTAAAAAGCGAGAAATAAAAACTTTTCAACAAAAAAAAAAAACCGACTTCCAAAAATCACTACAAAGTGAAAAATAACTGATTTCGGAAGTCGGTGGCAAAAAAAAAGAAAGTAAATAAAAAACGAAAGACACCGACTTCCGAAATCAAAGTTATTTTTCACTTTGTAGTGATTTTTGGAAGTCGGGTTTTTTTTTGTTAAAAAGTTTTTTACATGGAGCGACTGACTGTCTGACCTTCATAACCCTGCAGTTACTGGGTAATACGATACCGCTTGGTAAGACTGGTCGTCAGACTTTCGGGCTTTTGACGACCCGTAACGACTGTCAGAGATCCACGAATGACAGCCTGAATCAAGGGCTTAATGTGCTTTCCGATGCACGGAGTATATAAAAATGATATACTCTGATTATGTCTTGATATATAAAAATGGTCACCCATCCACGGACCAACCGCGGCAAGCGCAGCTTAACCTAATCGATCGATCCGTGCGGCTGTTATTACTTAGCCCCAAGCTCCTCTGTATGATTAATAACAAAGTAGGAAACTTAAAACAACTAAGAAAGCAAACTATAAAACGCAACCTGACGGTTTTTTTTCCAACTACCCTTAAACTGCGATAAAGCACGTTTTCTTCTCTCCGTGATTTACCAAGATTCTCTTAAGGTACTGACACACGTGCTCATAAAAAGCATGCCTATAATCACGCTTACTCGAAAACATACTAGAAATAAGCATGCTCATTACTAGTCACACATGCTACTAATGAGCACTTGCTCAATAAAAGCATGCTTTCGTGCTAGTAATGAGCACGTCTGTCAGTAGCTTAAAGGTACTGACACACGTGCTCATAAAAAGCATGCCTATAAGCACGCTTACTCGAAAACATACTAGAAATAAGCATGCATTACTAGTCACACATGCTGCTAATGAGAACTTGCTCAATAAAAGCATGCTTTCGTGCTAGTAATGAGCACGTCTGTCAGTAGTTTAAAGGTACTGACACACGTGCTCATAAAAAGCATGCCTATAAGCACAATTACTCGAAAACATACTAGAAATAAGCATGCTCATTAAGGCTCTTACAGACAGAGGCGATATCGCGGTCGCGACGCGATATTTCGATATTATATCCGTAGAAAAATATCGCGTCGCGACGCGATATCGCCTCTGTCTGTAAGAGCCTTTACTAGTCACACATGCTACTAATGACCACTTGCTCAATAAAAGCATGCTTTCGTGCTAGTAATGAGCACGTCTGTCAGTAGCTTAAAGGATCCTTAGGAAAAACCCTATCATCTTAATGGTATACCTTGAAAGTATCAGAGAAAAATATTGCCTTGGAAGGAGAGAAACAAATTAAGATTTGTCTTCAGCTTGTAAAATTGAAAATACGGAAGATCGTAATTGTAATTTACTGTTATTAGGTACGACAGCGACGTTTCTAATTCCAGAACAAAGGGAAGGAAAGGACACCTTCTGAAAATTTGTTTGCAGTATCATTAGGGTTCCGTACCAAAATGGTAAAAAAGGAACCCTTATGGTGTCACTCAGTCTGTCTGTCTGCCCGTCTGTCTGTCTGTCTGTCTGTCACAGCTGGATATCTCAAGAACTACTAATGCTATCAACTTGAAATTTGGAACAGTTTTATATGACGTTTACCCAACTATTTTGCAAATAAGAAAAAAATAAAAATATTTATATTTTTTTTGTAACAGGTGCTGAAAGGGGGTCTTAAAAAATTCAAAGTGGGGCTACTAGGGCATGTGGTCATATGAAAGAGCGCTGTTTGCACATTCTTAAACATTTTTTTATTTTTTTTTAGGCCGCATAGTTTTCGACTTTTGATGAAAAATGTAAAAAAAAAAATACCGCCCCCCCCCCCCCCCTTTCTCCGATGTTTGTAAAGGGAAAAAATCTGAAATTATTCTATGTGATAGAAGTTTATGTAAAGATTACAGGAAAAATAAAACGATGTCTCTAAATAGCACACTTTTTCAGAAATCGGAACGGAACCCTCGGCGCGCGAGTCCGACTCGCTCTTGACCGGTTTTTTTTGGTCAAATTAAATTCTAAGAATTTCTAAGAAAGGTCCAGTGCGTAATGTAAAAGCTCTTACAGACAGAGGCGATATCGCGTCGTGACGCGATATTGCGATATTATATCCGTAGAACAATTTCTACGGAATCGCGCGCGACCATACACACTGGAGCGACGCGATATCGCCTCTGTCTGTAGGAGCCTTAACACGTACACGTAGTCTTATCTCTTCGTGCTGTATTTCATAACTTGATAACTAAGATAAAAAAGGGGTACCTAGTAGTACACCTTTGACCAATTTTGTGTTTATGAAATATAAATCAATATTTTTTTATTATTTAATAGGGATGATGCCTAGGTAAAAAAAAAGAAATTCTATTTAGTCCGTCAGTCAGATAATAAAAAAATACTAGGCACGTATTTTTTTGCTTTATCATATTAATAAGAAATTACTAGATGACACGCATTAAAGTTGGGGAGTGGGGGCTCGCTACGTCACTTCTACCTATAAAATCTAGCTGGACGTGACGTCATGCCATATTTTAAATCTATCGCCGCGCCGTAATCTTTTGATTACGTAAAAAATTAAAAAATACATGTCCAATGTTTTTTAATAATCTAAATCAATCTGCTTAGCCTTTTCCCAACTATGTTGGGGTCGGCTTCCAGTCTAACCGGATGCAGCTGAATACCAGTATTTTACATGGAGCGACTGCCTATCTGACCTCCACAACCCAGTAACTGGGTAATACGATACCCCTTGGTAAGACTGGTTGTCAGACTTTCGGGCTTCTGACGACCCGTAACGACTGTCAAAGATCCACGAATAACAGCCGGGACCAACGGCTTAACGTGCTTTCCGAGGCACGGAGGAATCTCGATATGTAAAGATGGTCACCCATCCACTGACCAATCCCGGCAAGCGTAGCTTAACCTGACGGATCGACCCGTGCGGCTGTTATTACTTAGCCACGAGCTCCACGAGTTTTTTAATAATCTAAATGACAGACAAAAAAAAAAACGCGCCATGACATGTGTTACGTGCTGTCATTCACGCATGCATGACCGTTTAAGGTTGATGCTCCAGGGTAGCCCGCGAAATTCAAAATTTCTTACGTTTTTTGCCATTTGTAGGTCAGTGTGAGCTTGTATGTTGATTAAAATATGATTCGCGGCCGTACCTAATATGGCTTAACAGAATTATAATCATTAGAATCAGCAATACAACTCCATTAGTTAGCATTTAGCTCAAATCTAGCGATTTCATAAAATCATGAGGTTTGAGGTAAATGCTAACTTATGGAGTTGTATTGCTGATTCTAATGATTATAATTCTGTAAAGCCATATTAGCTACGGCCGCGAATCATATTTTAATCAACATACAAGCTCACACTGACCTTCAAATTGCAAAAAACGTAAGAAATTTTTAATTTCGCGGGCTACCCTGGCGCTTTCGCCTTAATTGTGATTGATGCTAATGACATGCAAACTACGTGCTAAGGGTTCATCTTGCAGCATCAAGTAAACGCATGTCATGCCACATTATCGTCTAAGGTCCACATAAAGATAAAAACTTTTTAACAAAAAAAAAAACCGACTTCCAAAAATCACTACAAAGTGAAAAATAACTTTGATTTCGGAAGTCGGTGTCTTTCGTTTTTTATTTACTTTCTTTTTTTTTGCCACCGACTTCCGAAATCAAAGTTATTTTTCACTTTGTAGTGATTTTTGGAAGTCGGTTTTTTTTTTGTTAAAAAGTTTTTATTTCTCGCTTTTTAGTGGGTCTGTTTATAATTTGTATAAGTTACAATAGTCTAATGTCAATTGCTCATCACATGTTACAAAATATTGCTTTTCCCGATGCTGGGACGTTAATTGTTGAGGAGTTCTGCTGGTAAGAACCAGGAGAACTCCTCAACAACCACTCACCACACGCATTGTTTGACGAGCGGAAATTGCTTAGCAACCATATTAAAGTAATCGAATCGCAATCCGTGAAATATTTATCATTGAGTAGTTCCGGTAGCCATCTGTGGTCTTCATCATCAGTTCCACTTCACCAAGAGGTGCTTTCCGAGAGCAAATGCACAAGCTACTATAAAAAATACCCAAATCGCTATAGGTGTGCCTATAATATTTGAAGAGTTCCTTCGATTTCTCCAGGATCCCATCATCAGAACTGGATTTTGAAAAAAATGGGACCATTTGGGAAGTATACCCTTTCCAACAAAAAAATAATTTTTCAAATCGGTTGGCAAACGACGGAGTTATGCGCGAACAAACATAAAAAAAAAAAAAAAAAAAAAAAATACAAACATCCGAATTGAGAACCTCCTCCTTTTTTAGAAGTCGGTTACAAACCAAACTCGTCAAAATGTAGAGAGCCGCTAATTTTTTTTTCGCGATTTCAGGTTTGGTCCCATAGTAAAAGTTGTTCATATTCAGGGGTAGAACACCCTGTGAAAATTTGCACACTGCTTAATAACTTATCCTGTATATAATGCTGAGTCGGTAAAGCAGATTCTATAGTGCAATGAGCAAAGTAAAATAGCCCTTAATGTATTTTACATTATTAGGATGACTGGTAATTAGTGACCGATACTTAAACACATGATTATACTCATGATAACAAACAACTTTCACTATGGGACCAATCCTGAAATCGCGAAAAAAAAATCAGCTGCCCCATACATTCATGTTCGCCTATCTCGTCAGAATGTAGGGAGCAGCTGATTTTTTTTCGCGATTTCTGGTTTGGTCCCATAGTAAAAATTGTTTTTAGGTATTGGTCACTAATTACCAGTCACCCATATAGGTATATTTCAGATGTGACTGCTGTACATTGATATTAAGAAGCGGTTACGTAATCCTCCAGGCCGACACGAAAGAAAACTATAAATTAGTTCTAAGATACACTCACATATTTTTACCCAACTGCCGCGAAGCCCAAAAACGAGGGTAATGTTTTTACACATGGTCTTTATAGGTCACTCTGAAAGGAGTTCTGAGAAGGTTGCCAAAGTGGCATTTATGCTCCTAATTTTATGTTCCCAAGGAAGGCACGTTACATCGTCGGTCAAGGCTAATGGCTTTCCGTAGCCAGTTTCGGCACTTACTTGGTTCCTTGAACTTCACAAAGATTTCGGTTCGGCTGTAAAAGGTGATATATAGACTTCTAGAAGTCGTCGTAAGTCTTGGATAAGTTAGATTTGGTTGTTATTTGTTTGAGAAATCTGGCTATTTGTAGTTTGTGGCGTTAGAATGGACTTTTAGATCTAGATAGTGTTGTCGTAACGTGTTTCGGTGGTGAGAGCTATGTCGTAAAATTCGATGCTATACGTCTAATGAAACGTGCCTGGTACCTATTTCCACACATAGTTTACCAAGTTTATGATAGAACTTGTTTAATCTTAACTAACACATTCCGCTGTTGGCATCACTATGAATGTTTCGATAGCGGTGATTATATCTATTCATCATTCATCATCATTAGCCTTGTCCCATCTGCTCTGGATGGAGTGGAAGGGCGTGTCAGACTTTCACTGACTAAAACTCACCCGTGTTCCTTCAGTTGCCTATGCCAGGGCCGCGGTATCTCATTCGAACAACCCGCGACCCCGGCGGCATCGGCCCACCCCCGAGTATAAGCCCCCTTTGTGCCCTCCCTTTTGTGCCATGCTTCCCTGGTATGTGCAAATCTCATCCAGATCTTCCCCGCGATCTTCTGTCTTCCATCCACCTGCCTATTTCTCTGCCAACGCTTTGTACCGTTTTTTGGCAACCATTACATATTTTTTTTATATTAGCCTGCTGAGCAAAGGCCTCCCCCAAATCCTCAATCCAAATCCTTTTCCATGGCCACTTCGATCCAACCCTCTGACTGGGCTGGGCTCGATGGTGCCGTCCATTCTCAGGCACCCACCGTGTGGAGACTGTTCCCCAGCGGACACTGTTATATCAATTGATAAAACTGTATAATCGAAACTATCGTCCTTAACCTTTCTATTTTGCAAGCAACACTGAATGAAAAGACAACACTCCAGACAAGTATTTGACCGCTGAAAATACATAAATATGAAGTGGAAATGTCTTCGTTTGCGGAATGCTTCTGTCTAGAATCTTCGATACCATTCAATATTTTTATTTTTCGAGCGGATTCTTTTCTCGCTTCGTATTTATTTACTGAAGGTCGTGTCTGGCATGTAATGCCTTCTTCCAGTTATTTATCCATTGTCTCCTTGCAATAATGTCTTTAGCTTTAGTCAAACAAGTTATTTGAACTGACTAATAGAGATATGGCTAAAAACGTGGTCCTGTCTTCTTCCAAGGTCACCTAACGAGTGTAAAAAGACGTGAAATGTACCCAAGAACCACTTGTTATTCCCGTCATCTGGTTACGGAGTAATTTGATGAATTCAGTGATATTAAAATAATGCTTATAATCCACACACGAATGCACTAGCAAAGGCATAACCCGCAACTATCAGCACTTATCACATTTCCTCATCAAATATTAACGAATGAAACCTCAAATTACCAATGCCTTTAGCTTGGCAAACTCCACAAAATCCACAGCCCTTTCCTGGCCATAAATCGTTCAGATCATTCACAATTTACACGTACAAAATTTAAACCTGTACCCAAACACGTCTTCCGAAGTTTCTCGGCTAAATTGGGGATCCTGAAACCTCCTAGTTTGGCCATCAAATGTTACCGAAACTTTACGGCCTACGTACGGTTCAGATCATTGGAATTGCTTCCATGTTTTATTTTATTCGACCAAGTCTTAAAACAGGTGCGAAATTGTTCCTGCCTTCTTGATGTAAGTAGATCCTAGTTTGGATGGTTAGGTTTTCAAAGTGTAATTGAGATTCGGCTTACGAACTGCTATAGATTTTTCGGGGAGCTAAATTAAACATTTTACGTGCCCCGAATTTGTTTATCTTATTACTGAGACTCATCGCTAAAATACTTTCAGTGTGTCTTATTTCATATTCGTAACACATTTTCGACGATATTATAGCCATGTCTTGCCTCGATGTAGAGTCTAATCTAGACCAATGTAATTGAAGACCAGTATTATGTTTTGTAAGGCCTGAAGAGCTGTTATTGTCCTTGCTCCAATTTTTAGATGGGACAGAATAAGGATGCTTTTCCACCAGATATGTCCTAGGTATGTAACGTTGCTATGGATGCGTATGATATCCACCAATCATATTAAATCAAATAAATAAATAAATATAAATATCCTTGGACATTTCACACAACGCCATCTAGTCCCAAGCTAAGCAACCTACTGCTTGTGTTATGGTAACGAGATGGCTGATAAACTACTTATATACATTTTTTTTTTGTAAATACATACATATTATAGATAGAAAAACATCCAGACTCGGAACAAATACTTGTATTCAGTGGGCCACATACTCGTAGCATAGCACTGGTGGAAACGGTTTCAACTAAGCTATGTTTTTAGGGTTCCGTACCTCAAAAGTAAAAACGGAACCCTTATAGGATCACTCGTGTGTCTGTCTGTCTGTCTGTCCGTCTGTCACAGCCAATTTGCTCCGAATCTAATGGACTGATTAAGTTGAAATTTGGTACACATATGGATTTCTGTGACCCAAACACGTATGGGTAAAGTAAATAAATGAATTTTGAATATGGGGGTCACTTTTGGGGGGCAAATAAAAAAATTAAAAAAAAAGTTTTGCAAACTGTACCGTGAGTACAAACTTACATTTACAGTTGGCATGTATGGGAGACCATGTATTTCAACTACAATGTTAAGTTTGTTCTTGGGATAAATTCATCCCAACTACGGAACCCTTCATGTGCGTGATCCGACACGCACTTGGCCGGTTTTTATTTGGAAGGATGCGAGTGGTGTAGCTATGCCCATCTTCCTCGCACAGTTACTCGCTTCGCTACACAGCTTAGCATCAGTGGAAACGGTCACATAGTTTCGTAGCTTATTAGCTTTCACATCCTCGCAGCATAGCGGCATAGCACATCTCTGGTGGAAAAGCAGCCTAAGGTTTGGTTTTTAACACCAAAATCCATACTAGAAGCCCGGGGCTTAGAAAGATGTCCGGTAAATAAGCTGGCCCCCGATTTAACTGGGTTTAATACGTCTTCGGCGAAATGGGTCCAACCTTCAGGGAATACAGCCACAGTATAAAAATGTTACAGTAGTTTATATTCATACAAAACGGCCAAAACGACGCGCTTCGAAATCTCAGTATACACCAGTAGGCAACAGTTTGAGTACGCGGCAGTTACTGTTGAGCTACTGATACACATGCTCATAAAGGTACTGACACACGTGCTCATAAAAAGCATGCCTATAAGCACGCTTACTCGAAAACATACTAGAAATAAGCATGTAGTCACACATGCTACTAATGAGCACTTGCTCAATAAAAACATGCTTTCGTGCTAGTAATGAGCACGTCTGTCAGTAGCTTTAGTAGCACGAAAGCATGCTTTTATTGAGCAATAGCTACTTAGTATGCATGTGTGTCACAACATTACTATAATCAACACAATCTAAGAAGTCCGTTTGGACAGCTGTCAAAATACTTTGTGTAGTGATGGGGAAAAAATCGGTTGCTTTAAAAACCGATTCTCAAGACATCGATTTATCATACCTAGAGTTTGTAGTCGACTATGTATCTACATTGTTTAAAACTGATTCTCGAGGCATATCGTTTTATTACACGTACGAGTTTGTAATATTTAACAGTTATTACATAAATCCCAACTAAGTTTCAATTTGGGCGAGTTTCAAAGCCAAACCAAGACCTAAACTAAAACTCGATATACTGATTTCTTCCGGAAGGTTTATGTATAATAAATACATTGTATATTGCCAGTGGCGTACCTAGTAGTTGTTAATAAAGCTAAAAATATACCTATTTGATAATATTTTGTCTTCATATGTTTACATTTAATATTACAGTAATTATACGTTTCTCTCTTTGCTAAACTATTTGTAAAAATGTATATTTTTTAGAGCATCGATTTCATTTGGTTAAAAAAGGCTTAGAACGGTCACAACTCTAGGACTACGAACCCAAAGAAAAACATTGTAATAACGGCCTGTCGGAATATTAATCAACGATAATTCGTGTTTTTGAGTGCATTTTTCCAATAGAAACTAAAACTTGGTGCTTACGAATGATACTCATTGTTACAGTTTATGGATAACATAATCATTAATTAGGATTACGAATTTTATTTTTTGATTCCTTACGTAGACGTTCCTACAAATTTATCGCGGCCTGTATAATGAGAAACGTCTAAACGGACTTCTTAGATTGCGTTGATTATAGTAATGAGCATGCTTATTTCGAGTAAGCATGCGTGTCAGTACCTTTACGCACGGACGGACGCGTATACTGGATGACTATTTTTACCGTCTCGAAAAAAATTGGGTGTATTATGTGAACGGAGTAGAAGATCCGATGGCATACCTAGTTTTTTTTTTTTTAATAGCCTAGACAGAAAAAAATATTTAAGTACCAATAAATACTACAAATTCGATGTAAACTTTTCATTTTTGTACCATAAAATAGAAATTTTTATAAAAAATTATAAATCGTTTAAAAATATCGAAATTCAAATCATATGCAAGCTGCATATGATTTGAATTATTAATTTTTTTGATTTAAAAAAAAAAAAAAAAAAAAGTTAGGTATGCCGTAGGCTTCAACTCCGTTCACCTAATATACCCAATTTTTTTCGAAACGGTAAAAAAAGTCATCCGGTATATCTACCGAGCGGCCGTAGGTAATTAATTCAAGGGCACTGCTCAGTCAAACTACGGTAGCTCAATATTCTGTGGTACAGCCGTGAGATGATACAATAATATTATATGAAAGGTTTAGAATTATTATTATATTGTGACCTACAAATACAGCATGTAAAATACACATGTTTTGTCGGCTAGGGAATAGGGACTAAATCTGATCCAACGGTCCATTTTTCTCATTTAACCTTCAGGGATGCTTACGTTTTTACATCTAAAACTAACGACCGGCCCCTGCTTCGTACGGTTTTTAGGGTTCCGTACCAAAATGGTAAAAAAAAGGAACCCTTATGGTGTCACTCAGTCTGTCTATCTGTCTGTCTGTCACAGCTGGATATCTCAAGAACACTAATGCTATCAACTTGAAATTTAGAATAGTTTTAGGTGACGTTGACCCAACTATTTTGCAAATAAGAAAGAAATTAAAATATTTAGATTTTTTTTTGCAACGGGGACTGAAAGGGGGTCTTAAAAAATCAAAGTGGGGCTACTAGGGCATGTGGGGTATCATATGAAAGAGCGCTGTTTGCACATTCTCAAACATTTTTTTTCTTTGGCCGCATAGTTTTAGACTTCTGATGAAAAATGTAAAAAAAAATACCGTCCCCCCCCCCTTATCTCCGAAGTTTGCAAAGAGAAAAATCTGAAATTATTCTATGTGATAGAAGTTTATGTAAAGATTACAGGAAAAATAAACCGATGTCTCTAAATAGCACACTTTTTCAGAAATCGGAACGGAACCCTCGGTGCGCGAGTCCGACTCGCTCTTGACCGGTTTTTCTCATTTAACCTTCGGGGATGCTTACGTTTTTACATCTAAAACTAACGACCGGCCCCTGCTTCGTACGGTTTTTATGACTTGACAAAACATTGAGATTTCTTTATTATAATAATACCAGGTGACCCGACAGACGTTGTCCTGTGTTAGCTATGAATATTCTAATGTAAACGCGTGAAGTTCCCGAAGGCGCAAGCTGAGAACATTTTGAATTATGTACGAAAACCTAATTTATATGACAACGTCTGTCGGGTCAGCTAGTAAAGATATAGATTCGACACGTGTTAGTTTTTGCTAGTTGAGCATTAACGAAATAAAATTTCTTAGCACATATTCATTCGTGCTAAGGTGTCAAGTACAGCAGGGAAAGATATAAGGTGACCTAAGTGGAATGCGATCCTTGTATAAAAGCGAATATTCTTTGTTTGTTGAAAAGGTTGTCACTAAACACCTACTTCCATACTTGGCGCCGCTCCTCTTGTCTCCAACGAATGCAAGAATGATTTTACTCTTTTAAACTTTTTATTTACTTCAAAGAATTCTGCGTTATTGTTAATGAAAACGAAAAGCTCAATTTACACGGTGCAATTTTATTTATTGCCTGTGGCATACCCTAAAATTGAAGGGCAATTAACTGGCACCGTCTAAGCAACACGTACAATGTTGTTGTACAATACGGGCAAGCAAGTTGCCGTTCAAAACTGGTATAGGTTTAAATCGCACACCATTAAAACATGAGCGAAAGAAACAAGACGTTCAATAAAATTGACTGAAATATTTGGCAGCGTAAATACGGGTACTTAATACTGGAATCAATTGTACACACGGCTACATAACAAGCTATACATTTCCAGTAAAGGCTGACCCTCATTGTACGGAAATCCTATACAATGCGAGATCAGTTTATACTTGAAATGTATAGCTTGATGTGTAGCCGTGTGTACAAGGACGTGCAACTCGGAGTTTAGACGACGCAAAACTTGCATGCAATAATTGCCTGGCAATTTTATTGCCTTCGTGTAAGTCACATGCGATTTTATTGAATGACAAAACTGGCATTCAATTATTGTATGACATTTTATGGAAATCGCACGCGTGTAAACACAATTCTTGAATGGCAATAAAATTGAACGTGCATGCGATTATTGGTCTTTAACGTTACAGAAACTTGCACCGTTAAATGGAGCTTAAAAGATGGATAAAAACGAAACACAAGTGAGTGTGAGGAAGACCTAAAACACCTATCAATAGCTATTATCGAATTTGATAGCAAGTTTCGCTTTTATAAGGATTCCTTCATTATTACATAAGCACCTCGCACACTATGCGAGTTATGCGATAGCTCGACGACAAGACCCTGACCTGTCGCATGCGATAGACGCTCTGCGACAAGTAGCGAAGGCGTGCCACTCCCCCCTAGCCTATCATTACGACTCTACAACTCGACGCCAAATGTGCGGTAGCTTTGAACAAAATATATGAAAATCGTGGCCGCAGCATGTCGTTGCGTTTAGTCGCCGTCGCAGTCGCATGTCGCATTGTGTGCGCAATGTCTTAATAATCTGCCGTTTATAAAACGTTTTCTGGGAGATTACCTTCGACCCTTCGACCGACTTTAGCATGATGTTATGTAACCAGAACCCTGGGCCTAGAGTCCTAGACAAAGTAATATTCGATTAGCGATGACGCTAGTAGAAAAGCCACAAAAGCGAAAAAAATTATGACTTTGACATAAGCTATCGAAATGTCACGTAATCATATTAATATCACTTTGAAGCTGTGTAGCGATTGTAGAAATATAGAATCGCTCAGAAGCAACTGCCATTTGTCTAGACCAGGGGTTGGCAACCTGCGGCTCTTTCGATGTAAAGTTGCGGCTCTCCAGTTCCGTACGCCAAAATTAATTATTTTGTTACCAAAACCCGCGAGTGCTTCCCACTTGTATTCGGCTCATGGTAGTCTTCCAGAATGCTACAGTGAGGTGAAGAACAAGTTCTTCACCTCACTGGAGCATTCTGGAAGACCCGCGAAGATGTTCGTGCGAACAAGGGTTCTCTTGCATGAATATAATAAAAAAAAGTTATTAAAAACTAAAAAAAACCCGACTGCGGTAAAAGACTTAAGTTAAAAAAAATCTGAAAGCTAAAAACAAGCCCATTTTTAATTAAATAAAAGTTGGAAGCAGGAGGGACCCATATGAGTTTAAAAATATAAAAATGGAATGGGTCCCGCCTGCTTCCAACTTTTATTTAATTAAATATGGGCTTGTTTTTAGCTGTTCACATTTTTTTTTACTTAAGTCTTTTACCGCAGTCGGGGTTTTAGTTTTTAATAACTTTTTTTATTTCCAGCTTTTTAGTTTACAAATGTGAAAGATTTCGCAGACGTTTTAATTATTGTACGTGTTTTTTTACGATTTGTCACTTCGAGGTACTTTTAAACATATAAGTTGTTTATATTTTTGTAATCACCTTATAAAACCCTTTATTTTGATATCCCACTCAATAGTATTTGAAGAAAAAAAAATTGGAACCCCACAATATGGCACCCCAAATCCGCCATTTTACTTTGTTTTTTATTTTAATGTAGCCAGTGACACTCGCGCCACCAAGACAAATCTAAAGACGTATAATTTATCCAAATCCATTTATTCGTTTAGGAGTTACGAGGGAACAAAGAAACGGACATACACACATACATACTTACATACTTACATACAGGTCAAACACATAACCCTACTTTTGGGCTTCGCCGCAGTCGGGTAAAAAGTAAATAAAATAAGAAGCCTACTAAAAAATAAAAATCGTGCTTATACTTACAAAAAAAAAAACCGGTCAAAAACGAGTCGGACTCGCGCACCGATTCCGTTCCGATTTCTGAAAAAGTGTGCTACTTAGATACATCGTTTTATTTTTCCTGTAATCTTTACATTAACTTCTATCACATAGAATAATTTCAGATTTTTCTCTTTGCAAACTTCGGAGATAAGGGGGGGGGGACGGTATTTTTTACATTTTTCATCAAAAGTCGAAAACTATGAGGCCAATAAAAAATTAAAAATAGTTAGAGAATGTGCAAACAGCGCTCTTTCATAATTATGATACCTACCCCACATGCCATAGTAGCCCCACTTTAAATTTTTAAGACCCCCTTTGAGTCCCTGTTGCAAAAAAAATATAAATATTTTTATTTATTTCTTATTTGCAAAATAGTTGGGTAAACCTCATCTAAAACTATTCCAAATTTCAAGTTGATAGCATCAGTAGTTACTGAGATATCCAGCTGTGACAGATAGACAGACAGACTGAGTCACACCATAAGGGTTCCTTTCCTACCATTTTGGTACGGAACCCTAACAAGTTGTGAGCCAGATTTAACCAAACTTTCAAAGGGCATCCAAAGCTAATTCTTAAAAAGTAATAAAAAAAAATATAATTGATGTAACTATGTATTATTCAATAACTGTAGTTATATTATTGGATTCATTATTTTATTGTTCTAGCAGCTAGTTAAAATACTTTCCTAAGTTATGCTAAAAACATTAATTTATTTATGAATAAATATTATTTCGTATTTAAAGACGTTTATTTTAAATCAAATATGTATATGCAAATTCTATTATTAAAAATAAATTAATATTGTAAATTGTAACTTTTGGCTCTTTCGCCCGAAAAGGTTGCCGATCCCTGGTCTAGGCCCTTACGTGTATATTAGTAAAACTTCGTGGCGTAGTAATCCGTCATCGCCACCTGTTCTCCCCGTATTTGTTATGGCTAGACTTCTCCAAATATTTACTTGAGAAGAAAGCCGGTTTACCCAGATTTGGTTTTTGTGTTTATTCTGCATGGTGTCGAATTTGTATCTAAATGTTTTTGTGTAAGCCGTTTTTTGGGCGGTTTGTTTGCTTTAAGGCTACTTGCTGTTAGTAAGTGTTTTGGGAAGGATTTATGTGCTAATTGGTGCGTTTTGTAATTTACACTAAACTTATTATGGCTTAGCAGCTTGGTGTCTGAATTTGTGACTATACGTTCCGCTAGTTCAATAATGTAAGTAAAAAACCGGTCAAGAGCTATTCCGACTCGCGCACCGAGGGTTCCGTTCCGATTTCTGAGAAAGTCTGCTATTTAGAGACATCGTTTTATTTTTCCTGAAGTCTTTACATAAACTTCTATCACATAGAATAATTTCAGATTTTTTTCTTTGCAAACTTCGAAGAAAGGGGGGGACGGGACGGTATTTTTTTTTTCATTTTTGATCAAAACTCGAGAACTATGTGGCCTAAAAAAAAGAAAAAATGTTTGAGAATGTGTAAACAGCGCTCTTTCATATGATACCCCACATGCCCTAGTAGCCCCACTTCGAAATTTTAAGAGCCCCTTTCAGTATCTGTTGCAAAAAAATTATACATATTTTTATTTCTCTCTTATTTGCAAAATAGTTGGGCAAACATCATCTAAAACTGTTCCAAATCTCAAGTTGATAGCATTAGTAATTTTTGAGATATCTAGCTGTGACAGACAGACAGACTGAGTCGCACTGTAAGGGTTCCTTTTTACTATCAATTTTATTGTCAATTACTTTTATTGTCAATTATCTTCTATTTTCGGCAGAGGGGTCAACGACTTTTATTGCACAATTATCTGACGGAAGGTATAGTTAATGGCAACAGCTCACTTACACGGTATGTTAACTGCTGAAATGTGAGTACTTGCTAGACATGGGTCGTACTTGCAAAATCGAGTACCAGGGCTTCCAAGTACGGCCACCTTTAGACACCAGCGCCAAAAACCAGGGCTCGAAATACTTTCAAGTATTTTCTTTCAGCATCGAAAATTGATCCAAAACAGAATACTTCCAACTTCCAAGACTTGTAGAAACAAAACTTGGAAGAAAAATACTTGCATAGAACATTGATCCGTATTACAAAATGAACAAAGAGCACAATCGCTTTTACAAAACAAATACTTCCAAACCTATATAAAGTAAAAATACTTGCATAGGAAATTGTTCCGTGCGATTAATATAAATAAGGAGCAGAATCGCGTTTACAAAAAAAATATACTTCCAACATTTAAAGTAAAAATACTTGCATAGAAGTTTGATCCGTAATTGTAACATAAATAAGGAGCAGAATCGCGTCGAGCGTCGATGCAGCGAGAATAGTAAAATACTTGTCTTTGCGAGTATTTTGGGTCAGCACTTGGTCGGCGCACTTGCAAGTAAATACCTGGTGTAAAAACCTGGTCGCGTTAATACGCACCGTCCCTAGTACTTGCACACCACTGCTTCCTTCGAGGAATACATACGTATAGTCACATTACTCAGCATCTCAAAACACCCATTAATCAGTTACCCTATCTCAGTTACTAGTATCAACGCATGACGTCATCCAATGCATGTACCACTGGCCTTGAATGCAAGTGCAGTGGAGCGGGTAATGCGAAATGGAGTCATACCCTCCATGACTGAATGGATGGAATTTCACATACGAGTTGCTATTGATTGGGTTCTGTCTACTGTGTCGTGGAGGATTCGGTTGAATGGAGGAGGTAGAAAGGTGCTTTCTTTATTGTGCTCTAGGCGTAAAAATGCGTATAGACACGCGCTCTTGTGTGCGTACCGGCAGGTAGCGCGCTCCCGAGCTTACGCACACAAAGACAATGTGCATGTAACATTTACACATACAAGTATGGCTCGCCTGCTTTCGTGAGATAAAACAACTATACGGAGTTTTTGAAAGAGAGATATGAATAAAGGCTACCGCAAACGGGCGCGATGCAACCAGGGCTTTAAATACCGGTAAAAATTCATAACGTTACTGTTTGACAGAGTTACCGTTAGTAATGAAAATAACGGTAATAGAATTACCGTTATATTACTGACAATGTTATCAAGTAATGTTACATTTTTGTAACGTTAGTAATTAACGTTACGTAACGGTTATTATTTTGTTATTTGGTAACGTTAACAAGCCCTGGATGCAACAGCGCGATGCGACTCGTAGTAGAAAATTTTCTATGAAAACTTCGTGGAAATTGTTCTGCCGGAATCGCGTCGCAGCGTCGCGTGTCGCCTTTCTGCGGAAGCCTGTGAGGTTTTGCTGTGGTAATTTAGGAATCGCATAATGAACGTCTCTGCGTCAGTATGTTAAGGCGAGTATAGTCGTGAAATGGTCGTTTTTAAGAGCCTACTGCTTTTTAAATGAGCCTACAGAAAATTCCAGAAACAATATATACAGGCTGACCTGAAATTAGTGGCGGACCCGTTAAGGGGTGATAGTAGGCATCAATTCCAGTCGATATCACTCTTAGACCTACTGTCCTAAAGTTAACCCATTTCAGGATATTCCTACTTAAAGAATTTTACAAAAAATACCCTTTTCGCGTAAGATATCGACATTTACGAAGATATCACTATTAATCATTCCTTATTTAGAATATCTTTGATGCAAAACAAAAAAAAATGGTCCAAAAAGACCAATTTTTACTATTTAGAGCTATTTTAAGATTTAAAGTAGGATTTTTTTTTAAATTCTTTAAGTAGGAATATCTTGAAATGGATTAACTTTAGGACAGTAAATCTAAGAGTGATATCGACTGGAATTGATGCCTACTATCACCCCTTAACGGGTCCGCCACTAATTTCAGGTCACCCTGTATGAAATGAATACTTTAATCTGAGCATTTGAAAATTTTAAGCAACATTAAATAACCTGCAAAAAGAAATTGAAATAAGGTTGTTTTCGGTTTATACGCCGTACCGTCGAGAAATCGTGCGTTGTACAAAAGGGCCTTATCCTTTATAGTTACTGACTCCATAATTTAGTATAATCAATACGGTTTCCAAAGATTTGGAGAAAGTTATAAAGGGCAACTCCATCGCTCTATCCAAGTTAGACAACGTTACTATCTAGTCTGTGGCAACAGAATGTACTACAACTTTAGATACAGTGGCGATTGTGCGGCCGAAGTTACTATGGCAAGTATCAAGGAAAGTTTGTCCATAGCAGTCGCTTTGTTACAAAACCGAGAGTACTGTCTACAGTGTTCACATCTGTAGTCTGTGGATGCGTTTTGTTGATCTACCAGTGTAGTTTCTCGATGTGGACTGACACACATACATGCAGTCAATGATATATTACCTTTAGATGCGTTACCCGCGCTCAATAATGGCAAAGTAAATGGAAGGTAATTGCCCGGCTTGAAATTAGTCGGGCACTATCCAGTGTCGCGGTGACACGTCACTGTCACTCGCAATTTCCAGTAATTATTTGTGAAGAAAATGCCTTCCTGAGTTTAAAGACAATGTAAAAATTATACTATCACTGTGAGAAAAAAGAAAAACGTCTTATTTCGTGCGTAATGCTGTATTTTTTTATATTATAATATTTAAAATGTTTTTTGTTTTGAACATACACCGCCATTTTTCCGCGAACTGCTGCGAACCACGCGCGCGCGTGCCAATGAACATGCAGCAGCTAGTGACGAAACTAAATGTGTGTGTTCATCTCATTCTAACAACATGTATTGGCATAAGTCTTTCCTTTTCTTCGCGCACAGTGTGATTGTATGTACTGGTATGTTGCTACTTCATGGCTTACTCTGTTTTTGAGTGCACTAATGTTCGGGTATGACGCGTCTATTTATAATACGTCATTGCATGCAGTCCTATCACTGAAAGAAATAAGCAGCAATGTTATTCTGGAATCATCTCACCGTGAAAACTTAAGTGAAGCGAGCGTGGAGCGAACTGTCAGTGTCATTCCACCTGATGCTAGGGATGGACCAAGCACATTTTCACAGTCATAATCGTGATTTTAATCATATTTTTTACGCTATTCTAGTGATCATTTTATATTATTTCAAAGATAGTATTTATGTGTCTAAACATTACTATTTAGGGGTTTTTTAAACAAAATTGCAAACCAGAAATTGTGTTTTGTCTGAATTTCTATTTGACTATTTTATTTTAAAACGCCCTAAATAGTAATGTTTAGACACCTTACCAGCTTAGAAATAATATAAAATGATTGTTTTAAAATTAGCATAAAACATATAAATAAAATCTCGATTATGATTGTAAATGTAATTTGGTCAATCCCTAGCATCCGTGGGATGACACTGACAGCTCACTCCACGCAAGTTTTCACGGTGAGATTTTTACAGAATCGACGCTGTATACAGGGTGAAATTGAATTCATGGGCTATATTTTAAGTAGTCATTGTACTTATCATTATGAACAACTTTAACTATGGGAACAAACCTGAAATCGCGGGAAAAAAAATCTGCTGTTCCATACATTTTGACGAGTTATGCGAGCATAATGTAAGGAACAGCTGATTTTTTTTCGCTATTTCAGGTTTGTTTCAATAGTAAAAGTTGTTCATAATGACGAGTACAATGACCTCTTAAAATATTGCCACTGTTTACACTTACACCCTAAGTTATCCAGCTTTGTTATAAGAAACTAGCTGACCCGACAGATGTTGTCCTGTCCCAATTTCAATAATTCAAAATTCCCATAGAAAATCCACTTTCAGTTTTCCCGAATTTTCCAATTTTCCCGGCAACTTTTCCAATTTTTCTCTACGTAAAAACCTTCTCCTGACAATAATAAACACAACAAAAAAGAATTAGCGAAATTGTTCCATCCGTTCACGCGTGATGCGATGACCAAGGGAAATAGAGATTCATTTTTATTTATACCTATATACAGGGTGAAATTGAATAGATGCGACAAAATTTAAGGGGGTGTTCTACGCATCAATATGAACAACTTTTACTATGGGACCAAACCTGAAATCGCGAAAAAAAAATCAGCTGTTCAGTACATTTAATGTTCGCATA
The DNA here is from genome assembly GCA_905163495.3 of Cosmia trapezina. Lineage (NCBI taxonomy): Eukaryota > Metazoa > Arthropoda > Insecta > Lepidoptera > Noctuidae > Cosmia > Cosmia trapezina. The sequence continues at coordinate 24,624,123 of LR991027.1, forward strand.
ATTCGTCAAAATGTACTGAACAGCTGATTTTTTTTTCGCGATTTCAGGTTTGGTCCCATAGTAAAAGTTGTTCATATTGATGCGTAGAACACCCCCTTAAATTTTGTCGCATCTATTCAATTTCACCCTGTATAGATAAGGAAGAGAAAAATATTATATTCTAACAAACTTAAAAGTACAACTTGGATTACAAAGCCACTCTAGTAGGCAGAAAGCCCAAGTTAAGAGAGAATAACAAAAAGATAGAACAAAATGTACTTAAAATTAACAGTTACTTTCCTTGTTTCATTCCTGTGTCTCGCCAAAAAGAGCGAACAGTTAACAAATACATAATACCATTAACAGCAAAGTTTATGCATAAAATATTATTATAAAATACAAATCATAATAGATTTGTACAGAAGGTTCACTCGGACTTAGTTCTCCCGAAGACATGATAGAGAGGCCAGGATCTAGACTCAATTTAAAGAAAAAGGGTGGACAGATATCTGAGCACTATTTGAACTTAATTTTTACTTTAATGTTTAAGCACTAAGCTAACGAAGACTATTGCTACCGATCATGTAGTGTCTTCTGGCATATAGGACTATATATAAAATATAGGAGCTCGTGGCTAAGTAATAACGATCCATCGATGGGTCGATCCATTAGGTTAAGCTACGCTTGCCGGTGTTGGTCAGTAGATAGGCGACCATCTTTACATACCGAAACTCCTCCGTGCCTCGGAAATCACGTTAAGCTGTTGGTCCCGTCTGTCATTCGTGGATCTTTGACAGTCGTTACGGGTCGTCAGAAGCGCGAAAGTCTGACAACCTTACCAAGGGGTATCGGGGGGGTTACTGGGTTGTGGAGGTCAGATAGTAAGTACACGTCACTGCGTTGAAAAGAAGAAATTGCGGACTATGCTAAAAGTTACGCCGTGTTTTACGATTTTATTCCAAGTGGTCCTTCTAACACTCTTTCATATTGTGAATATTTAAGTACCGCCAACATCTTAAATATTAGTATGCTCATTAAACAGCCGTTTGCAGGAGCTCTTCAAATTTATCATCACAGAGATGATTGTAATAATTAGCTATCTGAAAGTGAACAGTATTTACTGTTCAAAGTATTGAGCATCGAGTTTTTTGGTCAATTATTATGATTTCTCCTAATTAGGTAGTGAGATAGTGATGGTACAATGAGTGTGTTGATACACTCCCGGACTCCTAAATCGAGCCACCGTGCATTTCAATGTAAGGTCATCAAAATATTGACGAGTCAAAGAAAATGTTTTTAAGGTGAGTATGCTGCTCCACCATTGAGAAAAAAATTAATAAGTCAGGAGATATGGAACATTTTGAAATTTCCTATGCACACATTTTAAGTCAGAGTTGTAGAATTTTTTGAAAAAAAAGTCAACTCTTAACCTCCTACGTTCGAAATTATAGCAGTTAACGCCATAAACGTCCGTTTTGATTGTTGTGTTGTTTTTTTTATACAAAAATTCTACAACATCTGACTAAAAATGTGTGCATAGGAAATTTCAAAATGTTCTATATCTCCAGACTTTACTCGCTTTAAGCAGTTTTAAAGCAGACATATTGACGATAATTTGGGTGTCCTCATTGTTCTAAATTCACGACACTAACGCCCGTTTTCTGAAGAACTCTTAAACGGAATTTAAACTCATAATAACTATTGATTCGACAAAATTATCTATTTTTTTAAGCGAATTCCTTCCTTATGCTCGGTTTTTGAGGTCCTAAGATAAATCCTCGACTCACTTGTCCCTCACTCGACTTTTAAGCTAAATTCTTCCTTAGCGTAAAGTTCAGAAACACGATATCGAACCAATAATCACTATTGAATAGATAAGAAATTTCCCTATCAATCATAAGCACCTACAAAATACAAAAAAATGCAGGGTGGCTCGATTTCGGAGTTCGGGAGTATATTTTGTTTTGCGAAATTATTCTTCTTGCTTTTCGAATCGATAGTAAATAAATGTATGTATTATGTAAACGGAGTTGGGCGAAGTTATTATAGAGCTACTTATATGCGTATCGCGGACATTTGCGGTGAACTACTTTTGACCTTATTACTATAGTACTAAGGTCGAAAAGTAGTTCACCGCCAATGGCCGCGATGGTACAAATTGAATACGAATAGCTCATCATCTGCCTAGCCTTTTCCCAACTATGTTGGGGTCGGCTTCCAGTCTAACCGGATGCAGCTGAATACCAGTATTTTACATGGAGCGACTGCCTATCTGACCTCCACAACCCAGTAACTGGGTAATACGATACCTCTTGGTAAGACTGGTTGTCAGACTTTCGGGCTTCTGACGACCCGTAACGACTGTCAAAGATCCACGAATGACAGCCGGGACCAACGGCTTAACGTGCTTTCCGAGGCACGGAGGAGTCTCGGTATGTAAAGATGGTCACCCATCCACTGACCAACCCCGGAAAGCGTAGCTTAACCTGATGGATCGACCCGTGCGGCTGTTATTACTTAGCCACGAGCTCATAGCTGGTATAAAGAATATCTCAACTGTCAAGCCTTACCCTCCAAAGTTCTAAACGGTAGTGCTCCTCATCCACAGTCCGACTTTACCCACTGCTGGGCATAGGCCACTCGTTTCCTGTGCCAAACCCCACGCTCCTTTTTTTTTTTTCGGGGTGGAAAATCCTCATGGATGTCCCCCGCCCTGGGGTGAGCGGAGGGGTCTGTCAGACTCTTACTGACTAAAACCACCCCGGTGTTCCCTTCCCACACTTGGAGCGGAGTCATGGGAACTTGTGCGCCTTCCACGATCTCCGGCTACTGCCGCCCCGCAAATTACGGACCTCCTCAGTCCGCTCCTGTGCCAACCTTATCCAGATTCTACCCACAATCTCTCGCCGCCGGACGACCGACACTTCGTCTTCAAGTCGTTGAACACCACTCGGTCACAGGATTATTCCACCTGTCATCACTACGCTTTGCCTGACCTACCCAACTCCACTTGAGCTCCATAATACGTTTTACGATATTGAAGACCTTCGTACGTCTTCGATTCTCGATGTTTGGAACTCGGTCTATTACCCTTATGCCAAGCATAGAACGCTCCATGGCTCTCTGTGCCATTCTCATGGCTTTCTGCTGCTAAATAGCTTGATGTACAATATTTTTTCAAAGAGTTTTGGTAAAGTATCCCCGAACGAACTCTATCAAAAAATGCATGTTCATATTCAATAGGGAGTCTGAATCTGTATATTGTAAGGATTAAAGATCTAAATATATTTTCCAGTCTAAAGATTTATTGACGATTATGACAAACAAATAACCATGAAATTAAGCTGAACAAAGAACTCATTTAAGATTCATATAGAAATGTTTATAGACTCAGAACCGGCCATCAAGGAAAAACAAAGCAACACCAATAAATTACTAACTATTAATATTTCTTCCTTGTTTTATTGAGAGTAAAACGGCTCATTCTTTTTTATCTCTTCTTATTTATTGTTTCGTATAAACGATCGTATTTCATCCCCTCTATAATATTTTATCTTCACTGCGAAGGACTTAATTGCTTCACACGACCAACTTTCTTGGCCTTGCTTCAAAGCCAAGTTATTCTCCAACTTCGTCAATTCCATACGTATCACCCAATTTTCCCGAAAGATTCTATCTTGGAACACCATTGTTCTTAAAACAAAGACCCTTAAAATATGGTGTCTAATATTTTATGGCGGCTAAACTTTTCCCTGTAAGTACTGAGTAATTAAGTATGAGTTATATATTAATTTCCGATAAATTTGTGATGCCAGCGTTATGTAATTTTCTTTTGTTTAACTTGGGGCCAAGTTTTCCATTAATTACGAACGAGGGAGGATTATAATCATAGGTTCTACACATGAATTTTCTTTGTGAGTGTATAATGCAAAACGCATATCATTTACTTCGTTTCTTCCACAATCGCGTATTCTTTCAATTTGCAATTACGAGCAATAATCACATTCTTCTAAAGCATCAATACGTTTTTTTTTCTTAAATTCGGTGTTCCAAAAGCGTCTGACGTCTCTTCAACTACCAATGTGATGAAATATACATTATACCTTTAAACCAAGGATTGTAATGATGAAAGTTTGGTTATTTGTGGAGCAAGTTCTGCAACACCTGGACGGACACTAACAGTTAAGCTAAAATTACGAATTTTGAATGAATAAATGAAAATGGTCGCCTAAAATGGCGGAGCGTCGGAGTGCTCGGAAATGTTTACTCTTTATGCGACATAATGTCCGCTGCAGTACTTCCTCTGAATATAGAATTTCTACGTAACTTCTGCAAAGTATTGTTGTATCCTGCAATATTCCTTACGTTAACAATTCATGAATGCCATAGATGAGCAAAAACTTATACATCAACATTTAAAGAAGACAGCAAAGTGAAGGAGGCTATGGATGCCTGGAGACTCGCTTGTCCGAATTCAAATCCACTCGACAATCCATCTTCCCAGAGACGGTGGAATGAGCCGCTCTGATGAGCAGTACTGAACAATTTACTTGACACGTCAGCTACTACTACGGAGCGTGCATTTGCTGGCTGTGGGTGAGTGGGAGTCAGGTCTTTGATTTCATGGACTACCGTTGTCGAACATATGCACTTTGTTCGGTTGTTGCTACCTTGGCCAGAAGTTCAGCATTGCCATACAACGTGGCAACGTCTCCAGTCTCTTGGGTACATTACCAGTCGACTGTGATGCGGAGGAATTTTTCGACGCCATATTTGAGTTTGTTAATAGCTTTAGTTATATTTTTTAAATTTGTTTTTAGTTTGTTAGTAAATTATTACAAAGTGATGGAGAGAAAAACTCCTAAAGAATCAAGAATTGGAATGTATTAAGATAGTCCTGTTTTACAAGACAAAAAACAAACAGATCTGTAACTCACAAACACTCGATTGATTAACACTCTAATCTTCTTGGAAGACTCCTCCAAGTCAAAGTTATACGGAAATTATATTTACAGAAAATTGAACGAAAACTCTTTGTTTACACAAAGAGTTTTTACAAGGGCTTCTCATTATATGAAAAGGATTTATTTTACTGACTTCTCCAGTTTCGAGTGATCTTCAGAAATGTGGTCGTTTTCTTAGTATTTACGGAAAACGCTCCTAAAATTCAGCTTGGTATTCCCGAAAGTGCCTTGAAAGTAATCTGGATTATAGCTCTTTTACAATTTTAAAGCCTTCTAGGACTTATTTGTGGTCGTTAAGTCTAACTGGAAATGTTATTTTGCTGTGTTTATAGATGGATTTTAGGAATAAGTTCTGTATACCTATGCTTTTGTATGTTTGGGAAATTATTATTTTTTAATTTTTTAAGGATTACCAACGAGATACATTAATAAATTGAATTAATAATGAGGGACCTACTAGATACTTGTAATCCGAATATTTAAAATGTTCTTTTTATCAATAGTTTTAGTACTTAGTATTTATTCTATATTAACTAAATCATCATTCTCCTACCCTTATCTCAAACTATTTGGGGACTTTGGGGTAGGCGCAACATGTGCCTTTTTAACCGACTGCGGCGAAGCCAAAAAAGGAGGGAGGCAGTAATTGGATTGTGGACGTCAGATAGTCGCTCCATATAAAATACTGGTATTCAGCTGCATTCGGTTAGACTGGAAGCCGACCCCAATATAGTTGGGAAAAGGCTAGGCAGATTGATTGATTGATTAATAAAAATAAATCGTTTTATACCAACAAAGATTGGAATGGAAACATAAAATAAAGACGGTCGAGAACTCGGGAATGGGCATTACCTACATTAATTACGGCGGGATATTGAGACAAAAGAAGTGTCTAACTCAACTCAAACGAAACGATGCGGAAGAAAAAAACGTAACATATGGCGGTCATCAACATCCTTATTGGATACCAGGAAGATGGTGAACTGAATAGCCCTTGTCTATAAGTTTCCCATTAAATGGGTAACTTAATATTGAGTACCCAACACCCAACTTTATTGAATCACTACTTAAAGGTTGTGTCTTTAAGTGCGGTTCAAGTAAGTCCATGTTTCTTAGTGTGAAATTGGCATCTCTATGGGAGAATGTCCGTGGAGCTTCTTGCCCTTTCTTCTCCATAATTACCTACTACGCTTTGGAATGGTCAACTATCTTCATCTTTCTGACTGACCAACGCCTTGACAATTCAAAGGAGACGTAATTGGTTTATCATCACATCACACTAATATTATAAAGGCGAAAGTTTGTGAGTGTGTGTGTGTATGTTTGTTACTTCTTCACGCTCAAACGGCGGGACCGATTTGGATGAAATTTGGTGTGTAGATAGCTTATAACCTGCATTAAGTCATAGGCTACTTTTTATCCCCGTCTACACGAGTGAAACCGCAGGGCGCAGGTTGTTTGAAATAATTGCTTTAAGTTTGAATATCATGTTAACACTAACTGTCGCTTTTGGTTTCAATCGCGGATTCTAGGGAAATGGCTACATTTACCCGTATACAAAGTATCTTATATCTTGTATCTTTCTCTGTATCTGTCTGTCGGTGTGCCAGATTTCATTTACATCCGATGTGGCATTAATTATTGGAGGAGCTCGTGGCTAAGTAATAACAGCCGCACGGGTCGATCCATCAGGTTAAACTACGCTTGCCGGGGTTGGTCCGTGGATGGGTCATCTTTACATACCGACACTCCTCCGTGCCTCGGAATGACTTTGCTTGACCTGGGAATCGAACCCAGGAAAGACCACATGCTCAGCATTGAGGCAGGAACACCACTTATGTTATGGGTTATATACTTTCGGCTAAGTGTGTCTGTAAATAAACTATCTTTTTATACAATGGTCGTTCGTTACCTTACCTTTAAGTGTGTCTCAAATTAGACTATTTTTAGGTTTCCGTACCTCAAAAGGAAAAAACGGAACTCCTAAAGGATCACTTCGTTGTACGTCTGTCTGTCTGTCAAGACCCTTTTTCTGAGGAACGCGTGGTGGTATCAAGTTGAAATGAATATCAGATACGTAAGTCTATGGTCCCTTGGTGTTCTAAAAAAATCAAGCTTCTAAGTCTACGCAATAATATGCGACATATTTTGATACTCGCAAGTAAATCAAAACCTATAGGGTACTTCTCGTTGACCTAGAATCATGAAATTTGGCAAGAAGCAAGGTCTCACAGCACAAGTAAACAGTCTGAAAATAGTTCATTTACTTACATTTCCAATTAACCGCAACTTATATCGATGTATGAGAGAACATCCAGTTTTTCAACAACTAAGTTAAGTTTGATTTGGGTAAATTCATCCCACTACGGAACCCTTCATTTTGCGTGATCCGTCATGCACCTGTCCGGTTTTTTATTTAATTAACATATTTTGTAACGGCGCAAATACTCCAATCTTATTGGGACTTATATGTTCGAGTCGTTTGGGGTTGAAACACTAGGGCCATGGGGTCCGAGTGCCCTTTTAGTTTTTCGGGACATCGCCAAGCGGTTGGTCGACTCTACACGTGACCAAAGGGCTGGCCTATTTTTTGGCCAAAGAATTAGCATTGCCATACAACGTGGCAATGCTGCCAGCCTTTTGGGCACCTTTCCTTTCGACAGGGATGAATTTTTCGATGCCCTATAATTATTTTCCTTCCTTTTTGTATTATACTTGTAAATATTAATTTTTATTTGGTTTCTAAGTAAATTATATAGTTTATAATTTAATTATATCAAAAGACATATTTTATTTATTTCTATAAGCATTCCATTTTCTTGGAACCAGTAAGCTTCGGGCACACTTGACCAAAAATACTAACCATCCTTGTTGTTTTTAAACGAATTCATGAATGAATAATTTTGGGTATGAGAGCAACTTTTACCTCGTGTAAAAGTAGGTACTTACCGCAATTTTCTCGATATAATAATTAAGTAAGAACGAGTACTGTAACTGATTTTTATGTCGCTATTGCAGTAACAAAATATAAAGCCAGTGCAAGATGCAGAATTGCAAATATCACTCCTAATGAGGTCTGAAAACAATACCTAAGTACATTCCATATTTGTATAACTACAAAAGAAAATACGTATATTCTATGCACATGACTAAAGCGAAGATTCCAAATAGATCGTTTCATAAATATGTATACAAATCCCGACGTCCTCCCAAAGGGCCGATGCCAATTTCACATTCACATATCCGTGTCTGCGTGTATAAAAACATGAATACTCGTATTATTATAATCACTTGGTATGGGCAATATTTTAGCCGGGATTCTAAACAGACCAGTAGACTTCATCAACTTCTGGTCATGGAGGGAACAATCGACGGCCTCCATGGCCCACGCACACACCTGAAGGATTAAGTGCGGAAACCAATTCCCTTCCCCTATAATATAACATAGATACCTATATATGTAAGTTTAAGGTGCATCCGCTGTGGTAGCCCGTGAAATTATTTTTTTTAAGTCAGTGCCAGGTTGATTTGGTCTGATTTCCGGAATCAGACGAAACCACGGCAAATCTAACTATATATAATGATCAAAAATTATGTCTACATATTTTTTACTGTCGCGAATCACATTTTATTTTATTTTTCGGAAAAACAAACAATTACACACTGAAAATAAGGAGGTATGTACAAATGTGCAACCAACAACGTTATCCACAGATACACAAAAAGTCAAAGACAATATAAGTTCGATGAATTAAAGTCGGACAGAATAGAAAAATATACATAAATTACAGCAGCAAGGAACACTAGAGATATTTACAATAGATTTTTGATTGTGTCAAGCAAGACCGTTCTAAATTCTCCAACGGATAAAACAAATAGATCCAAGTTAGAGAAAAACTTGTTACTTAATAAATATTTTGACCGAGATACAATCTTTCACTGACCTGCAAATTGCAAAAAAAACGCAAGAAAATTGGAAGTTCGTTGGCTACATCCACGGATCCACTTTAAAGAAATTTATGTTAGGAATTTGTTAATAGCAGCGTCCCTATTACTTAAACGTAACATAACATCACGCCTTGTACCCCTGAAGAGTTGGGCAGAAGTGTAGGTACCTTTTTTTTTTTTGGATGGGAAATCATCAAATAACTTCTCCCGCTCTGGGTGGAGCGGAAGGGCGTGTCAGACTTTTACTGACTAAAACCCACCCGTGTTCCTTCAGTTGCCTATGCCAGGGCAACGGTATCTTTTTTAAACAACCCGCGACCCCAGCGGCATCGGCCCTATCGGACCCCATCATTGCTGACATCTCTTTGAGGCACGCGTGGAACACAACGCGCCGTCGACCCGGGCCTGGTCCCATGTAATAGGGCGCGAGCCTATTGCCATCCACAAACCCAGACTCCGGGCTGCTACTGAGAAATTGTAGATAGAACCCCCCCCCCCCCCCCGCCATGGCCTGCTACCTGTCTGACCTGGGAATTGAATCCAGCAGTGCGATTCTGTAACCATCACACCGTGAAAACTTAGGTGAAGTGAGCGTGGAGTGAGCTGTCAATAGTGTCAATTCCTAGCAAAAACAAACTCACTTCACCTAAGTTTTCACGGTGAGATTTTTACAGAATCGACGGGCTGGACCTCATGCTCAGACATAGATACAATACACACAATGATGCAGTGACTTGAGTTGATTACCATGGAATTTGGAGCTCTTCCCGAGCTGGCGACAGCCTCACTGCTAGAGCAGTAACACTTATCAATGAGTTCCTTAAATGTATTCTAGATGCAGATATTTTTAGGGTTCCGTACCAAAATGGTAAAAAAGGAACCCTTATGGTGTGACTCAGTCTGTCTGTCTGTCTGTCACCGCTGGATATCTCAAGAACTACTATTGCTATCAACTTGAAATTTAGAATAGTTTTAGATGACGTTTACCCAACTATTTTGCAAATAAGAAAGAAATAAAAATAATTATATTTTTTTTGCAACTGGAACTGAAAGGGGGTCTTAAAAATTTAAAGTGGGGCTACTAGGGCATGTGGGGTATCATATGAAAGAACGCTGTTTGCACATTCTCAAACTATTTTTAATTTTTTTTTAGGCCGCATAGTTTTCGACTTTTGATGTAAAATGTAAAAAAAAATACCGTTCCCCCCTTTTTTCCGAAGTTTGCAAAGCGAAAAATCTGAAATTATTCTATGTGATAGAAGTTTATGTAAAGATTACAGGAAAAATAAAACGATGTATCTAAATAGCACAGTTTTTCAGAAATCATCAACAAAAATTACATATAAATGATGGTACGGAAGCCTCGGTGCGCGAGTCCGACTCGCTCTTGACCGGTTTTTTTATGACCCGCATAGTACTATCGCCAAACATGTTTATATTTACCTGATTGTGAAAAAGTCATTGTATAGTTCCTAAGTAGTAGTAGTCGTCGTAAGTAGCATAGTATACATTATAAAACACTATCGAAAACGGGTCTTATACCCGGGTCGGGTCGGGTCGGGCCGGGTTGGGGGTGGGTCGGGGTTTACGGGTCTTGGGACCAAGTCTGCAGCGAGATTTTAACTATACTATAGTAGTAGTTCTGTAGTTCCTAGGTTGTTTCTTGTTTCTGTTTGAAATTTATTTGTCTTACTTCGTTTTTGTTAGTCTGGTATTTTTTTAATTGACATTATAATGTTATTTAATACTAGTGTAAGAAGCGATTTGGTGTAAACTGTAAGCTTACATTTTAAAGAATAAATTAATAAATAACTAACGTAATTATTGTTGCGTGAGCTCACTATTCTCAGTATGGACACTTTCAAATCTAATGATTTAAATCTTTGCTATTTCTGGCCATAAGAACTTTTATTACATGCGACCATTATTTAAAAAAAAACAACAAGTTTATTTATAATTGAGTTACTTTATCCATTCAAACGTGGAACACGGCTAAGTTCAAAACATTCTGTGGTTATTTTTCGCTATGCAGAGCAAACGCTTCAACGGACAGTCAGACACCGGCCTCACCGGTTTCTTATGAACCTTTCTAAAAGGACTAAACTCCATCATCTACAGTGAAAACTGTACCTTAACAGTTCGGTATAACGTTGAAATTAATATTGAAGCTTGTTGACAGTTAAGATCGAAGCACATGCAAGGGATTTCCAGTTCTAAGATCAAAGTAGGAAGATTAATTTTCGTGTGAATTGTTGTTTTTTATAGTGAGATGCTGATTGCAGGCCGTAGGCAGTTCTCTGGTACACCACCTATTTCGAGTCGACCGCATAATACAGATAAAACAGTTTGCAAATTGAGCTTTTGATTCTCTAAATGTACAAGTCTGTTATCTAATATCTATTGACAGTGTAAGATTGTTTCTTTGATACTATACGTGATGTGACAACTCAATTTGTTAGTGATATTTCTTGAGGAGGCAATTTATGGTTAGAAATAGACTTTACAAGTTACGTTATTTGCATTATCATGTTGTTTTGGACGTGCTTTGTTATAAACCGGTATTTTCTAGAATCATAAGTAATCATAACAAATATTTTTTACAAAAAAACCGGTCAAGAGCGAGTCGGACTCGCGCACCGAGGGTTCCGTTCAGATTTCTGAAAAAGTGTGCTACTTAGAGACATCGTTTTATTTTTCCTGTAATCTTTACATAAACTTCTATAACATAGAATAATTTCAGATTTTTCTCTTTGCAAACTTCGGAGATAGGGGGGGAACGGTATTTTTTTTTACATTTTTCATCAAAAGTCGGAAACTGTGTGGCCCAAAAAAAATAAAAAACAGTTTGAGAATGTGCAAACAGCGCTCTTTCATACGATACCCCACATGCCCTAGTAGCCCCACTTTAAATTTTTAAGACCCCCTTTCAGTCCTTGTTGCAAAATAAAAAAAAATAATTTTATTTCTTTCTTATTTGCAAAATAATTGGGTAAACATCATCTAAAACTATTCCAAATTTTAGATTGATAGCATCAGTAGTTCTTGAGATATCCAGCTGTGACAGACAGACAGACAGACAGACAGAGAGACAGACAGGCAGAGAGACAGACAGACAGACAGACTGAGTCACACCATAAGGGTTCCTTTTTTACCATTTTGGTACGGTACCCTAAAAATACAACTGAACTGACTTCCAAAGTAAAAAAATAGCTTTAATTTATTTTGGAAGTCTGGTTAAATGTATTTTCGTCTTTTTGCCACCGACATCCGAAATTAAAATTATTTCTCACTTTGTAGTGTTGTTTTTGGAAGTCGGTTATATTTTTTTGTAAAAAAGTTTTAATTTTTCACTTATTAGTTGTGGTACCTACCCCACATAAGTTCTAATACTGCACTACCTGCAAAAGAAATTAAAACATCATCCACATAAAAAGTGAGGGAAACAATACGTATTATTGAAGCTATCTCAAAAACTACCCAGCAATGGTAATAAATTTTATACGGTACCATTTTTGAGGTATAATATCATCACGAATAAAATAAAAAAATTCAAATCGGAGTACTCGGAAAAAAGTTATGCGTGGTCTATAAACAAATATACACGTGTGTCTTCTACTTGAGAACCTCCTCCTTTTTTTCGGCGGTTAAAAAATTCGAAGACATGTGACATCTATACTAACACGCACTGGGACCACATGATTAATTCCTGTCCACTCCCTCACACGTAGAGGAGGCTTGTGTCCCAGCAGTGGGAATACATAGGCTGATTATACATTATGAACGTTTTTATGATCCTATCCTTTAATTTTGTCTCCATTCTGCTTTGTGTGGTGCATCAGTTGGGTACCCCAGTTGTATTAAAATTGGGCTTAGTGCGAGTTTTTATACTTACTCGATCGCGTTTACAATAACGTTACCTTACGTCAATTTGTATGGAATAATTGTGATTCCCATTATAGTCACCAGTCGGCGCTAATTCAGTTCAGTACAAATTGAAGTTTACGTTAACGTGATCGAGTAAGTTTATAAACTCGCACTAAGGCCTTTTAATACAACTGGGGTAATTGATGCAGCCCACTATACAAGCAGCCTAATAGGCATTTAAATATTCAGAATATACAACTAAATGGAATGCATCTGTAACATAATCCTATTAATCTAGATTATTCTAACCTAAATAGTAAACAATTGACCTAAATTATGTGTTAATTACTATCTTGTATACTATGTTATCTACAATATTGAGTAGGTTAATGAATTCTAGTGTAAAATGATCAGTTTAATCTATTAGTAATACATACCTATTGCATATTCAAAACCTTGTTTCCAATTGACGTTATTTTCACTCAAATATCAACTTTATGTTGAGTAATATGAGTTGATTTTAGAATGTACTGTACTAGGTTTTTCGAGACATCTCCAAGCGGTAGGTCGACTCTTCACGTGTCCAGAGGGCTGGCCAAAGAATCATTAATGCCATACAACGTGGCTGCCAGCCTTTTGGGAACGATTCCTGTTGACAGCGATGCGGACGATTTTTTTTCTTCAAAACGGTGAAGGAAAACATCGTGAGGAAACCGGCATGTCCTCGAATCAAAAAATTTGAAGACATGTGACATCTACCAACCCGCACTGTGACTGCGTGGTGGATTACGGCCCACTCCCTCGCACCCAGAGAAGGGCTTGGTCCCGACTGTGGGAACATTATAGGCTGATTATGTTGTACACACGGCTACATATCAAGCTATACATTTCCAGTTTACACTGACCTCTCGTTGTAAGGAAATCCTATACAATGCGAGATCAGCTTATACTGGAAATGTATAGCTTGATCTGTAGCCGTGCGTACTCTTGCGACTTTCAGTTCAGAAACCGGTATTAAAGTCAGACCATCGTATAATTATGCAATTATTCAAGAAATTGAATCATTATAATTATACTATTATAAGTGGCTTAAAATCCACTCGTCTTCGTCAAACAACCTCATTTTGATTATAATTATCGTTACATACATAAGTGACTAATCAGCAAAAGTCATTAAGGTTCCTACCTACTACGGTAATTATACAGGGTGTTTCTTTTAAGGTGTCAAGCCAGTGCGAGCTGATAGCAGAGTACCATACCTATCGATTTAACCCCCATGTATGCTCGACGATTTTTTGTAGTTTTCAGGTTATAATTTTTTTTTTCGATGGCTTTAATTTTTTTTTTTTGGGTCAATTTTAAACAAGATTTTACTAAATAGGCCATTATTTGCTGAAGATTTCAGATGTCCGTAAGGATTGAGTCGCCACATTTCGTATCTTAATGAAATTTAATACTTATTTAGTAGTAAGTTTAAAAATTTTGTAGGTTCGATCCTCGATTTTGTAGGTATAATACTTCAAAAGATATATGAACATAAAGGTGGCACCTCAATCTAAATATTTGGATTGAGTCGCCTCGTCAGAACTAGGTACATGATGGATGAATGTTTATCATTATTTGGTATGATTTAGTAGTAGTTGTGTATAGTACCTACTAAAAATCTGAGTCCTGTACTGTTGATATTGAAGAATATACAATACTTTTAATGTGGCTCCTCAATCCATCAATCAATCAATCATAAGAACGTGAATTTCCATGAAAGTAATTAGTCAATTTATATTCCACTCCAAAGAACATTTAGTAGTAAGTGTGTTCGAATTTGTAGCATATAGAGAAAGTAGTAAAACTGAGTGAATTTAGTAAATAAACGCATTTTATTTGGCTCCTCAGTCCTGACGTTCTGCAAATAAATAATTGATTGTATCTACCTGAGATCACAACGGAATCAATAACCAGAGACACTAACATTTTGTATAAATGTCTACAAAATACTTATGTACAAATCAACATTGTATATATTCGGTATCTGAAAAAAAAAATACTTTTCGATATTCATTAAGAATTCGCTATTGAGGGTGACCATGTTGTTTGTGTACCTGGGACAAACGGTCAAACTAGGTAAGTCCAGGTTCGTTAAGTTAGGGAAGCTACGGAAGATCTTCTTGTCCAAAATATCGCAGTGTCTCGAAACAAAAGTCTTTGACCAGTGTGTGTTGCCAGTTATGATTTACGGCCCTAAGACGTAGCGTTTTACAATGGGCCTCATAAGAAAGCTCAAGGTCACCCAAAAGCCAAAGAAGAGGGTTATGCTCGGTGTTTTTCTGCGAGATCGAGTTAAGAATGAGGTCCCTTTTGGGGGGAGCAGTGGACGTCTTTCGGCTGAAATGATGATGATGATGATGTTAAATGAAACCAGGATGACTAGTTTTTGAAATTTATTTTTTTAATAAAATCCCTACTTATTTCTAACAGAATTGTATTATTCACTTCGTAAAGGAGAAAAATAATAAAGTGTTCTTCCTATACGTTCTAAATAATTGCCATTTAAATACTAAGTTACCTAATAAATAAACACATTAATACTAATTGTAAAAAACTATTCAAACTGCCCATTGATACCTCTGATGTTATGGTAAGCGTTTATAACTACGATTTTGTATCGAAGCGCTTTTGTGTTTTAAAACAAATCACAATTGAAATCAAGATGTGCCAACAAAGATAATTATGCAAATTACATATAATAACAATGTTACAAAACCGGTCAAGAGCGAGTCGGACTCGCGCACCGAGGGTTCCGTTCCGATTTCTGAAAAAGTGTGCTATTTAGAGACATCGTTTTATTTTTCCTGTAATCTTTACATAAACTTCTATCATACAGAATATTTGCAGATTTTTCGCTTTGCAAACTTCGGAGATAAGGGGGGGAACGGTATTTTTTTTTACATTTTTCATCAAAAGTCGAAAACTATGCGGCCTATAAAAAAGAAAAAAAATGTTTGAGAATGTGCAAATAGCGTTCTTTCATATCATACCCCATATGCCATAGTAAACCCACTTTGAATTTTTAAGACCCCCTTTCAATCAATGTTGCAAAAAAAGTATAAATATTTCTATTTCTTTCTTATTTGCAAAATAGTTGGGTAAACATCATCTAAAACTGTTCCATATTTCAAGTTGATAGCATTAGTAGTTCTTGAGATATCCAGCTGTGACAGACAGACAGACAGACAGACTGAGTCACACCATAAGGGTTCCTTTTTTACCATTTTGGTACGGAACCCTAAAAAGGAACTATCCCTATACTATATGTTTTAAAAAACAGCACATAATAAGTGGCAGGTCCACTAATCGAATCGCAACCCGCGAAATACAATAATTGAGTAGTCCCGATGCCCATCTGTGGTCTCCGAGAGCAAATGCGCGAGTTAGAGTCAGCTCACACCGAGACGCGACGCGACGCGATGTTGCGCGCACATTTTAAAAGAGCGACTCAAAATATAACTTTATTTTCTACACGAAAATATACACATTTCATTGTGAGAATTTAGAATACGTTGCACCATGCAGCGCTGCGCCTCGTGATGCCTCGCAGCGTATAGCGATGCATCGCGACGCAGCGGTGCTTCGCCGGTACGCGCGTTGTGCAAGAGCGGTGCTGCACCTCACGAAGCCGCGCGACTACTCTACTACAGTCTCTACTATTTCCGTCCAGACTTCGTGTAGAATTGATGCAGTTTGGTCGAGTGCTCGAGTGAAATTATAATGATAGACTGGGATCTTGTTATAATCGGACTTCTTGCAGAAGAGGAAGAGGAAGAAGAATACAAAAATAAAATTAAAAACACGCAGTGCGGGGCGGGAGCACGTGGCGAATGTAGACACGTTCCGCTGCGCCGCGCGGCGTCGGCTTGAAATGGCGGCTGCGAAAATTTTTGCAGCCGTCATCTTGGATATCCATTTTGACCTCATGAACGTTTTAGGTGTTTAATCCAAAAAAAATAGGCTTGGTAGTGTCGTTAATTGGAAACGACACTACTGGTAGTGCGGCTGGTAGTGTCGTTGCCAATAAACGAAAATTCTCAAGGATCTCTTCATCAGATTCTGACTTGGTGACAATGGGTGGTCCCATTGTTCCCTCGAGAGCATAACCTTTCAAACAAAAAAATAATTGTGCAAATCCGACTATACAGGCTGACTTTGAAAACATGCGACAAAATAGATTTTGTTTCTATAAGCCACGAAACGTACATTTTCTTTTTAAATCACGTATTCATGGTCACCCCACAAAAAAATTTCATAAGAAATTAAAGAATAGCTAATAACTTTGTAAATATGTACTTTTTTTTGTATTTTTTTATACGTGCATTTAGTAGAAATTTATACAAAATATTGGCGTTTTTTGTTCCAAATTTCGTCACATGATTATGTAGATTAGAGGCAAATCTATTTACCGAAGCATCTGAATTGAGGAGCCACATTAAATATGCTATATCTCCCATTTCTTTCTTTTGTGATTGCCGACTCTTATCCTACAAATCTAATATTTTTACTACTAAATGATGTTGAAATTGCACATTAATTGAACTACTGCTTCTTTGAAAAATGACCAGTCGTATGTGTATGGTCTGAGGAGCCACACATAATGTATTGTAACTTTTTTAATTTTAACACTACCGAGCTCAGATTTTGTCTACTAAATACTCTCAAATACTACTAAATCATACCAAATTATGATAAACATTCATCCATGATGTTCTTAGTTCTGACGTGGCGACTCAATCCAAATATTTAGATTGAGGTGCCACCTTTATGTTCATATATCTTTTGAAGTATTATACCTACAAAATCGAGGATCGAACCTACAAAATTTTTAAACTTACTACTAAATAAGTATTAAATTTCATTAAGATACGAAATTTGGCGACTCAATCCTTACGGACATGATTTCAGATACACCACTTTCAACGACCGATGGTCGTTGAAAGTGGCGTATCTGAAATCTTCTGATTCTCATTTTTTTTTTTTTTTTGCATATTTTTGTCAATCCTGATATTTACTATTCCTCTACGTTTAAGCAGAGCTCAGTTGTTAATAAAAACATAAAATACCCACTACTATCCTTAACCACTACCTACCATTGATATGAAATGAAGGATCCAAAATAACTCGAAAACTACAAACAATCGTAGAACATACATGGGGGTTAAATCGATAGGTATGGTACTGTGAGGGCTCGAACCTCACAGCGGGAGGCTAACTACTTTATAATAAAAGACAGTAGTGTATTGAAGAAATGGGGCTGAAGCCCGCTATATTAAAATAGAAATAAAATTATAATTCACTCCCTAGCTCCTACGCGGAGCCCTTGCTATTAGCTATCTGTCAATCTTATAAAAAAGCCATCACTTTTTTATAAGAGTATTCCATGTTTGAATGATCGTCAGCCAGTTATCCATACTATGGCTTGTACACAGCAAAACCTCTACATGAGCTACGCCCACCCTTGAATAAAAGGATTAACGTAGTCAACTTCAAAATAAAACTTTTATTCAGACCAAGACATTCGATCATACAGACAAAACCTACCTAAACCTAAAAAAATAGACACCCTACCTAACTCCGGGAAAATGGCGACAATATGAGGGATTGTACTTCTAGGTACAGGCTCAGCTCTGGACAAACGAAACGCGAAAAACTAACACTATGCTAAGTGTCAGTCAAAGTAATATTAAAGTGTGCGATTGTGCACCCAAAAATATCGCATTTATCCAGTCTGAGCCCCGTCAGACAAAACCCGGAGGGAAAAGAATGACGTGCCTCTTTCGATAATAAAATGATGTGGCAATTCACATCAGCCCAGAAGGGGTTAAAAATCTAAAGAACTCAACATCGTGATTCATTAATCCATCGGACAGTATCGAGCCAGAGGGAGGAATGCGCCAGGAAGTCAAAATTCTACCGTAGAACCTAACTCATGTTCAATGTCCAGCAAATTCAAAGAAAAATATCGCGTAACGTCAACACTGAACCCTTACGTATTACTACTGGTCCATATTGACCAAACTGTGGATACTCTGATATAAACTGCACCAATTGTGTCAACTCAACACTCTTTGCAAGGACTATGTCCCGTCAGCAAAGCTGGATACAACTCATACCAAAGTCACCCCCCCTCTAGAAGGTATTCACAGTTTCTCAAAAACTTCTACTACTCCTAATACGTCAAACTAAATTCTGGAGGATGTTCATGCTAATCAGCCCTATCGACCCGTAACGAAGCGACGTTGTCGTAGGTGTTCACTCCCTCATGCTCTTCAATGTAGTGGGCAGCGTTGTGGTGTACCACACACGCTGTTGGTTGCGTCCGATGTCTCAGCATATTATGAAATATTACACAAAAAAAACACAATATTAGAACATTAGAGAATATAATACATTATTACTTCATGCCCTGCTGATGTCATAAATGTAATGCAGTGACATGATAAACTGAAAAAAAGAACAATGACAATTAAATAATTCTTAAAAGAAAAAGTTTCCATCCAATAAATCTAAGAGGTTTAAAAAGTTTACATCTAATAATATTGTTTTCAAAAATATCTCTCAACCTCTTTTTATACACTTTAAAAAACCTAAAATTCAAAATAGAAAACTTCTTTATAAAATGATCATTGGTTATCTTAATCCTTTTTAAATTATTTATTTTAGGAACCAATTTTTTAAATTTAATCTTCTTTACAGATAAACACTTTTTCCTCTTCGATACAACACGTTTTGGAATATACATGATACTTCGGTGTCGTAACGGGGCACTAGGGAACCTATCACAACTTTTTTTAATTTCCACAAGCGTGATATCAATCATGGCGTCGACTGCGCATGACTCTACTTCATCTTCTTCTAACAAAAAATCAACTTCCAAAAGACAAAAATCATCAATCTCCTTTGTTTCCGACGACAGACCGGAATGGGCATTCTCCTTTGAAATTGCAGATTTTAAATTAAAATTATCTTGATCAAATTGTTCACAAGCGATGTTATTTTTATTGATTTCCACATCGTGAACATGATTGTGTTGACACACAGATATATCTGACATAATAACAGGATTGGACAGACCCGAATATTCCAGTGCTTCCTCCTCTTCTATCTGAAGCACCTCGTCTGTCTGCACATCGTTTTCGGTCACCATAGGGCTGCTCTCTGCGCAGCTGAGCTCAGCAATGACCTCAACTTCATCTTCATCTACTTCACTGCCTGCATTGCACTTTTCTAACACATCAACTTCCTGCTCTCTTTCACTAGAAATTAATTGCATGTTATCATCTACACATAAAACATTTTCCTGTCTGTCTTCAACAGACCTCTCTTGTGCGTCCGCCTCTTGTCGCGCACAACTAATAATCTTTCCCTTATGGCATCTACATGGGAATTCTGCCCATAATGCGTCACACAGTGCTTCAAAGGACATACCGTCCGACCATGTATAATTGTAAAAAGATCTTGCAGCACTTGCAAGAAACGCACCCAATATTAGCGACCAATCGCTTTCTCGCCATCCATTAATGTTGGCTATTCGCAGAAAATCGGCAATAAACTTTTCAAGACATCGGGCGTCGATGCCCGTGAAATAATAGTCCAACATCAGCACCATGATGATCACTCATTAATAATAATAATATTTAAAACCACTTAGTCTGTTTAAGGGGATCCACTGCTCCTCATATCGCTCGGCATGCGATAGTGATGCGTCTTGCGTCCGGCGGAATAACTTCTACGCCAAACACCAACAAATTCTTAAATACTTCGCTTTGCTAAACTCGGCCGTATCGGCGCACTCCAAAAAACCTTCGAGAGGTACCGCGGGCGTACGCGCGGTCAATGTGCAGCTTCAGCTACGGCGGCGGCGGCGGCGGCGGCGGCGGCGCCTCCACCAAATGTGAGGGCTCGAACCTCACAGCGGGAGGCTAACTACTTTATAATAAAAGACAGTAGTGTATTGAAGAAATGGGGCTGAAGCCCGCTATATTAAAATAGAAATAAAATTATAATTCACTCCCTAGCTCCTACGCGGAGCCCTTGCTATTAGCTATCTGTCAATCTTATAAAAAAGCCATCACTTTTTTATAAGAGTATTCCATGTTTGAATGATCGTCAGCCAGTTATCCATACTATGGCTTGTACACAGCAAAACCTCTACAGTACTCTGCTATCAGCTCGCACTGGCTTGACACCTTAAAAGAAACATCCTGTATACGGCCGAACCCAACATATAACATATCTGAGGGCCAATTCTCGTAACTAAAAACGTTCACAATCTCATGCCAGCGTCAATCAAATGTCAAAAATGTAGGTAAACGCTATACAATTTTTGACAGATTGAGATTGAGATGAGATTGCGAACGTTGTTAAAAATACGAGAATTGCCCCTCTGTTACCAGTTTTGGCATACCTACTGGAGATAGAAAAACCTATTTATGTATGGTTTTAACGTCCGAATGATCTAAGACAAATAAATAAATAAATAAATAAATATCCTTGGACATTTCTCACAACGCCATCTAGTCCCAAGCTAAGCAACCTAATGCTTGTGTTATGGTAACGAGATGGCTGATAAACTACTTATATACATTTTTTTTTGTAAATACATACATATTATAGATAGAAAAACACCAAAAACAAATAAAACAAAAGAACACGAACGAACGAAAGGAACGTAAGTAGAGGTATTCCACTTAGAGCACTGCAGTGCGATTCTGTAACCATCTCACCGTGAAAACTTAGGTGAAGTGAGCGTGGAGTGAGTGTCAATAGTGTCAATTCCTAGCAAAAACAAACTCACTTCACCTAAGTTTTCACGGTGAGATTTTTACAGAATCGACCGGCTGATTTGAACAGCACTTCCTCGAAACGCACCTGAGCACTTCCACTAACGGCACTGAAACAGAATTTAGTAAAGTGCGATTCAGTAGAACACTTTATTGATATTACGAGTTATTCCACATAAAGCACTGATTTGACGAAAGGAACGTAAAGAAAGAATTGTATAGTCTATCATCAGTAGCGACCTGTCTTTTACTGACAGTAGGTTATTGGGTTCAATCGTTAGTCAGTAAGGTAGGTACCTATCTACTACGGTAACTACTTTTGATCTCATTACTGCAGATACTTATGATCAAAGTGGGCTAATGATTTGATGACGTCAGGATAGCTGTCTGTCTATTATTAATCATACGGCAGAAACACCTGTAATGGTATGTACGACAAAATTTTGCACATAACATAATTATAAGTATTAAGGATAAGCCGACATACAACAGGCGAGCAAAACACAAGCATTTACAAAAAAAAAACTGAATATATAAAATATTATTTTTGGTTATTAAGAGGAAATGTGGGTGCTCTTTTCTCCATACAAAAAGATGCAAACGCTCTCGCCTGTTTTCTTTCTGGTTAATGACCATAAAGCAATGATTTTTTACAGAAATATAAATATCAGTTACTTGTTTTCCTTTTTGATGATATATTATTTTTATAGGAACTAGAACCCTCCAAAAATGCTCAAAATTGCCTATTCAGACCGCTGTCAACAGACGCATGTGTACCAATTTGACAAGTATTAACGAAAAAACAAAAACATAGGGCCATAGTATATATCCTTCCTATTCAGTTTACGAAATATCTTTTAAATTGGTCCAATATTGGAGGAGGAAATAGGCGAGAGCCAAACCTCGAAATGTGACTTTTTACATAGGCTATTTAGTCGGATCTGCAGTTGTCCTTATCGCACGAATTCGAAGGCGGAGCGGTCGCAGAGCGACAGCAATACCTTCTTAAAATACCTAATTTTCAAAAATCTGGCCACCCGTTTGCAGTAAATGCAGTACAAAGGATGGTAGGTACAAAAATTGCTGGTGCAATATACCAAATTTCGCAAAAATTGGCATGCAAATATTAAAATAATTTCAATATGGCTGTGCTAATTTCAATAAGCAATTATTAATTATTAACTTATTAAAAATAAATTTTAAGCTTCACAACTCAACTGATCCCATACTATCTTAGGTTTTTATCCCGCTCGCACGATACTGCTACTTAACCACGAGCTCCTAACACGCCACCTACCGAGATAAAAATTAGTATGGAAAACATTACGAAACACGCGTGTCTTCTTGCATGAAAAGCATCTATCAAAAGAAAAAAAGAAAAAAACCGGTCAAGAGCGAGTCGGACTCGCGCACCGAGGGTTCCGTTCCGATTTCTGAAAAAGTGTGCTATTTAGAGACTTCGTTTTATTTTTCCTGTAATCTTTACATAAACTTCTATAACATAGAATAATTTCAGATTTTTCGCTTTGCAAACTTCGGAGATAAGGGGAGGGGAACGGTATTTTTTTTACATTTTTCATAAAAGATCGAAAACTATGCAGGCTAAAAAAAATAAAAAAATGTTTGAGAATGTGCAAACAGTGCTCTTTCACATGCCCTAGTAGCCCCACTTTGAATTTTTAAGACCCCCTTTTCAGTCCCTGTTGCAAAAAAAATATAAATATTTTTATTTCTTTCTTATTTGCAAAATAGTTGGGTAAGCATAATCTAAAACTGTTCTAAATTTCAAGTTGATAGCATTAGTGGTTCTTGAGATATCCAGCTGTAACAGACAGACAGACAGACTGAGTGTCACCATAAGGGTTCCTTTTTTACCACTTTGGTACGGAACCCTAAAAACAATAAATTCTTCAAATTAAATTTAAACTTATCCAAACTAAAATTCGTCGCTCGTGCATTCCAAAAGAACATGGTCACACCTTTGTTTTAGTATACCTACCTACATAATTACGTTTCCTTTAAACCAATGTATGCTAATGATCTTATGATGGGGGCTCTTAGACCAAAGATAACAGGATTTAGGATCCATTGTTTCCTTTCCTGACGCCTTCCGGTCATTATTTATGGGATGATCGGATCGGAAAACAAGAGCAAAACTGCGAAGTTTGGAAATAACGGAGGAGGTCTGTGGGGTAGTGGGTGGTTAAGAGGATATATCGAAGCGAGGCTTAGCTCGGTGCGTCAGTGAAATGGCGTTATGGCTGTCTAGTTTGATGCGCGAGATAGAAGACTCTCACGCGCACCGGAATTTAAACGCGCTTCGTTTAAATGTAGTTTTATGACAAAATGCTAAAATTTTTAGCTTAGTAAGTTCTTAAAATATTTAAATACCTTCGATTTACAGCAAATTTTACTGCACGGTAAGGAACTGTTTACATATAATCGTATAAAACAGAAAATAGACTGTGCTATTTTGGATTTTTTTTCTATAGAAAACATTTCAAGTAATCGTGTTTCGGTTTTAGTACAGAAGTAGACAATATGTGTATAGTCAAATAACACGTATGGAAATCCAAATGATTTAACTAGGTATATATGTCGCAGGCAATTTGTATGATTCCGCGTTTTACAAACGGCGTCGTCCGTTTAAAAACGCTCGCTGTTTTAAAATATGTCGAAGGCAAAATGTAAATTGCCTTGTCAGTTTATAATATGCCACAACATTTGATAGACAATTCAATCGCCGTATACAAATTGCCGCGGCAAATTGAAGTATTTAGTTCTTTTTCTTACCACGCGTGGCGCTGCTAGTCAAAACAAGAAAAGTGGTTTTGTGACACAGAAAAATATTGAAAACAGTGCAAATTCAAAGCACTTTTCACAAAAAAAAGTATTGTTATGATGACATTTATTATCTTGAATTAAGAAAATTTTACGATTCACAAATAGGAGCAGTAAAAAAGCTGTGGACAAATGATAAAGTTTTTGAGGTTATCCGGCACGTAAAAAACGCTAAGGTGTCCATGGAATCTGGAGCTCGGAGGACTGCGGAATATTATTGGTATAAAAAGTATGATGTTATGAGTATTGGCGATGTGGACTATCTTAAAAAGACAGCACTGAGAGATCAACGGTCCGTGTAATACATTTAGAAGAATATTATGATATATTGTTAGATATTCATAGGGACTGAGGACATGGTGGTCGAGAAAAAAATCAGTACTAAATTAAAGATTGATTTATTATTGTGAGAAAAGCAATTGACTTATTCGTATCATTTTGTCCTATCTGTGAATCCAAACTTTATTACAAAGGAATAAGGTTCATATTCAATTTGGAAAATTTGGGGTAGTTTGATGTGCTGACCTCTCTACCTACCTATCCGTTTGTATATAGTTGATAGTGCCATATATTATTCATAAAAGTTGCATTATTGTTACGTACGTCATCATCAGTATAAATTAGATTATTGTTGTTTTTGTTACTTAATTAATTTAATTACTTAATGAGTGCTTAAGCATGTATTTTAAGTCAGTCCGATTTGAATAGGTGCTTGATTTCAGCAATAAAGTCTGATTTGTCTAACCTGTGTTTTATGATGGTCACCCTACTCTAACAATCAATGTTGAAATTTTAAAAATTGAGCGATTCGCCAATTTGCCTTCGGCATATTTAAAAATAGCGAGCGTTTTTAAACGGACGACGCCGTTTGTAAAACGCGGAATCATACAAATTGCCTGCGACATATACATTTGGTTTTATAGGAATTTAAAAAACACAAAATTGTCGATGTATCCCCTTAAACGCTAGGAATATTATAGCTTTTAGATATACCTACCTAACAGATTTTGAGGTCTTTGGAAGTTGTTCCTTTGTTAGTGTAAGTTCGACCCTATTAAGTTTGTGGAGCCGATTCTTAGACATGACATGGTTTTCAAATCATGGAATGGAGTTTCTTGCCCGTTTTTCCCCATAGGAACCCACTACGCTTTGGAATGCGTAACTAGCTTCATCTTTCTGAATGGCCGACTTCTTTGACATTTCTAAAGTGCCAATATTGACAGGCACTTTTGAATTGTCAAAGCTCAAAGGAGTCGGTCGGTCGGACTCAATTGAAATAAATATTTTGTGTTTGAATTTACTGATTCTTTCAATGGAATTTCTGTAAGTACTTTATAAGTTAGTAAAGTTTAGAAATCTAAACGTCTAAAATCGCCAAAACACATACTAAAAAATATTTTTTTTAGATTTTTTCTCCTATAGAGTAAAATACGGTGTTCCCGTTCCTTGTTGAAGCTTTGCTTTAACTCAAACCATTTATTCCAATGAAACTATTTTACGGGCACTTTTGAAATGTCAATGAGTCGGTCAGTTAGTCAGAAAGTTGACCCTAGTTGCCCCTCCCAAAACGTAGATCTCAATGGAGAAGAACGGGCAAGAAACTCCTTGAAACCCATCCATAAAATTAAGGCCGAACTATACGCCAATGACCTTGAGTGGTTAGCTTGCGTGTTCTGTGCTGAGCTCACGCAACGCGTCGTACGTCCAGCCAGTAATAGGACTCGCCCATCAAGGAGCGCTGTCCCAAATTAGACGCATTTTTAATTTATTATAATAAAAAATATACATGTTTTTAAAAAGTAACAAAACCAAATCATTTTTGTTTGTATTGCAAAGTAGTAGATATTTTTTTTATATTCTTTTGATAAAAAATGAAGGAGTAAAATGGTTTCATCTTAACGATTTGGAGGTGATTTGGTGTTTTTTTTCTTATTATGTGATACCGATAGAAAAATTATGGCTAAACCAAATTACGATTCATATCATGTAGATTACTAACAATTTTTTTCAGATGTAATTTCTCTGTAGGTTCCGGCGAAAAACTGCTTCATCTGCACGCTGTTTTTAAGCTTTTTTCGAAAGAGTAGCCTTAAAGCGAATAGTGCTGGCAACTAGCGCCATCAATGACAAAAAAAATCGTAAGTCAGAAGGCATGGAACATTTTGAAATTTCCTATGCCTACATTTTTAGTCAGATGAGGTAGAATTTTTTGACCTCATCTGACTAAAAATTTGAGCATAGGAAATTTCAAAATGTTCCATATCTCCGGACTTAAGATTTTTTCTCTATGGTTTTTTTTTTAAATATAATTTTATTAACTTCATTTGTACACTAAAACACTTAAATCTTAACACTATGCAGCGTTACAACAAAGGAAAAGAGTGTTTTCAATGAACTCTGGGACCCAAAGTAAGATTTTACTTGTGTTTAGGGTGCCAGCGCCCTCGCTTATGATTTGAACCTAAAGCAATAGTTGTAAGACAAGCACAGTATATCACTATTAAATGGTGGCGCTAGTTGGCGGCACTACCCGCCTTCGGTGAACCCCTTGCATTGGTATCCAAGCAATTCAAACCCTTAGCATTATACACACATAAATATCAGGAAAGTAGGGAACGCACAGCTCATCAAGTCGTCAGCTAGGTAGTTATTATTACTGATAACTTGTCGGTTTACGTTTGTACACTAATCAAGTGACCTCTGTCCTCAACTTGACTTCGCATTCTGGAATGCGATAAGCGACTTGTACGCTCCACTTTATTTCCATAAACATACCAAGAATAATATTCCGTCATTGGGCTCAGGCGCAAAACGTCTCTTTCGCATAATGTCGCTTTCTCATAAGGTCGCTTTCGCAGAATGACTCCTTCTCAAAAGGTCGATGCCTCTATCGCAAAATGTCGCATTAGGAAACTCCAAACATAGCTTATATGTTGTAAAACTCGTAAACATTTAATAAGAAATTGGTTTTTTTTTTTAAACTAAATTTTATTCTAAGTTATGCGACATTTTGCGAAAGAGATATTCTGCGAAAGTTACTGGTCTATGACACACCCAATAGTAAGTGGTAAAATTATAAAATTTTAATGTGGTATGTTTTCTTCATCTTAGCACTTTCATGTGTCCGGAATGCTTCTATAAGCATAATAAATGTCTCCCAGATTGATCGAATAATGTCACGTTTATCTAGCCTTTTTTGATATGCAAATTATTTATTTTATTCTCATAATTTAAAATCTAAATAATATGTACAAGTATCCTATAAAGGAGGGAAAATAATCGTAGGGCATCAAAAAATTCGTTCGCATCGCTGTCGTCAGGAAAAGTGCCCAAAAGGCTGGCAGCATTGCCACGTTGTATGGCAATAGCCTAGCCTAATAATTTATTATTTAATTCCCTCAAGTCCTCAAGCCTTTAATAACTTTAGACTAGTTTGGAGACGGTATCTAAGATAATCTAATCCTTCGGAGATAGTATCGTTCATCCTTGAATTACAATAATTTATTATTTTGTGACACCTTTGAAATTATTTTTCTGAACACCAGAAAAGCAACTTAATTATATTAAAAACGCTGGTACAACATTATTTCTCTTTATTCACACTATAAAACCTGAGATCGCTTTAATTAAAGTAGCATTTTATTCTTTGCATATCTAGGACGAAGCCACAATTTCCAAGTAATAACTGCAGACAATTTTCTACCAAGCTTTTAAAACTTTTGCAGCCTTTGGACTCTGAAACACGGATTAATAGGGAAACACTGAATACTGCAAGAGATGGCCAAGTTGCCACGTCGTAAATCCAGCCCAGAATATTTGAGATATCACCGAATTAATCTAGACATCCCAAATTACGGTCA
This sequence comes from Cosmia trapezina, assembly GCA_905163495.3. Taxonomy (NCBI): domain Eukaryota; kingdom Metazoa; phylum Arthropoda; class Insecta; order Lepidoptera; family Noctuidae; genus Cosmia; species Cosmia trapezina. Next base: position 24,652,410 of record LR991027.1, read on the forward strand.
GCCTGACGTAAAAGGTAATCTTGGACCTCGTATAAGTGCGGTAAAAACGACGCAGAATTTATATTAGCCACAAAACACACTGGAGATAATTGTCAGGTATGAAACATACAAAGCCTCAATATGGTCACAAATTGCCTAAATGGCCCAGAATTTTTCATGTCCCTCGCTTCGTCAAATAAAACTGCTCGCTCGCAGGTTGAAACAGAGTCTATTTTGGTAGATAAAGCATTTTCTTCTCATGAAACAAATATTTAAGGAATTTCATGGTGCACGCGGAAAATTGCTCGGAAATTAAAATTTGTACATCTACGGACGAATTACATGTGAAATTTTTTTCATATTTCATTTTCCTCCGTTATTCAGTACTGTAATAGGCGCTTTAAAAGTTTTTAATAAGCGAACTGCATAGAACTAAATGGGGCTAGTTCAAGCTTTTAGCACTTATCAGGCTCGTGAATAAAAAGTGTAAAACCGGAAAATATCCCTTGAGATGTTTATTGAGCTGGTTTGAATAGCAATCGTCTTTACTCACTGAGGTGTTCTACTTATTTCTCGATAGAGCCTTTTTTCACGAATGTACGGCAATTCTTTTACGTCCTGGAGGCCAATTCCGGTGGCATGGAAATTATCTCCATGGTCGAAATATCAGTCGAGAAACTGCTTATCTCCGTCGAAAACGAAAAAATGCTATTCTAACGATCTCCATTCATAAATTTTTCGATCGCAAACCAGCGAGTAATTATAAAAAAAAAACACAGTAGAAACACAATATATACTAAAATTATCTTTTATAATGTGTTTGCTTGGATTTAATAAATTAAACACACGTCATTAATACTAAGAAAAGAAAAACGTAGCATAATCGATTATAATCAAAGTGAATCGATAAAAATGGAACGTCTTTTAGACGAGATTATTTTCTCCGTTGTAAATCTTTCTCCATGGTCTACCAGAATACGGTTTTTTGATAGTATCGAGATTTGAACCGGACATTGATGCGGAGATTTGAAACAGAGATTTATCTCCATGGTCGTGATATCTAGCTCGAGCCCGGAATTGGGTCCCTGGTTTTGAGAAAAATGTTCGTGAATTTCGCGATGTTAAGATGTTTACAACTTGCTGTCTTGCCAACTTCCGGGCTGTATTTCGTGTATGCCCTACTTTTAGAGCCTTCAGGATGTACTCCCCTGGCTTATGTACCTAAATTTCGGTCTAGTTTAAAGCTGTGTGCCTCTGGTATAAATCACTTAGCAAAATATGTTCCGGGCTCATAGAAAGTACTCGTGCAATCATAGATAAATGGTGGTGTCTACTGGAAACATTATCGTGAACAAGATCTTGTACGTTTTAAACTATCGATCAAACTGTTTACTCCTGTAGAGGGACCTAAATCGCCACATGTGAACTACGCATCACACTGACGTCACGCAAAGATCCTGCATCGCGCAATTAGAGTTTACCGCGCGACTAGCATACCTTTATGCATACAACGTCCCGACATTAATCGTTGGGCAGTAGCCCACCAGACACAACACCCGTCTGGTCGTCTGGTCGGAAGATCCTCCCTTTCCTATGGAAGATGAGTGAACTTTACAACCCGTTCCTCATGCCTCCATAATCCCCTATAACAACATTATCCAGTTAACCCCTAAAGCATCAATTTTCCAAATTACTTTTACTACAAACTTCACTCATATCATGTTAAGTTACCCGATCAAGACCCGTTTGACAAATAGGACATACCTTTTTAAGTCTTAACAAAAGACTAACACAGATTTACCCTCAATCTATTTCAGTCACGTTCTTGTCCAGAACTTTGTCATCCATCATGTAGTTACTTCCATCCATCCTATTTGGCGGATATGACCTGACCTAGACTATTTCCCTGTCCCCGTGTAACCCGAGAATTTATATCTAGCATAACAATGAAACCTTTGGAACCTTTTATATGATTTCCTCCCATTTTCTTGGAGGGTGTATTTTATATATGTTCTGTGATGTGAAGCTGATTTATGTATGTGAATTTGTGTGCCTAGGCTCTCGCTAAGATTCGCTTTCAACAGCGTCTTTTATGTCTGGAGGCTTTCTTTTTCTTGAAATATTTTTAGAGAATGTTTGACAGGACAGGAAATGGTGTACTGTTTATTTTTAAGATGATTTCATAATTATTACTTTACTTCTTAAGGTGGAACTAGTTGATATTTTTTCCATACCTACACATTTCGAGGGACATTGTGCACCCAAAGTTAAACGTGATATCGTTTTGTCTCATAATGTTGTCTGTGCGGAAACAGTATTGTAAAATAAAAAGCCATTTAAAAAGTTATGAGCTAACAAAGATACAATTTTTCTTGCTAATTTAACGCAAGTTTGGGCGTAAATAAGTAATAAAAGAAGTGTAAAATCTCCAAAATTAAGTCGGGTCCGAGAAAGCTCAATTATCGAAGAGTTCAATAAACTTTATTTGCAACTGATTTATGAAGTGGTGTTTGCATAAAACTTGAAACTCTTGAAAACATACGAATATACATACATACGAAAAGTCCTTTGGAAGACCAAAGTACCTTAAGTAATTTTTTACGCGCTCGCTATTACTAGTTTTACTTTACTACTACTAACTATTTATTATTTTACTAGGGTCTAACTGCTCATACTATCTTTGTCGGACACGATGCCAGATGAGACGGCGTGCTTTTTAGCCAACCCCCATTAAGTTCAAGGCCGCGACTAGTTCAACCTTAAGAATCGATTTTTAATATAATGCCCCGGTGTATGGAAATTTTATGAGGAGTGAAATAAAAGTGTTAACTTAAAAGCGTTGTCACGAGGGCGGTGAGAAAAGGGGGTGGGGGGGGGGGGGAGCAGTCGTGCGTCGGAGCTAACACACACAGGTGTTTTCATAGCTTTAATGTCTGTAATAGTAAGGTATCGAAGAAAGCTCCGTAAGATCTTGGCACACCATACTTATAAGACACTTGCGTCACTTTCTTCAATACGTTTATTTAATCCCAGTTTTTGGCAACAGTTACCATGACAAATAGGGCATGTCTTCTCATAAATATGAAAGAACCATTTTCCTAAGACGATACGTCCGCCGCTTCAGCAACAAGGGTTGCGAAGTAATTTGTATTATCATCATGTACTGGGATGTGTTCTGTGTCAATCTTGAATTCTTGATATTTGGGTCAATACCGGGTTGTCCGTGAGTGAAATGAAATATTTTTTTATAGAAATATTATACCAACATGTTTGTTTTTGCGGCTGATTGGAGAGGAGTGCTCGTAGAGTGAGGATGGTGTTATTTTTTCTTGTGATGAGAGATGGTCTACTTAATTGGGCTTAGTTTTCGGTTAAGGATCGAGCAACGACCTCATGTACAAGGCCCCAAACTTACGAACAATCTCAAGAAGTAATTGGATTCTCAAGAACTGTCCATCGAATTTGTGATGTCCTGACTGAGCATCTCAGAAACGGCGAGAAATTTGAGGCACCACGTTTTCCCAATCTAGCGCCTCGAAGGAGGTCGACTGCAAGCATCTCCAGCAGCTATATTTGACGCCCTCGGCCCTTGCTCGTTGACCTCGAAGATTTGACTTCTGTACGAGTGTTTGTTACTTGGAAAACTCACAAAAGGATTCATTTACAATCTTCTTATGGTGTTTTTGGGTTTTTAGCCCCTTAAGTCATTGACTGCCACTGCGGCCAATAGATTTTCTATTGTGTCTGTTGTCTGGCAGCACAGATTAATACAGATGGGACACTCCGCAAAATCACTTAAATAAAAAGCGACTCTTGCTACGACACAATAAAGTGCAATTCAGTTCGTAGAACGCTAATTACCTACAGTTAAACCTACACATTGATTTGATTGATTTTTCAAGGTCTTTATTACTAAAAAGGATGTTACAGTTGTGTTTACAAATGATCTTATTCTATTTGCACACAAATCGTGATTAATTTTGTTACATAGGCTATAATTCGCCTTTACAAACATTAAAACATATTATTATTATCTTATTTTGCGTTGACATGAATTAACTTATAATACAGGGTGTCCCGTAAATAATGGATAATCTCTTAAGGGGTCATTGTACTCATCATTATGAACAACTTTTACTATGGGACCAAACCCGAAATCGCGAAAAAAAATCAGCTGACCAGTACATTTATCTACATCAAACTCGTCAAAATGTAGGGAGCAGCTGTTTTTTTTTTCGCGATTCCAGGTTTGGTCCCATAGTAAAAGTTGTTCATAATGATGAGTACGATGACCCCTTAAGAGATTATCCATTATTTACGGGACACCCTGTATACTAGCTTTTGCCCGCGGCTTCGCACGCGTGAATGTCGGAAAATATGCCACAGGAACAAAAATATTGAGATAGCTTCTGCACAACTTCTTCCGCGTAAAATTTCATGTTCCCCCAACCCACCCTGTCGCATCGCATTGCCTTCCCGGGCTATTACATCGTTTTCGCTTAGCGTTCCTTCTCACTTTTTTTTTGCTCTGCACTTAAGAGTTCTAGTGGGATGTTAAATACGCCTATGCCTTCCTTAAGAACTGGGCTATGAAATGCAAAAATAATTATTAAAGTCCGACTGGTAGTTCCAGAGATTAGCGCGTTCAAACAAATAAAAAAAAGCGTGTGTGTCAGCTCCGTCGCACGACTGGAGTTTACTCCTGTTTTTTGTGTCGTTCCGAGTTTCCGACTTTCTATTCTAGTCAGTAATTTCTGTCGGGCTGGGTTTCTTTAATGAATCAGTGCTATACAAAAAGCAACTTTAATGTGTAAAGGCACTGCCCCCCCCCTTCACTGTCACCGCACCCCCCCGCACTGTCCCTCTTCCCCCTAATCTCCCTTTCACCCCTCCTCTCTCTCTAACCCCTCCCCTTCCCACCCTCTCCCCTCCCCCTCACTGTACCGTTTCACCCCCCTCACCCTCTCCATCCCCCTCTCTCTATCACGCCCTCACCACATCCCTTCCCCGCTAACCTCCCCGCCCCCTCACACCTCTTCCCCGCCCCCTCTTCCCTTCTCCACACCTTCCCCCTCACTATGCTCTCCTATCCCTCGCCCCCCCATCATCCTCCCCCTCAGCCTCCTCCTCACAACCCCTTCCCTCCCTCTCTCACCACACCCTCCTCTTCCCGCCTTCCCTCCTCACCACCCTCTCCCCTTCCCCTTTCCCTCCTCACCACCCTCTCCCATTCCCACCTTCCCCTCTAACCTTCCCTCTGGGGAAAAAACTATTAATGACAAACTTTATTACTTGCTTAGGCAAGTATTTGTGCCAAGTTTCAACATAATTAAGCAAATGAATAAGATTTTTCATATTTAAACTATATTCCTTGTTTTCGCCCACAGGGATACAATTTAAAAAAATCGTTTGGGAGATTTCCGTAACTTAAAAGAAAGATTATTTACACCAATTTTCGAGTTAAGCCCCGCAGTAAAACCTTTGCGCGAGAATTGCCTTCCGACCTGTAAAATTGACTACCCCACACGTTATTCGTAATTTTTGGTTTCAAGTATAAATACTGAGTTTTGAGTAAACCGGAACGCGCGTTAAAATTCCTACATACAAACTTTGAGACTCCCCAATCCCACCTGTGGGGGTAGTTTAGAAAAACTAAAAACACAAACTTTATAGTTTACTTAGATAAATATTCATGCCAAGTTCTATTAACTCAAGGAATAAGATTTTTCATACAAACTTTGGACCCCCGTTTCACCCCCTTAGGGGTTGAATTTTGAAAAATCCTTTCTTAGTGCACCCTTGGACCTCATAAGGAACCTACGTGCCAAATTTGGAATCTCTAGGCGCAGCAATTTGGGCGGTGCGTTGATACAAACTTTGACAACCCCCAATCCCTCCTGAGCGGGTAGTTTCAAAAAACTAAAAATGTCAAACTTTATAATTTACTTAGATAAATATTCATGCCACGTTTTAAGTCTATTGACTCAAGGAATAAGATTTTTCATACAAACTTTGGACTCCGTTTCACCCCTTTAGAGGGTGAATTTTGAAAAATCCTTTCTTAATGCACCCTTACACCTCATAAGGAACCTATTTTCCAAATTTGGAATCTCTAGACCCAGCGGTTTGGCCTGTGCGTTGATATATCACCCAGTCAGTCAGACAGTTTATCATTTTAAAATTCCTACATACAAACTTTGAGACCCCCCAATCCTTCCTGAGGGGGTATAGTTTAGAAAAACTAAAAATGCCAAGTTTCAAGTCTATTAACTCAAGGACTAAGATTTTTCATACAAACTTTGGACCCCTGTTTCACACCTTTAGGGGTTGAATTTTGAAAAATCCTTTTTTAGTGCACCCTTACACTTCACAAGGAACATACGTGCCAAATTTGGAATCTCTAGACACAGCGGTTTGGGCTGTGCGTTGATACAAACTTTGACACCCCCCAATCCCTCCTGAGGGGGTAGTTTAGGAAAACTAAAAATGACAATCTTTATAATTTATGTAGATAAATAGTCATGCCAAGTTTCAAGTTTATTACCTCAAGGAATAAGATTTTTCATACAAACTTCCATCCCTTATTTTACCCCTTTAGGGATGGAATTTCCAAAAATCCTTCCTTAGTGGATGCCTACATTGTATAAGGTATCTGTGAGCAAAATTTCAAGTCTCTAGGTTTAGCGGTTTCGGCTGTGCGTTGATATATCAGTCAGTCAATCAGTCAGTCAGGACTTTGAATTTTATATATATAGATTTATCTACTAGATGTCTAGGTATGTGGAAGTCTTAGTATGGACCCACATAATATTTAATGTTTAAGTTACAAAATGTACGTTTTATTATAAACATGTTACAATAGCATAAATAAGGTAGCGGGTAGTCCGCGCAAACATATTACATACACGGCCGGTCAAGCGGCGTCGGCTAGCAAGCGAGCTATCGTCATGATACGTCACGGAGGAAGTAGTGATGGGGCAGTCGGTATCGATTATACGTGCGAGCGTAAGACAATGTACTTAGTCTGCTTTTACCAATTGCACTTATTAGAGTATTACGGTAAATAAAACCTACACATTGCTTCTCTTTCTATCGCGTAACTCTTATACCTTCGACGCGCGGCAGTGCTACTGTATTAGCCCCGTGTACGGGGCCGGCCGTGTACTTGTAGCTATAGCTAGCTAACCTAACCTAACCTAAACTGCGGAGTGTCCCATCTGTATTAATCTGTGCTGGCAGTCAACGTGTTAAATTGGATCTTAGCGCCGACTCGATTATTGGAAATTTTAAAAAGACTATTTCATCATCATCATCATTTCAGCTGAAAGACGTCCACTGCTGGACTACCCCAAGCACCGCCACTTCGACCGATTCCGTTTCAACTTTATTTGTATTTACTTTAATTTTTATCCGACTTGAATCACATAATAGATATTCCGCTGTTGTAGTGGAAACATATGACTCCATTTCGTATCGAAAACCGATCCAAACCTACTTCGACAGTATAGGTCAACAGACAAATGCACTTCTCATATAATATCATGTAACTTTTCTATCTAGGTTCCTGTCCAATCCCATTTGGTGCCACCTTTGCGATATCGACATTGACTTGCCCGGGTTTCCAATGTCGCGTTTTATGTTCACTTCAGTTTCTCAACATATCTATTTCATGGCGTTCATTTTGTTCATGTTTCGAAAACATGGTTGGTTTTTCACGGCTTTTTCCCTTTATGGGTGTATAGATAGTGATATCGTGTTCTTTCCTCACTTTTAGCTTACCTTCTAGGAATGTTGTTACCTAAAGCCGTGTCTCCTGCGCGTCTTTTTGCGAAACATTACACAATAACATCGAAACAAAGAGGCGTGGCTTTTTTTTTTTTTTTTTTTTTAATCTATTTTTATTTAGGGGCTTTTATCAAAGATATGTTAGCCCCATCGTACCCTATTACATTAATTAGCTTACATAAACAGTATTAGGTTACAATATTAATAATGATTTGAGTTATTCTTGGAGGAACGTAATTAAATGGCACAGCTTTTTAATAATCTCCGAAGATGCTTTATATTTGAATACGTAGGAGACAGCTTGCCTAAGAAAACAAATGAATATGTGTAAGGTTTTTTTTGTAATGTTTCGCAAAAAGACACGCAGGAGACCTGGCTTTAAGGCTCCTACAAACAAACCCGACACGCGACGCGCGTGCGCGAATCGTGTTGCGAGTCGCGCATGTTTGTAGAAGCCTTTATAGCTTCCTCTGTAAAACGAAAATAGGTACAATGAAAAATGTTTTAGAAAAGTTTAAAGAATTTAACTCTTGCGTTTTTCGATCGACAATTGAAAGCACTTTTCTTGAGAGACTTTAGCGTCAGCCGTCAACGTGATGTCAGCTGCCTTCGATAAGACTTCGACTGCAGCTGACAGTGTCAAAGCTTTTAAACTGTAACAAATTTAAAGCTCTATTTAAACTTACTTTAAACTTATTTTTGTGTTTTTGCACTGGTCGCCTTCTCCGCGTGATCAGCTCGTGATGAAGTTCCTTTGGAAGTTTTAAACTGGTCGACCAACCTGATAAAAGAATACGGCCATTTATGCGACATATTTTGATACTAGCAAGTAAATCAAAACCTGCAGGGTACTTCCTGTTGATCTAGAATAATGAAATTTGCCAAGAAGCAAGGTCTCACAGCACAAGTAAAGGAAAAAGTTCAAAAATTGTTAATTTGTAATATTATCACATATTTTTTTATTTTTGGGATTACAATTTTAAGTTTGTTTTTGGGATAAACCCTTCATTGTGCGTGTCGACACACACTTGGCCGGTTTTTTTTAATTAAACAAATTGTGATTTTTAGATGAGGTTACTTGGAACAAAAAACCCAACGAACGAACGAACGCAGTCACATAAAGTGCGAGGGTTGCCATAATACGATTTAAAATTTCCACATTCGATTAAAAAAAAAAAATTGATATTTTACCCATACAATATTATTCCCCAAATTATAGGGGAACAATTAAAAAAATGGCCACCTTTTTAATATTCGCGGTAATCGCGGTGCTCCATCTTCCTTTTTTTGTAGATCTGAGACCTCATATACCATTTCCAGAAACTTCCACAAACACCACATCTAAACCACAACTTGCAATATTTCCTCAGAATCGTTCCTATTTATCCGACCAACAATAATGGCCACTAATTCCTATGCGCATATCTGAATAGAATTGTGGGTCTGTACACCCGAGAGGTTGCATATGATGATACAGAATATACACACGAGAGCTAGACTTGCTAGAATATGTGTTTGTTTAAGTCCTAGACCGTAATCCTTTACGAAGATGCTTATTTGACATAAGCTTGTGCTAGATTTTTAGTGAAACATGAACAGTCTTACCACAAAAAAAAATCGGTCAGAATCGGACCCCCCCCCCGTTCCTGACCGGTTTTTTTTGTGGTAGAGAGTTAGGAGACGGTATTTTTTCTTTACATTTTTCATCAAAAGTCAAAAACTGTGCGACCTAAAAAATATGTTTGCGAATGTGCAAACAGTGCTCTTTCATATGATACCTCCACATGCCCTAGTAGCCCCCCTCCACATTGAATTTTTAAGACCCCCCCTTTCAGTCCCTGTTGCAAAAAAAAATATTTTTATTTCTGTCATAATTGCAAAATAGTTGGGCAAACGTCATCTAAAATTGTTCCTTTCAAAGTTGATAGCATTAGTACTTCTTGAGATATCCAGCTGTGACAGACATACAGACAGACTGAGTCGCACCATAGGAGTTCCTTTTTACCATTTTTGTACGGAACCCTAAAAACATAAACACGCCTTAGACAAGTGTTTAGCAGTTGTTTGGCAATTAGCAAAGTGATAGACAAAACCATATTTAGCCGTTGTTTAGGGCTAATTTCACCAAGCTGCTCATAATCGGACATTAGTAAATCAGCCATTAAAATAAACATCGATGTTAATAGAAAGAAAGAGGAGCTCGTGGCTAAGTAACAACAGCTGCACGGGTCGATCCATCAGGTTAAGCTAAGCTTGCCGGAGTTGGTCAGTGGATGGGTGACCATCTTTACATATCGAGATTCCTCCGTGCCTCGGAAAGCACGTTAAGCCGTTGGTCCCGGCTGTTATTCGTGGATCTTTGACAGTCGTTACGGGTCGTCAGAAGCCCGAAAGTCTGACAACCAGTCTTACCAAGGGGTATCGTATTACCCAGTTACTGGGTTGTGGAGGTCAGACAGGCAGTCGCTCCATGTAAAATACTGGTATTCAGCTGCATCCGGTTAGACTGGAAGCCGACCCCAACATAGTTGGGAAAAGGCTAGGCAGATTGATTGATATTGTTAATAGAAAGAAAGAGGAGCTCGTGGCTAAGTAACAACAGCTGCACGGGTCGATCCATCAGGTTAAGCTAAGCTTGCCGGAGTTGGTCCGTGGATGGGTGACCATCTTTACATATCGAGACTCCTCCGTGCCTCGTAAAGCCGTTGGTCCCGGCTGTCATTCGTGGATCTTTGACAGTCGTTACGGGTCGTTAGTACTCGTCAGAAGCCCGAAAGTCTGACAACCAGTCTTACAAAGGGGTATCGTATTACCCAGTCACTGGGTTTTGGAGGTCAGATAGGCAGTCGCCCACCCGTCAGATAGTCAGAAGCCGACCCCAACATAGCTGGTAAAAGGCTAGGCAGATTGATTGTTAATAGAAAGAAAGAAAGACTTGTACTAGGTATTATGTATTCTGTGGTTCATATAACAATGATTAGGACAATGCCTTTCTTTGATACTTTTAATAGCAATCATTTAAAAGCCCATTTACAGCATTAAAACAACCGTAATCTCCTTTAAACCCTTATATAAATTGAGTTAAGAAACTAACTATAATTTTTCTATCTAAAAGTCTCAATTAGACCTTTTGAAGACTCGGACCGAAGGAGCAAGTCTTTATTTAGGCTACCTATATTATCTACAAGTTTTAATGATACTTGTGCTGGTAATAAGCGTTAGTTTCATTTCATTCGACGTGAGGGGTGTTGTTATTACGGATTATATCGCTCCAACACCTGCTGCTTTAGCGAGCCGTGAGAGGAATTAATATATAAAATAAAAATAGTAATAGAAAAACATTGTTACATTGGGGTATCGTGTTACCCCAGTAACTGGGTTCTGGAGGTCAGTTGGTCATAGGCCATGTAAAATAGTGGTATTTAGCTGCATCCGGTTAAGCTGGAAGCTGACCCTAACATGGTTGGGAAAAGGTTAGGCAGATTGATTTTTGTAATTTTAAACATGTAAGTGATGATATCGCGATAAGACTGTGTTGTAAGAAATTCGAGTCTTTTAGGTCCGTATTACAGAAGGAAACTCAAGCACTGATCTTTGTTTAAATCTAGTTTAAAACTAATTTCAACCAATCAAATGGCTTGAATCTAGTTTTAAGTAATGCTTGAGTATTGAGTGACGTTCTGTAATACGGACCTTAGTCTTCATTTCGAGACTTGAGTAGAGTTTCAAGACTAGGACTCGTTAGTCACATGAGTCCGAGTCCTTTGAGTCTTTGAGTCTATTAAGTTCTTTGAGCTAGACTGAGTCATGAACTTGAGTTGGTGTATTATAATAGGTAATAGTGGGTGATTTCACATCGTCATCCATATTTATTTAAGTACTGATTGAAAATAAATCGCACAATAAAAATTTGTAACAGTTAAATTGCATTAAACGCAAATAACCTAGTCAAAAGAAGACTTAGTCTTTGATTTCTTTTTCCCAGGACTCAAGTCTTTTTACAAAAGACTCCAAATTCTGAAGAGCTCTAAGTTTTATTTAAAAGACTCGAGTATTCAAAAATTGCTCAAGTTTAATTAAATAAGACTCCAAGAATTGAGTTTCTTACAACACTAGATAAGACCCGTTCTCGATGTTGTTTTATAATGTAAGAGATGGGCAAAGATCGTCACTCACTGGACGCCTGAGGGAGGACATCGCCGTCGAGGCAGGCCACGGCGAAGGTGGTGTGACGGTCTGATGAGGTTTGCAGGGCCAACATGGCCAGAGATCGCACGACACAGGGAGGTTTGGAAGGAAAAAGGGGAGGGCTTTGCCCAGTTGTGGGATAATGTATGCTATTAAAAAAAATAAAAATAAAAACATGTTATGCAATAAAATTAGACCTGCTGAGATTGTAATATTTAAATCTTTAGATTAAAACCGCGCTCAGAACTCAAATTATCGCGCACTTGTTATACAGGGCCATTGGTAAAACACCAGCAACCTCTTTAGGGGTCATAGTACTCATTATGAACAACTTTTACTATGGGACCAAACCTGAAATCGCGAAAAAAAAAATCAGCTGCTCGCTACATTTTGACGAGTTTGATTCAGATAAATGTGTTGAACAGCTGATTTTTTTCGCGATTTCGGGTTTGGTCCCATAATAAAAGTTGTTGTGTTGTACCAATAACCCTGTATACATAATTCTCGTACAGCAATAAGGGTTTTCCCGCTAAAACCGCAGAACGTGTGCCTTTCTAGATATTACTTCTCCTTTCAACCAAACGCACTTTAGACCCTCGGTATTCGCTACCGTTATCTCAGCTCTACCGCAGGAAATTATTCTAAAAGGCTCTTTTTATATTTTAATGGTTTTACAAAAGATGTTAAGAGGAAATGTGGGTGGCCAGTTAGGTATTTTAAGAAGGTATTGCTGTCGCTCTGCGAGCGCTCCGCCCTCGAATTCGTGCGATAAGGACAACTGCAGATCCGACTAAAGAGCCTATGTAAAAAGTTACATTTCGAGGTTTGGCTCTCGCCTATTTCCTCCTCCAATATTGGACCAATTTAAAAGATATTTCATAAATTGAATAAGAAGGATATATACTATGTTTTTCTTTCTTCGTTAATAGTTGTCAAATTGGTACACTAGGCGTCTGTTGACAGCGGTCTGAATAGGCAATTTTGAGGCATTTTTTGAGGGTTCTAGTTATCATCAAAAAGGAAAACATAGGGGCATACAAGTAGCTTATATTTATATTTCTGTAAAAAATCATTGCTTTATGGTCATTAACCAGAAAGAAAACAGGCGAGAGCGTTTGTATCTTTTTGTATGGAGAAAAGAGCACCCACGTTTCCTCTTAAGGAATGGAACATTATTAACTGATGTAACTTACCTCTGGATACAAAAGGAATTTTGGATAGCCCAACAAAGGCGCTTAGAATGTGAATGAAGATTGATTAAGGTTTACTGACATACTATTTTTGGGATCTGAATTAGATAATTCTTTCGAGTTTGTTTGATCAGAGGGCCTTTTTAGGGTTCCGTACCAAAATGGTAAAAAAGGAACCCTTATGGTGTGACTCAGTCTGTCTGTCAGTCTGTCACAGCTGGATATCTCAAGAACTACTAATGCTATCAACTTGAAATTTAGAATAGTTTGAGATGATGTTTACCCAACTATTTTGCAATTAAAAAAGAAATAAAAATACTTAACGTCTTTTTTGCAACAGGTGCTTAAAGGGGGTCTTAAAAATCAAAGTGGGGCTACTAGGGCATGTGGGGTATCATATGAAAGAGCGCTGTTTGCACATTGTTTTTCTTTTTTTTAGGCCGCATAGTTTTCGACTTTTGATGAAAAATGTAAAAAAAATACCCCCCCCCCCCCCCTTATCTCCGAAGTTTGCAAAGAGAAAAATCTGAAATTATTCTATGTGATAGAAGTTTCTGTAAAGATTACAGGAAAAATAAAACGATGTATCGCGAGTAAATAGCACACTTTTCAGAAATGGAATCGGTGCGCGAGTCCGACTCGCTCTTGCCCGTTTTTTTTTTTTTTTGTGGATGGGAAATCATCAAATGACTTCTCCCGCTCTGGGTGGAGCGGAAGGGCGTGTCAGACTTTTACTGACTAAAACCCACCCGTGTTCCTTCAGTTGCCTATGCCAGGGCCACAGTATCTCTTGTTCGAAAGAGATACTGTGGACCCGCGACCCCGGCGGCATCGGCCCTATCGGACCCCATCATTACTGACATCTCTTTGAGGCGCGCGTGGAACACAACGGGACGGACCCGGGCTGGTCCTTACCGGTCGGCGAGCTACCCACTACTCGCCGCCCGCAAGCCCTGGTCTGAGGGCCTGCGCCTATGAATAGAAATATTATAACTTAATGCGCGTAGTGCCACCATTGAGAAAAAAATCATAAGTCTGGAGATATGAAACATTTAGAAATTTCCTATTTTCACATTTTTAGTCTGATGAGGTGGATTTTTTTTTAAATTTACTTCATCTGACTAAAAATGTAAGCATAGGAAATTTCTCGTTAGACAGCGAAAGACCCATAGAAATTACATTTCTATGGGTCTTTCGCTATTAAAAAAATTTATGTTTTGTCGAAAACAACTTAATAGTTGTTTTCGACAAAACATACCATTTTTGACAACTATTAAGGCTGCTAGCTCAAATTATAACTTTATAACCAACTAGCTTTATGCCCGCGGCTTCGCTCGCGTTAGTTTAGAATTTAACAATCAATTCGGGTTGTACCCGGCTTGTAATAATATAATTCATCATCATCATGATTCGAAATACACGTGGCGCCATCTATTATCATAACAATCTTATTATTGTTTACCTCGGGAACAGTACTTTTTTTCGAGATTAAAGGTACCCTATGTCCGTTTTTGTAAACCTGACAACGTATACCTATGCAAAATGGCAGGATGATCGGTTCAGTGGTTTAGGCGTGAAAAGGTAACAAACTTACTTTCGTATTTACTATATTAGTTATGATGCTTTTGCAAAAGCCAAAATTAATGTGTTTTCAACCAATATCATTTAAATACATAGAAAAATAATAGCTGTTTGAAACACATCATAATAAAACAACATTGCATATAGCAACATAAAATCTTAATATTTCACTCGTAAAATATTTTATTGCCAAAGCGACTCCACGCACGATCAATAGAACGCGAGAACTATTCAAAGAAACCATAGAGCCGCGTTATTATGAAGAAGAAAAAAACACCTTTTTAAAACTTTATTTCGCTTGTTAGACTTGATGATAAATTCGTTGACAAATGTTCAGCCATGAAGAATTGTTTCTTTTGGAGAGAGTTTGGGAAATATGGGATTCTTTTCTACGTAGAAAGTCTTCTAAAGGTTCTAGAGTTGCTTGCAGTTTAGAAGAAAATCTTCTAAACTGCAACCGACATTGCTGGTTTCTATGAATTGATATAGATTATCTATGATACCGGATGACTTTTTTTTTCGTCTTAAAAAAAATTGGGTACCTTTATTAGGTGAACGGAGTAGAAGCCTACGGAATACCTAGTTTTCCTTTTTTTTAATAACTGGGACATAAATTGATCTAAGTATCATTAAATACTACAAATTCGAAGTAAACTTTCATACTAGAACAATAAAACCAGAAATTTTGAAAAGAAAAATCGTTAAAAAATATCGAAATTCAAATCTTAGTCACGCCCTGCGGGGCGAGCACGGGAGTACCCAAGACGTTTGTGACAAGACATGATAAATTATGTCATGTCTTAGAATTTGTCTTAAATGCTAGCACGGGTCAACCATGTGACATAATCTAGAGCCGCGACATGCCTTTCTTGTTGCTAAATTCATAGCGTGACATTGTAAATTGAAAAAATTAAAATGTTTAAGACTCAGAGTATGCGGCCAAATAAAATCTTTTTTTTTTTCTTTTGCTTATAACTCGAAAACGGTGTTTACAATTTTTTTTTTATTATCCTTATCACGCACAAATAAACCACCACCACACAATGCAAGAAAATAATTTATTGCCATTTGGTGCAGAGTAATTAGCAGGAAAACATTATTTTTTTCAATTTTCAAATCTTATCACCACCTCCGAACGAACGTGATAAAATTTTTCTTAGTCACCGTCAAAATGTGACATTTGTGATATAATTGGTGCACCATATTAGCAAATAAGACATAATGAGTCCCAACTAAACGTCAAGAAGTTATGTCACATTCAAGAAATTATCTCACGCCGCCGTGCTAGCATTTAAGACAAAACAGTTTTATCGCCCAAACTATGATAAAATGTGTGACTCAAGCCATGTCACAGTAGGCCGTGCTCGCCCGCGCCGGGCTGCTTTGATTTTCGATTTTTTTTAAATTTTTTTGAAAAAAAAAATACTTGCTAGTCTTCTACTCCGTTCACCTATTATACTCTAAAGCCTATTATTTTCAAGATGGTAAAAAAGTCATATTGTCGTTTACATGACGATAAAGTTTGCGGTTCCAGTTTGTAGTCAGCAGCCATCTCGGACCTCTTTACTATCGTTCAAGTAAACTCAATCTGCGTAGCCTTTTCCCAACTATGTTGGGGTTGGTCAGTCTAACCGGACGCAGCTGAATACCAGTATTTTATACGGACGACTGCCATATGACCTCCGCAATCCAGTAACTGGGTGACACGACTTTCGGGTTTCTGACGAACCGTAACGATGGTCAAATATCCACGAATGACAGCCGGGACCAACAACGGCTTAAAGTGCTCTCCGAGACTCCTCCGTATCGGGGTCGATCCGGGACCAACCCCGGCAATCGTAACTTAACCTGATGGATCGACCCGTGCGGCTGTTATTACTTAGCCACGAGCTCCTACTCTCAAGCCGACTAAAAAACAGTAATGCGACACCTAGACCTACTACAGAAACTGTTTCAGCTCACGTGAAGTACGTGCGTACATAAGTATGTAAAATTCTGGTAAATATTCCTGATCCCCTAACTAACACTCGTGTCCTCAATTTCAAAGTTAAACTACAAACGTTTTGGCGACCGTTTGAATATCAAGTACCCAATTTATATCTCGCTCATTTCAGAAAAAGAATAAAAAACAAAAGGCAGCTAAGCCTTTTCCTTAAACAAAAATAAAAGACGCGAAACCTTAAACAAACAAAAATCGCAGACAGATTTGAAACAATTTAACATGGAACTATCACAGAATAGAAAGGTACAGAAGGTCAGCTCCAGTTAAGCTACGTTTCCCGTGGATGGGTGACCATCTTTACATACCAAGACCGTGCCTCGGAAAGCACGGGTCCCGGCTGTCATTCGTGGATCAGATACGGGTCGTCAGAAGTCCGAAAGTCTGACAATCAGTCTTACCAAGGGATATCGTATTACCCGGTTGTAGGCCAGATAGGTAGACGCTCCTTGTAAAAAACTAGTATTCAGCTGCGTCCTGTTTGTTACACTGGAAGCCGACCCCAACATGGTTGGGAAATGGCTAGGCAGGTGATGATTTTATGAGCAGACCATGCATTCGCATCTATGAGCATGCATTTGCTTTCGTTTTCGCTCGCCGCTGGATTGGAGCTGACCTTCTGAATCTACTATTCTGTGATTATGCGGCAGCATCTCATTGGGGATCGTGGAGCACGAATTGCTCCGGTCTTTTTATCATAAGCCTATTGCTCATAGCGAATATAAGGCGCTCAATTCCGTAGCGATGCTGGCAGTATTCAGGAAAAAAATAATCGGGTTGTGTTTTTACGAAAAGGTTGAATATTTGTATTTCAAATTATTATTTTTTTCTTGCAAATGCAAGTTGCGATGTTTGGAAGATTTTGCTATAGTATAGGCCAACCATTCTCATACATTAAAGTAAAAATAATCTTACAAAAGCGGACTTAATGCCCTAAGCAGTTCCTACCACTCTACCCTAGGATCATCATCATCATCATCATCATCATCATTTCAGCTGAAAGACGTCCATTGCTGGACATAGGCGTCCCCCAAGCACTGCCACTTCGGAGTGGAGTGCGTTCCTGTGGTTTTAGTCAGTAAAAGTCTGACAGACCCCTCCACTCACCCCAGGGTGGAGGACATCCATGAGGATTTCCACACGATAAAAAAAAGGGTAGAAGCACAGAACCGGTTGGCTGGTTCCCTAGAATCTGCAGAGTAAAAATACGAAATAAGAAGAACAAATTATATACACGGTACATTGCAAAAATGTAATTAAAACTTGGTTACAAAAATTGTCTTATGATGACACAGAAAAGTTACTGCTTGTTTTAAGTTAAATATTATTTTTAATTCAATGTTATCATTTCATTAGTCTGTTATGTTATTCATTATTTATGTATTATCATCAATCTTAGGAAAAATTTATGTAAACTAATACAGGTTTATCCTAGTTCAGGTTAATCCCATTATTATATACCTACCATTTTAGTTTAAGCCTTAATATTGTAAATATGCATTATTTAAATGAATAAATGAATATAGATACATACATATAAGCAAATCATTCTAGATACTAAGCAAATACGTTCTGGGTTCGTGGACTATAATCACAACCGCGCGGGTCGATCGAAGGTTAAACTACGCTGGATGGGTGACCACCACCCATTTCATATCGACACCAGCCTCTCCGTGCCTCAGAAAACACGTTATACAGTTGGTTCCAGCTGTCATTTGTAGATCTTTGCCAGTGGAGGTCAGAAAGGCAGTAGTTCTATTGAAAATATTGGTATTGGGTAATTTGGGTATTCAGCTACATCCGGTTAGATTGGAAACCGACCCCAACATAGTTGGGAAAAGGCTAAGCAGACTAAGAAAATACGTTAACAGAGAAAAACGAATCCATCAAATGATTCTACCAACTTCATCCAATTATAGCTTCTAAGAATAACTATCATATTAACTAAGTACTTAATCTGGTTAACTATTCCCAGATATCAATTCCGTTAATCACAGTGAGTTCCTTCACACATAATTAATATGGTGCCAAGGGATTTCAGATGAAATACTACTATACCATGAGTGTGTAGTTCTTGGTATTATTTGTACAATGTTTGCTGAATTTGCTATGTGTCCCATAAGCGCTGGTTCCAAGACTTTGAAATTAATTCAGAGTGATCGTATTTACATCAAAACCTTGGTGAGTGAAGACTAAATGGCTCCACGAAAACAAATCCTGTCAATGCCTGAAATAAGAGGTGATTCGTACTGTTATTAATCCCAACAGTAAAGTAGGAAATCATGATAATAAGACATGCATATCAAGAGGATCGCACGCCCCTTCATCATAAAATTCTCAGATTTTTTGGAATTATTATACAACGTGTAACGTTAAATGCGCAAAACCTCTTAAGGGGTCATTATACTCATCATTATGAACAACTTTTACTATGGGACCAAACCTGAAATCGCGAAAAAAAAATCAGCTGTTCAGTACATTTTGACGAATTACGCGAACATAAATGTACTGAACAGCTGATTTTTTTTTCGCGATTTCAGGTTTGGTCCCATAGTAAAAGTTGTTCATAATGATGAGTACAATGACCCCCTAAGAGGTTTTGCGCATTTAGCATTACACGTTGTATAAAAAAAAGCGAACTTTAGAAATAAAATAAAACGTGAATAATTTAATTTTTAAATTATCTATCCATTAGTGTAATCCTTAAATGATTAGAACGTCACCTTTAGCAAAAATTGCATGCAATCAATAATTTTTGACACTTTTTTACAAGGAGATTTTAACGAGATGATGGCTTTAAAAAATTATATCTTTTTTTGGGTCAACTTTGAACAATAATGTACTAAATAGGGCATTATTTGCTGAAATCAGTCGTTGAAAGTGGTGTAGGTATCTGATCTTGTGATTTTCATATTTTTAACCGACTTCTAAAAAAGGAGGAGGTTCTCAATTCGGATGTTTGTATTTTTTTTTTCGTTTTTTATTTACTTTCTTTTTTTTTGCCACCGACTTCCGAAATCAAAGTTATTTTTCACTTTGTAGTGCTTTTTGGAAGTCGGTTTTTTTTTTGTTAAAAAGTTTTTATTTCTCGCTTTTTAGTGGGTCTGTTTATAATTTGTATAAGTTACAATAGTCTAATGTCAATTGCTCATCACATGTTACAAAATATTGCTTTTCCCGATGCTGGGACGTTAATTGTTGAGGAGTTCTGCTGGTAAGAACCAGGAGAACTCCTCAACAACCATTCACCGTACGCATTGTGTGACGAGCGGAAATTGCTTAGCAACCATATTAAAGTAATCGAATCGCAACCCGTGAAATATTTATCATTGAGTAGTTCCGGTAGCTATCTGTGGTCTTCATCATCAGTTCCACTTCACCAAGTGGTGCTTTCCGAGAGCAAATGCACGAGCTACTATAAAAAATACCCAAATCGCTATAGGTGTGCCTATAATATTTGAAGAGTTCCTTTCGATTTCTCCAGGATCCCATCATCAGAACTGGATTTTGACAAAAATGGGACCATTCGATAAGTATACCCTTTCCAACAAAAAAATAGTTTTTCAAATCGGTGGGCAAGCGACGGAGTTATGCGCGAACAAACATAAAAAAAAAAAAAAAAAAGGTGTAGGTATCTGAAATCTTGTGATTTTCATATTTTATATAGTTTATTATTATCTTTGCATATTTTTGTCAGTGGAGCTCGTGGCTAAGTAATAACAGCCGCACTGGTCGATCCATCAGGTTAAGCTTCGCTTGCCGGGGTTGGTCAGTGGATGGGTGACCATCTTCACATATCGAGACTCCTCCGTGCCTCAGAAAGCACGTTAAGCCGTTGGTCCCGGCTGTCATTCGTGGATCTTTGACAGTCGTTACGGGTCGTCAGAAGCCCGAAAGTCTGACAACCAGTCTTACCAAGGGGTATCGTATTACCCAGTTACTGGGTTGTGGAGGTCAGACAGGCAGTCGCTCCATGTAAAATACTGGTATTCAGCTGCATTCGGTTAGACTGGAAGCCGACCCCAACATAGTTGGGAAAAGGCTAGGCAGATTGATTTGATATTTTTGTCAAGCCTGATATTTACTATTCCTCTAAGTGTAAGCAGAGCTCAGTTGAGAATGAAAACATATATTTTATACCTCTACTACTATCTTTAATCACTACCATTGATCCAAAATAACTCGAAAACTACAAAAAATCGTAGAACATACATGGGTGTTAAATCGATAGGTATGGTACTCTGCTATCAGCTAGCACTCGCTTGACACCTTAAAAGAAACAGCCTGTATACAACGTGTAACGTTAAATCCGCAAAACCTCTTAAGGGGTCATTGTACTCATCATTATGAACAACTTTTACTATGGGACCAAACCTCAAATCGCGAAAAAAAATCAGCTGTTCAGTACATTTTGACGAATTATGCGAACATATATGTACTGAACAGCTGTTTTTTTTTTCGCGAATTCAGGTTTGGTCCCATAGTAAAAGTTGTTCATAATGATGAGTACAATGACCCCTTAAGAGGTTTTGCGCATTTATCGTTACACGTTGTATAAGTATGACACTGGGTCAGTAAAATTGTACCAGAAGCTTTCAGGAATTTCCAGCAAATGAAAGAAAAAACCTAAGCTTAGTAATTATTTTTTCTTAGCATCGCGGAGATTTTTTACAATTTGCGCCAGATGCGGCTTAGTTAGAAAAAGTCTATTCATCTATTGCAGTAAGTAAGCAATAATTAAAAAACCGGTCAAGAGCGAGTCGGACTCGCGCACCGAGGGTTCCGTTCCGATTTCTGAAAAAGTATGCTATCATCACATCCACACACACACACACACACACACACACACACACACCACACAATGCCTCTAGGCATCGTTTTTTTTTCCTGTAATCTTTACATAAACTTCTATCACATAGAATAATTTCAGATTTTTCTCTTTGCAAACTTCGGAGATAAGGGGGGGGGAACGGTATTTTTTTTAGATTTTTCATCAAAAATCGAAAACTATGCGGCCTAAAAAAAAATTAAAAAATGTTTAAGAATGTGCAAATAGTGCTCTTTCATATGATACATGCCCTAGTAGCCCCGCTTTGAATTTTGAAAACCCCCTTTCAGCACATGTTACAAAAAAAATATAAATATTTTTATTTCTTTCTTATTTGGAAAGTAGTTGGGTAAACGTCATATAAAACTATTCCAAATTTCAAGTTGATAGCATTAGTAGTTCTTGAGATATCCAGCTGTGACAGACAGACAGACAGACTGAGTGAGACCATAAGGGTTCCTTTTTTATCATTTTGGTACGGAACCCTAATAAAATGATAAGGTTTCCACCGAGTAAGGTTCTTCTAAGTCGAGATCTTTTAAGTGGGTCTTGAACTCTTGAAGGTCTTGTAATGTAACTTGGTTTAATAATATTCACTGCACGACTTTTAAATGCGATTTTTAGGGTTCCATACCTCAAAAGGAAAAAAACGGAACCTCTAAAGGATCACTCCCAGGTCTATGGTCTTAAAATAACATGGTAAATCTCTCAATATTGGCCGTACAAACTTACATTTGCAGTTGGAATGTATTGGAGGACATGTATTTCAACTAAGATGTTAAGTTTGTTCTTGGGATAAATTCATTCCAACTACGAAACCCTTCATTGTGCGTGTTTCACCTATTTCAGCATTTCATCGATTCATCAGATACCTAATGGGGAATGAATGCCCGTTTCCAAAGATGAAAATGTTAATTACTTCTTGATAAATTATAAACACAGATGAAGCCCAAGCATTAGCGCAATGTATAATTACAACTATTTATTTATTCATACTAGGTACTAAATAAAAAATAATAATAACATGATTTAGAATGACAAGATGACATACATTATCCGTTATCGAGCATCACATATTTGTGTGCTTACTGTCACATCATAAGATTATTCCAAACCATGTTCTAACTTTAAATCAGCCAATCGCAATCATCTACTGGCACTCTGCCAAGCCAAATTGCGTTACGATGTACGGTAGTCCCCTTTCCGTATCCTGTCATCCTCAGGATGCTTTCATAAGGGCTGGCTAGAGGCGTTCCATTATACGTTACCCGTCTAGTGGTTCTTACTACAAAAATACCATTTATTCAATTAAAAAAATTAAAACTTTCGACTCATGCATGCATATTAAAAATATTATTTATATTAGTTATTTTAAGAGGGGGGTATTCAAAATGCACGTACAGTCCGCCTCAGAAAGATGTATAGGTACAACGACAAGAATTATAAATAAATAAATATCCTTGGACATTTAGTCCCAAGCTAAGCAACCTATATGCTTGTGTTATGGTAACGAGATGGCTGATAAACTACTTATATACATTTTTTTTTTGTAAATACATTCATATTATAGATAGAAAAACACCCAGACTCGTAACAAATACTTGTAGGTCGTACAAATATTTGTTACGTGCGGGAGTCGAGTCCGCGACATGCTGCGCAGCAGTCAATCGTTCAACCACTGCGCCAACCGTGTCGTCGAATAGAATAGAATTCATTTGACTGTGTACATTTTGTGAAGCTACAATTAAGTACCTACCCAATGTGCAATTAGTTTGGGGGGCTTACACGTTACTAAAAGATTGTATAATAGACAGTATAATGAATTCTTTTCGATTTTTACATCTTTTTGAGGCTGGCTGGCACAAACCTCCAAAAAAAATCAAAATCCGTAATATTTTGATTACGTATAAATAGAAAAAAAAATGTCCAATATTTTTTAATAATCTAAATACTAAAAAATAAATTTTTACTCATCATCCCTATTCACATGGCCCTTAAAACCACTTTATCAAACTTGATATCGTACAATTCCCTTAAGGGGCCTTCCTGATCCCCAACAGCTCCATAGTAATTAGTAAACCATTTCCTCCTTAGACCCTCAATAAGTACCTACCTACTATAAGTACCATTGAGGACGGATCGGATTAATTATTCACAATGACTGACACAACCAAGTATCTCTGACTACCCTCTAAAAATTATTCTTCAATTTTTTATTACCCGCCGCAAAATTATTTTGCACGTCATGTAAACAGGGTTTTGAAAAGTTTCCGGTTTTTGTACGTAAAAGAAATTGTGCAGGCAAAGTTTTGTTGGCTTTAAAAAAATGTTTTGCTGGAATTTTCTTTTTTCTTGTTTTCTTTTTTTTTTTAATTTGTTTACACAGAAAAAGAAAGATATAGTAATAGCACTGGTAATTTCCGTGAGAAGAGTTTGTTAATGGAGAAATGTATACTTACAAGGTGTAACTTAAATAACGCACAACCTCTTAAAGGGTCATTGTACTCATCATTATGAACAACTTTTAGTAACGGACCAAACCCGAAATCGCGACAAAAAAAAATCAGCAGTTCCCTACATTTATGTTCGCTTATCTCGTCAAAATGTGGGGAGCAGCAGATTTTCGCGATTTCGGGTTTGGTCCAATAGTAAAAGCTGTTCATAATGATCCTACAATGACCCCTTAAGAGGTTGTACGTTACTTATGTTACCTACACCTTGACATAGAAGATTACTAATTTTGAGTAAGCAATGCAAACAATTAACCCCTTTATTTATACGTTAAGGCGCAGATTTCCTGAAAACGACCAAAAAGGTGGTTTTTTAAAGCTGTGTATCTCATAAACCGTAAATAATTTTGACATGTAAAAAAAATATGATATTTTCAAGTCCTTTTCGCATACAGTGATGGAAGCCAAAACATAATTAAACATACTTGAATGCACCAAAAAAATCTTTAAACATAACTCCTAATAATCTTTAAAAGCTGTTTATCCCTTCATTAGCAATTACAATTATAAATAAAAATATACCATGAAATGTCAAATTCCAAACTGCATCCAGTAATGGATTACTTTTTATTAAATAGTTAATTTCTAATTTTATACGATTATATTTGCACTTTTGCGACATAATTCCGGTGCGCGTGAGAGTCTTCTATCTCGTGCGTCAAACTAGACAGCCATAAAGCCATTTCACTTACACACCGAGCTAAACCAAGCTTGGAACCAGGGCCTTAAGTAGGTATTTAAAGATATCTCCCCGTTGATAGTAAGTAACCTCGTTTGTATAAGGATATTGTCTACTTTAGCTGTAAGTGTTTTTGTAAAATAAAATAAATGTAACATACATTGCCTCCATGTTCCATTCCTCCTATCTAGAAATTATTATACTAAATTACTAGCACTACTTAATTTGTAAAAGTCAACTCGGCCTATCGCACCCCTCAGCTGAACATAAGCCCAGCCATCGCCACAGCGCCCTGTCCTCAGCCTTCCGCATCCGGTCTGACCCAGCCATCATTTACAAAAGTATACCACCGAAAATAATCTCCAAAAAGGATAAAACGTTAAAAAAGTCTTCCTTTGAACGTTTCACTCACTCTTTTGTTAGTCAGTTACCTATCAGGCAGACAAAAAAAAACCGGTCAGGAGCGAGTCGGACTCGCGCACCGAGGGTTCCGTTCCGATTTCTGAAAAAGTGTGCTATGTAGAGACGTCGTTTTATTTTTCCTGTAATCTTTACATAAACTTCTATCACATAGAATAATTTCATATTTTTCCCTTTGCAAACTTCGGAGATAAGGGGGCGGGGGGGACGGTATTTTTTTTTACATTTTTCATCGAAAGTCAAAAACTATGCGGCCTAAAAAAAAGAAAAAAAAATGTTTAAGAATGTGCAAACAGCGCTCTTTCATATGATACCCCACATGCCCTAGTAGCCCCACTTTTAATTTTTAAGACCCCCTTTCAGTCCCTGTTGCAAAAAAAACATAAATATTTTTATTACTTTCTTATTTCCAAAATAGTTGTGTAAACGTCATATAAAAACTGTTTTAAATTTCAAGTTGATAGCATTAGTAGTTCTTGAGATATCCAGCTGTGACGGACAGATAGACAGACTGAGTGAGACCATAAGGGTTCCTTTTTTACCATTTTGGTACGGAACCCTAAAAACATAAAAGGTTTGTTCCTCGACTTAATGTAGACATAGCTATTTTCAGCGCCGACTTATTTCAATTAAACTGTTTGCGACAGCGGTAAAAATTTGATATTTACGCTCTTTGAATTTGTTACTTTTTTGTGTAGGTATGAATCTTCGGAGTTGTAGATAAATTGTGTCAGCGTTTGTTGGTTATAATGTTCCCACTGCTGGGACACAGGCCTCCTCTCTGTGAGAGGGAGTGGGCTGTAATCCACCACGCGAGCCCAGTGCGGGTTGGTAGATGTCACTATGTCTACGATTTTTTGTTTCTAGGACATGCCGGTTTCCTCACGAAGTTTTCCTTCACCGTTTTAAGAGCAGTAGTGATGATGTGATGAATGTGTGGCCGTGAGTCATATTTAGATCAATATAGACCTGAAAATTGCAAAAAACGTACAATTTGATTACCTACCATGACGCTTGACAGTGAACGAATGAATTTAAGATTTTTATTAAACAGAATGATCTTACTTTAATCTACTGCAAACGTAGACAACTAATCTACTATGTTACAAAAATTAGGATTGTTTTCGTAAGCACTGATAGGCCGTGTCATATAGTCTCGCCATTCGCGAGCCTACACATTTCAGGTTAGGTATACCCATGTTGCGACGGTTATCTTACACGATATTTTAAGAAAAACCGCTTAAAATTCAGTTACTCTCTGGAAGGAACGTGACCATACATACAAACAAGTTCCCTGATATTATTACTTCACTCTTACATTGTTCACTCACTCGAGTGCGCGAGTTGGACTCGCGCACCAAAGGTTTCGTTCCGATTTCAGAAAAAGTGCGTTATCATTTTATTTTTCCTGTAATCCTGACAGAATCTTCAATCACATTGAATAATCTCTGATTTTTCTCTACGCAAACTTCGGAGATAAGGGGTGAGATAACGATATTTAAACTTCGGATATAACGGTATTTAAACTTCGGAGATAACGGTATTTAAACTTCGGAGATAACGGTATTTTTTTTACATTTTTCATCAAAAGTCGAAAACTATGCGGCTTAAAAAAAAGAAAAAGAAAGTGTTTAAGAATGTGCAAACAGCGCTCTTTCATATTATACATGCCCTAGTAGCACTTTGGTACGGAACCCTAAAAAGTGATCGCGAAAAAAAAAGACCAGGGGCCGTATTATGACGTGTTAATGCCATCATGATTCCGTTGAGAAAAAAGGACGGTGCTATCGGTCGTATATAGCTCCGTCTATCTCTCACACTGGAACAATGATGGCTTTAACACGTCATAATACGGCCCCTGCTATTGTTGAAATGTTGACTGACTTGCTCAAAACTTTTTGTAGTTAGAATGCTTGGTATGGTACATGATATTATTGTACGGATTTAAATATTTATAGACTGGGGTACGCGGTACGGTTAAATAATTTATTGTTATTGACCTTTTTGGAGTTACTTTTATGAATGAGTGTATCTTTTTGTCGTGAAGTTATAAATGTATTGTTATGATGAGTTATATGATTCACTGCCGATGTCCACAATAGAAAATGTATCATGTTAAGGCTCTACATCGAAACGTGGTTTAGCTCGGTGTGTAAGTATTTCACTTTCACACCGGAACACCACGAAAGCTTCTACCAAATGAAAAAGAATTTTCAAAATCGGTCTATAAAACAACACAAATCCAATCTGCCTAGCCTTTTCCCAACTATGTTGTGGTCGGCTTCCAGTCTAACCGGATGCAGCTGAAAACCAGTATTTTACGTGGAGCGACTGCCTATCTCACAACCCAATAACTGGGTAATACGATACCCCTTTGGCAGACTTTCGGGCTTCTGACGATCCGTAATGACTGTCAAAGATCCACGAATGACAGCCGGAACCGACGGCTTAACGTGCTTTTCGAAGCACGGAGGAGTCTCGGTATGTAAAGATGGTCAACCATCCAATGATCAACCCCGGCAAGCGCAGCTTAACCTGACGGATCGACCCGTGCGGCTGTTATTACTTAGCCACGAGATCTACCATAAAACACACATTAATAATAATTCAAACAGACGAACATTATAATAACCTCTTCCTTTTTTGAAGTCGATAAAAAAAGAAATTAAGAAAAATTTTAAAACTTAATCCAAATACAAATTTCCTACAAAGAAAATGAAACATGAGCTGACACAAATCAAACATAGGTAATTAAAAAAAAATAATTAGAATAAAAAAAGAAAAATTCTTAAAACTTAATCTTTTCAAAACACCCTAAAAAGCTTAGTGACTCATTATTCGCCCTATCTCCCTTCTATCCTACAGACCACACTTCAATAACCCCGCACCAGGTGTATCGACCATCTGTCATGAAAGTGATAGGCCGGCCGGTGTTCGGGTCTCCCGATATTCGGCGCAACCATACAAGAGCTTCTCAAACATGCCACGTTAGAACTACTAACAGTCTAGCACTGAAGTGCTGTGACCGTCACAGACTTAGAGGGAACGAAATTGCTCCTGAGCTAGAATATTGATGTGAATTTTTAATCGACGAGATTATAAGGTTCTCAAGTTGACACGTATATGTATACAACATGTCGTTTTGCCTCGTCAAATTTCAGGGTGTGATACAGAACATCAAACCGAACAACTTTTTCCATGGGACCAACATCGTAATCGCAAAAAAAAATCAACTGTCCCATAGAAAACTTTGATACCTACTGGACGCAAATGTATGGGATGGCTGATTATTTTTTTCGCGATTACGATGTTGGTGCCATGGAAAAAGTTGTTCGGTCTGATGGTCTATAACCAAACGAGGATGCAAAACGACACGCTGTATAAATATTTCTTTTTATGTAAGTATAATACACCTACATAAAAACTTACTAATACTTTTACAGAGTTGTCCGATTTCAAAGATTCTTGTTATATTCGGGACTTCGGACTTGTTATATACCTCGAAGTTGGTCCCATGTAAAATTTATTAACTTTGCTTTGGTGGTTTTTGAGTTAGCTTCAATTTATACGTATTTTTTTCCTACTTTTTATGTAGATGATGTTCTCATTTCTTTAGCAGGTTTTTAAGATTGTTAAATGAAAGATTATTTTTTGAAAAATGTAATCAATTAGCGAACTAGTAAATAATATTAATTTAATAGGTAATTATTAAAAATGCATTTATAATGTGGCATCTATTTTAACTCATCTCAAAAACATATAATACTTTTTGAGCTGAGTTTATTAGATAACACAATAGAAATGTGTTTTTAATAATTAGGTACATATTAAATTAATCACTTTTCAAAAAAGCATCTTTTCATTTAACAATCTTAAAAATTTGATCCCGTGTGAGCGAGGTGACAAAATGCGACAGGCCTAATTTTTTTTAAATATTTTTTTTAAGAGGGCTCTTAAAAAAATATTTAAAAAAAATATATATTTTATTTATTTATTTAATAACAACCAACTTGTACTGACAGGTAAAATAACCAGTTCTCAAATCATCTTTCACGTGTATTGTATACCAACAATTATATCTTCTCTAACCGAAATTCCGCGCAATTCATCAACACTAAATAACACGCACAATATTCCTCGTATTGTATTACTAACAAATCCTTTACATTCCGGAATCTGGAACCGGATACAACACGATTGTTACTCCGTTCCCGCCTGAGGTTCTGATTTACCAAAATCTTAAGCTTCCTTTGTTCTGAGACGTGATTTATGTTTCATGTCTAAACCACAGTATTGTCTAAACGATGCATAGCGAGATGGTTTTATAAATTGTTTGTGAAATCGTAGGATGTGGAACACACCTTATTTTTCCGAAAGGTTTGCGGTTAACATACAGGGTGATTGGAATACGGGTGCAAAGCTTTAAGGCGAAGATAGTACAGACAATTTAGAACCATTTAAGCCATGGTTGTCTTAGACGAAGTCTTAGGTACCATATTTTCTAGACATCATTTTATGATTTTTTTCGTTAATTCCCAAGAAACTGCTTATTCATGGTCAAATTGAATGATAAATGAATTCATTTTTATTTTATTTTATTAAAGTAATGTGTAAGCAAAATATGTTTCAGGCCTCTAGTGTCGTTAGACATTTTTTTAAATTTCTCCCTCAAATTGGTTTGTAGGTCCCTATTTCAATAATTTGTAAGATATCCGCGTAAATGATACTTCAAAAGAAAGAGCGATTATCAAGCATGTTTTCAAAGCTTAAATGGTTCTAAATTGTCTGTACTATCTTAGCCTTAAAGCGCCGCTTATTTATTTATTTAACAATTTATGTACACACAAATAAACAGACAAACAGAAAGGAACAGAAAAATCCGTACAAAGCTGATGCTTATTTCAAAAGAAAGCTCTTCCAGCATACCTGCGGTAGGACAGAGGGTAAAAAGAACATCTTGCATGCAACTTCATGTTATTTTTATTATTTGTTGTTATAGCGGCCAAGTAGTGCACACTGTGTCAAGTGTCTACCTATTAGGGTTTAAACCGTTAAGGCCGCTCCTTCCTAAAATACGGCGAAACTAAGTAACTTTGTAACCATCTTTTACAGTAACTGTAGCATCTTTCTGATAGGAAAACACATAAGAAGAAACAATACATAAGAAGTGATTTCATGTGTCCTGAAATCTATTTTTGTTTGTAGAACTAAGGAAAAAAATACCTAAATCCAGGTCTAATTCGGTCTATTTTTTCGAGTTGTTACGATAACAGTTTTCATTAAAAGTGTTCATAAATTTATACAGTTCTTTACAAACTAATAAGGAATGATTTCTTGTCATTACTTTTTTAGTTTAATCAACAGATTTTTTGTAAATCGATAATTACTTCATATTTTGCAAGCGTTGTGTCATCGCGCTTCTCTTTCTTTTCTATGCAGTCCGACAGTGACCGCGCTTTTTGCGACGGACAAGCCTTAAGTGTCGCATAGGTTCATGTCAATGTCTGCTCGATTATCAAAAGATACAGCCCTGTGACAGACGGACGGACAGCGGAACCTTAGTAGTAAGGTCCCGTTTGGATACGAAACCCTAAAAAATTTAATGACTTGTACATTTTTATTCATGTGGTTTATATACAATATACAAGTTAACACTATTTACACTAGGTACTAAAGTAAATGGCTAACTAACTAAATATACAAATAAATACAAAAACCAAAAGGACACTTAGGCGTCGAAGTACTCGTCCGCACCGCTATCATCCGGAAACGTGCCCAGAAGACTGGCAGCCCCCTCAAGTGTCTGAGTTGGGCTAATTTTAGACCCAAAACCCCAGCGAGTGGGGAGGGTTGGGGGTTAGTTGCGAACCCCATAGGTTCACAACTACTGATGATGATACGTGTTCCATCGGATGATGTTTTTTTACGTTTATATATATGTAATCTAAACTTATATACCTATTATATAAAGTTTTGTCCTTTTGCACACTTGGGGTGCATTTGACACGCGGGGGGGAGGGGGTGTTAGCTGTGAAATCCATAGGTTCACAACTAATGATGATGATTGGTTTTCCATCGGATGATTTTTTTTACGTTTATATATGTATATAAACGTAAAAAAACAAGCCGCGAGCAAGCGCGGGCGAAGCCGCTGGTAAAAGCTAGTCACATATATGTATATGTGACTAGCTTTTACCAGCGGCTTCGCCCGCGTGGATGTGTTCCCGTGAATATCCCATGGGAACATGCTACCGGGAATTCCTTATTCCTTGTCTACATTATAAAGTGAACCTCTGTGCAAAATTTCAGCTTTCTATGTCCAAGGGTTTGGGCGGGCGTTGATGAGTCAGTCAATCAGTCAGTCAGTCAGGACTTCTCTTTTTATTTATATAGATATAAGCTTATATACCTAATATGTAAAGGGTTTTCCTTATGTACACATGGGGTGCATTCGACACTAGAGGGGATAAGTAACTTGTTGTTTAAAACATGATACTGATGTGAATAATATTGTTTCAGGTACTTACGCAGTCATGCAGTAACAAGATTAGGTCACAAGTAAGTTAACGCGAAAGTTGTGCTGAAATTCAGCGCTACAGCGCTGCAAATGCTGCTGGAACTAAGCTGCTAACTACTTTTCAGCTTATGTGAGCGCAATTTCTTTTTGGGCGGTAGTGCGGCATACTGTTTGTTTTTTTGGTCCCTAATTTGCTAAGTTACGTTCTGTGTTTTTTGTAGCTAAGACTATTTATGTAGGCGACATATTTTCATTAGTGGAAGAGTGTATTAGTAAGCAACTAAGTGATTGTAAAGTAAAGAAAAAAAAATCCTTTGACTTTAGATTTATTACCTAAACAATTTATTACTTCATAGTCACATATAAGAGATTTACAAAAATATATCCATCCATGTGGGTAAAACTAAAATGCAAAGGCGCTTATCTATCTATCTATACAAATAAAAAGAGAAGTCCTGACTGACTGACTGTCTCATCAACGACCATTCCAAACCCTTGAACCTAGAAAGCTGAAATTTTGTACATAGGTAGGTTCCCTTTATAATGTAGACAAGGAATAAGGAAGGAATTCCCGGTAGTACGTTCCCGTGGGATGTTTTCCGACATCCACGCGGGCGAAGCCGCGGGCAAAAGCTACTGTTCAATAAACATTAGCTATGTATCAAGTTTTCTAAAAAACATTACGTCGTAATTGAAACTCAAAGCATTTCACAAGCACTTTTGATTTGGCAAGGGGTCGGTCAGTCAGAAAGATGAAGCTAATAGTCGCCCATTCCAAAGCTTAGTAGGTTATTTTGGAGAAGAACGGGCAAGAATCTCCACTGACACTCTTTTAAAATAAAATATTATGACTCATGTTGAAATTAAACAATACTAGCTGATGACCGCGACTTAGTCTGCGATCCAGAATGAAAAGTAGCCTACGTCCTTCTCAAAGTCTCAGGCTACCTATCCGTCTTTCATCCGAATCCGTTCAGCCGTTTTAGCGTGAAAGTGTAACAAACAAACAAAGTCACTTTTGCCACAGGCCCATATTTTGATAATTATCATCATCAGATCCCTAGCCTTTTCCCAACTATGTTGGGATCGGCTACCAGTCTAAACGGATGCGGCTGAACACCATTTTACATGGAGCAACTACCTGTCTGATCTCCACAACCTAGTTACTGGGCAACACGATACCCCTTGGTAAGACTAGTTGTCAGATTTTCGCGCGTCTGACTACCGGTAACGACTATCAAAGATCCACGAATGACACTTTCCGAGGCACGGAGGGATCTCGCTTAGTAAAAAACCAGTAGGAAGTCGTACAGTCTACTAATAGATCCCTAATTCTTCTTCAAAGAAAAAAAAAAGATAAATAATAGCACCATTCACAAAGGTCAGATCCCTATGCTAACAAGTGTATCTAGAGCAGATGTTACTAATTGATGTTAATTTGTCGGCAGTGTCGTAATCTCTGGGAACTACCGATGGCCGACTAGTCATTTATACGGTTCGCAAACAAGATAAACAGATAGACAACACTCTTTTGCTCCTTTGTAAAGGCTTTTTTAGGCGACAAAGTTGGGGATTTTGGTTTTGAATTGCAGATTTTGTAGCCTTCAAAAGACAAAATCTGGCCCTTTACCTACTTCTCCCTGACTCCTCCGTGCCTCGGAAAGCACGTTAAGTCGTTGGTCTCGGCTGTCATTCGTAAATCTCTGACAGTTGTTTCGGGTCGTCAGAAGCCCGAAAGTCTGACAACCAGTCTTACCCAGGCGTATCGTATTACCCAGTAACTTGGTTGTGGAGGTCAGATAGGCAGTCGCTCATGTAAAATGCTGGTATTCAGCTGCATCCGGTTAGACTGGAAGCCGACTCCAACATAGTTGGGAAAAGGCTAGGCAGATTGACCTGCTATATTCTAGGTTAGACAGAGGTGTCTCGTTGGTCTAGTGGCTGCAAGCGCTGCGGCGGAGCATGAGGTCCTGGATTCGATTCCCGGGTCGGGCAATTATTCTGGTTATGGTCGGGTTATTTTTCAATTTTCTTGTATGCCTCCGAAAAGTGACCCCTGTATTCAAAATTCATTTATTTAAGTTACACGTCCGTGTACGTCAGAGAAATTCCTATGTGTAAGTACCTTTCAACTCAATCGGTCGATTAGATTCGGAGCAAATTGACTGTGACAGACGGACAAACTGACAGACAGATAGACATACGAGTGATCCTATAAGAGTTCCGTTTTTTCATTCAGACGTACGGAAACCTAAAACTCAAGACACTGACTTACATTTAATTTTGGTTAAAATTTAAATGGTTTAGGCACAAGGGATAGACCTCGTCGGAACGTTAACAGAGATTAAATTAAACTCAAAATCCACTAGACTTGAAACAATTATCTGCGAAAGGCCAGTCTCGGAACCTTTTACATTTGCTCCCTATTTGAAGTAAATGAAAACTTAAAATTGTAGGTCTAAAGCCACTTTCACACCAAACATATAGTTGGCCGCCGACTGTGAGCCAGTTTAGATGACATTTTCCCAACTATTTTGCAAATACTTAAGAAATTTTTTTTTTTTTCAAACAGGTTCTGAAAGGGGGTCATAAAAATTCGACTAGGGCATGTGGGGTATCATGTGAAAAAGCGCTGTTTGCGCATTCTCAAAGATTTTTCTCTTTTTTTAGGCCGCATTGTTTTCGACTTTTGATGAAAAATGTAAAAAAAATACCGTTCCCCCATTTCTCCGAAGTTTGAAAAATCTGAAATTATTTTATGTGATAGTAGTTTATGGAAAAATTACAGGAAAATAAAACGATGTCTCTGAATAACACTTTTTCAGAAATCGGAACGGAACCCTCGGTGCGCGAGCCCGACTCGCTCTTAACCGGTTTTTTTTTCATACGTTCTCACATACGTTTGTTGTCCACGGGGCATAACAGCCTAACTAGTTTTAATGATTAAGTATTTCAAATCAAAATAATATTAATTAATTCTCATAATGTCATTTGTGCCAGTTAGGTTTCTGACCGCATTTGTTTGTACCGTTGTACCTAATTAGTCAGTAATTTAATTTTAGCTTTATTAGCATTGTGTTCTAGCTAAAATATAAACTAAAATATAAAATAGTTGACATTCAAAATTCCCATAGAAAACGCACTTTTAGTTTTCCCGAATTTTCCAATTTTTGCGGCAACTTTTCAAACATTTTACTTTCATACAAACCTTTTCCTGACAATTAGAAACACAACAAAAAAAACAAGCCAAATAGGTGCAACCATTCTGAATACATTCGGCAATTGATAATTATGTTAGGGTCAGCTTCCAGTCTAACCGGATGCAGCTGAATACCAGCATTTTACATGGATTGGCTGCCTATTTGACCTCTGTAAACCAGTGACTGGGTACAGTAGTACTCAACTAATATGGCTTATCGATGTACCTGCGCAGAAGATGAATTTTCAAAGCGCGGGAAATGCTATTGACCAATCGGCACGCTCCACGCTTTTTCCTGTACCGCTACTGGTCGCAGCTGCCGCCATTTTAGCGTGCGCCCTTGACAGCCGCCATACTTGCGAGTGAGATGGAACTAACATCTGCAGTGTATTATGAACCTTATAGTAGTGATCTAAGATTGATTGTAAGTTTTAAGCAATCTCGTTAATCTTCGGGGCCTTACTTTCTTTTCTGCGCGAACGAAGATTCACGACGCGCCTTATTAGTTGAGTACTACTGTAATACGATAACCCTTGGTAAGACTGGTTGTCAAGACTTTCGGGCTTCTGACGACCTGTAACGACTGTCAAGGATATGGAAAGATGGTCACCCAACCATGGTTTACCGCGGCAAGCGTAGCTTAGCTTGACCGATAGACCCGAGCGGCTATTATTTATTACTTAGCCACAAGCTCAAGAATTAAAACTAGAAACTAATACGACTAACACAAAATTATTCTTACAATCATTTAAAAAACATTGAATAAAGGTTCCTATAAACAGGCGCGATTATTTCGCGTGTTGCGCCTGTTTTTAAGGAGCCTTAAAATTAAAGTCACAAACAACAAAAACTTAATCATAAACTCAGACTTAAAAACGTAAAGAGCCTTCTAATTAATTCAACGATACTTAAAAAGAAAACCTTTAGAAAACAACTCCAAACGGTGGGCGTTGGCAAAATATCAAGGAACATTCGTTGGTAAAAGTTAAGTCATTTTATTTAAGGGGACTACAGAACCTAAACGCAACTAAACGCAAGTTTTATAATGCTTATAAGTATATGATCTACTGCAGTAAACAAAATCAGAAAAATATATGATATTCTTCAGTAAAAATATGCTGGTTAGATACTTAGTGTGTTGAAAACATAATTCAACTAACTTGATTCCATAGAAAAAAATTACGAAGATACGTCTAAAAATTTTAATCTCACTATCACACTAATTGAGGCAAAAGTTTGTGAGTGTGTTTGTTTCTTCTTCACGCTCAAATGGCTGGACAGATTTGAATTCAATTTGGTATGTAGATAGCTTGTACCTTAGATTAACACATAGGCTACTTTTTATGTTGGTCGACGCGGGTGAAACCGCGGGGAGCAGCTAGCTATAAAAAAAACCGGTCAAGAGCGAGTCGGACTCGCGCACCGAGGGTTCCGTTCCGATTTCTGAAAAAGTGTGCCACTTAGAGACATCGTTTTATTTTTCCTGTAATCTTTACATAAACTTCTATCACATATAATAATTTCAGATTTTTCTCTTTGCAAAGTTCGGAGATAAGGGGGGGAACTGTATTTTTTTTTACATTTTTCATCAAAAGTCGAAAACTATGCGGCGTAAAAATAAAAAGTGTTCCAAATTTCAAGTTGATAGCATCAGTAGTTCTTGAGATATCCAGCTGTGACAGACAGACAGACTGAGTCGCACCATAAGGGTTTCTTTTTTACCATTTTGGTACGCAACCCTAAAAACGGACCATTATCGTCAAAAATTTAATTTCTTCGGCAGTACAATTATTATAAACAGTCTCAATACGACCCTCGCTTTTTTGTCTACTAAGCTCTCATTATCGCCACACTCGCTTATTCTTTTTTCTTTAATAATAACGGATAATGGTGGATACGACGGAAAACCGGCAACTGCGGAGGTGGCAATTTATGTTCTTACCAATTATCCGGGGAGACCCACAATTTTATTTTACCGCAAGAAAATATGGTTACAGCTGCGCAGTGGGCGGCGAAAACGTTCCATTTCCATATTAGGTCCTATGTTACAGAATTTTAAATTTACATTTTCATAGAAAATGAGATTTTGTGTCTCTTGAATTATTTTACGATCGTAGTTACCTTGAATATACCTACCTAACTTACAATTAGCTACTATGTAAAAAATAAACGTTGTAAAGTGCGTAGGTATGCGGTCTGCCATCTCAGATTACATAAAAAAAAAAAACAACATAAAATCACGACTTTTTCACCCGAAGGGTAGAGGCAGAGGTGCCTCCGGACCACGCACAATGAAGGGTTCCGTGGTTGTAAAGAATGTATACCCAAAAACAATTTTATCATTGTAATTTTTTATGTGATAAAATTACAAATAAACAATTTTCGGACTTTTTACTTTACTTGTGTAAGACCTTGCTACTTGCCAAATTTCATGATTGTAGGACAGTACCCTATAGGTTTTGATTTACTTGCGAGTATGAAAATATGTCGCATAAATGGCCGTATTTTTTTATTGCGTTGACTTGGAAGCTTGACTTTTTTAAGACTTCAACGGACCATAGACTTACGTATTTGATATTATTTTCTAGGGAGAAAGAGGGTCGACTAGAGAAAAAGGGTCTTGACAGACTGACAGACAGACAAACAAACAAACAGACAGACGGACAACGAAGTGATCCTATAATAAGGGTCCCGTTTTTTCCTTTTGAGGTACGGAACCCTAAAAAGTACCTGTATTTAGATAGTATTTCTCTCATCAACAAAATAACTTACGTTATGCTTAGTTTCTGACAGTTATTCTAAACTTTCTAGCATGGTACTACTTATTACGACAAAAACCACTTTATTCATGTGAAAATGATCCGAAAATTGTAACGCTTTCTTAGAGAAGCAAAAAGCAATTAATATTAAGTAAAGAACCATTTAAGAGTGACGTGGGAGGGACCGACCGCGTCATTTCTTAAATGCCTCATCGATTTAACCGAACAACACAATTTGTTTTCCTGAGATTGACAAATACATTTCCTCTTGTTAGCATTTGTCAAGACTAGGCTTTGAATAAATTGAAACATTATTTGTACAGCTAAAATGGGAATAACTAGAGCAGAAAAAATAACTAGTTCATTATTTCTGGTTATTTAATGATATGCCAATAATATCTAATTTTTGGAAAAGGTTTAGTCTCATTGAATTTGATATCAATCTATTTGCCCAGCCATTTCCCAACTATTTTGGGGTCAGTTTCCAGTCTAACCGGACGCAGCTGAATACCAGTATTTTACATGGAGCGACTGCCTATCTGACCTCCGCAACCCAGTTACTAGGACCGTAACGACTGTCAAAGATCTACGAATGACAGCTGGGACCATCGGCTTAACGTGCTTTCTGAGGCACGGAGATGGTCACCCATCGCGGACCAACCAGGGCAAGCGTAGCTTAACCTGATCGACGACCCGTGCGGCTGTTATTACTAAGCCACAAGACCTTAGAAAATGGGAATAACTAGAACAGAAAAAGGATACCTAAGTTCGTTATTTCTGCTCATTTAACGATATGCCAATAGTACCTATCTCATTTTTGCCAATGTGATATATTCCACTTAATTATTATGTGAGACACAAAACTGTTACTAACATTCTATTCCTGTCGAAAACCTATTGAGTATAGTCATTTTATACTAGGTTTTCACTTTTCAACCTTATTACCATAGTCATAAGGTCGAAAAGTGGTTCACAGCAAATCTTGCCCATTCTTCTTCATACAAAACTACATTTTGGAAGGAGCACCTAGAATCAATTCTATATAATTATATATTCGAAAAAAAATCTGCTGTTCAGTACATTTATGTTCGCATAATTCGTCAAAATGTAGGGAACAGCTGATTTTTTTTTCGCGATTTCAGTTTTGGTCCCATAGTAAATGTTGTTCATATTGATGAGTTCAATGACCCCTTAAAATATTGCCACTGTTTACACTTACACCCTGTATAAAACAAATCTGTTTGATCTATAAACTTAATTCACATCCATAAGTTCCACGACTCAAATAATGGCGATAACTGAAGAAATAAACCATTAACACGCTTTTATGTCCTTCGCGACCATTCAAACTTACGGTGGAGGCCATTATAACCGACCTATGTTGAAATTAATTAGCGAGGGCTTAACCTTTCCACCGCCACCGTCGTGTATGGACGTCGACGTAATGTCTGAAATGTCACGCGTGATACAAACGTCAATTTGTTATTGAAATTACTTATTGTTCTACGCTTTTTTCGCGTATTTTTTGGGAAAGAAAATCCTGATGTACACCAAGCTGATATATGAATCCCAATTGTGCTTTTTTTTTTGCAAACATTTTTTATACAACGTGTAACGTTAAATGCGCAAAACCTCTTAAGGGGTCATTGTACTCATCATTATGAACAACTTTTACTATGAGATAAACCTGAAATCGCGAAAAAAAAATCAGCTGTTCAGTACATTTTGACGAATTATGCGAACATAAATGTACTGAACTGCTGATTTTTTTCGTGATTTCAGGTTTGGTCTCATAGTAAAAGTTGTTCATAATGATGAGTACAATGACCCCTTAAAAGGTTTGCGCATTTAACGTTACACATTGTATTATGTGTACATTGTGTACAATTTATGATTACGTCTCTAAACAGTGTAGCAGTCAGGTTGAAATTTGTTGTATAAAATCTCAACCTAACCCCCAAAAGCCGTCGTTTCCCTCCAGAAAATACGACAAAATATTACCTCAAAATTACACACAAGAAACTCCGTAATTCTCCTGGTATCATAAATGTACAGCATCAAAGTTCAAAGCACGACTTTGGCAACGGCAGGGCATACCTTCACCATCTTAACGGCAAAACGGTACTTCACTTAAATAAATCCACTCAGATATGATCTAAGTTACCGTGTTCGTATATTTCGTGACTGCACTAACACGACCAGTTAAATATGAGCTCAGTAAGTGAAGTTTACAACTTTATTCGTCGCGTTTTAGAGTTGGTAAAAGAAATGGTGGGTCTTTTTTACTGGTCGAAAGGTGAGCGGTAGACGGACGTGTCCAGTATCTTAAGTCTATAAATATGTTTTTCATATTCACAGACTGTTTCTATTCGTGATAGTAACAATGATGTTCGTGTGTAATTGTTGTTAAAAAATGTCGTGATTTGAGTTTTTATGTTATCGTTTTGTTGTATATTAGGCTGCCGTTTAATATTTTTTGGTCCAACCTTCATAATTATAAATTACTTAACGACATTTGAATCGATACCTATAATATTAATTTTCAAGAAAGAAAAATGTCGTTTTTGCTTGTATGTTATAGGAACAGGGTGTAAAGTTCACTCATCCTCCATAGAAAAGGGAGTATCCTCCGACCAGACGGGTGTTGTGTCTGGTGGGCAACTGCCCGAAGGTTGATGTCGGGACGTTGTATATAGGTATGCTAGTAGCGCGGTAAACTCTGATTGTGCGATGCAGGATTTTGCGTGACGTCAGTGTGATGCGTAGTTCGCATGTGTCGATGTAGATGCCGCCACAATGGTATCAATAGAACTTGATAATTTGTCACTGAAAATCATTTCTTATTTAGAGATAGACTTTTACTTTAAAACACTCTGTTGATTTAAATTAAACCCAAATAATCATTTCGTAAATAATCCTACCCTTTAAGATCTCCAAAACTTCCAAAGATTATCTACAACCGAAGAACCTCCAAATAATGTTTAGAATAACATCGTTGCTATAAAACAGATTACCATCACAACACTGAAGAAAACTTTGCCAAATACTGCCAACACTTATCTGGTAAATAGCAATTTCGCTTTCAAAATAACAACATCATAAAAGATCTTTGGAACACTTTTAATACAGTTCGGTCTTTCCAAATTAACTCAGGATTAATTCCAGGCTTCATCATCGTCCTATCAAGAAACCATGGCATAAGAACCATCCTAGGATTAACCAGGCTCACAATTCATTTGTTCCTAGGCTTATTCTGCTGAACAAAAGTCGTCTAGTAAAATTACTTTTAGTTTGGAGGCGCAAGAGAAAATATATTTTGATGAACAGACATTTTCAGCTAAGACACCTATTTTGTTGAAGTTTCGAAAGTAAGGTTGTAGGCAAAGTATTTTGCTTGTGTAAGGGATTATGTGGGATAAGAACGTAATCTCCTTTAATAATACGAGACGGGTTAAACGCTGAGTTATACTAACTATAATCGAAAACAAGGCCTAACTATAATTTAAATCTTAACTGGAAACTCTGTCTTTAATAATAGCTCACGAGGTAAAATTTGTTTGTATGTAAGGGGTTATCTTCGGAACTACTAATCTGATTCCAAAAATTCTTTCACTGATGGGAAGCTACAGTATTCCTGAGTGACATAGTATTTATTTTTCACGTGCAAGAAGTCGCGGGCAGAAGCTAGATTCAAATAAACCAATTACAGGCACTTTTGAATTGTGAAGAGGTCGGTCAGTCAGAAAGATGAAGCTAGTTACCCATTCCAAAGCGTAAGGGTACCTATTGTTGAGAGAACGGGTAAGAAACTCCATGGACACTCTTTTTAATCAAAATATTGTTACAAAACTGACGACACAGTTGGCGCAGTGGTTGAGCGATTGACTGCTGCGCAGCATGTCGCGGGTTCGATTCCCGCACGGAGCAAATATTTGTACGACCTACAAGTATTTGTTCCGAGTCTGGGTGTTTTTCTATCTATAATATGTATGTATTTACAAAAAAAAAAAAATGTATATAAGTAGTTTATCAGCCATCTCGTTACCATAACACAAGCATTAGGTTGCTTAGCTTGGGACTAGATGGCGTTGTGTGAAATGTCCAAGGATATTTATTTATTTATTTATTTAAAACTCACTTGAGAGTCTCAAAAGAAACGGTTACTCCTAGGTAAACGTGATCCATCTTCGACCGCATTATCAGATGTGAGTGGAAATGCCGGGAGGGGGACGCTCTAAAAGGACATAATAATAGTGACGAGCTCCGAAGAACATCACTAATAAGAGTGATGTTCTTCGGAGCTCGTGGCTAAGTAATAACATCTGCACGGGTCAATCCATCAGGTTAAGCTACGCTTGCCGGGGTTGGTGGATCTTTGACAGTCGTTACGGGTCGTCAGAAGCCCGAAAGTCTGACAACCAGACTTACCAAGGGGTATCGTATTACCCAGTCACTGGGTTATGGAGGTCAGATAGGCAGTCGCTCCATGTAAAATACTGGTATTCAGCTGCATCCGGTTAGACTGGAAGCCGACCCCAACATAGTTGGGTAAAAGCTAGGCAGATTGGATTGATTTGGTGATGTTCTTCGGAAAGGTCAGGTGCGTAGTACTCGCTACCGGCGTGTGTGATCAGATGTACGAACGTAAACGAGGCGAAAGCAGTATGTGAGGATCGTAGCTGGTGGCGGTCTGTACGTTTCTGCCTACCCCCGTGGGGAGAAGGCGTGAGGTTACGTAGGTATATGTGTAAAAAAACCGGTCAAGAGCGAGTCGGACTCGCACACCGAGGGTTCCGTTCCGATTTCTGGAAAAGTGTGCTATTTAGAGACATCGTTTTATTTTTCCTGTAATCTTTACTTATACTTCTATCACATAGAATAATTTCAGATTTTTCGCTTTGCAAACTTCGGAGATAAGGGGGGGGGAACGGTATTTTTTTTTACATTTTTCATCAAAAGTCGAAAACTATGCGGCCTAAAAAAAATAAAAAAAAGTTTAAGAATGTGCAAGCAGCCCTCTTTCATTAAATATGATACCCCACATGCCCTAGTAGCTCCACTTGAAATTTTTTTAGACCCTCTTTCAGTCCCTGTTACAAAAAAAAAATATATATATTTTTACTTCTTTC
The DNA here is from genome assembly GCA_905163495.3 of Cosmia trapezina. Lineage (NCBI taxonomy): Eukaryota > Metazoa > Arthropoda > Insecta > Lepidoptera > Noctuidae > Cosmia > Cosmia trapezina. Next base: position 24,695,173 of record LR991027.1, read on the forward strand.
TTATTTGCAAAATAGTTGGGTAAACGTCATCTAAAACTATTCCAAATTTCAAGTTGATTACATTAGTAGTTCTTGAGATATCCAGCTGTGACAGACAGACAGACAGACAGACAGACTGAGTCACACCATAAGGGTTCCTTTTTTACCATTTTGGTACGGAACCCTAAAAACAGTGCTTATGGGTGACTTAGGCTGCTCAATTTCAGGTTAGCTAAACCAAACTGTTTTTTCTATGGAAAAAAGCTGATTTGAGTTGAATAAGTGTAGTTACTCGCTTAGAAGTTCACAAAATTTCCCCACGTCTTGCAGTCTACATTATACAGTTGGAAGACTGTGTAGGTGCCATAGTAGGTACAAAACACCCTTCTTTCACCCTTGGGCTACACCGGAACTTCACTGAACATTCCTACATTCGCGATAAGCGTTGCTACACATTCATCTAAAATTGCATACGTAGCATACATTTTCTTGTAATAGGGTTCGTGATAAAACGAGTACTTGCAAAAAAAGACCCCGTTGTGTGAACTCGAACATTTTGTATACGGGATGAAATTTAAAACATGTTCCAAATCGAAATGGGAGATTGTACTCATCATTATGAACAACTTGTACTATGGGACCAAACCTGAAATCGCGAAAAAAAAATCAGCTGTTCAGTACATTTTGACGAGTTTGATGTAATGTAGATAAATGTACTGAACAGCTGATTTTTTTTCGCGATTTCAGGCTGGGTCCAATAGTAAAAGTTGTTCATAATGATGAGTACAATCTCCCATTTCAATTTGGCACATGTTTTCAATTTCATCCTAAGGATTATCCGAGTGATAATATCCTACATGCGATGCGGTACGACGATGACTTTGACGATGTTTAAAAAAAGGTAACACAATGGTTAAAAGAAAAATGCTTTTATGACCTTAACGAATACATGTCATATAAAGAAAACTGACAGTAATATTGGTATAATGATAATTAATTATTGTTAAAATTTTACTAAACACTTGACATTATAATAGTATCAATGGTTATGACATTATGTTATTATTATTACAATTTACAATTACTTATTTATTCTGACATTGTATTAAACATTATCTATTGAGCTTTGACATGATTTTAATTCATTTGTTACGGACTTTTAATTAGCTGCTGATTATTATTATTCAATTCAAATGATTGTAATCTCTTTCTCTGCTTTTTCTTTTTTTTTGTATTTGTTGGTCCAGTATGACTAATTTTGTACGCCATAAATGGCAAAACATGTAGCCTACCTCAAATTAATATTATAAGACCTGTATACTTACAGACGTTATTAAAATCTAACAGACTTAAAAAAAATAATATGTACAAGTATAATACAAAAAGGAGGATTTTTCGATGCCCCATGATTTCCCATCATAGGGCATCGAAAAATTCATCCGCATCACTGTCGAAAGGAAAGGTGCCCAAAAGGCTGGCAGCATTGCCACGTTGTATGGCAATGCTAATTCTTTGTCCAAAAAATAGACCAGCCCTTTGGTCACGTGTAGAGTCGACCAACCGTTTGGCGATGTCCCGAAAAACCAAAAGGGCACTCGGACCCCATGGCCCTAGTGTTTCAACCCCAAACGGCTCGAACATATAAGTCCCAATAAGATTGGAGTATTTGCGCCGTTTGAGGTTTTCCGCACCTGCAGCAGCTGCCCCAGCACAGCCTACCGTGCTAGGAAGACCTAGACCTGTATACTCATGTTTCACAAAATAAATATTATCTTATCTTATCTTCTTACAAATTCTTCTTGCATATTATTTTTTTTTGTGGGCCTGATTAAGGGGCCTTTGGCTAAGTAGTAACAGTCGCACGGGGCGATCGATCAGTTCAAGCTGCATTTGCCGCGGTAAGTCCATGGTTGGGTGACCATCTTTACATACTAAGACCTCCAATGCCTCAGAAAGCACGTTAAGCCGTTGGTCCCGGCTGTCATTCGTAGATCTTTGACAGTCGTTATGGGTCGTCAGAAGCCCGAAAGTCTGACAACCAGTCTTACCAAGGGCTATCGTATTAGCCAGTTACTGGGTTGTGGAGGTAGATAGGCAGTCGCTCCATGTAAAATACTGGTATTCAGCTGCATCCGGTTAGACTGGAAGCTGACCCCAACATAGAAAAGGCTAGGCAGATTGAGACTGCTCTTTTTTTGACCCCAACATAATTGGGAAAAGGCTAAGCAGATGAAAGTGGGGTTACTAGGGCATGGTGGTGGGGTATCATGAAAGAGCGCTGTTTGCACATTCTTAAACATTTTTTTTTCTTTTTTTAATGCCTTATCTTTGATGAAAATTGTAAAAAAAAATACCATCACGTTTGTTGTATGGGACCCCCTTAAATATTTATTTTATTCTGTTTTTTAGTATTTGTTGTTATAGCGGCAACAGAAATACATCATCTGTGAAAATTTCAACTGTCAAACTATCACGGTTCTGAGATACAGCCTGGTGACAGACGGACAGACAGACGGACGGACAGCGGAGTCTTAGTAATAGGGTCCCGTTTTACACTTTGTGTACGGAACCCTAAAAAGTGCCTATTTCACGCGTGTTATGAAAGAAACATATTGTAAGCTGACATAAGTCTTCGTGATTCAGTTTTGTTACTTTTATGTGTCGAAATATTTATAGTATATTTTTACGATGCGAGAAGTTATGAATGTTTCTTACTTCCTATTGTGTATACCATCACCATAATTCACAGCCCCCAATATCCCACTGCTGATTATAGACCTCTTTTGAATTACGTCATGCGCCCCCGTAGTGTCACAGAATACATAATAGTACAAGTACAGAAGATTCGCTCCGCAAAATCATTTAAATAAATAGCGACTCTTGTTGCGACACATTAAAGTTCAATTCAGGTCGGGCAATGCTTATTACCTACAGATATATTCACCTAAAAGTTGCCTCTCTTTCTATCGCGTAACTCTTATACCTTCTGACTCGTTAGGGTTGTCTTCTTTTACGACGCGGCGCGTGAGCGAGTATCGAACTAACGTGCGGCCGGTGCGCGGCAGCCCACACTGAATTAGCTCGACAAGTCGAGCCCGCCGCGTACTTGTAGCTTTATACCTAAAATGCGGAGTGCGCCTGGCCTGGTAGTTTGCCTTTTTTACATGGATTATGAACAACTTTTATTTTGGGACCAAACAACTTTTATTTCGGGACCAAACCTGAAATTGCGAAAAAAAATCAGCTGTCAAGCATTTAATTTTGATCTACATCAAACTCGTCAAAATATAGGGAGCAGCAAAATTTTTTTTCGCGAATTCAGATTTGGTCCTATAGTAAAAGTTGTTCATAATGATGAGTACAATGACCCCTTAAGAGGCTGCTGGTGTTTTACCAATAACCCTGTATAACCACTCGGGGTGTCGCTTTAGAGCGCAAGTACGCCCAAGTACGCACGCGCAAACGTCATTATTATTAATCAATCAATCAAACAAGCATTATTCAATACATCCTTCATTAGTAATCAATTATTTTTAATACACCGTCATCTCATATAATTTTTAGAAGTGTTATAATAAACAAGGTAGGTACAAACTCGTTTTAAATTGAACATGACATTATAGGCCGCTCTAGTCGTATGGACGTTTACGTTTTGGGCGGCTTTAGTCGGCGTTCCCACGAGCGTAATAAAATCGCGGCGGGATTTTATCGCGCACTGGATTTTCAACTCTCTGCTTAGCGCCGGGAGTTGAAAATCCAACAGTGTGTTTTTCGTAGCGCTAGGATGCACTCTGTTTTTGTTAGGTTGGATTCTCAACGCTCGGCTCAACAACGAGAGTTGAAAATCCAGTGCGCGATAAAATCCCGCCGCGATTTTATTACGCTCGTGGACACGGGGGTTTAGTCGCTTGGATGCGCGAGTGCATAGAATTATATACCTTTGAAACCTTCTTTTCAGTCAGGTAATAAACAAGTTTCATTAAATTTTAGGCTGTTGTATGAGAAAATCACATTGTTTTATCCCAAAACTCCGCCTCAACAATATTCGTCATTACTCTGTCATCGTTACAACTTTTTGCTCCCACAAAACCGACTTAAGTGCCACATAAATACATGCGTATCGGCGATAAATTCGAATCTACCCTACGTTTTGTACCCCCACTTAGGACCCTGCACAATAAGTCAAGTCCTAAGCAAAGTTGGGGTGCTCCCCCGCGAGATATGCCTGAACATCGATAAAATGACGCCGAGGGCATGAAATAGAGTTATGAGACGCGAAATACACTTGCGTGCAATAAAATCGATCCACCCCATTCTCTTCGATATGAAAAGAGAAAATTTAACAAGTTTAATTAACAATAACCTAATATATTGTGTACTAAAACCTTCCTGACTGTATGTAGATTACGTAAGTGAAAAAAATATCAAAACTGATTCATTACTTTTTGAGAAAAACGCGAATTTAAAAACATACAGATCGAATGAAAAACCTCCTTTTTTTCAAGTTGGTTAAAAATTCAAGTCAAATGATCAATAAACGAACAGTAATAAACAAAATTAAGCTTATGTCAACTTCACTGACAAAAAAAAGTCACGCAGTTTTTTCAAACAAAAGTGATTGAAGAGAACATCAGAAGAATCGAGTCGATCTTGTCAAGAATATTGCATTTATCAAAGTATATGTGTATGTGTAAATAAACTTTATCTTACCTATCTTCACACAGTATAAAATAATTAAAATAAATACATTAATATCTTTGAGCTATCGTCTCTCAAATAGAGAGCATGGGGTGGGCCAATTTTTTTGCACGCAAGTGTATTTTTATTTGTTTGAAAACGATTCATTTTTATGTAGATGCGGGTTTGTGAAATTGTTTGTGTGTGTCAGATATTGTGCTTATCATAAGTGAATTCAATGATGATGATGTACTCAAAAAGAACTCCTCCCGCCCTTATCTCAATTTGTTTGGTTTCGACGTAGCACGTCTTTTTTAGGTTCTACCTCAAAAGGAGAAAATGGAACCCTTATAGAATCACTTCGTTGTCCGTCTGTCTGTCAATACCCTTTTTCCCAGAAACGCATGGAGGTATGAAGTTGAAATTAATATCAAATACGTAGGTCTCTAATCCCTTGGAGCTCTTAAAAAATCAAGCTTCTATTTCAACGCAATAACAAACTACGGCCATTTTTGCATTTATGCGACATACTTTTTTACTCGCAAGTAAATAAAAACCTATAGGGTACTAACCGTTGACCTAGAATCATACATTTTGGCAAGAAGCAAGGTCTTACAGCACACGTAAAGGAAAAAGTCCGAAAATAGTTCATTTGTTTTATCAGTGTACCCGAACATGTTTTTCACCTACAGTGTTAAGTTTGTTTTTGGGATAAATTCTCTTTAAGTACGGAATCCTTCATTGTGCGTGGGCTGATATGCAAGTTTTTCTTCCATCTCAGCCGTCGCACAGAGCTCAATTTGGAGATTCTACTCAATCCATCAGATATTCGCTTGATGGTCTTTGCAGTCTCGTATCATAGCACCGTCAGCATAATCGCCCTGATGCGCCGCGTGTGAGGCAGCACCAACAGCCTTCTAAATACCATATTGGGAGGGGTTGTGAGGCACTGGAATGCCGTCCACGGATCCCAATTACTGGGTAATTCGATACCCCTTGGTAAGACTTGTTATCAGAATTTCGGGCTTCTGACGACCCGTAACGACTGTCAAAGATCCACGAATGACAGCCGGGACCAACGGCTTAAGGGGCAGATTTCCTGAAAACCATCAAAATGGTGGTTTTTTAAAGCTGTGTATCTCATAAACCGTAAATAATTTTGACATGTAAAAAAAATATTATATTTTCAAGTCCTTTTCGCATACAGTGATGGAAGCCAAAACATAATTAAAGATACTTTAATGCACCAAAAAAATCTTTAAACATACCTCCTAAAAATCTTTAAAAGCTGTTTATCCCTTCATTAGCAATTATAATTATAATTAAAAATATACCATCAAATGTCAAATTCCAAACTGCATCCAGTGATGGATTACTTTTTATTAAATAGTTAATTTCTAATTTTATACGATTTTATTTGCACTTTTTCGACATAATTCCGGTGCGCGTGAGAATCTTCTATCTCGTGCGTCAAACTAGACAGCCATAAAGCCATTTCACTTACACACCGAGCTAAACCAAGCTTGGAACCAGGGCCTTAACGTGCTTTCCGAAGCATGGATGAGTCTCGGTATGTAAAGACGGTCACTCATCCACGGACCAACCCCGGCAAGCGTAACTTAACCTGATGCAGATCGACCCGTGCGGCTGTTATTACTTAGCCACGAGCTCCTTCTAGGTATAAGTATTATTTACTAATAATGTATGGAATGTTTTATTCTGAAATAAAATGATGAATTAATTGATAAGCCACCGAGTTAATGAAGATTGACTGAGGGTTCACTATCGACGAATGTAGTCGGCCACATTACCAACACAACTTTCATTCACTTAAATCAAATCAAATCATTTTATTGTGGGCATAGGTTATACAGACTCCGCCGCCGCCGCGCGCGCCGGTTTGCGGGTTGTTCGAAAGAGATACCGTGGTCCTGGCACAGGCAACTGAAGGAACACGGGTGGGTTTTAGTCAGTAAAAGTCTGACACGCTCTTCCGCTCCACCCAGAGTGGGAGAAGTCATTTGATGATTTCCCATCCACAACATCCACAACTTAAATACTTACAGCAGATGAATCCACTCATAGTGATTGATGTTTTTATTAGTCCATTGCCTGTAGAAAAATTCAGATCCAACTGTCTTTAGTAAAATGGGTTGACAATTCGTTACCTTTTCGCTGCGGTCTCTACAAAACGAACTCTTTTTAGGGTTCCGTACCAAAATGGTAAAAAAGGAACCCTTATGGTGTGACTCAGTCTGTCTGTCTATCTGTCTGTCTGTCTGTCACAGCTGGATATCTCAAGAAATACTAATGCTATCAACTTAAAATTTAGAATAGTTTTAGATGACGTTCACCCATTTATTTTGCAAATAAGAAAGAAATAAAAATATTTATATTTTTTTTGCAACAGGGACTGAAAGGGGGTCTTAAAAATTCAAAGTGGGGCTACTAGGGCATGTGGGGTATCATATGAAAGAGCGTTGTTTGCACATTCTCAAACATTTTTTTTCTTTTTTTTAGCCCGCATAGTTTTCGACTTTTGATGAAAAATGTAAAAAAAAATACCGTTCCCCCCCCCTTATCTCCGAAGTTTGCTAAGCGAAAAATCTGAAATTATCCTATGTGATAGAAGTTTATGTAAAGATTACAGCAAAAATAAAACGATGTCTCTAAATACCACAGTTTTTCAGAAATCATCAACAAAAATTACATATAAATGATGGTACGGAACCGTCGGTGCGCGAGTCCGACTCGCTCTTGACCGGTTTTTTTTTTTAAGCGTAACACCAAAATATCCCTTCGTACAACTTTTCTAATTAAAGAGGATTTGTGAACCGAAAAGTTTTTTTTTAATCATCCAGATGTCCATGTAATTAGGGGTCCTATCTTGACCCCAAACTGGCGTACATCAGTTAAAACATTCTTGTTTGATTATAAAAGGTTACGCACGAGTAATTTAATGAGGTTAGGAAAATAGACTAAAAATTTGTCGTTTTTATATAAAACATAAGCGGAAAATGTGTTCGTGGTAAATATTTTGAAGAAAAAGTTAATGAATTTGCAAGGCTCAAGACAGACTAAACGTGTTTTAAGTATCGGCTCCACGAGTTAGAAATTAATAACGGTATAACGCACGGTTTATGGTAAACCGATAGATCTAGATGTGAAATTCTACCAACAACCCTAAGGGGGTGAAAAGGGGTGGTTATTTTTATATTATTTAAATATTACGCTTATGAAGACGCGGCATATTATGCTAGTAACATATAAAACTCACAAAGCTTCTGCTAAAAAGCAGCTTTAGTGCGGTATGTGGGGAGCAAACCACAAATTCCCTGCCGACTTATTTAAAGTTAAATTAGTTGAAGAAACATACTGTTTCTGAAGTGCCAACACACACGATTTTAATTATAAGTTATTAAAGCTGCATTTGATTAGAAAGTCAAAATATGACTTTAAATTAATGTATTATCCACACAAAATACTATAGGTGGCCAGCTCAAAGCCGTTTGACATTAATGTCCTGTCACAAGAATAAACGCAAAGTTGTCTCTGGCCGTACTTTGGCTGCTTCATTAGTTTATCATCATTCTGTTGCCCTTATCACTATTTATTTGGAGTCGATGCAACATATTAGTCTTTATTAGTCATCTCGGTAATCACACCTTTCTCCCCTTAAATTTTTTCACACAGTCCATCCATCATTTTTTTGGTCTTCCCCTACTCTTGTAGTCATCGACATTCATACTTAAAAGTTTGCTCATCATTAGGTTACATAGTTATCAAATGATTGAATGATTCTGGTTAACCAACATAAAATATAGCATTTTCTAAAACCCTCTTGCAAGATTAGCACACAAAATTCTAACAGATCAAGGTAATAAAACAATATTAATGTTAATAATAAATTATCTCAAGTCTCAACATTTCTTTTCTCATCATATTATTATGTATTTTCTTATTCTCCTATTTGTATAAAACATAACATACAATTGTTTTGTTTTACGCCCCGCTAAGTGAGGAAGCCTGTTCTACATAAAAGTGCATTGAATACTCAATTTAAAGTACAATACTTACGCGCTTATTTCAACCCCTAGGAATTTCACCCCCTTTTTAATATCGCTTGGTTTTATTTAATCCGTTTGCTATTGCTTCTTTATGTCATGTATTTTCCTGGGGTAAGTAGAGATAAAGTGTGTGTACTCTGATTGCCACACAGTAAAAATATCCGGTGTCTTGAATAGGGGGAAACGCAAGAAAATCCTTCAGGCGGCCATTTTAATCCAGCGATGGGTGAAAATGGGTCTAGTACAATGCGTACCACGAAAGATGAGACTTGACGAGCGCAGTATCGCGCCTCCCGCGCTCTTAGATGCCGCCCGGTCCCTTCCCGTTTCAGACCTCAGAATAATCAGAATCAGAGGATTATCAGGGTCAAGTGTTGTCTCATCTTTCGTGGCACGTATTGTTATCTACATTATAATGATATCAACGAGCGACGGTCATTGCTCCGTTTCCTTCATACATTGTAACAGAGGTTAATTAGTTATGTATAGGGTTAATCAGTCATCAGTTGATATATCCGTGTGTACCCGGGCAAAATACAAAGTTTATGAACTCTAAACAGGAAAAATTCAGGGACAAAAAATCACTATCCCCGGCATTTTGTATTACAATCATAATATGCAGAGCCTAGCGGAACAAATTCCCCCTTATACCCCTTATCCCCCCAAGATATTACGGAAACCATAAAGCGTTTTCTCACCTTCTCCACTGCTCCGAAAAATAGGAGGATTCCGATCCCATCAAAATATTAGCCGGCAATCTCGAGACTACCCGAACTTTCGTTGAAAACATTAGCATTCTTATGGAGAAGGAACTCTTTCATCAGTCCCATCGCACGTAATAATCATTGCATTCGTTCGGTGCCTAGTAAATGGCTCGGATGTGGGTTGAGGTCTTAGTTGGAGTAAGGAGCGGGAAACGGAAGCGGGTAATCCGTGATTTGTTTTGTCTATTCTGCAAATGATGGTGTTCTTAGTACACCTGTCTGGAGAAAGAGAAAGAGAAAGTAACTGGTGAGGGGTGAAACAACATGGGGTGAAAAGAAAAGTTTGTATCTAGAAATAGTCTTGGGAATGCTCTTAGGGTTATTTATTTTCGAACAAGATAATATGTAAGCTCACAGTTTAAAATAACAACATGTACAATCGTCCATGCATACAAAAAAGGAGGAGAAAGGGGAATAGAGAATAATGCAATGTTTATGTAAGCTAAGAAGCTAAGCAAGAAAAATAAATAGAAACTTTATTCTTCTTTATTGGCTTAGGATTAAAAAGCAATTTCTACTAATTTATTTACTACTAGCTTCTGCCCGCGACTTCGTCCGCATGAAATTTCTTGTTCACCAGTTTCACGGCCCACCCCGTCGCATCGCCCACGCTATTACTTAGTTTTAGAATTTTATAGGCAAAATTTTGCTACTTTGCATTACATTATTTCAATTTTCTTAAGGATCTCTAATTTTTTCGAAAATAAGTTATAGCCTATGTTACTTCCTGATAATTTCACTTTCTATTGGTGAAAAAATGATTAAAATCGATATCCATCCAAAGGTTGTCTGTAAAAGATCGCTTTTAGCGATAAGACCGCCCATTGTGTCACCCTATGTAAAATTTCAACATTTATATCTGTAATTTTTATGGTGTGCATAATAAAGAGTATTCTATCTATCTATCTATCTAAAATCGGTCCAGTAGTTTCGGAGCCTATTCGGTACAAACAAACAAACAAACAAAAAAATCTTTCCTCTTTATAATATTAGTATAGACTAACAACAACTTCTTATTAGTGCAAGTTTATAAAACTGCTGCTTTTATTAAATCCACCTAGATTAAATTAAACATTCCGGGGTAGAAGCACCTGATGGATAGTTGAGTTGTTGCCGTATCTAAACAAGGATTAAAAACAACTCAACTGTTTTACGTTTAAAACTAGTTAAACATACAAAACCGGCTAATGAATCCCACAAACTAAAACAGAACTTTTCTTCCGTCTCTTTCATGTTTTGTGTGGGTGGCACTGCTCCACAGAAACGATCATGCGCACTGTGGGCCTAACACGAACGCTCGGAGTGAACGTAAAGTCATTTAATTGGACGATTTTAAAATGGAAAAATACTACACAACATATTCATTTAGTTTTATTACTTTACTAGCTGCGCCTCGCGGTTTCACTCGCGTAGACCGGGATAAAAAGTAGCCTATGTGTTGATCCAGGGTATAAGCTCTCTACATACCAAATTTCATGCAAATCGGTCCAACCGTTTGCGCGTGAAGAAGTAACAAACATACAAACACACTCACACACATTCACAAACTTTCGCCTTTATAATGTTAGTGTGATTCTTAACTATAGATGATACTCATTTTGCTTGTCGTATACATTTAAGGAGCCCGCTAAATGATGAATTCCAACATCATGACATTTTAGAGCAAATCATTAGATTTCGTCTTGTTCGCGCGTTCGTGTTAGGGCCTCGGCTTTCATAATCAAGATGTTCTATCGAATATCTATGTAACGTCTTCTCTCTTAGCGATTATATTTAAAGCGAATTCTTAAAGGGGCTCGTGGCTAAGTAATAACAGCCGCAGGGTCGATCGATCAGGTTAAGTTTGCTACGGTTGGTCCCTGGATCCATCCACGTCCGTAATTCTGACCATCTTTACGTACCGAGACTCCTCCGTGCCTCGGAAAGCACGTTAAGCCGTTGGTCCCGGCTGTCATTCGTTGATCTTTGAGTTGTTATGGATCGTCAGAAGCCCAAAAGTCTGACAACCTGTCTTACCAAAGGGTATCGTATTACCCTGTAACTGGGTTGTAGAGCTCAGATAGGCAGTCGCTTTATGGAAAATACTGGTATTCAGCTGCATCCGGTTGAGCAGAACCGGACCCCAAAATAGTTGGAAAAAGGCTAGGTAGATGATGAAGATTTAAAGCGTACCTATTCTTATATTTATGAAAAACGTAATCTTTGGTTAGAATTAAAGCTTCAAACTTGATTGCCCCCAGAGCATAATCGCTAAAGCATTTTATCGCTACCGCCTATCAACGTGTACCTCTCTAGTCCCTACAGAAACATATCGAAGGGCCTTTATAGTTCTTTTGTGCGATAGAAACCCTACGAGGGGTCCACGGTACGTTATTATGTGTATTTTATTGATAGAAGGATTTCAATACCAATAGACTCCTACCCTCTTTGATCTATTCAGATTGAAGAGTTTTGTAAAAGTGTTTTGCTGCGGTTTTATTACGTTTCACTTGCCTCATTGGTATATCATATTTATGTAAAATATGCTCGATCGTGCACTATAATTATATTATTATAAAATGTACGCAATCGGTTCAGTAATTAGGTCAAAAAGTATTTTTAATTTTGAGTAAATTTAAACACTATAGAATTGGATCACTAGGTTAATGAGTCAATGAACTTGAATCCTTCAACATGTGTGCAAACAAAAAAAAACATGTTCGGCAAACAATGGATTGGGGCACTATGGTGCACCCCAGGTGGCCAGCTCGGTTGTCTAACCTAACCTAACCTAACCCATTTCACCCAGTTCACAATTTTTACAGAAATAAAATCTTTTATCATTTAACGGTTCTCACAATCTTACGGTGACCTATACAATTTCTTTAATTTCAAGAGTCTATCAATTCTGTTCGGTCACCTTTAGTGATCGCAAACGAGACTTCTGAACGTCCTGGGGTCACTTTCTAGGTCGGGCAATCTGTCATTAACACTCAATTCACAATTCTCAGTAACACATTTTTCACAAGAAATTCTGGATCTTGAATAATTTGGGTTTATGCCAGATTAATGACATAGCTGATCCTCTATTATGTACTAAGGATTTAAATGTTACTGCGAAATCTTGCTGTAAGTACCTACTACACACCTCTGAATAACCATTCGTGGAATATAGGGTGAAATTGAATTCATGGGGCAATTTTTTAGGGGTCATTGTACTCATCATTATGAACAACTTTTACTATGAGAACAAACCTGAAATCGCGAAAAAAAATCAGCTGTTGCATACATCTTACATCAGCTGTTGATTTCAGGTTTGTTCTCATAGTAAAAGTTGTTCATAATGATGAGTACAATGACCCCTTAAAATATTGCCTATGAATTCAATTTCATCCTGTATATTATATTGATTATGTTGACCTGGCTAAGTAATCGTAGCTAAGTAATAACAGTGGCACGTGTCGATCTATCCGGTTAAGCTATGCTTGCCGGGGTTGGTCAGTGGATGGGTGACTATCTTTACATACCGAGACTCCTCCGTGCCTCGGAGAGCACGTTAAGCCGTTGGTCCGGCTGTCATTCGTGGATCTTTGACAGTCGTTACGGGTCGTCAGAAGCCCGAAAGTCTGACAAGCAGTCTTACCAAGGGGTATCGTATTACCCAGTTACTGGGTTGTGGAGGTCAGATAGGCAGTCGCTCAATGTAAAATACTGGTATTCAGCTGCATACGGTTAGACTGGAAGCCGACCCCAACATAGTTGGGAAAAGGCTAGGCGGATTGAATTGTGGGACAATTTATCATTTTCTTTCGCACAATAACACTCCAGGCTAATTAATGTGTTTGGGGTACCTTTTATACTAAAAAAGTTTATGTCGAGCAATTTGACAAACGTGACGAACCTATGTTTTTTTTGAGTATCACAAGGGTTAACTTTACGCGCCATAAAAGGGTATTAGAGACCTTTTCTTGATGTCTTGTTGTTTTGTAAGTTTCTTTTTGAGGTATTTTAACCGTGTCGATGGCAAATACATATAATTTAAATATCCTGTTTGGCCCAGAACTCCACCAACACCATAGACTCAGGCCGCTTGTATACGCTGTATACGTCGCTTGTATACGTCGTAAGTCGCCGCACCTACGCAAGAAGTCGTGTCGTTTCTATATACAAACCCATCCCGGTGGATGGGTGACCATCTTTACATTAAGCTAAGCTACGTTTGCCGGTGTTGGTCCGTACCAACACCGGCAAGCGTAGCTTAACCTGATGGATCGACCCGTCCAGCTGTTATTACTTAGCCACGAGCTCATCTCAGATCTGAGAGTCAAACCTAGGACCTCACATCAGGGGGTCTTTTCCCTAAGCACGAAGTCCGTAGTTTCGGCCTTCGTTACGGGCGTTTCTTACTCCGTATCACCTACGGATGGATGATTGGTTCGGGTCCCGAACGAAGTATGAATGACAACATGATTTGCCAGTTGTCCCTACTCCCGATGTGTTTTTGACCGTCCGAAAAATTTAACTTTTACACTTGTTTTGATAGATCGTAATGTTAGTCGGACGGATACACGGACGGAGGGAAAGACGGACGGACTTAGGGAGTAGACGCCCAGACGCGCGCTTTGGAACTAACTGCTCAGTAATAATAATAGTTACTTATAAAGACAGAGAATAAAGGTAACAACATTTTCTTAGAAAAACCAACTTCTTAGAATACATACATTATTATCTTTTACCCTATGTACAAGATAATGGGACAAACAAGCAATGCATGATTGGCATAATACGGAGTGCTTTTGGTAACATTGTATTGAACATAGATAAATGAAAGCCTTGTTACAAGACGAAAATATTGCTAAAAATAAGTCAATACTTATAGCCCGTGCGCGTCAACATGGCACCTGGCTTGAATGATTTACGTGTAAAGAAGTGAGTGTGTGTATAAATTTTAGTTTTTTGAATGTCAACATTTAATTTGCGCTGAGTAGTTTCTCATAACATAGGTACTTACGATGCTTTAAACGTGACAAAACATAGTGTTTAGACACAATTTTGTTTTCGAGCCAGGTGCCATGTTAACGCGTAGGAGTTATAGTAACAGGTTGTGTATGAAGTAGAAGATATAATATGAAACTTGAAGAGCTAGCTAAAGTACCCGTCACGAGAAGCTATAAATTATGTAAACAAACATCTTTTACTAAGTAAACATTTTATACTGCGAGATAATAATAAATTGACCATATTCAATCGACATGAAATATAGACGGGTTATATGAAAGTAACAACCTATTTAATTTAGTCGGATCATATTTTAACGACGCAAAGCGCTATCGTTTGTGTTTCTTGGTACCGGAACGCGTCCGTCGCAGGGATTGTAAACTATCGGGACGCCATTTTGAAATAAACGCGTCATTCGAGTTTCGTGATACATGTCACTCATTCTGACACAGAAATGGAAACATCTGAATCTGACGAATAATTATTCTTAAATAATATATGTTAATTAATATTTGTTACTTAATAATTTATCAAATCTTAAACAAATTCATTTTTTTTGTTGGTCCAAATGTTGTGAACTCCTGAACACTTGTTTACAAAATTTATAGCTTCTCGTGACGGGTACTTTAGTACCTACACAGGGCGGCAGGGACTCTATGCACAACCTGTTACCACAGTCTATACATCGTCCGACGAAGCCCGAGCTGCATACGAAGTTCCGAACTTCGTATGCAGCTCGGGCTTCGTCGGACGACTGTATGATGTATATATAGACTGTGCTGTAGGTTCACTAACCATAGCTTACAGTTAGTACATAAACAATGGCGCTAGTAGTACTTAGGCATTACCAATGCATTATTTTGATCTAAACTTTACACAATTCAGACACTTTCGTAGAAATTTTTCGTCGATTATTAAAACAAAATATATGTTTCCTACAAAAATGCAATACTTCGGTCAAAATGTATGGAATAGCTAGTTTTTTAAGGTTCCGTGTCCGTCTGGCCGTCGTCTGTCACACAGGTTTTATAGCCAAAGTTTGTCTAACGCGGACAAAAAACTGAGAATCACGCAAAAAGTTTCAAACATATTTTTGTGAAACCTTCACCATTCTAAAGATAATTTTATTATTTATCTTTTAGTATACGTGTTTTATTACATACCTTTTGTTTTATGTATTCTATCTTATAAAAGGCAAAAGTGATTGACTAATATATCAACGCACAGCCCAAACCGCTTGGTCTAAAGATTCCAAATTGGGCACGTAGGTTCCTTATGAGGTCTAGGGATGCACTAAGAAAGGATTTTTCAAAATTCACGACCTCAAGGGGTGAAACTGGGGTCCAAAGTTTGATGAAAAATCTTATTCCTTGAGTTAATAGACTTGAAACTTCCACGCGGGCGAGGCCGCGGGAAAAGCTAGCAAGTAATAAATTAATAATGCGTGTAATTTAGGACAGCGCTCCTTGATGGGCGAGTTTGACTGGCTGGACGTACGACGCATTGCGTGATGATGATGATGATGATGATGATGATGATGATGATGATGATGATGATGATGATGATGATGATGATGATGATGACGATGACGATGACGATGACGATGACGATGACGATGACGATGACGATGACGATGACGATGACGATGACGATGACGATGACGATGACGATGACGATGACGATGACGATTTTTTTATGTATGTTCCCCGATTACTTGAAAATGGCTAGACCGATTTGGATTTTTCTTTTTTTGTTCGAAAGGGTATACGTCCCAAGTGGTTCCATGATCATCAAGTCAGGATCTGATGATGGGATCCCATGGAAATCGAGGGAAACCCTCAAATTTTATGGGCACACCTATATCGATTTCGGTATTTTTTATAGTAACTCGTGCATTTGCTCTCGGAAAGTACCATTCGGTGAGCTGGAACTGATGATGAAGACCACAGAGGGCCATCGGAAATACTCAATTATATCTAAGTATATAACAGGTTGCGATTCGATTATTTTAATATGGTTTATGCTCGTCAAAATAATGGTTATGGTGACTTCACCATGAGCTCCAATTCTCCTGGTTCTTACTAGGAGAACTCCTCAACAATTAACGGCCCTGCATCGGGAAAAGCAACATTTTGTAAAATGTGATGAGCAGCTGACATTGGGTTATTGTAACTTAGATAAATTACAAACTGAACCACTAAAAAGTGAAAAATAAAAACTTTTTTACAAAAACAAAAACCGACTTCCAAAAAAAACACTACAAAGTGAAAAATAACTTTAATTTCGGAAGTCGGTGGCAAAAAACTAAAATACAGATCCAAAGACACCGACTTCCGAAATTAAAGTTATTTTTCACTTTGTAGTGCTTTTTTTGGAAGTCGGTTTTTGTTTTTTTTCGTGAAAATTTCGTTTAGTGACGGTTTCGAAATGAAGGTGCGATTATGTCTGCGTCTTCACAACTTCTTTCATTTGTTTTCTCCACCATCGCTGTCGCAAGACACGTGTCAATCGGTATTGAAATCGTGTTTATTTAGAAGGAACTACTTATAATTTACTTTTCACAAGACACTATCAGTTCAAGTCAACAAATAACAACAAAAATACTGTTACAGTTACTAAGTAAGTTCTTTGACTTAATCTTAAGAAAACCAGCAGATAACAACATAGCCTGGCAATATGCCGACGAAACCGGGATAAAGGCTAAGTTGTTCCCCAACTAAGAAATAAGGCACCTCCCAGAGCAAGGCACCTCATTAGTAACGCTTCAAGTTTTCCTGTAAGAGAACACGGCTTAACTGGGTAGGACTAATGCTTAGTATTATATGCACTTTTACTGCGTAATAACATATAGACGGAATCTTTTAATTAGGGAAAAACGTTTATGTGAACAGAAAATTCAGTTGGTGGAGTTTTATTGACCGAGACTTTTGCGTTACTTTTATTATATTATTCTGAAATCTTGAAAATTTGATTTAATTTTAGAAATACTGTTGTGTCTCTATATGTGATGCGGAGGTATGAGGAATGTTTTGAGTATGAATGTTGATAGCCATATAAGAGTAGGAGAAGACCAAAGAAACGATGGATGGACTGAGTGAAAGATGATTAGCTTGGCTAGCTAGAAAGGTAGTGACTACCGAGATGACGACTAATAGAGGTATGGAAAAAAGGGACATGTTGCGATGACCCCAAATAGATTGGAATAAGGGCAGGAGAATGATATTGTGTCTCTTTGCATAGTTGCAGTCAATATTTGTAGAGGAACTCCAGCTTGCCCAGGGAAGTAGTACATTACCTTTCTATGCGGCCTATATCATTACTGTGATACCCATTGAAGGGTTTGGCATTTACATGATGACATGACAAGACATAATCAGCCTATAATGTTCCCACTGCTGGGACACAGGCCTCCTCTCTGTGAGAGGGAGTGGGCCGTAGTCCACCACGCGGGCCCAGTGCGGGTTGGTATGTCACATGTCTTCGAATTTTTGGTTCTAGAACATGCCGGTTTCCTCACGATGTTTTCCTTCACCGTTTTGAGAGCAGTGGTGATGAATTTAACACACAAAGGGCCTGCCTGGATTCGAACTCGCGACCTGATTATGTTTAAAGTCTGGTCTCTCAGTCAGTATTCATTAGGATTGGATTTCAAGAAGGGTTTTAAAGGTGCCTGTTATGGATCTAAATCTAGTGTTCTCAAAAACCGCTTACTTACCTACGCCAATGCCTTATGTCTTCTACCTACACTTCCTTAGTAATGATAGTCTATCACAACATAATTCATTATCATCATTCTCCTGCCCTTACCCCAATTTATTTGGGGTCGGCACAACATGTCTTTTTCTTCCATACTTCTCTATTTGTCGTCATCTCGATAGTCACTCCATTTCGAGCCATATCATCTTTCACGCTGTCCATCCATCGTTTCTTTGGTCCCCTATCTATATCGATCCACATACATACTCAAAACTTTCCATAATTCAAACATAATTCCTTATGAACCCCAAAAATATTTCCTCTATTTCCGCGTAACAACCTAACCTACATAACAAACACACATAGCTTACCTCAACCCCTCTTCAACCCACTGCATTATGCGAACTTGTTACTTCAAACACAAGCACTCCACATATCTCCGAAGTTCTTCCCCCATGCGTGCCATTAAGAGAAGAACTGTTGGTTTTTACTGGTTAATTAAAAAGCTATTAGGTTAATAAGAAAGTCATTGGTTTAGCGGTAGCGGATATACTAGCTCATGTTTATCCGAAAACTGTGGCATTCGCAAAAGCCATTAGGGATGTTGAGTTAATTTTTTTTGTCCGTCATTTAAAATTTATTAAAATGTATTGGACTCGTATTTTTTATATCAAATCAAATAATCTTTATTGCGATCCATAATGTGATTTAAAAGTATTTTTTAGAATCAATTATGGACTTTTATTTTTTTACGTAATCAAAATATTACGGCGTTACGTCGAGTTAAAATATGGCATGACGTCACGCCTAGCTAGATTTTATACGTAGAAGTGACGTAGCGAGGCCCCACTCCCCACTTTAATGTGTGTTATCTAAGTAATTTTTCATCAATATGATAAAGCAAAAAATACGTGTCTAATATTTTTTTTATTATCTGACTGACGGACTAAATAGATTTTTTTTTTTTTTACCCAGGTATCATATTTAATCTAGTGCGTTCTGTGTCTATAGATACTTGTATTTGCACGTAGTTTTGGCCTATTCAATACTTATTACTTAAGGCGACTATAAACGACTTTTACTGATTTTAAAATGAAGATCACGTTTAAACGAGTAGTGTTAATTATTTGGAAAAAATATATGTTAAATTAGAGCATTTCAATTTAGATCATGTTTATACAGGGTGTTAGGTTAAACGAGGGGCATCCTTTAACGGAGTGTAGTACTCATCACTATGAACAACTTTTACTATGGGACCAAACCTGAAATCGCGAAAAAAAAATCAGGTGTGCAGTACATCCTGCGGACGGTGAGCAGCGGGTAGCTCGCCGTCCGGTAAGGACCAGGGGGCCTACTCCCTAAGCACGAAGCCCGTACTTTCGGCCTTCGTTACGGGCGTTTCCTACTCCGTATCACCTACGGATGGATGATTGGTTCGGGTGCCGAACGAAGTATGAATGAGAACATGATTTGCCAGTTGTCCCTACTCCCGATGTGTATTAGCCCGTCCGAAAAATTTAAGTTTTACACTTGTTTTGATGGATCGTAATGTCAAACGGTCGGATAAACGGACGGACGGAAAGACGGACGGATTTAGGGAGTAGGCCCCCAGGCCCGAGTCGACGGCGCGTCGTGTTCCACGCGCGCCTCAAAGAGATGTCAGCAAGTGACGGGGCCCAATAGGGCCGACGCCGCTGGGGTCGCGGGTTGTCTGAAAGGGTTACCGCGGCCCTGGCATAGGCAACTGAAGGAACACGGGTGGGTTTTAGTCAGTAAAAGTCTGACACGCCCTCCCGCTCCACCCAGAGCGGGAGAAGTTATTTGATGATTTCCCACCCTCAAAAAAAAAAAAAAAAAAAAAAAAAAAAAAGGTGTGCAGTACATTTTGACGAATTATGCGAACATAAATGTACTGAACAGCTGATTCTTTTTCGCGATTTCAGGTTTCGTCCCATAGTAAAAGTTGTTCATAATGATGAGTACTACACTCCGTTAAAGTATGTCCCTCATTTAACCTAACACCCTGTATTATACATGGTGTAATTAATTTGTAAAGTAATGTTCAACGCGGATAAAAAACTGAGAATCACGCCAAAACTATCAAGCGTATTTTTATGAAACCTTCACTATTTTAAAGATAATTTAACTGTTTATCTTTTAGTATACGTGTTCTACTATAATGCTTTTTGTTTTATGTATAATAAATTAATAATGCGTCTAATTTGAGACAGCGCTCCTTGATGGGCGAGTCCTATTACTGACTGGACGTACGACGCGTTGCGTGAGCTCAGCACAGAACACGCAAGCTAACCACTATAGGCTATTGACATATATCTGCGTCTTAAGGCGCAGATTTCCTGAAAACGATCAAAAAGGTGGTTTTTTAAAGCTGTGTATCTCATAAACCGTAAATAATTTTGACATGTAAAAAAAATAAGATATTTTCAAGTCCTTTTCGCATACAGTGATGGAAGCCAAAACATAATTAAACATACTTGAATGCACCAAAAAAATCTTTAAACATACCTCCTAATAATCTTTAAAAGCTGTTTATCCCTTCATTAGCAATTACAATTATAATTAAAAATATACCATGAAATGTCAAATTCCAAACTGCATCCAGTGATGGATTACTTTTTATTAAATAGTTAATTTCTAATTTTATACGATTTTATTTGCACTTTTGCGACATAATTCCGGTGCGCGTGAGAATCTTCTATCTCGTGCGTCAAACTAGACAGCCATAACGCCATTTCACTTACACACCGAGCTAAACCAAGATTGGAACCCTGGCCTTAAGTACATTCTACATGAGAAAGTCCCAAAACATGCGCACGATTAAACAGAAAACCTTTACCAAACAAAAACACTATTACCTCCATTCAGGGCCACACTGGCTAAAGTTGCGACGATTATTCCCCACATGTGTGATTAAGAAACAAAACGTTTTTAGCTGATAATTAAAAAGTAATTAAGTAAACAGTAGGGCCGCATTGATCCGGCGGTGTGAAATTAATAGTCTGTTAGATGGGCTTTTTGTGTAATTGACTTCTGTGGTCTTTAGTGATGTGCGGAGAGTTTATCGTGGTTGTCGATGTGTTGTCATTTGAATATTTAAAATTTACAATGCTGTTTTAGCACACAAAGAATTTATTTTCGAAAAAAATCTTACGTTTCAAAAAGTAACTCGCGCATAGGTAACGAAACGAGATAAATTTCATAAGAGGGCTCGTGGCTAAGTAATAACAACCGCACGGGTCGATCGGTCAGGTTAAGTTACGCTTGCCGCTTGGATGGGTGGGTGGTTTACAGGCCGATTGGTCCCGTAAAGGTCCCGGGTGTTATTCGTGGATCTTCGACAGTCATTACGGGTCGCCTGAAAGTCCGACAACCAGTCTTACCAAGGGGTATCGTGTTATCCAGTAAGTTGGTTGTGGAGGTCAGATAGGCAGTTGCTCCATGTAAAATACTGGTATTCAGCTGCATCCGGTTAGACTGGAAGCCGACCCCAACATAGGCATATGCGGTATAGGCAGTTATGGCTAGGCAGATTGATTTTGATTAAAATCTTTAACTTAATTGCGTACGGTTCAGTTTCCAATGCAACTAGAATTAAAATTATTTTATGACATTAATCGATAGTTTTTCATTTAAAAATCGACTTTTACAACTTGAGTTTAAAGTGGATAATTGTATAAGTTGCAATTTTATGTACCTATTTCTCCTGTTAGCCTGAGTAGATAAAGATAAATTACTCTTATCGCATAATAATTATACAACTGCTAAAAAACATACATTGGGGTATGTCTGTGTGTGTGTGTGATTGTGTTACCACTTTGCTTGCCTTTTACTTGTTTGAAGAAATAAGGATGATCCCCATTTTACGATAATTATTCCACTCCCACCAGATTCCTGTTATTAATAGCACTAAGAAACAATTTAGGCTATCTAAAATCCTTTTAGCTATTAAGGCTCCTTCAAATATATTAAGGTTTGTAGGAGCCTTTAAACAAGGTCGACCCACTTACTTATTGAATCAAATGATACTCGACCCGCTATCTAGTAGGCCTATCATAATTTATAAAGACAGCAATCCTTGTTTATAAATTCACAACACTATATGGTCTAAAACTTGCTTAGTACTTAGTTATGTTGAACTCTTCTATTTTCCATTCTAATTTACTAATACGAAACACTGTTCTTTGTATAAAATAACTTTATTAAACACACTGTATTCTAATTACAACGACAACCGACTTGCTTCGTGGTTCCATGATCACTGCCCTGCACTCCGTTTTACAATTTTAAAACGACTTTTTCCCACCCAGAAACAACGATAATATCCCGCCATAATTTTTAAGTGTTGCCAAACTAAAAATAATACATTCTTAAATTAAATCCTAACTTCCGTAATAATCTATTAGTTCAGTACAATTCACAACTTATTTATTTTAAATGAGCTAAATGTATCTAGGAAATGCGCACTATTTATTTGAAATTAAAACATGAATTTTGAAAGAAGCTAACAATTCGTCCATCCTGAAATAATACATCCTTAAATTAAATCCGAACTTCCGTAATAATCGATAAGTTTAGTACAATTCACGACTTATTTATTAAAATGAGGCAATTTTATATAGAAAATGCGCAGTAGTTATTTGAAATTAAAACAAATTTGAAACAAGCTAACAGTTATGAGTAGGTATTCTAGTAGTACTAACTCAATCAAATCAAAATCGTTTATTTGCATAAAATGTGCAAAAGATGTTACATATAAAAAGTGCAAAGACACATTCCGCCATGCAGTTTTGGCATGCAAATATTTAATGGATGTTAATTATCATACAATAAAATTATAGCCAAATAAATAACAGTTCTTATGTAATTAAATTCGAGTTTTAGCGTTATGAACGAAAATAACAATAATAATAATAACAATTCTCGTCTAGCTAACGAAGAGTACTTGCATAGACACAACCTTGTAGTCAGGATAATCCATCAGCAACTTGCTCTGAAATACAGCCTTGTGGAATCGGAGGTGCCGTACTATAGGTATGTGCAAATCAAGTATCTTGACTTGGCTCGCGAGGTTGTCGACATGTGGGATGTGAACTCAGCGATCATTGTGCCGATAGTCGTATCAGCCAATGGCTTAATTGCCAAGAGCCTCGACCAACACCTAAGGAGGCTCTCGTTGGGCAGCTGGAAGTAGTAGGGATTCCCATATTCTGGCGCATGAGAAGTGGGGGTGACCATGAGTGGCCAATCCTAAAAAAAAAAAAAAAAAAAGGGTTTTGGGGTGCGCTGATTCCATTTCTGCGGTCCTTTTTCACGTAGCATGCTCCGTTGCAAAGATACAGAAATCAATTACGGTTCTAGCTCTGTTCAATTGGTTAATGAGGTACCCCTCGTTAGCGCTATTGTCACCTCATCTCCCACGGCTCATTATAAGTAATACCTCATCTTTACAATGATAATGGTAATGAGGCATGCTACTTGCTAATGAGGCAAAATGGTTTATGTCTCATCCACAATAAAACTGCATACTTCTTTCCTTGGTACTTTTATTACATTTCAGTCTTACTTCCTAAAATATCTATGTAACATTACATCTATTTACATATCATTGTAAATACTGTCGCTTGTAAATGATTTTAGAAAATTCAACATTGTATATGCATAAAACTTATGTAATAAATACATCAAACAGTACTCGCCGCAAACTGATGTAAAATCGTTTTGGATTCTCTCTGTATTCCAGTCCCACCTTTTACAATTCCTTTTTAAAAATATTTGATAATATCCTTTAGGTGCTCGTCCATAAGAATCGAAATATTGACCAACACCAGTCTCATCAACATATATGGCTACCCTATGCGACCCCGGCTTATCATCGGTATCCAAATTGCTTATCAAATCTTTTTCGAAGTACAACCGAAAAACAAGAAGAAAAAAGCACTATCTTCAACAGTGTCTCGAGCTGTAGCAGGAGGAGTGTCTTATATAACAACCAATACAGATGACGGGAACCAGTTAACGCACCTAATCAAAGTAGAAGTTTACGACATGAAAAAACTGGCGAAAATTCCAATAACGGAGCATTGGAAACATGCCAATTTACGGATAAAGTACTATGTCAAAGAAAACAACAGCAAAATATTCGACAACACCAACAAAGTAATATATAACATTACGAAAGAAATTGCCGAGAGTGATAATGTGAAAAAGTATTTTTTTAGTAATGACAAGTAGGGTAACGATTCACCTAATTGCTTAATGGATAAGTATTGTGTCTATTGGTAACTTAATGAACTATTTAGTGATCTTAATAAAACTTTTGTAAAGTTCAGGTAATCATTAACTTATTTAATGCATTGTAAGTAATCCTAACTATCTTTTTCCACCGACTCAATTGTATGGTTTAATATTATGATGATAAAATAAATGATGTAAAGTACCTGCATCTGTTTTTCATTTATATATTTTACAATTTTTATGTAATATTTAATATACATATACAAGGTGAATCAGAGGGTAAATGAAAAATTAAGTACCTATTTTTTTTACATAATATTTATTTCAAAACATTTTGTTAATACAATTTTCTCCTTATATCAAGATGCACTTTCTCTTAGTCTAACTACTATAGTCAACAGTAACATTTCTGTTTTTATCTATTTCAAGCAGGATTCGATGGATCATAATAAATTCTATTAATTTCTTCTAATACGGAGTCCATTTTTCCCAATCAACCTTCTTTCTTACTTTGGTAATCAACTTCTTATCACCACTACTCGGAGGTGAAAAATGCTCACCACCAACTTCTGGTATGAAGCTTAGGTCCCTTGCTTGAAGCTGATTTATATACTCACTTCTTTTTGGATTTCCAATGTAAGTTAGTGGTACTTTAATATCTTTTAATACTTTAGCAAATGTTTCCCATCCTATGGGATCACTTTTTTTTAATGGTCTCAGTGAGTCATTTACTAAGTCAACAATATTACTTCCAGGAATTTTTTCGTTATCAATTACTACTGTGCCTTCATCATCCCACTGTATTTTGTTTTTACTGGACCCAACTAAATTTAATAACAACTCACCTTTTTTAGTATAGGATTTTGGTATTAAACTTAGAATTTCAGATGTTGAATACAGTGGATTTGTTTGAATGATGTCATCTTCTTGTCTAACTTCTTTATTCAAAGCTTCAGTAGCACTAACAACTGCATTTTTGACGTCTATGTCTTTATTTTTATAACAAATCTTATATTTGTTTTTATCATCCATGGAGGTATCAGTATAAATTGGTAATTTGTAAGGTAGACGGTCCTCCTCAGTGAAGTGAAGATATCTTTGTAAAATTTGTAAATATAGCATCCATTTTTTTCGATCTTCTTCATTGCTACTCAGAATTTTTTGCATTTCCGTGTCTAATCGAGATAAATTACTGTTTACAGTATTTTCTTGTTTCAATTTTTCTATTAATCTAGGATCAATGAGTAACATTTTCTTTGCGTTTTCCATGTTAACTTCCTATAAGAGAACTAACTAATCCACTCAGAATTGAACCTAATATTATTGGTAAGAAAGCTCCTCCTTTTTGTATGATAATATTTTTTCTCAGTTTAGTCTTACACTTACGTACCAATTTTCGAAGTATATTTTTATGTTTATTTAATTTTTTCTTATCTTGTTCTTTGACAGGTACTTTTCCTTGTAGAACGTTATGAATACATTCACAAAAACAATTTATTTCTTCTTCATTACATGATTTTAATAATGCTTTTTTGGTTTAAGTTTATGCAAGGCTTCTAACAAATTCTTATGCGTTATTAGTCTACGATGCATTGTTAGCAAATGATTTCTACTAAAGAAACTAAATTAGTTCCCAATTTAAATAATAAAAGTAAATATATCATTCACTACAGGAATCTGAAACAATGTATTGAAATGGGTATGACATTGATTAAAGTTCATAGAATATTAAAATTTCAACAGAGTTCTTGGTTAAAAAAATACATAGACTTAAATACTAATTTGAGAACGTTAGCTACATCAGACTTCGAAAAAGACTTTTTTAGGATAAGTTAATGAACAACTCTGTCTTCGGCAAGACAATGGAAAATATTGAGAAAAGAGTAAATGTAAAACTACTAACTCACTGGGATAATCGTGGCAAAGTTTTAAGTGCACAGGATTTAATAGCAAAACCAGAATTCCATAGTTTATCAATATTTTCGGAAAATTTAGTCGCGATTCAATTACGAAAAACAAAATTAATCTATGATAAACCAATTTATTTAGGATTTTGTATTTTAGATATGTCTAAAACCCTTATGTATGAATTTCATTATAACTATATGATTAAAAAATTTAATAATAAAATCAAGTTATTGTATACTGATACTGATAGTTTGATATACCAAATTTTTACAGACAATTTTTATGAAGATATAAAACCAGATTTACTTCACTATTTTGATACATAAGATTATCCAGTACCTAAATAATATTTTCAGTTACCCAAATATAAATAAAAAAAAGTTAGGTGTTTTTAAAGACGAGAATAATGGTAAAATATTAAAAGAATTTGTAGGGTTACGATCAAAAATGTATGCCTTTGAAGTGGAAGACAAATTTATAGCTAAGGCAAAAGGTATTAACAAAAGTGTCACCAAAAAAATGAATATGGAAAATTATAAATCATGCCTCTTTAATAAAAATATCCAATATTGTAGTATGCTTCGTTTCAAATCATTAAAACATACAATTTTTACCCAAAAATCAATAAAGCATGTTTGTCGTATAATGATATCAAACGATGTATTATGGATAAAATATCCAAAATATCCAATATTGTAGTATGCTTCGATTCAAATCATTAAAACATACAATTTTTACCCAAAAATCAACAAAGCATGTTTGTCGTATAATGATATCAAACGATGTATTATGGATAACAATATAGACAAAAGACTAAAGATACACTTATAGCTATTACCTATTACTAATTACCGTCATTTATAATGACCCCAAGCCAATGTATCAATATTGTTATCCATAATACATCGTTTGATATCATTATACGACAAACATGCTTTATTTGGCCTGAAGGGATAGCTTTTCGTCGTTTTATAGACTTCGATCGGCGTAATAGAGACAGACCGGATATTCTGACTAGTGAAACTGTTAAACCAAATCATGATTAATACAAATAAGTTGGCAAGTTACAATTCTGACAGTGTGTCCCGTTCTGGTGAAATAGGGCAGGAGCAATCGTGTAAGTTTATCTCCTTTAATTGTAAATCGTTGAAGCGTTCTATTGATGGTGTAAGAAGTCTGTGTAGAATGGGTGATATAATAGCACTACAAGAGACGTGGTTGTTACCGCATGATTTACCTTTACTGAATACGATACATGATGACTTTGGAGGAGTAGGGACGTCGGCTGTGGACACTTCTTCAGGTTTGTTGCGGGGTAGGCCTTACGGAGGGGTTGCTTTATTATGGAGAAAAAGTGTGTTTCAGTCTGTTAAAGTGATACATTGTGATGACGTGCGTATAGCTGCAGTGAAAGTTCGGGTATGTAACAAAACTATAATAATATTTAGCATCTATATGCCGACGGACTGTGTAGTAAACTTACCTGAATTTACGCATTGTTTAAGTAATATTAATTGTATAGTTGAAGATAACCGTGATACGGAAGCTGTTTATATTTTAGGTGACTATAATGCGCATCCTAAGGAACTGTTTTGGAACGAATTGTTTGATTTTTGTAATGATCGGGATTGGACATGTGTGGATGTGAATATTCTGGGTGATGACTCTGGCACATTTACTTTTGTCAGTGAGGCGCATGGGTGTGCGAGATGGTTGGACCACTGTGTCGTAACACAGGCCGCTTTACCGTCTATTAACCGTGTTTGGGTAGATTACAATGTGCAGTGGTCTGACCATTTCCCACTTTTTGTTGAATGTAATGTGGGTAAGCTAGTTTGTAAAAAGGAGGCTGTCCTTACTTCGACCAATAAGATCATATGGGGGGAAAGAACGGCAGATCAAATTGGGTTATATCATCGTCGGTGTCACTCTCAGCTTCGGGAAATCGATTTTCCAGAAGAATTTTCACAATGCTGCGACGGTTACTGTTACAATGTTGCCCATAGGTCCTTGTTAAAAGATATGTATGTCAACCTAGTATCTATACTGTCAGATGCCGCCGCTGCTTCTTATGAGCGCGGGGGAGCGCAGAGGAGAGGTGGATATATTGCGGGGTGGAATAAACACGTGGCTGGTTACCACAGGGAAGCCAGACTGAAATTTTTGTTATGGGTTCAAGCTGGTAAGCCGAATAGGGGTATAGCGTATTGCGATATGTGCGAGAGCAGAACAGCATTTAAAAAACAACTAAAGTGGTGCCAGGATAGGCAAGATCAGATAAAAATGGACATCCTGGCCTCTCGTCATACTGACAAAGATTTTAAGTTGTTTTGGAGGCAAACTGGGAAAATGAACGTTAGGCCTGGCTTTCCTGTGAGCGTGGATGGGGTCAGTGATCACGACGTGATCGCTGATCTCTTTAAAGATCATTTTAAAGTAGTGCCAAATTGTGATTCTACGGAACAGAGGCGTCCTTCAACTCTTGGGTGTAATGGTGCTGAGACTGTTACTCAGAAGCGAGTTGTGAGATTTACAGCAAAACATGTGCAAAAAGTTATTTACAGCATGCAGCGAGGTAAGTCTCCGGGCTTTGACAGTCTCGGCATTGAGCACCTAAGAAATGCAGGAGTTCACCTGCCACGCGTACTCTCCATGTTTTACAATCTCTGTTTGTGTCATGGTTATTTGCCGGATGAACTTACCAGAACGATCGTTGTTCCGGTTGTAAAGAACAAGACCGGGGATCTATCAGATAGAAGCAATTATCGGCCTATATCGCTGGCTACGGTAATGGCCAAGGTATTTGACAGCTTGCTTAATGACACCCTTAAAACTTACGTGGATTTACACGATACCCAATTCGGTTTTAGAAGTGGACTTTCTACGGAAAGTGCTATCTTGTGTGTTAAGCAGGCTGTCGGGTACTACACTGAGAGGAGTACGCCGGTATACGCGTGCTTTCTGGACTTATCAAGAGCCTTTGATACTGTTTTGTACGATGCACTGTGGGTAAAGCTGGAGAGCGCTGGTGTGCCGGCAGAGGTTGTCTCAGTGTTAAGGCATTGGTATCGGTACCAGCGAAACCAAGTACGATGGGCTGGGACTCTCTCCCAGGAATATAGCATGGAGTGTGGCGTGAGGCAGGGGGGCATTACTTCTCCTCTGTTGTTCAACCTTTATATTAATGACCTCATCGGTGAGCTCAGCAGTACTCATGTGGGTTGTTTCGTGGATGGAGTTAGCGTCAATAACATTAGTTATGCAGACGACATGGTACTGCTGGGCCCATCGGTGGGTGCAGTTCGTAAACTTGTGGCGATCTGTGAGGCATATGCGGCGGAACATGGACTGAAATATAACTGTAAAAAGAGTGAAGTTCTCGTTTTTAAGAGCAGAAAACGTGGTCCACTTCATGTTCCGCCTATTATGATAAATGGTGAAGCTCTGGCAGTGGTGAGCAGTTTCAGGTATCTGGGGCACATTGTGACAGATGAATTGCAGGATGACGCTGACATTGAGAGGGAGCGCAGAGCATTGGCAGTCAGAGGGAATATGGTTGCGCGTAGATTTGCACGCTGCTCGAGGGAAGTAAAGATAACTCTTTTTAAGGCGTATTGCCAGTCCTTATACTCGAGCAGTTTGTGGATAAATTACACTATTCGGGCTGCTGATGCTCTGCGTGTCCAATACAACAACATTTTCAGGATGCTGATGCGGCTGCCTCGCTATTGTAGTGCGTCTGGTATGTTTGCGGAGGCGCGAACGGACGGCTTCCAGGCGATTGTGCGCAAAAGGGCAGCTTCCTTGTCCCAGCGTGCGCGAGGCAGTAGCAACGGCATCCTGCAGATGATTGTATCTCGTGCCGATTGCCCTATCCAAAATAAATGGATGCGCATTGGTTTGGGCATTCACTAACAACGTACCTAATTATAATTTACTAACACAATTTTGATTTTATTGGTTATTATTTAATTTAATGTACCTAATGATTTGTGTAATTAGATTTTAATTAAATTAATGTATATGGATTGTATTATCTGAAATAAATGAATTAATAATTTATTGATTTTTGGGTAAAAATTGTATGTTTTAATGATTTGAATCGAAGCATACTACAATATTGGATATTTTTATTAAAGAGGCATGATTTATAATTTTCCATATTCATTTTTTTGGTGACACTTTTGTTAATACCTTTTGCCTTAGCTATAAATTTGTCTTCCACTTCAAAGGCATACATTTTTGATCGTAACCCTACAAATTCTTTTAATATTTTACCATTATTCTCGTCTTTAAAAACACCTAACTTTTTTTATTTATATTTGGGTAACTGAAAATATTATTTAGGTACTGGATAATCTTATGTATCAAAATAGTGAAGTAAATCTGGTTTTATATCTTCATAAAAATTGTCTGTAAAAATTTGGTATATCAAACTATCAGTATCAGTATACAATAACTTGATTTTATTATTAAATTTTTTAATCATATAGTTATAATGAAATTCATACATAAGGGTTTTAGACATATCTAAAATACAAAATCCTAAATAAATTGGTTTATCATAGATTAATTTTGTTTTTCGTAATTGAATCGCGACTAAATTTTCCGAAAATATTGATAAACTATGGAATTCTGGTTTTGCTATTAAATCCTGTGCACTTAAAACTTTGCCACGATTATCCCAGTGAGTTAGTAGTTTTACATTTACTCTTTTCTCAATATTTTCCATTGTCTTGCCGAAGACAGAGTTGTTCATTAACTTATCCTAAAAAAGTCTTTTTCGAAGTCTGATGTAGCTAACGTTCTCAAATTAGTATTTAAGTCTATGTATTTTTTTAACCAAGAACTCTGTTGAAATTTTAATATTCTATGAACTTTAATCAATGTCATACCCATTTCAATACATTGTTTCAGATTCCTGTAGTGAATGATATATTTACTTTTATTATTTAAATTGGGAACTAATTTAGTTTCTTTAGTAGAAATCATTTGCTAACAATGCATCGTAGACTAATAACGCATAAGAATTTGTTAGAAGCCTTGCATAAACTTAAACCAAAAAAGCATTATTAAAATCATGTAATGAAGAAGAAATAAATTGTTTTTGTGAATGTATTCATAACGTTCTACAAGGAAAAGTACCTGTCAAAGAACAAGATAAGAAAAAATTAAATAAACATAAAAATATACTTCGAAAATTGGTACGTAAGTGTAAGACTAAACTGAGAAAAAATATTATCATACAAAAAGGAGGAGCTTTCTTACCAATAATATTAGGTTCAATTCTGAGTGGATTAGTTAGTTCTCTTATAGGAAGTTAACATGGAAAACGCAAAGAAAATGTTACTCATTGATCCTAGATTAATAGAAAAATTGAAACAAGAAAATACTGTAAACAGTAATTTATCTCGATTAGACACGGAAATGCAAAAAATTCTGAGTAGCAATGAAGAAGATCGAAAAAAATGGATGCTATATTTACAAATTTTACAAAGATATCTTCACTTCACTGAGGAGGACCGTCTACCTTACAAATTACCAATTTATACTGATACCTCCATGGATGATAAAAACAAATATAAGATTTGTTATAAAAATAAAGACATAGACGTCAAAAATGCAGTTGTTAGTGCTACTGAAGCTTTGAATAAAGAAGTTAGACAAGAAGATGACATCATTCAAACAAATCCACTGTATTCAACATCTGAAATTCTAAGTTTAATACCAAAATCCTATACTAAAAAAGGTGAGTTGTTATTAAATTTAGTTGGGTCCAGTAAAAACAAAATACAGTGGGATGATGAAGGCACAGTAGTAATTGATAACGAAAAAATTCCTGGAAGTAATATTGTTGACTTAGTAAATGACTCACTGAGACCATTAAAAAAAAGTGATCCCATAGGATGGGAAACATTTGCTAAAGTATTAAAAGATATTAAAGTACCACTAACTTACATTGGAAATCCAAAAAGAAGTGAGTATATAAATCAGCTTCAAGCAAGGGACCTAAGCTTCATACCAGAAGTTGGTGGTGAGCATTTTTCACCTCCGAGTAGTGGTGATAAGAAGTTGATTACCAAAGTAAGAAAGAAGGTTGATTGGGAAAAATGGACTCCGTATTAGAAGAAATTAATAGAATTTATTATGATCCATCGAACCCTGCTTGAAATAGATAAAAACAGAAATGTTACTGTTGACTATAGTAGTTAGACTAAGAGAAAGTGCATCTTGATATAAGGAGAAAATTGTATTAACAAAATGTTTTGAAATAAATATTATGTAAAAAAAATAGGTACTTAATTTTTCATTTACCCTCTGATTCACCTTGTATATGTATATTAAATATTACATAAAAATTGTAAAATATATAAATGAAAAACAGATGCAGGTACTTTACATCATTTATTTTATCATCATAATATTAAACCATACAATTGAGTCGGTGGAAAAAGATAGTTAGGATTACTTACAATGCATTAAATAAGTTAATGATTACCTGGACTTTACAAAAGTTTTATTAAGATCACTAAATAGTTCATTAAGTTACCAATAGACACAATACTTATCCATTAAGCAATTAGGTGAATCGTTACCCTACTTGTCATTACTAAAAAAATACTTTTTCACATTATCACTCTCGGCAATTTCTTTCGTAATGTTATATATTACTTTGTTGGTGTTGTCGAATATTTTGCTGTTGTTTTCTTTGACATAGTACTTTATCCGTAAATTGGCATGTTTCCAATGCTCCGTTATTGGAATTTTCGCCAGTTTTTTCATGTCGTAAACTTCTACTTTGATTAGGTGCGTTAACTGGTTCCCGTCATCTGTATTGGTTGTTATATAAGACACTCCTCCTGCTACAGCTCGAGACACTGTTGAAGATAGTGCTTTTTTCTTCTTGTTTTTCGGTTGTACTTCGAAAAAGATTTGATAAGCAATTTGGATACCGATGATAAGCCGGGGTCGCATAGGGTAGCCATATATGTTGATGAGACTGGTGTTGGTCAATATTTCGATTCTTATGGACGAGCACCTAAAGGATATTATCAAATATTTTTAAAAAGGAATTGTAAAAGGTGGGACTGGAATACGGAGAGAATCCAAAACGATTTTACATCAGTTTGCGGCGAGTACTGTTTGATGTATTTATTACATAAGTTTTATGCATATACAATGTTGAATTTTCTAAAATCATTTACAAGCGACAGTATTTACAATGATATGTAAATAGATGTAATGTTACATAGATATTTTAGGAAGTAAGACTGAAATGTAATAAAAGTACCAAGGAAAGAAGTATGCAGTTTTATTGTGGATGAGACATAAACCATTTTGCCTCATTAGCAAGTAGCATGCCTCATTACCATTATCATTGTAAAGATGAGGTATTACTTATAATGAGCCGTGGGAGATGAGGTGACAATAGCGCTAACGAGGGGTACCTCATTAACCAATTGAACAGAGCTAGAACCCTAATTGATTTCTGTATCTTTGCAACGGAGCATGCTACGTGAAAAAGGACCGCAGAAATGGAATCAGCGCACCCCAAAACCCTTTTTTTTTTTTTTTTTTTTTTTAGGATTGGCCACTCATGGTCACCCCCACTTCTCATGCGCCAGAATATGGGAATCCCTACTACTGCTGGATCAAGGGCTTGATTCAGAAAGCGGTACTTCTGGACACGGCGCGCATTGTTAGGAGGTTCCTCTCTCTGGAGCCCTGACCGCCGGTAGCTTGGACCCTGTTCCCGATACCGGTGGGTTACTATTTTTTATATTTTTAAATGTTTTTATATTTTTTATATTTTAATATTTAAAAATGTAATTCATATGTATATAAATGAAATAAAAGAAATAACAATAACTCGAACTAGTAGTAGTACTAGTACTTTAGTCTACTTTTCTCGATAAAATACTTTTAATCGTATCATTCACATCCCTAGCCCGCTTTGGCTGAACACAAAGGTGTGTGCTCAGTGCGGATTGAAGGGTAATCCTTACACCCACGTCCCCATTACAAAGAGATGGGGTATTAAAGGTCAATAGCAATTGTTAGCTTCACTTTTTTTCAGGAAAATTTTTGAAGTATAAGTAATACAATGGTCAAAGGACAATGAGGTGGTCATTAGTAGTGTAGTGTCCCTGAGTTGTGTCCCTGATGCGCCGCGAACGAGGCAGTTCCAACAGCTACCTTCAGCTGTTCGCATGGAGGATGGTCTTGGATCTGGATTGCCCAATATTTTTTTTTCTTTCATTGTGTTTTTGTTGTTGTATGACTTTTGTAATGTTTTGTTTTGTTTTGTTTTGAAATGTGTTGTGTGTGTAATTGTAATATTTTAATGAATTCTTCATATAATATTGTTAATTTGACATGTACTTGCATAATATGGATTGGTTCCGAAATAAATGAATTTTAATTTATTTAATTTAATTAGTAGGTAATAGGATTGTATTGTTGCCGTTGTTGGGATGTCAGCAAATGATGGGGTCCAATAGGGCCGACGCCGCTGGGGTCGCGGGTAGTTTTAAGAAGATACCGCGGCCCTGGCATAGGCAACTGAAGGAACACGGGTGGGTTTTAGTCAGTAAAAGTCTGACACGCCCTTCCGCTCCGCCCAGAGCGGGAGAAGTTATTTGATGATTTCCCACCCTAAAAAAAAAATGGTCCCTGTTGCCATTTTTAGATCTTTGATAGTCGTTACGGGTAGTCAGAAGCTTGAAAGTCAGTACACTGACAGTATCTGTGGAGTTCAGATAGGCAGTCGCTCCATGTAAAATACTTGTATTCAGCTGCATCTGGTTAGACTCGAAGCCGACCACAACATATCTAGTTGGGTATAGGCTAGGCAGATTGATTGGTTACATACCTAAAATCATTCTAAAGTCGGTAAAAAGTAATCTGTCCTGAAAACGTTTTATAAACGGCGGCAGAACCCTAAAAACAAAACAATACGTTTTGTATGCAAAAAACGTCCTAAATTTTTCATCATACCTCCCTACCTACCTACCCCACGCCATCTCATTTCACCGTGAACATAAGCACTCAAATTCCCAGTACTTTATCTGAATGACATCGCATCATAATACTTACAGCACAAATTGAAAGTTTATGTTTGTTTGTCCTCCCTCATCATCAGTCATCATTCAAATGTCCCGTCGTTACAATACAATTTTCTTTTTATTTCTGTCTTTATTACCTAGATCGCTGTTTTGAGTTTTGAGGAGCTCGTGGCTAAGTAATATCTGGTTTTAAACTGATAAAAAGTGATTAATATACAGGATGAATTTTTTATCATGCACCAAATCGAAATGGGAGATTGTACTCATCATTATGAAGAACTTTTACCATGGGACCAAACCTGAAATCGCGAAAAAAAAATCAGCTGTTCAGTACATTTATCTACATCAAACTCGTCAAAATGTACTGAACAGCTGATTTTTTTTTCTCGATTTCAGTTGTGGTCCCATAGTAAAAGTTCTTCATAATGATGAGTACAATCTCCCATTTCGATTTGGTGCATGATAAAAAATTCATCCTGTATTTTATAGA
The DNA here is from genome assembly GCA_905163495.3 of Cosmia trapezina. Taxonomy (NCBI): domain Eukaryota; kingdom Metazoa; phylum Arthropoda; class Insecta; order Lepidoptera; family Noctuidae; genus Cosmia; species Cosmia trapezina. The sequence goes on from LR991027.1 coordinate 24,731,051, forward strand.
CAACTTTCACAAGAATACATTTTAATTTTTCCATACCTTTAAAGTAACCGTCATGAGAAGCTATAAATTTTGTAAACAAGTGTTCAGGAGTTCACAACATTTGGACCAACAAAAAAAATGAATTTGTTTAAGATTTAATAAATTATTAAGTAACAAATATTAATTAACATATATTATTTAAGAATAATTATTCGTCAGATTCAGATGTTTCCATTTATGTGTCAGAATCAGTGACATGTAAAGGCTCTTACAGACAGAGGCGATATCGCGTCGCGACGCGATATTTTTCTACGGATATAATATCGAAATATCGCGTCGCGACCGCGATATCGCCTCTGTCTGTAAGAGCCTTAAAGGCTCTTACAGACAGAGGCGATATCGCGTCGCGACGCGATATTTTTCTACGGATTTAATATTGAAATATCGCGTCGCGACCGCGATATCGCCTCTGTCTGTAAGAGCCTTAACTCGTACGCATTCGAAACTCGAATGACGCGTTTATTTCAAAATGGCGTCCCGATAGTTTACAATCCCTGCGACGGACGCGTTCCGGTACCAAGAAACACAAACGATAGCGCTTTGCGTCGTTAAAATATGATCCGACTAAATTAAATAGGTTGTTACTTTCATATAACCCGTCTATATTTCATGTCGATTGAATATAGTCAATTTATTATTATCTCGCAGTATAAAATGTTTACTTAGTAAAAGATGTTTGTTTACATAATTTATAGCTTCTCGTGACGGGTACTTTAGACGATAAAACGATTCGTAAATATGTGATAACACTCGCCGATTGATGTCGATTAATCAAAATAAATTAATAATAGTTCGTAAATTAGACCATAATTGAATGATATTATTTCATGTTGTGCATTAAAACATATAGAAATACGGTATTATAACAATTATGAGCGGGCTGCCTAAATTGCCGAATGTCTTACTTAAAAGCAAATTGTCTGAAATCAAAGTCTATTATGGTAAAATGTCTAAGAAGTAATATGTCTGAAATGTAAATTACCTTAGAAGCATTACGTCTAATATGATGAAAAGTCTAAACAAAAGTTTAAAAAATATTTGGGTTTAATTTTACGAAAGGTTTAATCCGTTGTTCCCTCATTACCGCCTGACACTGGTAGTGAGTGCTATGGTTAAAAAAACAATTATGATCGGGCTGTCTAATTTGCCGAACGTCAAACTGTAAAATCACGTAAATCAGCGAAATCGGCAAAATTTCGTGTACCTACGGCCTTTTAAAGCCTTGTTCTCATTTGGGCACGTGTATGTTTGTCCCAGTAAGTACGGAAACTGTCAGTACCTACATCTAAATTCGGAACTGTTCGCGAAACCATGTTCCGATACAAATGTGCCTAGAGCAGTGTTTCCCAAACATTGTTCTGCCATGGGCCGGTAATTTTCACACTGCCCCTTCGTGACCCACTTAATACTTTTAAACCCAAGCTGGTTCCATTAGGTAAAATAATACACATTCATTAATAGTAAAAATGCTACATATTTTATCGCCTATTTAGTCACTAAATTTTAGTGCGAAGTATGGAGCTGCTGCTTATTAGGGTTCCGTACCAAAATGGTAAAAAAGGAACCCTTATGGTCTCACTCAGTCTGTCTGTCTGTCTGTCTGTCTGTCTGTCTGTCTGTCTGTCTGTCACAGCTGAATATCTCGAAAACTACTAATGCTATCAACTTGAAATTTGGAATAGTTTTATATGACGTTTATCCAACTATTTTGCAAGTAAAAAAGAAATAAAAATATTTATATTTTTTTTGCAACAGGGACTGAAAGGGGGTCTTAAAAAATCAAAGTGGGGCTACTAGGGCATGGGGGGATATGAAAGAGCGCTGTTTGCACATTCTCAAACATTTATTTTTTCTTTTTTTTAGGCCGCATAGTTTTCGACTTCTGATGAAAAATGTAAAAAAAAATACCGTTCCCCCCTTATCTCCGAAGTTTGCAAAGAGTAAAATCTGAAATAATTCTATGTGATAGAAGTTTATGTAAAGATTACAGGAACAATAAAACGATGTCTCTAAATAGCACGCTTTTTCAGAAATCGGAACGGAACCCTCGGTGCGCGAGTCCGACTCGCTCTTGACCGGTTTTTTTAGGGTTCCGTACCTCAAAAGGAAAAAACGGAACCCTTATAGGATCACTCGTGTGTCTGTCTGTCTGTCCGTCTGTCCGTCTGTCACAGCCAATTTGCTCCGAATCTAATGGACCGATTAAGTTAAAATTTGGTACACATATGGATTTCTGTGACCCAAACACGTACAGCTAAAATAAATATATGAATTTTGAATATGAGAGTCACTTTTAGGGGGAAAATAAGAAAATAAAAAAAAAAAGTTTTGCAAACTGTACCGTGTGACATATCAAATGAAAGGGCTTACTATGAGGGTCTCAAATATATTTTTTTTACAATTTTAAAATATATTGTTTTAAAGTTATTTAAGAAAATAGACGAAAATTGACCATTCCCCCCCCCCTTATCTCCGAAACTACTGAGCCTAAAATTTTGAAAAAAATATAGAAAATAGTTCTATACCTGTAGATTACAGGAAAACCTATAAGAAGTCTGTGGTCTTAAAATAACATGGTAAATCTATATATACAGGGTGGCCGGAACATTGACGTCCAAAAATAAAATTTCGGTCCCTCGTATCGTGGGGTATTCGAATCACCCCCATGTATGTTCCGCGACTTTTCATATTTTTCGAGTTATGATTTTTTTTCTGAATGTTTGAAAATTTTCGACCTGACCAACCTAAAAAAATTCTAAAAAAAAAAGTAGAGGGTTTTATCGAGTTTCTTTTTTTGCAACTGAATTTTCATAAGTAGTACTTTTATGCATAAAATAATCAGCTTCGTAACTGTGATGAAAGTTATGAAAATGTTGATCTAAAGTGAAAAATTTACGTTCGGTAAATTATGACTTAAATTTTCAACTTCAAATTAAAAATCTAAACAGGTGATTTCATGGTTCTCAAGTAGGCTTCAAGAATGCGCCAGACTCTCAGCTTTCATAATCATTAAAAAACGTAGGACTTAATGGGGCTAACTTTGGCCTTAATCGGCCTTCAAAGACTGCGAGGTGGAAAATTCTTAAAATTAGCTATCTGATTAATATTTTTTTTTTCCATTTTCTCGCTCCTAAGGTTATTTAGTTTGCTAACCAAAAATGACTGCAGGAAAGCTAAGATTTAAACGCGGAGATTTTCTTAAATGTTAGTTAAATGAATTTTGCGCGATCCGTTCTCGTGGACTATGGGTTGTAAACGAGGGTGCAACTCTTTTACCTGCAATAACAATGGACCGAGAGGAAAAGAGACCGAATTATTGCTATCTCTCTCACGCAAGGCGCGCAACCGAAGCCAACGCAAAACAAGTACCTCAGTCGTACTCACATTGTGTTTACTGCTATACGCGTGTCGCCATTTTGAAAACTATTTGTTGGTTAGTTTTCAGTATTCTTATCATTAATTAACCTTAGGAACGAGAAAATAGCCAAAAAAAAAAAATTACTCAGATAGGTAATTTTAAGAATTTTTCCACCTCGCTGTCTTTGAAGGCCGATTTTAAACAAAGTAGCCCTATTAAGTACTTCATTTTTTTATGATTATGAAAGCTGAGAGTCTGGCGCATTCTTGACGCCTACTTAGGAATTATGAAGTCACCTGTTAAGATTTTTAATTTAAAGTTGAAAATTTGAGTCATAATTTACCGAACGTAAATTTTTCACTTTAGATCAACATTTTCATAACTTTCATCACAGTTACGAAGCTGATTATTTTATGCATAAAAGTACTACTTATGAAAATTCAGTTGCAAAAAAAGAAACTCGATAAAACCCTCTACTTTTTTTTTAGAATTTTTTTAGGTTGGTCAGGTCGAAAATTTTCAAACATTCAGAAAAAAATTCATAACTCGAAAACTATGAAAAGTCGCGGAACATACATGGGGGTGATTTGAATACCCCACGATACGAGGGACCGAAATTTTATTTTTGGACGTCAATGTTCCGGCCACCCTGTATAAAAAAACAGTCCTGACTGAGTCACTGACTAATATATCAACGTACAGCCCAAACCAATGGACCTAGAGACTTGAAATTTTGCACATAGATACCTTATATAGTGTTAACATCCAATAATAAAGAATTTTTGGAAATTCCATCCCTAAGGGGGTAAAATAGGGGATGAAAGTTTGTATGAAAAATCCTATCCCTTGAGTTAATAGACTTGAAACTTAGCACGAATATTCATCTAAGTAAATTATAAAGTTTATCATTTTTGGTTTTCCTAAACTACCCCCTAAGGAGGGATTGGGGGTATGGGGGTGTCAAAGTCTGTATGGAGGAATTTTAACACGCGGTCCGATTAACTCAAAACTCAGGTTTTATACTTGAGACCAAAAATGAAGACTAACGTGTATCAGGGTTTTCCAAAAATCTACCCCTAAGGGGTGAAAAGTTAATTTTATAGCGGAGGATTTTATTGGGGGCTTGATTAACTATAAAATTGGTGTAAATAATGTTTGAGTCAAGTTATGGAAACATACCAGACGATTTTTGAAATTTTTTATCTGTGTTCGTGAAAACAGAGATACAGTTTATATGAAAAATCTTATTAATTTGGTTAATGAACTTGAAACATAGCACAAATACTTGCATAAGTAAGTAATAATGTTTGTCATTATTAGTTTTTCAAAACTACGCCTCAAATGAGGTTTAGGGATGTTAAAGTTTGTATAGAAGAATTTTAAAGCGCAGTCCGATTAAAAAAATGGTACTTTGAGTCAAGTTAGGAAACTTGCCAAACGAATTTTCACCGATTTTGACGACATATAGCTGATGTTTTAAGGAGTAACTTAGGCTATTTTCATTTTAGAAAAATAATTAGGGTTCCGCGCAAGAAAATTAAAATCCATGAAATCAGACAACCACGTACAGTCCAGCACACACTTACTAAGCCTCCGCTGTCTATTACGGCTATAACAACAAATAATAAAAATAAAGCAAAGTTAAAAATTTAAGGGGTCGGTCCCAATACAATAAACTATTCATTTTGAAAAAAAAAAAATTAATATAGTACAAACATATTTTTTTTTATCTTCTAAAATTAAGAAATAGGAGGCCGCAAAAGTTGTAAATTTTAGGCCATTTTTGTACGAGCTCTAGCGCAACAATTCAACAAATTAGGAATTTGAAACTTCTTTATACCATGTAGGTACCATAAATTCTGTATTTAAGCAACAATACTGAAAACGGCGATTCATAAGGTATTTTGTTTAAACATGGGTGATTTTCTGCAACTGCAAAAATAACCTTGTAATTCACAGTATCATTATAAAATAAGTAAAAAGTTATCTTTGCGATTGTTAAACATATAATATGGTACGGAACCCTTCGTGCGCGAGTCCGACTCGCACTTGACCGGTTTTTTACCAAAGAATCCAAGTGACGAAGTGAAGAAAATTACGAAAGTTTTATCCTAAGGTCTGGTTCCACTTCAAGTCGGTTTCTATATTTATTTTTAAGGTAAAGTAGTGTTGAAACCCAGCTTCACATTTTATAAGTTGTTTTGTGACAAAAGGCATTAAAAAAGTTATTGCTCGATGAGCTAATTTTGTGGGTTCTTGACGACAAGATAACCAAAAATCTATCAATGGTCTTGTGTCAAATATTTACGATGCGTCAATCGATATCGTATTATTAGGGTTCCGTACCAAAATGGTAAAAAAGGAACCCTTATGGTGTGACTCAGTCTGTCTGTCTGCCTGTCTGTCTGTCTGTCACAGCTGGATATCTCAAGAACTACTAATGCTATCAACTTGAAATTTGGAACAGTTTTAGATGACGTTTACCCAACTATTTTACAAATAAGAAAAAAGTAAAAATATTTATATTTTTTTTTGTAACAGGGACTGAAAGGGTGTTTTAAAAATTCAAAGCGGGGCTACTAGGGCATGTGGGGTATCATTTGAAAGAGCGCTGTTTTCACATTCTCAAACATTTTTTAAATTTTTTTTAGTCCCCATTGTTTTCGTGTTTTGATGAAAAATGTAAAAAAAAATACCGTTCCCCTCCCCCCCTTATCTCCGAAATTTGCAAAGATAAAATTCTGAAATTATTCTATGTGATAGAAGTTTATGTAAAGATTACAGGAAAAATAAAACGATGTCTCTAAATAGCACACTTTTCACACACACACGCACACTTTCAGAAATTGGAACGGAACCCTCGGTGCGCGAGTCCGACTCGCTCTTGACCGGTTTTTTTTAAAACAAGTCGGGAATGTTGCGACCCGGTATTTTATTTTGATGGCCCGGTACCGGGTCGCGACCCGGCTAATGGGATACGCTGTCCTAGAGTATGCAAGACTTGATACTTCTCTCCTCTCACGTGCATGCCATTTATAAACTTGGCCATTCCAAATATATTTTCAACTGGCTGTGTTGCCCGAGAAATTTGTTTTTCATCAGAAGTATTCAGTATGAAAAGTGGCCTATGTCCATGGCGTATGTTCCAGGTTACCTCTTTGACAAATTTCATTATTATCGGCTTAGTGGTTTAGTCGTGATGAGGTAACGGAACGTAGGTACTAGGAGGAATGAAAGTACCCTATGTGTTAATCCAGGTTATCTGTCAAATCCGTTCCAGACGTACGGACGAAAATTCTTCGTTACTCAATCTGCCTATGTTGGGATCGGCTTCCAGTCTAACTGGATGCAGCTGAATGCCAGTTTTTTAGATGGAACGACTGCCTATCTGACCTCGACAATCCATTTACTGGGTCACACTATATTGGTAAGACTGGCTGTCAAATTTTTGGGCTTTTGACGACCCGTAACGAATGTCAAAGATCTACGAATGACGGTTCTTCAAACAGCAATTTGTTACTATTTTATTACGAGTAAGTTAAGTTAAATTTTAATGGTTGTTTTCCTCTTAAAGTGTCATTGTACTCATCATTATGAACAACTTTTACTAAGGGACCAAAACCGAAATCGCGAAAAAAAAAAAATCAGCTGTTCAGTACATTAAAATTTCACCATGTATGTATAAGCACAAATACCAACATACTCAACAGTATGACTGTATGTATGGCCTTCTCAATCGTGAGTCGTGACTAACTGACCATAAGCAGCTGTTTGTTCCAAGTTCTGAGTTAACCTACTTTGTGACTGAACTGACTAACGTGATCTGACTTAGTGATCAGAGTTTAGAACTAACTTCTAAACTGACAATATTATGAGTTTAGTTCGAGTGCTTTTTAGTGAGTGATTCTTTCGTGGTATGTTTGGTGCAGTTTAAATTTAGTTTTGAACGTTGTCGAACATTTTGAATTTGAACTTTTAGCACTAGTAAAGTGGTATTTTGGGAATTATTATAGTTTCGATATCTTGTAATTTTTTCTAGTAAAAATAATTGGTCCTATGGAACTTTTTAATGATTCACAGATGCTGTAAAGCTAGACGGTTAAATAAAACTCAGAAAATTATTTTTAATACTTCCCCTAAAGCTATCATCCATCATTCCAGCCCAGAATCACACACTTCTGGGAATTGGGTATAGGCTTCCCCTTTTTTCTGCCATGCTTCCCGGTGCCATGCGTCCCTCATCCAGGAGTTTCCCGCGACTTTGACAATATGAAATAGCTATACAGGGTGTAAGTGTAAACAGTGGCAATCTTTTAAGTGGTCATTGTACTCATCATTATGAACAACTTTTACTATGGGAACAAACCTGAAATCATGAAAAAAAAAATCAGCTGTTCCCTACATTTTGGCGAGTTATGCTAATGCTAGCATGTATGGAACCGCGGATTTTTTTTTGCGATTTCAGGTTTGTTCCCATAATAAAAGTTGTTCATAATGATGAGTACAATGACCCCTTAAAATATTTCCCATGAAGTCAATTTCACGCTGTTTATAACCAAGACTTATACTGGAGAATGATTATACAATTTTTTCCTTATTTAAATGAAAACGCCATTTCACTCGTAAACAAAAACAACGTAAACGGTAAAATCCCCGGATAATTTATTCTTCTTCAAAAAAAAATACAAAGGTAATTCAAAAAGATGACGTCATCAAGGGATGCATAGACGACAACCCTAAGTTGTCACCCCGTAGCGGCACTTATTCGCCTCCTAGCTTTGCATAATTTAACTTGCTAAGATATGCTTGAGGATGTGTTGACTTGCGACTTTGTGGCAAAAAGATTCTTCGTTTGCGATAGCTTGAAAAGTCTTGAGAAATCCCCGTTTAATTTTCGTAGAAAGTACGGTTTGGTATTGTGTCTTTCAATTTAGATAGAATAGACTGCTCTTTTTTAACCGACTTCAAAAAGGAGGTTCTGTATTCGACCCCTATGTATGTATGTTTGTTTGCCCGCGATTTTCTCAAAAACTAATAAAACAATTTTGATAATTCTTTCACTAACGTGATCTACATACTTTCAGGAAGTTTTAGTATACAATACATTATGGAATTATTCTTATGTAGTTACGAAGTTGTTTGCATAAATGTAATGTATCTCCGGAATTTCTATTCGGATTTTGATGATTCCACTTTTCGTTCGACTTGGGATTATGTAATTGTAATGATATTTAAATAAAAATTGAAAAATAAATTTACTTCAAAAACGTAAAACGAATAAAATAAGTTTCATAAAAAAACTTAACAGCTTCTGAAGTCGGTGTGTTCAATTTTTCAATGCACCTTAGCTTGGCACCGAGTTCAGAAGCTGTTAAGTTTTTTATGAAAGTTATTTTATTCGTTTTACGTTTTGGAAGTCGGTTTTTTTCCTGATTTGTTTGACTGTGAGATTGTAGCATATCATAATTATTATTTAAAATATAAATACGTTCTTAATATATCTGTGAACGACGAACGAAAGAGTCAAAACATGCCAAGTACAAGCTGGTTCTATGCATGTTGATTTTTAAGAAAGAAGACTTAGAAGGCAGCGGGAGACTTGAACAACAGGTCGATTATGAAAAATAGCTTTTAGAAGATTTTTTAAAGTTCTTAAAATTTTGTAAAAGTATGAGTTTATCTAGGGAGCAGTGGTTGCCCAGTGATAACAGCAGGCAATTTACTTTGTGTAAATTGTTTCATCACCATTGCTCTCAAAACGGTGAAGGAAAACATCGTGAGGAAACCGGCATGTCCTAGAACCAAAAATTCGAAGACATGTGACATCTAGAAACCCGCACTGGGCCCGCGTGGTGGATTACAGTAGCTACAGCCCACTCCCTCTCTCAGAGAGGAGCCTGTGACCCAACAATGGGAATGTTATAGGCTGATTATGTGGTGAGTTTATCTTGGACTTGACTTGACATTGACTTTGGTGAAGGAAAGTCATCGTGAACCATTTAAAAGCAATATGTATAAGTTTGAAATCGCCAACCCGTCTTGAGCAAGCGTGGTGATTTGGTGATTAATGCTCCTGCATTCTTTGTATGAGAAGAGCCCTTTTCCCAACAGTGAGACAGTAAAATAGATTGGTATTAGGTATTATTTATGTAAAAGTTTAAATATTAATATAAACGTTATCTCACATCTCTATTTTCTATTACAATGCATTTTACGGCTGCATAATTATTCCTATATTATTTATTTGTCATTTTTCGACTAACAAGCTGACAAAGGCTATTGTTATTCAAAACGTAATATTTGTTGATTCATTGTAATGCAATACCGAACGCAAAAGGTACCTAAAGTAAATACGTAACTATTGTTCGATAGCTAAAAACGTGCCGCTGCAAAGGCGACATTAATTTGACACGAGTATACGTTTCCGCGTTTTCATTTTATTAAAAATATTTTAATTGTATTAAACATTATTATTTGTTGATTTATTTAAAATTTTCTAAAATAGCATCTTGGAGAAACCTGTAGCGCAGAAATAAAATTATAAACAAATGAGAAAAAAAGGCCACGTGTTTTTCTGATGGATTTGCAAATTTTTTTTCTGCGCTACAGGTCTTTAATTAATGTCGCCATTGCGGCAGCACATTGTATGTGGGGACTTTTTGTTCAGAGAGTCTTCGGCAATAGTAATTATTTGTGCTAATTATAATTAACTGCAGTGTAATTTTCTTTATTTTGTAGACTGCATAAATAAATGTGTGCCTGGGTTCGACTTCCCGGTAGGGCAGAGTTATTGGGTTTTTCTTAGTAGCGGTTTTTTTTTTTTTTGAGGGTGGGAAATCATCAAATAACTTCTCACGCTCTGGGTGGAGCGGAAGGGCGTGTCAGACTTTTACTGACTAAAACCCACCCGTGTTCCTTAAGTTGCCTATGCCAGGGCCGCGGTATCTTCTTAAAACTACCCGCGACCCCAGCGGCCTTAGTAGCAGCCTGGAGTCTGAATTTGTTACTTATAGACTAGATCCAAATTACAGGGGACTGAAACATAGAGCTGGTAAAATGTGGGTATATCTTAGATTTCTGCCTACCCCTTCGGGGGATACAGGCGTGGGTGGCTTTTTGCATCCTCGTCAAATTTAACGGTTTGGTATAGACCATCAAACCGAACAACTTTTTCCATGGCACCAACATCGTAATCGTGAAAAAATAATCAGTCGTCCTATTTGCGTCGAGTAGGTATTGAAGTTTTCTATGGGTCCCATGGAGAAAGTTGTTCGGTTTGATGTTCTGTATCACAACCTGAAATTTGACGAGTATGCATAACGATTATTGTATATTGTTTTTGCTTTTGCCATTATTTGTTACTTACCAATAGCACAGATTAATGCAAATGGGACACTCCACAGTTTAGGTATGAAGCTACAAGTACGCGGCGGGCCCCGTCCGCGGGGCTAATTCAGTAGAAATGTCGCGCGCCGAAGGTACGCGATAGAAAGAGAGGCAATGTGTAGGTGAATATAACTGTAGGTAATTAGCGTTCTGCGAACTGAATTGCACTTTATTGTGTCGTAGCAAGAGTCGCTTTTTATTTAAATGATTTTGCGGAGTGTCCCATCTGTATTAATCTGTGCCAATAGTCATGTTACTCATAATAATGTCGTAATATTTGAAACCACATTATTATTTTATTATTGTGTTTATAAACTTGTTGACCGCATTACTTACTTGTTATGAAATTGCGATTATAAATTATATTATGGACCTTGAGGAAACATGGAGAATTATTATTGAGGCTAGTCATAGTACCTACTATAGTGTAAATTAAAGTTATGGAAATACTATTACCTACTTAATGTTATTGGAAACTATACAGATATTTTACAAGTAAAGAAAACAATTATGCCCTGTTTCACCACCTACTATTAAGTTCCCATTAACTTACTTGGCAGATAATTTCATACAAAATCTGTTCCATTTTTGAATTTATTCAGTGAGTAGTGGCTACTCCGACATCGTGAAATTACCCTTACCCTAATTAGGAATAACTGTTACGAACATTAAAACAGACAGACGGACAACGGACAATAAGTGATCCTATAAGGGTTCCGTTTTTCCTTTTGAGGTACGGAACCTTAAAAAAAATTCAAATCGGTCCAGCCGCTTTCAAGTGATACGAATACCAACGAACAGCATTTAATTTTTAGGGTTCCTATATTTTTTTTTCTTTATTTATGTTGCATAGTTTTCGACTTGAAAAAAAAATTCAAACTCAAACTCAAACTCAAAGCATTTATTTCAATTAAACCAATTACAGGCACTTTTGAATTGTCAAAGAGTCGGTCAGTAGGTAAGTCAGAAAGTTGAAGCTAGTTGCCCATTCCAAAACGTAGATCTATGGAGAAGAACGGGCAAGAAACTCCACGGACACTCTTTTAAATCAAAATATAGTTACAAAATATCGGTTACATCATTCATGTTGAAATTATACATGAGAACGATGAACGTTAAAAGCGTCCGTAATAAAGAAATAAAAAAGAAACAATTCAAAATTAAAATTAAAATAAGCCGTGGCAGCTAAGGTATGACCAGCCCCCACCAACAGTTAAAAACCGTTCGGGGGTTCTTTTACGGGAACGGTGTAAGTCTAAATCAAGAAACCTAATCTAATTAATCGATACGGCTTGAAAAACTATTCTACCATTTCATTTCAAAAGGATAAAAGTCGCAGCAGAAATCCTGCGTCAAAAAAATCGCAAGTCTATTCACACAAAGATTTTATCAGCTTCTGTTCCCAGGTGCAACTTGCAAGTCACACCCTTAGGAATTCCAATTCTACCCAGTTTCAACCCTCAAATGCTCGCTAACAACCCCGTCCCATAACTTGATAAATATTTATTATACTGTCAAAGGTAATGACAGTAATGTACTAAGTAATTTTAGGAGAACAGCTGTATAAGACTGATGGACGACGCAGAAATGGCTGCATGTTTAGGGATTTTGCGTCGTATCAAAATAGAAATGAATTTTAATGTCGTAATGAAAGTACCTAATATATATTTTGTTTTGGGGGACTTTTATGAAATTGAAATGTATGGTTTGTTTAGGTACTATTTGCATTAGAATCAGAAAACCCTCCTCGGTTTGCGCTGAAGAAGCAGGTATTATATTGATCACAAAAGTGAAGTCTTCATTTCATTGTTCTTGACTGCACTTGGCAATTCATTCGAAATCATATTAGGCTTCTACTTTACAAACAATATTTAGCAGCATTACTTATTTACAACATTCAGCAATATTAGGAGGGCTCGTGGCTAATTACGCTTGCCGCGGTCGGTCCGTAGATGGGTGACCATCTTTACATACCGAGACCCACCTCGTCTCGTCTCGAAAAGCACAATAATCGCGGCTATTATTCTTAGATCATTGGCAGTCGTTACGGGTCGTCAAGTCTGACAACCAGTCTTACCAAGGGGTATCATGTTACCCAGGTAACTGGGTTGTGGAGGTCAGATAGGGCAGTCGCTCCACGTAAAATACTGGTATTCAGCTGCATCCGGTTAGACTGGAAGCCGACCCCAACATAGTTGGGAAAAGGCTAGGCGGATTGATTTAGCAGCATTATGTCAGTGGTTCACATAGATACATCTAAACGAAGACATGAAAATAAATCGTCGTTTTCTTGCCATCGGTCAAATCACTAAAGCTTCGTTCTCTATATATCCCTTTTATTGTAATATTCATCACAAAAATAAAGCTCCCAATTCACATACATCCTCATAGGTCAAAAGATTGGCTTTCATAACATCCTGCGAACGAGTTATTCGGCTATCTTCCGGCACATTTATCACAGAAAACCTCATATTCAGGTATTCGTCCTTCCAAGCTTGACTCCGTAACCGCCTATGGGTTACGGAAACCACTTATCATCCTCCCGCGAGCTACGTACCGTCCTCTACCATAAACTATATCAGAACCTGCTATAAATTTCACTAAAAATATTATAGCCTCGGCATTTTAGCGTATCAGTTTCGTGTCAAAAGTCGTTCAGTTTTGGGTCGGTGTCAGCTAAGTCGATGAATATTTTTGGAGAAAAATGGCTGATATAAATATTTAAGAGGCTTGTCAGAAATAGGTTACTGTTTTTGCCCATAGTTTTTAACCGACGAAAAAAAGTAGGAGGTTCTCAACATAACTTTTTACAGGGTTGTCTGATTTGAAAGATTCTTATTTTTTTCGGGAGGGTACCTATACCTCGAAGTTCCGTGTAAAATTTACTTTGCTTGGGCAGTTTTTGAGTTAGCTTCAATACTTTTTTACGTTTTATGTCGATGTTGTTCACATTTCTCTTGCAGGTATTGTATTGTATTCGAATTTGTGTGGGGTAGTAGTACCACTACTAAAAAGTGAAAAATAAAAAAACCATTTCCAAAAAAAAAACCGAAATTAAAGTTAAGTATTTTTCACTTTGAAAATAGGCAACAGCATTCTCCTTACTGATTTTTAACCTAATTTGAGTAAATGATTATTGATTGTATTAGGGTCATCAATCAGCTTATAACCATGATAATTAGGTAGGTACTGTTCAATGTTATTGTGGACCCTCTATCAGTAATAAATTCCTAATTACATGCTGATGGCGATTTTCAATCTTATAGACACTAGGGCCATGGTATTGGGAACGAGTGCCCACTTAGTTTTTAGAGACATCGCCAAGCGGTTGGCCGACTCTTCACGTAACCGGGCCCTATTTTTTTTACTCCAAAAATAAATCATAAAATCCTTTTTATTTTTATTTTGTCGTGTTTAGATTTCTCTAGCTGATTTAATTTGACCTTGTTTGAAAACTTAATTGTACGATTCATGTATTGTGCAGTCATGGCACGCGGGCATTGCTTCAGCACTTTTCCGTTAGTTACGTGGTAGTTAAAAGTATTCAATCAACCATCATCTTTGGCTATCCGTGACTTATTCATTCAAGCTAAAAGGCATGTGCGACCCATTCAGCAGCGCATACACTAATAAACTATGATAAAAATCTTATTTAGGCACTAGGACTCCATAAACAAGTCCAAATACGCAGCATTCGAAAACTACCTATAGTTGTATACATATCCTTTGTTGATGGTTCCCCTATGGAGCAATACGGTTGAGCCTATCGAGTTTTATTGGACACAATTCAAATCCCGGCTCGCTTGTAGCTAGTGTTTTGTTTTTCAGGTAGGTAGATCAACCCAATCACTCTTCTTGTCTAACTGTCGATTTAGTCTAGATTTTTCCAAACTTTATTGGCCCAGAGGCCAGTCCACCAAATAGTGTACCATTCTGATACCCGGGCCACAGTAACGTCAACGTCAATGCCCATAATTGACATATTCATCGCGGTGGTTAAATTCGGTCAAATTATCGCGGAAAGTGGTGCCTACATCCTTCAACGCGATAATCAACGCCACTTCCCGTATAATGTGGTCGAAAGAAAACAGAATCCAATACGCGTTCACTGCAGAATTGCTTCACCGATTATAATGTGCCTTGGCATAAAAATAGTTTGATAACAGAGCGGCAATTCTCGTATTTTTAACAACGTTCGCAATCTCATCTCAGTCTCAATCCGTCAAAAATTGTACAGCGTTTACCTACATTTTTGACATTTGATTGACGCTGGCATGAGATTGTGAACGTTTTTAGGTACGAGAATTGGCCATCTGGGCAAGGATATTGTGGACTCGTTTAGTCACTATTACATACAATCTTAATATCACTGCTATGCCCACAAAAATACTATCAAGAGTTCGAAGTCTATATTTCATTCCTGCTTCTGTGTGCCCGCGACTTCGTCCGCGTGAAATTTCTTGTTCCCTTGACCCACCGCGTCGCATCGCATTGCCCGCTTTTACTTTAATTAATTTTCGCATAGCGTTCTTTCAGACTTTTCCTTTTTGCTCGGCTCCTAACGGTCGTAGCGTGATGTTAGATAGCCTTAAGCTTCCTCAAGAATTGGATTATCTAAAATAAATTTTAAAATCCGACTGGTAGTTCCAGGGATTAGTGCGTTCAAACAAACTAACAGTTCAGTTTTATTATACATATATCTAAGATTTCAATTCAACGTTCTAACAATAGACACATTTAACATCAATATGTTTCGTACGTAGCCTGTAGGCCACAGTTGACAAACGACACAGTAGGGCGATTAATCCGAAGAACATATCCGACTTGAGTTACTGTTATATCCTCCTTTGTGTTACCGCTCTAGTGCTCGTATTATGGCTAGAACACAGAGTAGGTCGAAAATGGAGTGCTCAATCCCTTATCTGTTTAAATGTCAATGGTTTTGTTGAGAAACGTTAATTGAGAATTTTAGATAGATAGAGTACTCTTTAGTATGTTATGTACACCATGAAAAACCAAATTGAACCAAACCAATTGACAAATATGAACAATAAAATGGGATTACAGAAAGCGCTGTTGGCCGTATCGTCAATTTCGAGGGAAACACTTAAAAGCCGAATCAGCTGCAAAATGTAATCAATTGTAATTTTATCATCATCTTTCAGCCTGGAATCACCCGATTCCAGGCTGAAAGATGATGATAAAATTACGATAATTTTTTATTACATTTGGTGGTCGTATCATCATCCGGCTATTGAAATGCAAATGCATTTCAATAGCCGGATGCTTGTTGTTGTTGTTGTCTGTATTTTACTTTTGTATTTTCTGCGGCAATCGACATACTAGAACACTGCTTGGCACAAATAGTTATAGTAGCAGTATGCATGTATTGTATTACTGACGATTTGTTTCATTAAGATTCTGCCGATGTTTTCCTCGTTTACTTTGTAATTGATCCCTCCATTCTATATCTACTCTTACTTTCATGTTCAGTCGCATTCACTCGATATATTTAGCTTAGAGATGTGGCGTTACGAACGAACTAAGTCTAGACGCTGACTGAATTTAAATTGATTTTTATTATTATGTTTTACAATTAGCTAAGATTAAGTTAACTAACCTGTCCTGTGTTAGGTGCGGAAAACGAGATCCGCTGTTCGTGATGTGAGGTACAAAAATACATAGGTAAAATAACATATATATTCTCGCCTGTATTCTCCAAAGGGTTAGGCTAAGGCTATTGGTGAATCTATTAAAAAATACTTGAATAAAAAAAACATAAGTAAATCATTTAGTTTGTTTCTAGTTCTCTGTTTATCCTTTTATTTAAATATAAATTAATTATATAAAAGAAAAAAAAAATATTATATTAAATTTAATTTGGACCATCTTTATTCTTTAAACATCTGCAGCAACAATATTCTATTTTAAAAGAAAATATGATCAAATCCGAATATTTTATTCTACAAAGTACCACATAGGATAGGAGTCGACAGACTTTAAATTTTTATTACAAAGGTTATTTCCAAACTTTTCATGAAATTGCCTAAAGATTTAGTTGAATCATAAAATATTTAGTATGAAAATAGAACATTCTTTGAATTATTCATGACTTCCTAACTTACTTTGAAAGCTTAAAATTAAGCCAATTAGTGCTAATTTTTAAAGTAAAATTAACATCCCACTAAATTACAAATCTCGCTAACTGTCTTCCTGAAAATACAAAGACATTATTATGTTCTTGAAGTTTCTAAATCTTACTCCGACATAATTTTACAATTTTACTTAATAATTTGCCCAAATGATTGGACGTAGCGCCTATAATTTATTGTTACCTTTGGCTATCCTTTTTAACCGAAGAAAAAAACAAACGACACAAAGACACCTCGTGTCGCGCGACGAGCGGTGCTTTGTGTCGCGTGCGATTCGCGTCGCGTGTCGCACATGTTTGAAGGAGAGGCCCTGCATCCAAGCGTGGTTTAGCTCGGTGTTTAAGTGAAATGGCGTTATGGCTGTCTATAGTATAGTTAAAATCTCGCTGCAGACTTGGTCATAAATCATAATCGGAGTAGGGATGTGCGCTAGTTGCGCGCGCTCAGGGCCATTATCGATAACAGATGATGACGGTGACTCAGAAGAAGAATTTTAATTTTCTATTTTTAGTTTTATATATACGTTCTTTTGTTTATATATTTAATATGCTTTGAAGTAAATTTGGTAATAAAAAAAAAATGTGTATTTATTTCTATCACCCATTTATAAATATATAAAACTATCGATATCACTCATCGACTGCAGTAATGCACAGGATTACGTGTGGGCGTGGCCTGCCCATAAGGCCCGTGAGTGGGAAAGAGAGCAAAACACTCGAATGATTTATGACCGAGTCTGCAGCGAGATTTTAACTATACTATAGTTTGACGCACGAGATAGAAGACTCTCGCGCACCGGAATTATATCGTAAAAGTGCAAATAAAATCGTATAAAATTAGAAATTAACTATTTAATTATAAATAATCCATCACTGGGTGCAGTTGGCATTTGACATTTTATGGTATATTTTTAATTTGAATTATAATTGTTAATGAAGGGATAAACAGCTTTTAAAGATTATTAAGAGGTATGTTTGAAGATTTTTTGGTGCATTAAAGTATGTTTAATTATGTTTTGAGTTCCATCACTGTATGCTAAAAGAACTTGAAAATATAATATTTTTTTTATTTGTCAAAATTATTTAGGTACGGTTTATGAGATAGGTACACAGTTTAAAAAAAGCCACCTTTTTGACCGTTTTCAAGAAATCTCCGCCTTAACGTCATCAGCTGGATTTCATAATACCAACGTAAAACAGTTTCAAGAGATAATGAAAAAATTACTTGGAAATTCTAATGCTATTCATTACGAGTCCCAGCAGTATTTCAAAATACATCAAACAAATTCTGAAAACTCAAATCTGTCTACAAATTACAGCCATTACATTCAAATCCCTACACATAAATATATCTACCTACTTAATTATGTAAAAGGATCATCCGAACAAATCTTCAAGAGAATGTGTTACATTTCCAAGTCAATTTGTTCAGGAATTTGTCGTTTTCAGTAAAGAGCATGTAACTGTAGCCGAGGACATTAATGTCTTCCATCATCACTTTAAGCTGTGTTTTCACTTATCGTTCGGAACAACTTTCTGAGCGAGCAAGCGTTTGTTCGGTACATAAAAATAGTAAGCGAGCGAACATGTTTGTTCAGTAATGATCGGTTGGACTCGGCGAACAAATGCTCGCACGCTCATTTTTTCAGTGAAAATGACGTCACGGCAAGCGAGCATTCATTTTCTCGTTGTAGTGAAAATAAAAAGTGTTTTCTATTTTGAGCGTACATTGGCAAAACAGCAAACATTTGCTCTGAACAAAATGTTCGCTCGACAGGGTATACTTAGTCAAAACCATAGAGCAACACAGCCTCCGGCGCACCGTTCGCCGGGGGCTGTGTCTATCTATCTATCTATAAAAATAAAAACACATAACCCTCCTTTTGGGCTTCGCCGCAGTCGGGTAAAAAGAGAAGTCCTGACTGACTGACTGACTGATTGACTGACTCATCAACGCCCAGCCCAAACCCATGGACCCATAAAGCTGAAATTTTGCACGGAGGTACCCTTTAATGTAGACAAGGAATAAGGAACGAATTCCCGGTAGTACGTTCCCGTGGGATAATTCCTGACATCCACGCGGGTGAAGCCGCGGGCAAAAGCTAGTCTATACTAACATCAACAAACAACAAGATTTTTTTTGAGTTTGTGTGTATCTAGGGGCAATCTTTAGAACTACTGATCCGATTCCGAAAATTCTTGCACTAATGGAAAGCTACAGCATTGACGAGTATCATAGGATGTTTAATATTAAAACAAGAAATTTAACGCGGACGAAATCGCGGGTTGAAGCTAGCGTGGCATATTAACGGTCGGGTACGGTGAATGTGATGGGGAAAGCTCTGTTGATTGAATGGAGATGGTGTGGCTCAATTTGGAGGCTGAGTTATGGGGTGTGACGGTGCGATGGTGTGAGGGTGTGGTATCTATTTTACGGTTATGTCACGGCAATTTATATGGGAGTACGGGGCTCTGAACCTAAATGGAGCGAGTTTCTCGTCTTTAAGGCCCTGCATCCAAGCGTGGTTTAGCTCGGTGTGTAAGTGAAATGGCGTTATGGCTGTCCAGTTTGACGCGCGAGATAGAAGACTCTCTCGCTCACCGGATTTATGTCGCAAAAGTGCAAATAAAATCGTATAAAATTAGAAATTTACTATTTAATAATAAATAACTGGATGCAGTTTGGCATTTGACATTCTATGGTATATTTTTAATTTTAATTATAATCGTTAACGAAGGGATAAACAGCTTTTAAAGATTATTAAGAGGTATGTTTGAAGATTTTTTTGGTGCATTAAAGTATGTTGAGTTCCATCACTGTATGCGAAAAGGACTTGAAAATATCATATTTTTTTATTTGTTAAAATTATTTACGGTTTATGAGATAGGTACACAGTTTAAAGAAGCCACCTTTATCACCGTTTTCAAGAAATCTCCGCCATAAATTCGGGTTGACTGGTATGTATGTCGTCGCCTTAAGTTATTGGAGAATGTCATCATGTTCTATGTTAAGGGGGGTTGGGTTTCCGCACTTAGTGGACAATTGGACCATTCTGCGCGTGAATGTCATCATTTTCAATGATAATAATAGAATCAAAGTCACTTCTCTATTAGCTTTAAGTGTGAATAGAGTCTGGCCACGCTAACTCTGCTATGCAATAAATGGGCAACCCCAAAAAGTTTTACATTTTCTGACGTGTATGTAGATCTAATGATTTTGGTATTTTGCCTTTTGATTTTTGCATAATAGATTATTTATCTAAGAATGTTTTATTACTTTTTTCCGTAGTACAGACGGTGATGTCTTATACAGATTTCCAAATTCTACCATTATTTCACTGCAGAGTTAGCGTGGCCAGACTCTATCATCTTTGTTTTTTTTATTTATTCTAACATTGCAACAATATTATTCTAAGTGAAGGCTGTTTGCGTATTGTGTTCGTCCTACGAGTGTCCTCTCGGGAGCTATTGGTACAGTCTGTGGAGACCATCCATATTCAGTAGATGACATTTACGGGCTGAGCAGAATACTGTTATTAATAACTACTGTGACCTATTTTTACTAAAGGCCTGGAAAACTCTGTATTTAGAAAGTTACTTCTTATTGCTGTCTCGTTCTGGGTACCCGGAAAAAAAAAATGAAAAAAAAAAATTGCCTGGTTGGGATTTGTGCCCGCTTGATGGCAATAGACTTGCCCCCTTATTACAAAGGACTTAAGACGAGTATAGCTGCTAACCGGCAACGTCTCCACTAAAAAACTAATAAATCAGGAGATATGGAATGATTTGAAATTTTGTGCACACATTTTTAGTCAGATGTTGTAGAATATTTTGTATATAAAAAATCGAGGTATTCCACTTAGGGCACTGATTTGAACGGCACTTCCTCGGACGGCACCTAAGCACTTCCACTAACGGCACTGAAACAAAATTTAGTAAATTGCGGTTCGGTGGAACAGTTCATTGAAATCAACACAATAACCAAAACGGCCGTTTTTGGCGTTTTTGCTCTGTCATGGTAACGAATGCAATGCAATGGACTTGAACTTGAACGTTATCTTCAAGGTGAAAGTCACCTCAATGTTTATTATTATTACTAGCGATTTTCCCCCTTCGCACGGTTTTTACTACTTGATAAAATATCGGGATTTCTTTATTATAAGTTGTAAGTTTCATAATAAACACAAACTTTTCAGAATAAATTCTTCTTGTCTAAATCATTGTAAAAAAAAACCGAATCAAAAGCTGTCGTTTAATTTAGAAGAACAATGCGATCATGCAGACAGACACGACTTTAATTTATAATATGTATAGGTAGCTATAGATACCTACGTAACTCTCTTTTGTCTGTTCGTGCAAACCGCTTACCTAGGGTAAGTGGTTTGTTGAGAGATGGGCGAAAATACCCAGGTTTTTACCCGTTTGGGTAAAAACCGAGTATTTATGTGGAAATAACCCTATAGACGGGTATTTTTATGATCTGCACTAATACAATAAAGCCGAAGATATTTGGTTGGTGGTTGTTCAAACGCGGTAATCTGTGGAACTACCAGTCGGATTGTAAAACATGTTTCTCCATATAAAAATAAAACAAAAGATAGACAATCATAATTATATATAATGTGTTTAATTATAAAAATAAATAAATAAAGTTTTTAGCTTTATTTAATCAGTATAATGAATTATTTTTCATGCTATACTAACTTACCATGTCTACTTATTTATTACTTTTTCGTACCGTCTCGTACAACAATTTTTCTTTATCACTTCATTCACTGAGTTATAAATGTTACAGGTTCTAAGTAAAGACAAACTTGCTTTAACTAATTAGCAATAAAGTTTAAAACTATGTACTATTTAATGTACGTGTATCTAAATATCATAAGCTAAATAAAAAAAAAACGAATATTTTCCCAATCGGGTATTTTCTCGGGTATTTTCCCTCGAATTTACCCTACTTTTGTGTTTTTACCTAGTACAATCCCATCTCTACTACCTTTATTTCGATATAAAAACTATAGTATTTTCTTATGTTACTTGTACCTAAGTCTGATACTTAACATAAAAAGTCTCACTCCACGGGTTGGCGACCGCAAATCCTATCTAACCGGTGACGCTAGTACACTTCTGAGTTATAATAAGCACACGAAAGCTGATTCACCTTAATCCCAGCTTACTCTAATGCGTCCACTAATGTGTACTTTATATAGCA
Source organism: Cosmia trapezina (assembly GCA_905163495.3). Lineage (NCBI taxonomy): Eukaryota > Metazoa > Arthropoda > Insecta > Lepidoptera > Noctuidae > Cosmia > Cosmia trapezina. The sequence continues at coordinate 24,753,197 of LR991027.1, forward strand.
CATATGTTAATGAGAAACATCCTCTAGGTTTTACAGTCAGTGATTCATGATCGCAAATAGATATCGGACACGTCCGTGTTAAGGCCAGATGCTTAGTAGGTACTACATGTAAGGAAATAATTGTAGGTGTAGTTTTGTTTTAAGGCGAGTAGTAGGAGATAAGGAACATTTTGATGGCTTAGTGTTGATTTTTAGGGTTCCGTACCAAAATGGTAAAAAAGGAACCCTTATGGTGTGACTCAGTCTGTCTGTCTGTCTGTCTGTCACAGCTGGATATCTCAAGAACTACTAATGCTATCAACTTGAAATTTAGAATAGTTTTAGATGACGTTGACCCAACTATTTTGCAAATAAGAATGAAATAAAAATAATTATATTTTTTTTGCAACTGGGACTGAAAGGGGGTCTTAAAAATTTAAAGTGGGGCTACTATGGCATGTGGGAAATCATATGAAAGAGCGCTGTTTGCACATTCTCAAACTATTTTTTATTTTTTTTAGGCCGCATAGTTTTCGACTTTTGATGTAAAATGTAAAAAAAAATACCGTTCCCCCCTCCCTTATTTCCGAAGTTTGCAAAGCAAAAAATCTGAAATTATTCTATGTGATAGAAGTTTTTGTAAAGATTACAGGAAAAATAAAACGATGTCTCTAAGTAGCACACTTTTTCAGAAATCGGAACGGAACCCTCGGTGCGCGAGTCCGACTCGCTCTTGATCGGTTTTTTTGATACAAATAAATTCTACCTCATCTGCCTAAAAAAGTGAGCATAGTTTCAAAATGTTCCATATCTCCAGACTTATAGGATCACTCGTGTGTCTGTCTGTCCGTCTGTCACAATCAATTTGCTACGAATCTAATAGACCGATAAAGTTGAAATTTGGTACACATATGAAATTCTGTGACACAAATACGGACGGGTAAAGTAAATAAATGAATTTTGAATATGGATGTCACTTTTGGGGGGCAAACAAGATAATTTTTAAAAAAAGTTTTGCAAACTATACCGTGTGACATATCAAATGAAAGGGCTTACTATGAGGGTCTCAATTAAGTATTTTTTCTAACTTTATAATAAATTGTTTTAAAGATATTTATTAATTGACCATTCCCCCCTTATCTCCGAAACTCCTGAGGCTAGAATTTTGAAAAAAAAAATACAGGAAATAGTTCTTTACTTGTAGATTACAGGAAAACCTATAAGAAGTCTGTGGTCTTAAAATAACATGGCAAATCTCTGAATATTGTGAGTACAAACCTACATTTACAGTTGGAATGTATGGGAGAACAAATTTTTCAACTATAATGTTAAGTTTGTTCTTGGGATAAATTCATCCCAACTACGGAACTCTATAACACTAAGAACTATATAATAAAGCTACTAGCGACCTCTCTCTGCACACAGCAGCAGAGAGCAGTTTATAGTATAGTTAAAATCTCGCTGCAGACTCGGTCATAAATCATTCGAGTGTTTCGCTCTCTTTCCCACTCACGGGCCTTATGGGCAGGCCACGCCCACACGTAGTCCTGTGCATTACTGCAGTCGATGAGTGATATCGATAGTTTTATATATTTATAAATGGGTGATAGAAATAAATACACATTTTTTTTATTTTATTACCAAATTTACTACAAAGCATATTAAATATATAAACAAAAGAACGTATATATAAAACTAAAAATAGAAAATTAAAATTCTTCGGCTGAGTCATCGTCATCATCTGTTATCGATAATGGCCTTGAGCGCGCGCAACTAGCGCACATCCCTACTCCGATTATGATTTATGACCAAGTCTGCAGCGAGATTTTAACTATACTATAGCTCTGCTTCACAGAGGTGCGAACTGCTAATGTGGCGATATGTCAACACATCGAGATTTCTCTGCTATACTTATCTAAGTTAAATATTAATGTAATATACAAATACACCTTCCGAAATTAGAGCATTTATTACGGATGTAATGAAAACCGCATCATAAAAATTGTGTAGTTTAGAAGAACCGGATAAACAGACAAATATGTGACATCCTAATTAATATTGTAAAACGAAAGTGAGTTTGTTTGTTTCGCTGTGACGCTAAAACGGCTGGACGGATTTGGATGAAATTTTGCACATGGGTAGACCATGACCAGGATTAGGACATAGGATACTTTTTTTTATCCCGTAGTACATTCCAGTGGGATAAGTCCCAATAAACTTAACGGCTTCTGAAGTCGGTGTCTTCAATTCTTCAATGGTTTTTTATGAAAGTTAATTTATTCGTTTTAGTATTTTGAAGTCGGTTTTTATTTTTTTAAAGTGCATTTATTCTCATTCCCGGTTCAGTGGAAAAACAGTCTTAGCCGACGTTCGCACGGACGTAAAAATATCGCGGCGGGATTTTCAACTCTCGGTGTTGAGCCGAGCTTCGAGAATCCAACCTAACAGCAACAGAGTGCATTCTTACGCGTCGATAAAACACACTGTTGGATTTTCCACTCCCGGCGCTAAGCAGAGCGTTGAAAATCCAGTGCGCGTTACAAAATTGCCGCGGTTTTTTTACGTCCGTGCGAACGTCGACTTATTCTCTTTACGTGCGCGATATGCTTCGATGGATGATATCATAGTTCACCGCCTAAGAAGTTTCACTTCAAAATATAAAATAGGGCAAAAATAACGTCTGATGTAAGTAATGAAAGAGTATCTACATTGTTGATGCGTAAATAAAAACAACAGTGAATTGTGTCAGATAGTCGGATGTCTGTCATTGCGCGCAATTTGTGGTCAATTGGGGAATTGGGTCACCGTGACGGACTGGAAACTAACTAGTCATTTAAACAATACGTTTATTGCCAAATGGGGAAGACAGATGTTAAGTACATTTCATACAAGTTGGTATAAATCAATCTGGTTAGCCTTTGCTCAAATCTGTTAGGATCGGCTTCCAGTCTAACCGGATGCAGCCGATTACCAGTATTTTTAACCGACTTCTAAAAAAGGAGGAGGTTCTCAATTCGGATGTTTGTATTTTTTTTTATGTTTGTTCGCGCATAACTCCGTCGCTTGCCAACCGATTTGAAAAAATATTTTTTTGTTGGAAAGGGTATACTTCCCAAATGGTCCCATTTTTGTCAAAATCCAGTTCTGATGATGGGATCCTGGAGAAATCGAAGGAACTATTCAAATATTATAGGCACACCTATAGCGATTTGGGTATTTTTTATAGTAGCTCGTGCATTTTCTCTCGGAAAGCACCACTTGGTGAAGTGGAACTGATGATGAAGACCACAGATGGCTACCGGAACTACTCCATGATAAATATTTCACGGGTTGCGATTCGATTACTTTAATAGGGTTGCTAAGCAATTTCCGCTCGTCACACAATGCGGGTGGTGAGTGGTTGTTGAGGAGTTCTCCTGGGTCTTACCAGCAGAACTCCTCAACAATTAACGTCCCAGCATCGGGAAAAGCAATATTTTGTAACATGTGATGAGCAATTGACATTAGACTATAGTAACTTATACAAATTATAAACAGACCCACTAAAAAGCGAGAAATAAAAACTTTTTAACAAAAAAAAAAACCGACTTCCAAAAATCACTACAAAGTGAAAAATAACTTTGATTTCGGAAGTCGGTGGCAAAAAAAAAGAAAGTAAATAAAAAACGAAAGACACCGACTTCCGAAATCAAAGTTATTTTTCACTTTGTAGTGATTTTTGGAAGTCGGTTTTTTTTTTTGTTAAAAAGTTTTTACATGGAGCGAATGCCTATCTGACCTCCACAAACCAGTTATTATTGCGAAGAGTTTATAGACAGTAATTTTGTGTTTTCTGAACGTCTTTATCTGAGAAACTGGCCGCCTTGTTTCCTCTTGCCTTCTTTGAGTTTAGAAAAGAAGATGAGCTTAGCTTCTCGTCAGGCATCTTCACAACGCAGCTGACGACGCTTTCGAAGGGAAGAAGATGGACCTACACTACGTCAGTTCTTTTCTCATAATAATCACTACATCCCTACGTCCCTATGTATGCTTAGATCTTTAAAACTATGCAACGGATTTTGATGCGGTTTTTTTTTAATAGATAGAGTGATTCAAGAGGAAGGTTTATATGTAGGTATAATAAACGCGGGCAAAGCCGCGGGCAAAAGCTAGTTTTACATAAACTATACAACTATCAACAGTAACAATTACTTACAACCAACGAATACTGAAAGTGGCCTAAAAGGAAATCACAAATCAAATGTTTTATATAACAGCCGCATACCATACTAATAACTCATTCACATTTGCATGCCTTTACGAACACACATACACATGGACAAACCATGCAAGCATGCAGCATACTTGAATGCTTGATGCTGTACTAATATTCAGTCTATGCGGAAATGTATTGCAATGAGCAGGGCACGCATATCATTGAGCTAATAAATCAATCTGCCAATCTGCCTAGCCTTTTCCCAACTATGTTGGGGTCGGCTTCCAGTCTAACCGGATGCAGCTGAATACCAGTATTTTACATGGAGCGACTGCCTGTCTGACCTCCACAACCCAGTAACTGGGTAATACGATACCCCTTGGTAAGACTGGTTGTCAGACTTTCGGGCTTCTGACGACCCGTAACGACTGTCAAAGATCCACGAATAACAGCCGGGACCAACGGCTTAACGTGCTTTCCGAGGCACGGAGGAATCTCGATATGTAAAGATGGTCACCCATCCACTGACCAACCCCGGCAAGCGTAGCTTAACCTGACGGATCGACCCGTGCGGCTGTTATTATTTAGCCACGAGCTCCTCTATTGAGCTAATAAATAATAATAATAAATATCCTTGGACATTTCACACAACGCCATCTAGTCCCAAGCTAAGCAACCTAATGCTTGTGTTATGGTAACGAAATGGCTGATAAACTACTTATATACATTTTTTTTTTGTAAATACATACATATTATAGATAGAAAAACACCCAGACTCGGAACAAATACTTGCTTAATAGCTATTTGTGCTACTTGTGAAATGGTCAACGATAATGTGGTAACGGCAACCAAGGGGTTGGCAAAGTATATTGTTGTCGTGATATAGTTATATCCCTAGGGATATAGCTATATACCGGGATATAGTAGGTACCTATATGAAAGTGGTTCATAACTATCTTACTAGGAATATAAGTATTACCAGACGACGACCAAATAGGTTAGGTTAGAACTTTGACTAACTACGAGCGAGCGAGCGAAGCGAGTGGTGTCTCGGCAGCGGCCGGCGATCGCTCCGTCGATATTGGTCGCAGTAGGAAAGTTAGACGAGGACCAATTAGGTTAGGTTAGATTAGAACTGTGACCAAATACGCGCGAGCGAAGCGAGTGGTGTCGCGGCAGCAGCCGGCGAACGCTACGTCGAAATTCGTCGCAGTAGCAAAATTAGAAATAGTTTATTGTCCAGGTAATACAGTAAGCAGGTTTACATGTTAAAAATAAGTTGAGACGACATGAGTAGCTTAAAATATTACTTATAGCTAGGTTACATAATATTATTTTCCAGTGAGCCCCAAACTAGACAGTTAGTCTGTATCTTGGGGCTCGGGGTACGGATTCCAGAGTGGAGACTAGAGAGGTGATTTCAGTTGTATGTTGTTAAATGTGATGGTTATGTAAATGTTTGTGTAAATGTGATGTGTGTGTGGTGTGAGTGGGTGTGTGTGTGTGCGTGCGTATTCGTTCCCATTGTGCGTCATTTGACGTTTGATTCAGTGTCAGGTCAGGGTATTTATATTAGTTGTTCCGAGTCATCATAACCAGAGCTTTGCAACATTTTCTTTATAAATTTTTTACAGCTGAATAAGGTAGTATTTTTAATTTCGCAGAGTTTGCAGACTTTGTTGTAAGTATTAATGAGAGAGTAAGCTGGGGAGCGTCTAGCTAGCAATGAGGTGTTGTCAGGTGTTGGGATTCTATAGTTTCTTTTGCTTATGATAGATGTGTAGTCGGGTCTGCTTTTAATAGTTTAGGGCACTCCGACAGTTTTCATGTAAGTATATCCCATTATGTTAGATAGCTCTTATCCCTAGGGATGAAACTATGTCATGGCTACAACCCTCTTACTGCAACATAATATACAGGGTTAACTCGACATATTCCTTGCATTACGTCATAGTAGGGTTAAAATGCAACAAATTAAGCCACCAAAAGTTCTACCGAAGTTTAGTAGTTTTGGAGTTAGTTAGATTTTCAGTTTTTTTTTAATGAAAAATCCCAGATTAAATCATTTGAAACCAATTTAAAAATGATTTACTGCGCGACTATACCTACTGGAATTTAAGTTATTATCATAGCTGATGCCGTAGCAGATCTTTGTTATTAATTAAAAGTTCAAAAATCCCTAAAACTTTGGCAACCCAAACCAAACCAATACCAACACCAACCAATATTTGTACAAACAATTACAATAATTGTCACTTCAAAATAAACCCATTATTGGCAGGCAAAGTATTGCCACCAACCTAGTTTTTGTTAATTACAAGGTCGATAAGCCTTGGTTATGTTAATTTCATACTTGAACTACATTGAAGTATTTCTCTCTAAATCTTTTGTTTTTTGGACTCTATTGTAGTGTTAATATCTTCACAGACACGACAAGAAAATCAAGAATAAAAGAATAAATTCTTGATAATATTATTATATATATACCAAGAATACTTTTAATTGCTTTTTATATTAATTTAGATGTTATTTTTGTTTCAGGTAAATACTAAAAACAACTTGGCAGTAATCCTGGCTAAGCTTTTCTGGTAAGTTTACGAAATAGTTTAGTTACCGTGTCGCTTTGGAAAATGTTTTTGCTGCTTCTCTCCATGAGTTTCATAGAAAAGGGATTACCTACGAGTATGTTATTTAGGAGCAAAAGCGGCAGGAGGAGGTGTTATTGGAATTTCCATCAGGAATTCCTAAGTAGTAGAGATGGGTCATTGACGGTTTTTGAGTTAATGTAATTTAACTGTTAAACATTAATGGTCAACGGGTTAAAAAAACTGTTAATAAATAACAGGTTAAAATTTCAATGATTCAATCGTTACCGATAATCGTCAATTTATTGTGTCAACGTTTACGATACGAACGAATACGCATAAAATAACAACTTCGTTGCAGTTTAGGTTGAGATTTGATAAGAAATAAGTTTTTCTAAATTCACAGAAATGAATAAAATAATATTGAAATAATGCGTTGAGTGCGTTGTCGTAAACTGACAGCTAATATTTTCAACCTGTTTATTCATTAATGATTAACAGTTAACCCGTTGACCAATGAAAAGTCGTTAAAAAAAACAGTTTATTGATTCAACGCCCACCTCTACTAAGTAGCAGCCCGGAGTATAGATTAGTGCCCGGTTGGTGGCAATAGGCTCGCCGCCATAACTAAATTTATTAAAATTTAATTTTTAACTTTATTTTATTTTTATTAAAATTTTTTGTTATAGCCGTAATAGAAATACACAATCTGTGAAAATTTCAACTTTCTTCGTATTAGGGTTCATCCTCTGACAGACGAACGGACGGACAGCAGAGGCTTAGTTCCTGAGAAGGTTCCGTTTGGTACCCTCCGGATACGGAACCCTAATTAACAGCTGTCTCGCACAAAGCTTTAAGAGGAAAGGCGGGTGGCCAGAATTTTGAAAATTAGGTATTTTAAGAAGGTATTGCTGTCGCTCTGCGAGCGCTCCGACCTCGAATTCGTGCGATAAGGACAACTGCAGATCCGACTAAATAGCCTATGTAAAAAGTTACATTTCGAGGTTTGGCTCTCGCCTATTTCCTCCTCCAATATTGGACCAATTTAAAAGATATTTCATAAACTGAATAAGAAGGATATACAGGGTGTAAGGGACAGCCCTCCGCAAACTGATATGGTGAATTCAGTATGTCATACTAAGGTGACCGGTACTTGAAATTTTTTCAGGAACGTTAAGGGAATCCAATAAACCTGATTTGTTTGTGTTTTTATGCACAAATCGGAGCGTCTATTACTGGTTGGGAGGGGTAGGTAATAGGTATGCGGTGAGTTGGATAAACTCTGTAGCTAGACAGAAAGTGAACAGTTGATTTCACGCGTCGTTGGTTAGAGTATTTCAACATCCATTGCTGGTTTTTTTTTTGCTGTTTTTTTTTTGCAGTTTTTTTACATCAATGGAGTGCTGCGAACACACAATGCAATTTTACATTGAAATAATGAAAATGTAACTGAACAATTTTTTGAAAAAATGAAAATTTTCCTGAGAAAATTTCCAGTGGAATATGATTCAAAATGAGGAGCTGAATGCACCCTGTTAGTTTGCGGAGGGCTGTCCCTTACACCCTGTATACTATGCCCCTATGTTTTTCTTTTTTCGTTAATAGTTGTCAAATTGGTACACTAGGCGTCTGTTGACAGCGGTCTGAATAGGCAATTTTGAGCATTTTTGGAGGGTTCTAGTTCTTATAAAAATAATATATCATCAAAAAGGAAAACATAGGGGCATACAAGTAACTGATATTTATGTTTCTGTAAAAAATCATTGCTTTATGGTCATTAACCAGAAAGAAAACAGGCGAGAGCGTTTGTATCTTTTTGTATGGAGATAAGAGCACCCACACGTTTCCTCTTAATATCTCTCGTCCAAATATATCGGACATCTCGATTACGATATTGGTCCCATGGAGAAAGTTGTTCTGTTTGATGGTCTAGAACTGTGACCAACTAACTGACCTACTGTGACCAACTAACTGAGGAGCTCGTGGCTAAGTAATAACAGCCGCATGGGTCGATCCATCAGGTTAAGCTACGCTTGCCGGGGTTAGTCGGGGATGGGTGACCATCTTTACATACCGAGACTTCTCCGTGCCTCGGAAAGCACGTTAAGCCGTTGGTCCCAGCTGTTATTCGTGGATCTTTGACAGTCGTTACGGGTTCTCAGAAGCCCGAAAGTCTGACAACCAGTCTTACCAAGGGGCATCTTATTACCCAGTTACTGGGTTGTGGAGGTCATATAAGCAGTCGCTCCATGTAAAATACTGGTATTCAGCTGCTTCCGGTTAGACTGGAAGCCGACCCCAACATAGTTGGGAAAAGGGTAGGCAGATTGATTGAACTGTGACCAACTAAGTGCGTGCCGAGCGAGCGAAGCGAGCGCTGTCGCCGTATAGCGGCGAGCGCTACCTCCAAAGGCTAGGCTGTTAACTAAACGGCTAAGCGGCTGCGACATCTACCTACACTACAATGAGCAAATATTTGTGAAGATAACACTTCTGTTTCAACTGTACCTAAACAAACCTATCATAACGGGGTCACTTCGAACACAACACCATTGTTTGCGTTGCCATAATTAATATTCTTTCTTGTATTCATAAAAAACCTCAAAACATCACCCAATCACGCGATTCTAAACTTTATGACCTACACGTAAAGTTGGTTTTCACACGCGAATGTAATTTGTAATCGATATTGATGTTATAATAACAACTATTTATTTATTCTTTAGTGTGCTGGTTTTTGAATTATTATTGCTACTCAATTATAAGATTTACTGTATATGTTATAAAGGTTATTATCCCATACGGTTGTGTTGATATGCGCTACTGTAAAGACAGGATACGATGAATAAGCAATGAGTCAGATTAGGGGATAAAAAATGTCTTTGAAATGATAATGAATGTAATTGAGCGGCTGAGATCTTTCTTACTGCTCATGAAAGTTGTGAATAAAGCGAGAAATTGTGTACACATGAATGAACTTATTAATAAGTTATTTTTAAAGAAGTTTGCGACAGTTGTCGCTCTTAGCGCTCATACACACGACCGGTACGGGTCAACGGCAGAGCCAACTGCAGAAATATACATTCTTGATATACTGATATCTGAAAACAAACCTATATTCCGTCCTAGATTCCGTCCCATATTAAAAGTGGTACGCTTCCTGCTAGGTTCCCCTTTTTTTCTATGGCGAAACCCTCCATTTGGGAAGAACGGTACTCCTCTGCCTAACCCTTCAGGGATTACCTACAGGCGTGATAGTCATTTAAAACCTTGAAGTAGTATGAATTGCATCCCCGATCGAGCTCCTTCACAAAGAACTACTATATCTGCCTAGCCTTTTCCCAACTATGTTGGGGTCGGCTTCCAGTCTAGCCGGATGCAGCTGAATACCTGTATTTTACATGGAGCGACTGCCTATCTGACCTCCACAACCCAGTAACTGGGTAATACGATACCCCTTGGTAAGACTGGTTGTCAGACTTTCGGGCTTCTGACGACCCGACGACTGTCAAAGATTCACGAGTGACAGCCGGGACCAACGGCTTACCGTACTTTCCGAGGCACGGAGGGGTCTCGGTATGTTATGGATGGTTCCATCCACGGACCGACCTCGGCCATCGTAGTTTAACCTGATCGACAAAGAAATCTTTACTACCAAAAAATTTGGTATTAGCTATTAACTTTGTGATTCCCGGATCAGAACACGACCCAATTATTTCCCCCATCCTATAAGAAACACTATTAAATTAAATAAGAATCCTTTTAAAGTCGAAATTAAATTTTCCAAGAACTTCGTCAAATCCACTCGATTGAGGCGAACAACATTTGGTGGGGTATAACAACCTGTTTCTCTATAAAAACCAACTTTATTTTATAGAACAGAAAGTTTATTTTCAAAGGAACAGTTTTTCTTTGGGAAGTCCATGACAGACGGTCGCCGAAGACTTATAATTGCTTTAAAAGTTTAGCAATTATTGAGTACAGGATCAATTGGAACTGAGGATCCAAACATGACGTCTTCTGACCTTTGTGAAGTAAGTTAAGTGTTAGGAAATTGTCTTTGTTGTTTGACCCCTCTGATGATGATGGGAAAATAGAATACCCAAGACCTACATAACGCTTTCACTGTTAAAAAGTTATGAGATCTAATGTATAGCCAAGCCCCTTTTTTTCTGGATGGGAAATCATCAAATGACTTCTCCCGCTCCGGGCGGAGCGAAAGGGCGTGTCAGACTTTTACTGACTAAAACCCACCCGTGTTCCTTCAGTTGCCTGTGCCAGGGCCACGGTATCTCTTTCGTACAACCCGCGACCCCGGCGGCATAGGCAAGCCCCTAACTCTACAAATCTTACATCTTGGTCAAAATGTATGGTTTCTCGGCCGCTGGCCGTCGCACACACACGCATATTATGGTAAGAAATTAAATCACTGGACTATAATGTTATGATCAGGTTAAGCTACGCTTGCCGGGGTTGGTCTGTGACCATCTTTACATACTGAGACTCCTCCGTGCTTCGGAAAGCATGTTAAGTCGTTGGTCCCGGCTGTCATTCGTGGATCTTTGACAGTCGTTACGGATCGTCAGAAGCCCGAAAGCCTGACAACCAGTCTTACCAGGGGTTATCGTATTACCCAGTTACTGGGTTGTGGATGTCAGATAGGCAGTCGCTCCATGTAAAATACTGGTATTCAGCTGCATCCGGTTAGACTGGAAGCCGAACACGTTTGGAACATTTGGTATTGAATTCACATCTAATAGTAGTTACTTCCAAACCTTTTTTTCTTCTCAGATCTTTTCACAATCCGAAAACACAATACCTAAACATGAAAACTACAAATATAGAAAAAAGCAGTCTTTTCCATAATATGATACCAAAAATGAAAACACCAAAAATTCAGTATGCTTAATACACGTACCGTTCGTGCGTTGTCCCGATTTATCTTCACCCCGCGCCGACTGGGGGTGAATGCAAATTACCGGCGCGACGATGCCCGTCTGCTGTATAAATAAACTTATTGCTGTTGCTTCCATTGCTTATTTTTGTTGCTTTCGTTGTTTATTGTTAGCATGTGGCGTTTGGCTGTTGTAAGTCAATGAATAGGATGTAGGTAGCATTTTTGACACGGTTGTGAATCTGATATCACATGTTGTTTTGTTTTGGCTTAGCTCGCGGAAAATGCTATGAATGAATGAAATTCACTGATCCCAGCGTGGTTTAACCAGACTCGATTTCTCGAATGAACCCAAAGATTCACATTAGCCCCTGTTTGCCTCAGAGACCATTGTGTATCAAGGAGTAGACCGGGGGCGCGATAATGGTAGGGAAGATGTGCCCTTAGGATATGGATAAGAATTATACAACCTATCCAGTATGCGCCGTAAAATAAGCAATAGAATAGTGGAGAGACGGGTGATATAATTATGGATTGGCTCTTTTTAAGGCGACGCTACCATGTTGCTTCAAGTTCAGCTTCCCCGGTGAATCTTTTGGCGTTGGGATAAATTCGCGGCAAGTTTATCAATAAAAGGTGTAATATATCAAACAGTATTGCCATTCTAGAGGTCAGAAGTCTTCTGATTCGTGTTGATTGATAGCCTTAAGCCTGAGTAGGTACGGTAGATTTCAGGAAGTCAAAAAACGACATCGCAGCCCTGGGCGTGGTTCACACTTGCGTATCGATATGTTATAGTCGATAATGTCCTGAACAAAGAGTACAGTCCCAGCATTACAAACAAACAGTCTAAAAAAACGTAAGTGCCGTTCGGGGACTGAAAGTAATATCAATAAAATAATCCACCGAACGGAACTTTACTAAATTTTGTTTCAGTGCCCTTAGTGGAAGTGTTTAGGTGACGTTCGAGGAAGTGCCGTTCAAATCAGTGACCAAAGTGGAATACCTCAACATTTCTTGTGAAAACATCGTAAAAGCCAATTGTTTTTAACGGAGTAACCGTGGAGTTTCTTGCCGGCACTTCTCCATAGGAAACGACCAATTGGAACCGTGCAATAGCTTCTGACGTTTCATAAGTGCCCATGTAGGTTTATGGGAAGTAAAATATTTTGATTGCTGAAGACGTGGAAAGGAGTAAATGCGAGAAATAGAGTTAATGGTGCTATACATGCGATTGTGACCAACCAGTTGATGTCCAAAAAGCCTCGAGTGGCTGTTCACAATGATGTGCTGGTACCTACACTTATGTATGGAAGTGAATGTTGGGTGTGGCAAAAGAAGCATGAAAGTAGAATAAACGCTGTGGAAATGCGTCCCTTTCGAAGCGTGGACTGTGGATGATAGGCTGAGGAATGATGTGATAAGGCAACGGTGCGGTTTAAAAGAAGATGTAGTGATAAAAATTGAAAACATATGCTTAGATGGTTTGGGAGGATGAGTGAAAGGCGACAAACAAAAGTCACTTACAAGGCAGATGTGAGTGTATACGCGGGAAGGGACGCCCTAGGAAGACATATAGTGACCTTATTGGTGATGTTCTTCAGAAAGGTCAGGTGCGTAGTACTCGCTACCGGCGTGTGTGATCAGATGTGTGAACGTAAACGAGGCTAAAGCAGTATGTGAGGATCGTAGCTGGTGGCGGTCTGTAGTTTCTGCCTAGCCCCATGGGGAGATGGCGTTAGTTTATGTGTGTAGTGTAAAATATCAAATTTTTATTTTGGAACGAAATTCCTTATCGCGCGTTGTGAAAGGGGGCTAGACGGAAAAAATGCTCACGAAAAGTTGTCACGACACTTTTTGCTATAGTAAGCTATGTATGTATGTATTGTAAGCCGTGCGGCGTGCGCATGTTTCTCTGTCTGTCTCTCTCTCTCTCTCTCTCTCTCTCTCTCTCTCTTATATATTGCTGATGATGATGATGATGATGATGATGATGATGATGATGATGTTGATGATGATGATGATGATGATGATGATGATGATGATGATGATGATGATGATGATGAGTATAAAAATAAAATTTTATTACAATTCCTTCACTAATTAATCGAAAGGAACTTCGTTCCATCCGGGTGTCCCTTGACACCTCTCAAGTTTTTTTTATTTTGATGATGTTTGTTGCACAGTTAGAGAAGCTCGTGGCTAAGAGAGGAGCTCGTGGCTAAGTAATAACAGCCGCACGGGTCGATCCGTCAGGTTAAGCTACGCTTGCCGGGGTTGGTCAGTGGATGGGTGACCATCTTTACATACCGAGATTCCTCCGTGTCCCGGATTTTTTTTCGCGATTTGGTCCAATAGTAAAAGTTGTTCAGTCTACTTAAAATATTGCAACTGTTTACACTTACACCCTGTATATAAACAGTTACCACCTTAGCTCAAAGGGATATAGGCAGAACCTACCTACAGAACACCACGTGCTTATCCTTACTTACTCCCGTTGCTTACTTTGTCTTTCTTTATCAGCCCAAAAAACCTAAATGCTTGCAAATAAAAATACTTGAATATGAAATAGACATCAACAACTTCCCAAACTAAATATTTTGACATTAAAAATGTCTTTTAGATCGCTTCAGTTGGGTCCTATTTTCAGCGAAAGTGCGAATTCACCCTGGTGTCGTGGCTACGTGAATGATAGGTCAAAAAACGCGTATCGATAAGGGCTACAAGACGGTGAAATTTTTTTTTTAAAGTTTGATAGTTTTTGAGATATTCGCAAAAAACCGCTAAATTTTTTCGTTTTAATTTGGTTAAAAGGGCACTCTTAAACAAATTTCGAAAAAATATATAATTCGAAATACATATTATTTAAAAAAAATATATTTTTATATATAAAAAAGTGAAAATTTAAGTGATATTTTTTTTATAATCAGTATAAAATCAATCTGCCTAGCCTTTTCCCAACTATGTTGGGGTCGGCTTCCAGTCTAACCGGATGCAGCTGAATACCAGTATTTTACATGGAGCGACTGCCTTTTTTAATCAGTATAATGTGAATAATACTCGTGTATAATAAATAATAGAAGTTTCTTAAGACTAAAATCATTAATTATATTAAAATTTATTTTATATTTTTTGTTTTTTTTTTTTTGTGTTTTTATGTTTTACGGGTAGGTATAATTAATGTTACAAACATACAAGTAACACCATACCTTTCTGATCTGATACATAGTAATTTTCGAAAAGGAAAAAAAGCTACCAATAAAGAAAATATAAATACCTACATATCCTCTGAAAACCATATCGGCGACACGCCACAACATGGGGGTGAGAGGAGGGGTAGGTAATCCGACACTAATCCTACATTACGACGTCGAGGCAGGAGGCATTGAACCTTGGCATAGTTATCTGTTATACATACATCAGTAAATTGTGGCCTAATTGTGTCAAATTATGGTCTACTCTACATACTGCATTGCACTAAGCGGTTGAATATGTAGGCTAACTTAGTCGAAGTTAGGCTTCATAATTTATTGTTAAAATTGCATAACATAAACAAGACTTTGAATTTAGACATTTGCATCTCGACAACTCTGATCACAGGACAACTGTGAAAATATTCTCTAAATTGTTTTAATATTGTTTATGTACTTAATTGTTTTATTTAAAAAAAAACCGCCCAAGTGCGTGTTGGACCACACACAATGAAGGGTTCCGTAGTTGAAAAGAATTTATCCAAAAATTGTATGTGATAAAATTACTAATTAACAATTTTTTGACTTTTTCCTTTACTTGTGCTGTGAGACCTTGCTTCTTGCCTTTCATGATTCTAGGTCAACGGGAAGTACCCTGTAGGTTTTGATTTACTTGCGAGTATCAAAATATGTCGCATAGATGGCCGTATTTTTAACCCCCGACGCAAAAAGTTTATAAGTTTGACCGCATACAATATAGCTAACCAAGCAATATTATAAATAGTTTTTAATGGAGATGTTTGTACGAGCAATCCCGTACATATCAAGTGTATCAATTTTATGCTGACACCGACACGCAGCGAATTAATAAAATTTACAAATACATTTACATATTTAAGTAAGCGATCAGTATTCGCATCGCATAGCATCGTTTGGGCTATCAGCAAAAGGACTCATTCGCCTCAGGTCGATCATTAAAAAATATATCCAATATGTCTGTAGGTACAATTTAGGGATGAGGAGATAAATCATTCTGCCGGACATAAGTCTACGGCACAAAAGTGAAACGATTCTGGGAGCCCACTCCCTAAGCACGAAGCCCGTAATTTCGGCCTTCGTTACGGGCGTTTCCTACTCCGTATCACCTACGGATGGATGATTGGTTCGAGGCCCGAACGAAGTATTAATGACAACATGATTTGCCAGTTGTCCATACTCCCGATGTGTTTTTGCCCGTCCGAAAAATATAACTATTACACTTGTTTTGATGGATCGTAATGTCAGACGGACGGATGAACCGACGGACGGAAAGACGGACGGACTTAGGGAGTAGGCCCCCTGTCTTATCAGTAGTGGCATATAAAAAAATATGCCTTTGACTTCTTGCACAGAACAAAAGTAGTTACATCATACATCTGAGTGGAGTAAATAATCAACAGAGACTGAACGTCATACAATCAAAAAAGATTTGCCGATTTTCTACCTACAAAATAAAATGTGTACCTAGCGGCTCTAATTTTAAGGCTCTTACAGACAGAGGCGATATCGCGTCGCGACGTGTCGCGTAGCGGTGTTGCGACGCGATAATATCGCAATATCGCTCGCGATATCGCCTCTGTCTGTAAGATCCTTTAAGGCTTTTACAGACAGAGGCGATATCGCGTCGCGACGCGATATTTTTCTACGGATATAATATCGAAATATCGCGTCGCGACCGCGATATCGCCTCTGTCTGTAAGAGCCTTTACTCGGGATCGGAAACAGACACTAGCAATACAATAGGTAGGTACAGTCCGCGAGGCGTAAGATGAGCTTTGCATTTGTGTGAGTGATCACCAAAATGGTACGAGAGCCCATGACCAAAATTTTTGTGATACTTTTTACGTAAGACAAAATCGTCAACCGTCTTATCGTTTTACGTTTTACAACGATCGACATGGTTTTGGTCATGGCCTCTCGTACTAAAAGAACAAAAGCCGATTGCCAAAAAGCAGTATAATAAACCGGTTTTAAACCAAATAAAGAACGCGTCGCGCTCTATGCCGCACTCACACCTACACTATCTATGTGCACACACACAAACCTCGCGGACTATAATTTACTGTGGGTAAATTACTAGAATATTTACATTCGCATAGTAAATATTCTAGTCGACTTTAGGTGTTGACGAATAATCCATATCATAAACTAAGCCGGTTTTTCCTCGCACGTGACTAACACAAACCGTTCTATCACAGCGCGATTGTATGATCCTTGGTCTCTGTTGTCATACTACTCTAAGCACATGCCAACAGCGTGCAAATAACATCCTATTTAGCATATCCATACTAATATTATAAATTCGAAAGTAACTCTGTCTGTCTGTCTGTCTGTCTGTCTGTCTGTCTGTCTGTCTGTTACCTTTTCACGCCTAAACCACTGAACGGATTTCGATAAAATTTGGCAAAGCTATAGATGGTATCCTGGGGACGGACATAGGCTACTTTTTTTTTCAAAAATAATCCTACAGGGGGTGATATAGGGGATGAAAGTTTGTATGGGAAACTCAGTATTTCTTAAGTTAGGGATGTGAAAATTAAAATGTATGATTTTGATAGGAAATAAAGAAATATGCGGTTCAGCGTTTTTGAAAAATCATCCCCTAAGGGGGTAAAATAGGGGTTGATTTTAAAATTTACAAAACTGCATGGATTTCGACAAAATTTGGCAAGGCTTTATATAGCATCCTGGGAAAGGACATAGGATACTTTCAAAAACAATACTACAGGGGGTGATATAGGGGATGAAAGTTTGTAAGGGAAACCCAGTATTTCTTAAGTTAGGGATAACAAATTTATGCTATTGGTAGGAAATTAAGAAATATGCGGTTCAGCGTTTTTGAAAACTCATCCCCTAAAGGGGTAAAATAGGGGTTGATTTTAAAATTTACAAAACTGCACGGATTTCGATAAAATTTGGCAAGGCTATAGATGGTGTCCTGGGGACGGACATAGTCTACTTTTTTTTTCAAAAATAATCCTACAGGGGGTGATATAGGGGATGAAAATTTGTATGGGAAACTCAGTATTTCTTAAGTTAGGGATGTGAAAATTAAAATGTATGCTTTTGACAGGAAATAAAGAAATATGCGGTTCAGCGTTTTTGAAAAATCATCCCCTAAGGGGGTACAATCGGGGTTGATTTTAAAATTTACAAAACTGCACGGATTTCGACAAAATTTGGCAAGGCTTTATATAGCATCCTGGGAAAGGACATAGGATACTTTCAAAAACAATACTACGGGGGGTGATATAGGGGATGAAAGTTTGTAAGGGAAACCCAGTATTTCTTAAGTTAGGGACACAAATTTATGCTATTGGTAGGAAATTAAGAAATATGCAGTTCAGCGTTTTTGAAAAATCATCCCCTAAGGGGGTAAAATAGGGGTTGATTTTAAAATTTACAAAACTGCACGGATTTCGATAAAATTTGGCAAGGCTATGGATGGTGTCCTGGGGACGGACATAGGCTACTTTTGGTCTTAAAAATAATCCTACAGGGGGTGATATAGGGGATGAAAATTTGTATGGGAAACTCAGTATTTCTTAATTCCGCCTGACGCAGGTCCTCACCGGACACGGTTGTTTCGGGAGGTTCCTGTTTCGCATAAGGCGGGAGGAAACGCCCGGGTGTTACCATTGTGTGGATCGCCCGGAGGACACGGTGGAGCATACAGTGGAGGTCTGCCCGGCTTGGGCATAGCACCGCCGTGTTCTCACGGAGGCGATCGGCGGCGGCGATCTCTCGCGTCCGAGCCTGGTCCAGGCCATGGTGCGGAGCGAGAGTGCATGGGAGGCCGTCACCTCCTTCTGCGAAGCAGTGATGCTCGCGAAGGAGGAGGCGGAACGCGTGAGGGAGAGGCAGCCTCACGCCCTCAGTCGCCGCAGGAGACGCCCTGGGCGGCGGGAATCGCGGGGCGATTTCCGGCCACCGTAGGCGCGGGCCTTCGGACGGTGAGCAGCGGGTAGCTCGCCGTCCGGTAAGGACCAGGCCCGAGTCGACGGCGCGTTGTGTTCCACGCGCGCCTCAAAGAGATGTCAGCAAGTGACGGGGTCCAATAGGGCCGACGCCGCTGGGGTCGCGGGTTGTCTGAAGGGGTTACCGCGGCCCTGGCATAGGCAACTGAAGGAACACGGGTGGGTTTTAGTCAGTAAAAGTCTGACACGCCCTTCCGCTCCACCCAGAGCGGGAGAAGTTATTTGATGATTTCCCACCCTCAAAAAAAAAAAAAAAAAAAAAAAAAAAAAAAAAGGGATGTGAAAATTAAAATGTATGCTTTTGATTGGAAATAAAGAAATATGCGGTTCAGCGTTTTTGAAAAATCCTCCCCTAAGGGGGTAAAATGGGGGTTGATTTTAAAATTTACAAAACTACACGGATTTCGACAAAATTTGGCAAGGCTTTATATAGCATCCTGGGAAAGGACATAGGATACTTTCAAAAACAATACTACGGGGGGTGATATAGGGGATGAAAGTTTGTAAGGGAAACCCAGTATTTCTTAAGTTAGGGACACAAATTTATGCTATTGGTAGGAAATTAAGAAATATGCAGTTCAGCGTTTTTGAAAAATCATCCCCTAAGGGGGTAAAATAGGGGTTGATTTTAAAATTTACAAAACTGCACGGATTTCGATAAAATTTGGCAAGGCTATAGATAGCATCCTGGGAAAGGACATGGGCTACTTTTTGTCTTAAAACATAATCCTACAGGGGGTGATAAAAGGGATGAAAGTTTTTATGGGAAACCCAGCATTTCTTAAGTTAGGGATATGCCCTATGTTTTCCACATGAACGTTCCCATGTGATATTTTCCGACATCTATGCGGGCGAAGCCGCGGGCAACAGCTAGTCACTTATAAATGCCATAATAACGACCGTTAGTTGACTCAAACGGTTACCATTGTCAACTAAAATATTCATGTTATATAACTTATGTTTGAGTGACTTATTAGCGCCTGGCAAAAACCACGTGGACATATATTATGTGTGGACGAGGCGGAAAATTGGTAAGAAATGGAAAAAAAACCGGTCAAAGTCGGACTCGCACCGAGGGTTCCGTAATATGTAATTTTTGTTGATGATTTCTGAAAAAGTGTGCTATTTAGAGACATCGTTTTATTTTTCCTGTAATCTTTACATAAACATCTATCACATAGAATAATTTCAGATTTTTCACTAAGCAATGTTCGGAGATAAGGGGGGGGGGAGGGGAACGGTAATTTTTTTTTATATTTTTCATCAAAAGTCGAAAACTATGCGGCCTGATAAAAAAGAAAAAAATATATTTGAGAATGTACAAACAGCGTTCTTTAATATGATACCCCAAATGCCCTGTTAGCCCCACTTTGAATTTTTAAGAGGGACTCTTCAAGGGACTGAAAGGGGGTCTTAAAAATTGGGTTGTAAAGAAAATTTATATATTTTTATTTCTTTCTTATTTTCAATATAGTTGGGACAAACGTCATCTAAAACTGTTCCAAATTACAAGTTGATAGCTTTAGTAGTTCTTGAGATATCCAGCTGTGACAGACAGACAGACAGAGGGACTGAGTCGCACCATAGGGGTTCCTTTTTACCAAAATGGTAATTGACGTCACATTATGACTTGATCGGCCCATGTACGAGCGCAATTTGACGCAAATCTTCTACGATCTAAATAAAAATCTTAATAAATTCCTGACACTGTTTTGAAAAAACAGTGAAGGAAAACATCGTGAGGAAACCGGCATGTCCTAGAACCAAACATTCGAAGACATGTGACATCTACCAACCCGCACTGGGCCCGCGTGGTGGATTACAGGCCACTCCCTCTCACAGAGAGGAGGCCTGGTGTCCCAGCAGTGGGAACATTATAGGCTGATTATGATTTATTCACTGAGAGGCATCGCTCAGCCTTGTTTGGCATAAGAGTCCTTTATACAGCGAAGGTAGGCACTACGAAAGGATTTTTAAATATTCATCATCTATCTATCTGCCTAGCCTTTTCCCAACTATGTTGGGGTCGGCTTCCAGTCTAACCGGATTCAGCTGAATACCAGTATTTTACATGGAGCGACTGCCTATCTGACCCCCACAACCCAGTTACTGGGTAATACGATACCCCTTGGTAAGACTGGTTGTCAGACTTTCGGGCTTCTGACGACCCGTAACGACTGTCAAAGATCCACGAATAACAGCCGGGACCAACGGCTTAACGTGCTTTCCGAGGCACGGAGGAATCTCGCTATGTAAAGATGGTCACCCATCCACTGACCAACCCCGGCTAGCGTAGCTTAACCTGACGGATCGACCCGTGCGGCTGTTATTACTTAGCCACGAGAAATATTCATGTACGTAAGGATTGAGTCGCCACATTTCGTATCTTAATGAAATTTAATACTTATTTAGTAGTAAGTTTAAAAATTTTGTAGGTTCGATCCTCGATTTTGTAGGTATAATACTTCAAAAGATTTATGAACATAAAGGTGGCACCTCAATCTAAATATTTGGATTGAGTCGCCACGTCAGAACTAGGTACGTCATGGATGAATGTTTATCATTATTTGGTATGATTTAGTAGTAATTGTGTATAGTACCTACTAAAAATCTGAGTCCTGTACTGTTGATATTGAAGAATATACAATACTTTTAATGTGGCTCCTCAATCCATCAATCAATCAATCATAAGAACGTGAATTTCCATGAAATTAATTGGTCAATTTATATTCCACTCCAAAGAACATTTAGTAGTAAGTGTGTTCGAATTTGTAGTATATAGAGAAAGTAGTAAAACTGAGTGAATTTAGTAAATAAACGCATTTTATTTGGCTCCTCAGTCCTGACGTTCTGCAAATAAATAATTGATTGTATCTACCTGAGATCACAACGGAATCAATAACCAGAGACACTAACATTTAGTATAAATGTCTACTAAATACTTATGTACAAATCAACATTGTATATATTCGGTATCTGAAAAAAAAAATACTTTTCGATATTCATTAAGAATTCGCTATTGAGGGTGACCATGTTGTGTGTGTACCTGGGACAAACGGTCAAACTAGGTAAGTCCAACTTCGTTAAGTTAGGGAAGCTACGGAAGATCTTCTCGTCCAAAATATCGCAGTGTCTCGAAACAAAAGTCTTTGACCAGTGTGTGTTGCCAGTTATGATTTACGGCACTAAGACGTAGCGTTTTACAATGGGCCTCATAAGAAAGCTCAAGGTCACCCAAAAGCCAAAGAAGAGGGTTATGCTCGGTGTTTTTCTGCGAGATCGAGTTAAGAATGAGGTCCCTTTTGGGGGGAGCAGTGGACGTCTTTCGGCTGAAATGATGATGATGATGATGTTAAATGAAACCAGGATGACTAGTTTTTGAAATTTATTTTTTTAATAAAATCCCTACTTATTTCTAACAGAATTGTATTATTCACTTCGTAAAGGAGAAAAATAATAAAGTGTTCATCCTAAACGTTCTAAATAATTGCCACTTAAATACTAACTTACCTAATAAATAAACACATTATTACTAATTGTAAAAAACTATTCATACTGCCCATTGATACCTCTGATGTTATGGTAAGCGTTTATAACTACGATTTTGTATCGAAGCGCTTTTGTGTTTTAAAACAAATCACAATTGAAATCAAGATGTGCCAACAAAGATAATTATGCAAATTACGTATAATAACAATGTTACAAAACCGGTCAAGAGCTAGTCGGACTCGCACACCGAGGGTTCCGTTCCGATTTCTGAAAAAGTGTGCTATTTAGAGACATCGTTTTATTTTTCCTGTAATCTTTACACAAACTTCTATCATATAGAATATTTGCAGATTTTTCGCTTCGCAAACTTCGGAGATAAGGGGGGGGGGGAACGGTATTTTTTTTACATTTTTTTTTTAATGTTTGAGAATGTGCAAATAGCGCTCTTTCATATGATACCCAATATACCATAGTAAACCCACTTTGAATTTTTAAGACCCCCTTTCAGTCAATGTTGCAAAAAAAGTATAAATATTTCTATTTCTTTCTTATTTGCAAAATAGTTGGGTAAACATCATCTAAAACTGTTCCTAATTTCAACTTGATAGCATTAGTAGTTCTTGAGATATCCAGCTGTGACAGACAGACAGACAGACAGACTGAGTCACACCATAAGGGTTCCTTTTTTACCATTTTGGTACGGAACCCTAAAAAGGAACTATACCTATACTATATGTTTTAAAAAACAGCACATAATAAGTGGTAGGTCCACTAATCGAATCGCAACCCGCGAAATACAATAATTGAGTAGTCCCGCTGCCCATCTGTGGTCTCCGAGAGCAAATGCGCGAGTTAGGGTCAGCTCACACCGAGACGCGACGCAACGCGACGCTGCGCGCACATTTTAAAAGAGCGACTCAAAATATAACTTTATTTTCTACACGAAAATATACACATTTCATTTTGAGAATTTAGAATACGTTGCACCATGCAGCGCTGCGCCTCGTGATGCCTCGCAGCGTATAGCGATGCATCGCGACACAGCGGTGCTTCGCCGGTACGCGCGTTGTGCAAGAGCGGTGCTGCGCCTCACGAAGCCGCGCGACTACTCTACTACAGTCTCTACTATTTCCGTCCAGACTTCGTGTAGAATTGAAGCAGTTTGGTCGAGTGCTCGAGTGAAATTATAATGATAGACTGGGATCTTGTTATAATCGGACTTCTTGCAGAAGAGGAAGAGGAAGAAGAATACAAAAATAAAATTAAAAAGACGCAGGGCGGGGCGGGAGCACGTGGCGAATGTAGACACGTTCCGCTGCGCCGCGCGGCGTCGGCTTGAAATGGCGGCTGCGAAAATTTTTGCAGCCGCCATCTTGGATTTCCATTTTGACCTCATTATCGTTTTAGGTGTTTTTTTTTACCTCTAGTGTTTTACACCCTTAAAAAATTTCACAAGTTCCATGATGAAACTATGATGATAATGAAGTTTGCTGTGTTGACTGTACAATATAATCCAAAAAAAATAGGCTTGATAGTGTCGTTAATTGGAAACGACACTACTGGTAGTGCGGCTGGTAGTGTCGTTGCCAATAAACGAAAATTTAAGGGATTCCCTCGATTTCCATGGGATCTCCTCATCAGATTCTGATTTGGTGACAGTGGGACCACCTCGAGAGCATAACCTTTCAAACAAAAAAATAATTGTGCAAATCCGACTATACAGGCTGACTTTGAAAACATGCGACAAAATAGATTTTGTTTCTATAAGCCACGAAACGTACATTTTCTTTTTAAATCACGTATTCATGGTCACCCTACAAAAAAAATTCATAAGAAATTAAAGAATAGCTAATAACTTCGTAAATATGTACTTTTTTTTGTATTTTTTTATACCTACATTTTGTAGAAATTTATACAAAATATTGGCGTTTTTTGTTCCAAATTTCGTCACATGATTATGTAGATTAGAGGCAAATCTATTTACCGAAGCATCTGAATTGAGGAGCCACATTAAATATGCTATATCTCCCATTTCTTTCTTTTGTGATTGCCGACTCTTATCCTACAAATCTAATATACTTACTACTAAATGATGTTGAAATTGCGCATTAAATAGAACTACTGCTTCTTTGAAAAATGACCAGTCGTATGTGTATGGTCTGAGGAGCCACACATAATATATTGTAACTTTTTTAATTTTAACACTACCGAGCTCAGATTTTGTCTACTAAATACTCTCAAATACTACTAAATCATACCAAATTATGATAAACATTCATCCATGATGTTCTTAGTTCTGACGTGGCGACTCAGTCCAAACATTTAGATTGAGTTGCCACCTATAAGTTCATATATCTTTTGAAGTATTATACCTACAAAATCGAGGATCAAACCTACAAAATTTTTTAACTTACTACTAAATAAGTATTAAATTTCATTAAGATACGAAATTTGGCGACTCAATCCTTACGGACATAAATATTCATCATCTAAAAGAGGTAATAGGGGATCGAAGTTTGTATAGAACGTGATTTCTGCCGATGGAAAACCCCATCGGGCACATGACTTTAAATTATAACATCGAAGTGTTATTTTATTTATTTAATCAAGGTTCACCAACAGTTGTTACAGATATAAGTAATTGTGTCTTATGTCTAACTGCACAACCAATTACAGGCAAACACCACATGCAAAATGCTTTGTAATTATAAATTTAGTTATAAAGACAGAATTTAGTCAGAAAGTTTAGTTTAAATTCTAGATAATTACTTAAATTAAAATGCCAATACTAATTACGTATTACAAACATCGACATTGAGTCTGCGTGGACGTCAACCAGGTCGCTGCGTTCGTTTATAAGTTTGCACATGCGTGGTGTAGGCGAATTAGCATCAAACACTGTACGGCGAAGAGGTGGAGCTAAGGCTGTTATGGGTTTGCGAGGTGGTCTGCGGGGTACTCTGAAATTGAACTTGCATACCAATTGTGGGCAGTCAATGGTGTTTTTGAGCAGTTTATATGCGAATCTTAAATCCAAGAGCTCCCTTCGAGCTTCCACGGTACTCATTTTGTAGCAGCCTATTTATCATGTAATGAAAAGCTGTTACTCCATAAGATGTGTGTTTGTTTCACGTAGGATTTCACCTTGTATTCACTGGCAGAAAGCATGTAATCACACATATCCGGGAACTATTTGTAGCCGTATTCATGCTGCAAATATTTCCTCCAAACGGTATCTCCTGAACGATCGCTGGAAATTCGAGCAAGCAAGGCAATCATTCGACCCTGCAATGAATCCTATGCTTTGCTGGTACAGTCGACCGCTCGTCCATGTAACCGTTTGATTTTGAGCTGGTCTAGCGTGTACGGAATTTCAATAGAAGAGGTCAGGTTATACTGGTTTTGTTATCGTTGATGGGTACTGCAATGGGGAAAAAATACGATATTACCCGATGCACCGCCAGTTCAGTTGTACAGATGTTCTCACATGACTACAGAGTGTAAGTGTAAACAGTGGCAACCTTTTAAGCGGTCATTGTACTCATCATTATGAACAACTTTTACTATGGAGCCAAACCTGAAATCGCGAAAAAAAATCTGCTGTTCCCTACATTTTGACGAATTATACGAACATAAATGTATTGAACAGCTGATTTTTTTTTTGCGCGATTGTTGTTCATAATGATGAGTACAATGACCCCTTAAAAGGTTGCCACTATTTACACTTACACCAATATATGATCATAACTACACATTATATAATTCAGCACATAATATTTCACAAAGTCGTGTGTGCGACTTCCTTTGTTTTTAGCAACTCATTCAACCGCAAGGCTTAGATGAGATTGTTTTAAACTGCAAAAGACAAATGGTTGAGCATGATAAAATGTAGGGTAAGTTTTGAAAGGTGGTTTTTACGCTTGGAGAAGCAATGTTCAGGTCTTGAAAGGGGCACGGACAAAATTAAATTCGATTGTCAAGGTCACATATTTAGTCAAGCAAATCCCTCAAAGGATTTTTGGGATGTCTTGAAGTTTTAAACTTAATAATCTTGGAACAGACCAACTAAGATACCAAAGAGATAGGCAACTAAGTAAATATATATTAAAAGAATGGTCATTGCCTAGGCGTGTTCCTTTTGCTCAGAACATTGTAAGGCGGATTCAAGGTCGAATCGTTAACGCAAATTCTCTCAAAGCTACAACTATTGGATAAATTTGTGTAGCTTTTTCCTTGTCTTCGGATAATAAGCTCATACGAATACATTCGATGTTTTCTTTTACCCAAGTATGGAAGCAAAAATTTGTACCAAGGAGCAAACGCAAAGCAACTTTCCTTTCGCCTTTCACAAAGATAAACACAGAAGACTGTTTTTCCAAAATTTACATACAACAGATGCGTAACAAGACTTAGAAGTCGGTTGTCAACATTCAGGCCGAGTTATTTGATTTATTAATCTTTTGGGCCGACCCAAAGTTCGGGGAGGCTCAAACTGGAACATCTACCTCAGTCGGGTCGGGCCTAAACAAGTTTGGTTAGTATTTATGTCCACAAATAGTGATGTAAGCTTATGAATGAACATCTGTTAATTGTTACAAGAAAACTAGTCAAAAGTCGTTTACTTATGGTTATAGGTAATGAAAGAAGAAATAAGTAAATAGTATAGGTGAGAATGGTAGAAGGAAACGTGTTGTCGGGCCCCAAGTAACATGGGACAAGGGCGGGAAGCTGATGATAGGTTGGGACTAGGGAATGCAATCTCGTCTCGCCGAGATCCCGATCTCGCGAGATCCCGGCCATATTTTACGAGATTGTATCTCGTCAAATTTCGTACGAGATCTCGCGAGATAACGAGATCGACAAATGCAGCGTGACGACGTGACTTCTACTTTAAACTTCTTTTATTTGATTAATACGATCTCACAACATTTATTTAAGAACTTGTGAAGTTAAGTTTTTGTTTTGTTGTATTTATTTACCGTAAGTAATGTTCCTATTACTCTTAATTATTGAAACTAAAGTAATAATTTACAAAAGACTAAATATAGATAATTATTGTTTTGTTACCAATATTGTAAGAATTTGAATTGATTAGCTACAGTAGGTATAACAATTATAGACATAAACAAATGTTATTAGAGTTAGAGACAAAATAATAAGTAGGTACTCTGTTGATTTTTAAAATAAAACTTACATTATTTTTATAACTAAGCAACGCAGTTTCTATTTAATTACATATCATGTCAATTACTAGTTCTTAAAACAAGCATTTGCATATGTTTTAATTGCGATTGTCCCAATCTCGCGAGATCCCTTAATTTGCGAGATCTCGCGAGACTGGGTTTTGAGTCTCGCGAGATCTCGCTAGGCGGAAATCTTGTACGAGATTGCATTCCCTAGTTGGGACCCCAAGGATTGCCACAATGACCGGTGCTGCACTGGTTTTAAGTATTTTTTTACATTGTTCTCACATGTAGACGCAACTAATATAATGTACCCAGGATGTTGTATAACTTATCTTGATTTAAAAGAGTGTCCGTGGAGTTTCTTGCCCGTTCTTCTCCACAGAGATCTACGTTTTGGAATGGGCAGCTAGCTTCAAATTTCTGACTAACTGACCGACTCTTTGACAATTCAAAAGTGCCTGTAGGTAATTGGTTACAGTTATTCCAAGTTAAAACCTATGAAAATGTATGGTTATTCCTTTGTTATTCCTGATATAACTTTATTCCGTGTTTTATTTGTAAGAGTTTTTTTATTTGTAAACTCAAACTCTAACCGAGTTTGAGTTTTTTGAGTTTGACTGCTGACATTAGTGCAACCGCAATCTTGTCACTGTTATGATCATGACAGTATAAATTAATACTATTCGAAAATACCCCATGTATTCCGAGTTATTTTTGTTTTGTAATTATTTAGAGTTTTCTGCCGGTGGAGCTTCAAAAATTCATATCTTTTTTTGTAAGTAGTGTGTATTTTACAGATTTTTTTTGTGACGTTATTGTTTAGAATATTACTTTCATGTCAAAAAACAAATCTGAAAAATACACACTACAAAAAAAAAATTTTTTTGAAGCTCCACTGGCAGAAAACTCTAAATAGGTAATTACAAAAACAAAAATAACTCGAAAACTACAAATAAACGCGGAACATACATTGGGTATTTTCGAATACCCCCGGGGTATGAGGAACTCAGTTTTTTCTTCTTGACGTATGTATGTATCCGTATCGAGCATCGGGCATATTCCATTGCATGAGGTCTTGGGTGCTATTCCCGAGTCAGGCAGTGTTATTGGGTTTTTCCATCAGGAATTCCTCAGTAGCAGGCCGCAGTCCGTATTTGTGCCCGGATGATGGCAATAGGCTCGCCCCCTATTAATGTGGGTGTACCTACTATAGGTACTACACCTCTGCCTAACCTTTCGGGAATAAGGCGTTATGTTACATGTTGTGTGTCTATCGAACTTCTTGACAGACAAAAATAGTCCGTATAAAACCGAACTAAAGTCATCATTCTTTAGAAGTATACCATTCACTACGTAATGTCCTAATTTCGTTAGTTCGCGTTCAGTCTAGTCATAAATCGGAGTCTCTCTCGGACTGTCTACGTGTACCCGGTCTAGCCCTAATTCGTCAAGGACACGCGTCCATTAAGACCTCCAACGCGTTATTTATGTTTTGTATTAGCGCGCGTCGTATGTTTGTATGGGACTTGAATGGGAGTTGTCAAGGACATGAAAGTGTGTAGTGTTTCTTCTGTTTTGATGTAGGCTTAGTTGGTCTATTTTGAGGTTATTATAGACCTTTAGAGATGCTTACTGTTTTTTAAACAAGGTGAATTTGTATGAATGATTTAAACCCTAAACCAAATTCAATTTCAAATTGTATGCGGTCACTTACGCGAGGTTCTTTCTAATCGAACTTTTTATTTCCTGCGACTTCGTGAAATATCTTGTTCCCCAGACCCCCAACCCGTCGCGTCGCATTGCCTGCCCGCGCTATTACCTACTTCGTTTTCGCTTAGCGTACAAACTTTTCAGCTTTCTTATTTATAGGTGTAAGTGTAAACAGAGTCAAACCCTTAAGGGGTCATTGTGCTCATCTTTATTAACTACTTTTACTATGGGACCAAACCTGAAATCGCGAAAAAAAAACAGCTGTTCCCTACATTTTGACGAATTATGCGAACATAAATGTACTGAACAGCTGATTTTTTTTCGCGATTTCAGGTTTGGTCCCATAGCAAAAGTTGTTCATAATGATGAGTACAATGACCCATTAAAAGGATGACAGTTTACATTCTGTATAGATTTTCGGAAAGATTTCATTTATCCTGGAATACCCTAAAATTCAGTAGATCTCGCGTACACAGGTTTTTCCACGAAACACAACACTGGGTTTTAGGTGACAGCCGGCTACCGAATCGGATACGAGTTATAAAACTGAACAAAACAATGCATTCCGTCCTGTGCTGTCTTTTATTTTATATTCAGCTGACGACACAGCTATGCTTTTATTCCTAGAACGAATGAACACAATCGTATGGAATTATGAGAGGCTTTTTTTAAACTTTTTCTGCGATCCTAAAAAAATCCATCCAGTCCATCCACCAGTGTGGCGATGGCAGTGGCGATGTTTAAGCAAATGAAGACTCCAGGGAAAAAGACGAACTTGTCACTTCTTTGTCGAAACTAATCTGTGAATGCGATTTTTTTGGGAATTTCCGGTACTATACGATAGTAAACAGGGTAAAACTTAAGAGTTCTTGACGTTTAAAAAATCGCATATAGGGAAAAAGTAGCATAAGCAGTTTAAAAAAATGCAATATCTCAAAAACGTTGTTGCTTGACAAGTGCGCCTTTTTCCCTGGGGTCTTCAAATGTAATTCAGGTCGTTCTAGACAGCCGGCTTCGTTACCTTACCACCTGACTGACTGACAAATTTTACTTCTACCCTAGCATGATGACCAGATGCCAGGGTAAAAGTAAAAATTGTCAGTCGTCAACTTCGTAATATGTACGAACATTGAACATGTTATAAAGTAGGTCAGACGCCTATATGTATACGATAACAGAGTGAAGGAAAACAAACGAAAAATTTTAACGCGGTAGTCATTCGTGATTAAGGCATTAGGTAGTAAATTCCTTCACATAAATTCCAAAGAAAAATTAACCCTGACATCTCTTGTCCCCAGAGACCTAAAGTATGAATTTTGCGAATTTTATTACCGACATTCTCTTTGATACATAAATATTGGACGTCTTTTCTCCTCATCAATCCTTATCTGTCAACTCCACCATATTTCTGCAATCATATTGTCATCATACAAAAGCCTTAGGCAGAAATAATAACAATAACGAATAGCATTTTAACAAGCAATCAATAGCAAGGGCGAATCACTTGATGGCCAGGAGTTGTTCGCGTGACGGGTTGTATCAGCAATGCTATTAACACGCTGGGCTTTTTAAATTCTGTGTACTGGTCGATAATTGCTGGTAGAGACTTGATGTCTAGTGCTCCTGTTAATTCGATGAATGGAGGTATAATGGTCTGCCAATTTAATGATGACTGATATGCTTTGAGATACCTACAGTTGATCGAATGGATCTGTTTCGTTGAACTACAAATTCGTATTGACGGAATATGTCAACATGATTTGATACCGACTTTAGAAGTTACGATACGAAGATTCTAAAATTTATGAGACCGGGACGAAAAGTCACTATATGCTTTGAGTTTGAGTATGCTAATATGGATCTACCTAAAGAGATTTGCGATAGCTTTCGTAAAAAATCTTGAAGCAAAACTTCAGGGACGAAGCTCATAATGCCTCAATTTGCCTAGCCTTTTCCCAACTACGTTGGGGTCGGCTTCCAGTCCTTAATCAAATGTAATAATCACATTATGATTCATGGGGTCCAAGAAAGGGGTTAGCTACAAGTATGTTGTTAATATTTGCCTAATTCCAAATACTAATCATGCTGTCACAATTTATATACAAAATAAGTCGACGGCGACACGATAACAGCGAAGTATAATCGCGGCTATCGTGTTGCCATCTATAATTATGTATAGGAATTGTAATTTTGCTAGACGTTCGTGCTAACTGTGGTCTGGGAGGGGAGACTTCAGACTTGTAGCCGACCACTGCATGCATTTACGAAATTTATGGGGAAAATGAGACTGGTAACATTTTGGTGTGCTATGGTTTCGTTGGCAAGTCTGTCCTTTTGTCAAGTCAACGACTGAGCACGGAGACTCCTCGGGAATCGCTGCTATAGGCTGCAACGCTTTCCATCCATACAAACCATGTGAGTCACCGTTTACTCACACTACGACACATGACGTATAGAAACTCACGGCTTTGAATGGCGGTCCATGACAGAAGTTCTGCGCTGAACGCACTTACGACACCATGATTTTTATTAGTGCTGCCGCCTCTAGACGCAGCTGGCGCGATGACTCCGTGTTCTGTGTCAACGTAGCTGTTCTATAACACTCTTGATGATTCTCTTTCTTGAATTCCTATTTTATTATGATATTTGAAAATGTCTTTGACATATCTCGGGACCCTGGGGTCCCGGACCTTTGGAAGGCGTACGAGAGACCGAAGCCAATTTGCAGAGGCCCCTTAAACAGTTTTAAATGTTGAGTAGGCACTTATTAAGATTATTATAAGCCTGTGGGACACCACTGCAGGACAAAGGCCTCCCTTCCCTCTCAATTCTTCAGGAAGGAGTCCAGCCGATCCCGCCATCTCTTTCTGGGCCTGCCGTGTAGTCGTTTCCTGCTATTTGGGATCCACATGCTTACAGCTCCAACACGGGACAAATGTGGACAGCCCAGTTCTACATCAGTCCAAGCAGCTATGAGGCCAGCGTCTGCTATTTGTTTGCGATTTGAAACGAGATTCTTCTTCGAGTTTCTAATGTGGTCTGTGAGTTTGACACTTAGTATACTTCGTTACAAATCCCGTTGGCAGATGCCAAATGCCTAAATTCCTATAGTCAATTTAATACTCATACCAACATCATCAATGACCAATAATACAACAAGCTGTACAGACATATTATTCACATTGAAACTATTGCACGAACTGCTTGCAATACATTATACAGTTCAGCTATGCAAGCAAGACGTGCAAGTTTTAAGAATCACAATAATGTACAAGTTTGTGTTCGGATCCGCTGCAAGTTCACTTAGTTTAGTACAGTAACCCGTTTTCCACCAGTTAACTCTTGAGAGTTGTGGGGAATAATAAGTGGGATTTTTCTTGGATTGCTGTCTGTATTTTGATCAGGTTTGGAGTAGTTCCCATGAGCATCACAGATCAATCTGTTCTGGATTAGGTATACCAGCATCATCATATTCTGCTTAGCTTTTTCCCAACTATGTTGGGGTCGATTTCCATACTAACCGCATGCAGCTGGATAGTATACCAGTATTTTACATGGACGGACTGCTAAGATATCACTTAGACTGACTGACTTTGGTTTAGGTATACCTAATTAAGTAATTGTCGATTCCTTAAGGTTCACTTTATTTATTATTTTTAGCCTGTGGAGTCCCACTGCTGGGCTTCCATTCCACTCCTCTGTCTGGAGCTAGTGTAGACCAATCCTGTATGTAGGCGTCAAGCTCCTCTCGCCATCTTCTCCTGAGTCTGCTTCGATGTCGACGGACATTTTCTGGGAGTTTTTTCATGGTGGTAGATTTGCCCATGACTCGTTCGACATACGGCAAACGTGTCCGGTCCAGTCCCACTTCAGCTTGGCTGCTTTTTGGGTGACGTCAGCGATTTGAATTTTCGACCGCAGCACTGTGTTCCTTACACCGTCCGTTAATCTGACTCCAAGAATGTTGCTCTCCATTGCTTGCTGGCAAACCTCAAGCTGGAACATCTGCTTCGCTTCATCTCTTACATATCTTTACCGTAAGGGTATCAAAACCTGCGCGGTAACTTCACTCATTCATTCAGGCCAAACTGGCGCAGGTTAGCCTGTTCAATTTGACTATTCCATGTCTGGTATGGCTTAACATACAGGCACAAATTAATACAGATGGGACACTCCGCAGTTTAGGTATGAAGCTACAAGACGCGGCGAGCTCAGCTCACTGGGTCAATTCAGTGTGGGCTGCCGCGCACCGGCCGGCTCGCACGTTAGTTCGATACTCACTCACGCGCCGCGTCGTAAAAGAAGACAACCCTAACGAGTCAGAAGGTAGGTATACGAGTTACGCGATAGAAATAGAGGCAACTTGTAGGTGAATATAACTGTAGGTAATAAGCGTCGTGCGACCGACGTGCGTGCGACGATTACACTTTATTGTGTTGTATCAAGAGTCGCTTTTTATTTAAATTATTTTGCGGAGTGTCCCATCCGTATTAATCTGTGATACAGGTTACTTGTGTTTCGACGTAAAAATGTAACAAATTAAGCCACCAAAATAATTTTGTACCGAAATTCAATAGTTTTTGAGTTCGTTAGATTTTTAGTTTTTTTAAGAAAAATACAATACAAAAATAATTTACGGTGCGACTTTACTAGAATTTAAATTATTATCTTAACTGATGCCGTAGCTGATCTTTGTTAAAATTTAAAAGTTGCTAAATGCCTAGAAATTTGGCAAACATTTTATTTTTCGTCATTTATATTTTTCTTAGACAAAAGTTACAATAAAATAGTGAATTTCGGTAGAGCATTTGGTGGCTTAATTTGTTTCTTTTTAACCCTACTACTCTTATGACGTGTTGCAAGAAATACGTCGAATTACAAATAACCGTGTATACAACTGTTCGTTTACCTATTCCAGGATTGAGATACTTCTCACCAAGTATGTGAATCAAACCAAAGCAATAGCCCGTAAAGATTCTTGACTAAGATCCAATAAATGAACAAATTGTTTCGAGAACCTTCCAGAGCCTTCGTTTAAACTTTGTTGAGGTGACGGAGGACCCAGAGGTCAAAGGACAGATCTGACCTAAGTTTAAAATGGAAAAGTTTTTTAAGTTATTTAAGACATTTAATACTTTAAAATTAAACGAGTTATTAGAAGAAAATGTTCGGACGATTTAGGAGTGGTATAAACCTGAAACATTTTGGTCATATGCTCTGGTTGAAGTTTAAAAAACTGGCATAATATCGTCAGTGAAGTTCTGACAGTGCGAACTGCGAAAGTTATTTTTTTACCGTTTGAAGATTTAAATGTCATTGGATCCAGAATAACCGGCCAAGTGCATGTCGGACTACGCACAATGAAGGGTTCCGTAGGTGGGATTAAATTAATTATCCCAAGAACAAACTTAAAATTATAGTTGAAAAACATGTTCTCCCATACATTCCAACAGTAAATGTAAGTTTGTACTCACACTATTGAGAGATTTACCATGTTATTTTAAGACCACAAACTTCTTATAGGTTTTCCTGTAATCTACAAGTATAGACCTATTTTGTTTTTTTTTTTCAAAATTTTAGGCTCAGTAGTTGCGGAGATAAGGGGGGAGGAACGGTCAATTTTCGTCTATTTTCTTAAATAACTTTAAAACGAATTATTTTAAATTATAAAAAAATATATATTTGAGACCCTCATAGTAAGCCCTTTCATTTGATATGTCACACGGTATAGTTTGAAAAAATTTTTTTTAATTTTCTTATTTGCCCCCTAAAAGTGACCCCCATATTCACAACTCGTTCATTTTCTTTAGCCGTACGTGTTTGGGTCACAGAAATCCATATGTGTACCAAATCCATTAGATTCGGAGCAAATTGGCTGTGACAGACGGACAGACAGACAGACAGACACACGAGTGATCCTATAAGGGTTCCGTTTTTCCTTTTGAGGTACGGAACCCTAAAAACAGGCCAAGTGCGAGTCGGACTCGCGCACGACGTTTTCCTTAGGTAACATTATCTATAAAAACGTAAAAAAATCACGTTTGTTGTATGGGAGGAGCCCCCTTAAATATTTATTCTATTCTGTTTTTTAGTATTTGTTGTTATAGCGGCAACAGAAATACATCATCTGTGAAAATTTCTGTCTAACTGTCACGGTTCATGAGAGACAACAGCCTGGTGACAGACAGACGGACAGCGGAGTCTTAGTAATAGGGTCGCGTTTTACCCTTTGGGTACGGACCCCTAAAAAGCTGGTAAATCAAAACAAAGGTTCCGTAGTTCTTTTTCACAAACGAACTATTGTCATAGACAATTGGGAAGCAAAAAGGATGTATTGTCATAAAAGACTTTGCAGAACAAAGATGTGCCGGACGGGCGTGATCGATGGACACCGTGAGGTGCAAGGAGTGTGTAAGCCTATCCAAGTGTATACCTATATGTGATTAGGCCTCCTAGTCCATGCGGCGCTGACGTCCTGCACCTATAGGCTCGGCTATCTGCAACCGATGACCAGTAGCTATGTTCCTGTGAGGGTCCTGAAGGATTATTTCAATGAAACAGCATCTTGATAAGTCTTCAGCGGATTTCAGGAGACGACTGGCGGACTCTTCAGGCAAAGATTGGTACCATGCCGATGGCTACGATTTGCTATTTTTTCTTGTGTGCTTAGGTACCTCAAAACTTTACCTTACTGAGGACCGCGAATCGTCTCCTGATTTTAACTTTATTTTCAACTATTTTTTATTTCAAAAATTTCACAAAATCGCTTATATCTATCTTAAATATTTTATGAAATACAGCATGTGACCTATTGTCAGAATCGTCATTAGACCGCGCATCGATTGAGATATCTGTTATTCCTGTAAGTTTATGTACTGAAAAGATATTACTGTGTAAACACTGAAAATTCGATTATTTTAATAAAAAAATATTTTGCAAGTTAAATTTCTCGAAAACTACTGAAGCTATTTCAATGGTCTTTACAGATATCCCAAGCTGGTCTAATGACCTAGAACAATACAATAGTTTAAATGTCGGCACTATGTTTTTCAGGGCGTGACGCGCCCTGAAAACCTAAAACAATAAAATCTATTAACAAAAGTACGGTTGCAACCTCTATAAACTCGATTAAGTGGGTTCTGTAGTTAAACCAGAGGTCTAATTTTACGCCCAGGCCTAGGTCTTGATCTAGGGTACCTGGGTGCACTAACAACACTATAAAAAACAGCTATATAGCCCACTCAATGGTAGTTTATAGGGATGCGTTCACAGTTTCAACCTCTGTAAACTCAACTAAGTGGGTTTTGTAGATAAACTACAAGTCTAATACTACGCCCAGGTCTAGGTCTTAGTCTAGGGTACCTGGGCGCACTAACAAAACTATAAAAACGGCTATATAGCCCACTCAGTTGCTATTTATAGAGGTTGTACTTACAGTTTTCCTTAGGAAACTTCACTATTTCACTATCACAGAGTTTTAGAACACTTTAGCGTTTTAAATTAACTTTAAATTACACTTTAACGCGTTGAATTTACTTTAAATTCACTAAATAAAACTATATGATCAAATGTCTTTGATTTCACGACTTAGAAACACCGTTTGATTTGCGATCGCACTGACGTGAACTACGACGGTCCCTCGCTACTTGCGCCTATGTGCACAGATAGGGTCTCGTCGCCTACTATGAATTTACGTTAAGTTAAAACAAAATAAAAAACCTATGTATCTATTGTTTGGTGACGCTTCGTCGCGAACAAAAGACTACTTTGCAGTCTGAATTCAGACGACGTAATCACACGCCCGAGGCACTTCCAACTTAGTACAAAGTTATCACTAGTTTATTTTCATGTCAAAGGGCACTTTTCTACAACAGTTTTGTAGTTCCCGACTAGGAAACTTTACATTTTTTTAATATTTTGTAGATTTTACATTTTATTTTGTTTTTCATTTATTTTAAAACAATAAAATACTGTTAATTTAAAAATGAATGACGGTGCACAATTGATAATAATGACATTCTACAAGACTCAATAAAATTGTAAATAGTTGGTTTATTTTCATTTATAGTGTTAATAATGAAAATCGTGCAATATATAATATAAAAATATATAACTATAACGTATAACCAAAAATTAATACTTATTTAGAATATAAATACCACAAAAGCAAATGAAACTATTTTAATGATATAATTTTAAATTAATATTTATTTAACAAAAAGCACCTTCATCCTCTCTCCTATTTAAAATTAACTTTGCTGTGCCCGACAGGGTCCATAATTGATTCGATGTTTAACATACCAACTATGTACAGATTATGGTAGAATGCGAAGTCACCAAAGTCAGCTTTTATCACAAAATTTTGTTTCGAAGATTTTTTTTAACTTTCATTGACTTATGAACTGCGCTAGTGACTCGTCATGTGTTTTTGATTAATCGATGGTAAGTGGATGAATATTCATTAAAGTTATTAGTTAGTTGTTTTAGATAATATTTGCACGAAATAACACCATGTTACGTGAACAAACGACACTTTCATCATATTTTGTTTAAAAATTAATACAACTCTTATAATACGAGTATTGCTTACATTTAAGAGCCATTTCACCAAATTTTAACGAAATTTTAATATTGCAGTTGTATTAAAATAATGCGTTCACGATACGTGAGCTCGGACATCAGGAGGCGGGAAAAAATGCCACAGGTCCTTCCTCGATGGCCGCTTGCGCTGTAATAATCGGTGCCCCTTTTTTTTTTTTTTTTTTTTTTTTTTTTTTTTTTTTTTTTTTTTTTTTTTTTTTTTTTTTTTTTTTTTTTTTTGTATGGCTTCTCACAGTTGACCACGAGGGGTCGAGACTGTTTAACCGGACTTTCCTGTGGCTGCTTTAAGCGAGAGCTTAAAGCCTCCGGCCAGGCTTAAAACTAAGACTTAAAACTAGGGGTTTTGAGCGACTCTGCACGTCGCTGCGGTAAGGGTAGGGAGGTCAGCCAGAGGGTTCAGGCTGGGTCGTGACGCGATAACATCCAAGGTACTACTAGGTACGAGAATGATCGGTGGGCAAGGGGAGTTTAGTGGCGGGTTAGAGGCTACAGGCTCGGCTGCGCTACCGGCTGGCGCAGCCTCGCCGAGTAGAGGGCAAGGGGGTGGTGGGCAATTACGTTTCCGACCTCGACGGCGAGGTCGGAACGTAGATCTTAATTTACGTTTGCGGAGTGTACTGGTGGCCTTATTACTCTCCTGTAGGAGGGTTATAGGGTCATCAGGTTCGGAGAGAACATGTTTAGGACGGCGGGTCCTACTAATCCGGGAGGGAACATAGTTGCCGGATTCGACAACCAAGGGGTTGCGATGTTTCGCGGCGGTTTCAAAGAAACGCACGGAATTGCGTTTCAGAAATTGTCGGATCGTTGGGATTTTGAGGTCAAGGTGGAGGTTTTCGTTCCGAACGAACCAGGGGGCACCCGTTATCTTTCGGAGAAAACGGTTTTGCAGTGTCTGCATTCTATGTATGTGATGGGGCTTGGCGTGAGCAAATACCGAGCCCGCATAGGTCATGATGGGCCGAATGACGGCTGTATAAATGCGCAACTTGCACTTAAGTGACAATTTGCTACGTGCATTCAGAACGGAATGGAGTCTACCGAGGGCAAAAGCGGCCCGTGAACGAGCGAGCTTTATGTGCTCGGAGAAGTTTAGGTGCTCATCGAGCGTGACACCGAGATATTTGGCTCGCTTCTCCCAAGGGATCGGCTTGTCAAACATCATGATTGGTCGGGGTAAAGGACGTGTGTGGTACGGTTTCAGAAAGAGAACCGCTTGACTTTTATCCGGGTTGACTTCGATTCTCCACCTACGAAACCACCAGGCGAGGTTATCGACTGAGGTTTGGAGAGTACGAGATATCGCGTCTGGGCTTTTTCCCGTGTAGTAGATGGCCGTATCGTCTGCGAACAGAGCCAACTGAGCCTTTCTACTTTTCGGGATATCGCTGGTAAATAGAGTAAAGATAAGGGGTGAAATTACAGAGCCCTGAGGTACGCCTGCGCGGATAGGGTGGGGAGAAGATAGCGCTCCTTCGATACGGTATCGAAAGGTGCGGTTTGACAAAAAGTCACGTAAAATGAGCACGAGACGGTCTGGCACTCCGAGTTTGTAAAGCTTATAAATTAAGCCGTTGTGCCAGACTTTGTCAAAAGCTTTCGCTATATCGAAAAATACCGCTCCCGTCAACGAACCGCGCTGAAAACCAACGCCTATGTGTTCGATGATGCGGTGAACCTGATGTACACAAGAATGTTGGGTACGGAACCCGAACTGTTCGTTAGGAATGAGGCCCTTTGTCTCGGCATAGTCTCTGAGGCGCTTATAAATAAGTCTCTCATAGACTTTGCCGAGGACACTGAGCAGGCTAATGGGGCGGTAGCTAGAGGGCTCGCTCTTGGGCTTACCGGGCTTATTTATACCGATAACGGTGGCCTGTTTCCAGGCTTGCGGAAATATGTTATTGCTCAAGGCACCATTGAAGATGATGGTCAAGAGCATTATTAAACGGGCAGGGAACAGTTGGACCACCCTATTGGTGATACCATCTGAGCCAGGGGCTTTGCGGGGTCTCAGACCCTTGATTATCTCATGCACCTCATCCGGAGTGACGTGGGGCAGGGGACAATCAGGGTCTTCGACGGGAGGAAGGGAGGCTCTACGTTCGACTTCTGCGTCGACCTCAGAGAGGTGAGCTTGGTCAACCGGTAGAGAGCTGGGTGTGCATTGCGCCTCGAGGCTGTCGGCAAGGCATTCCGCCTTGTCGACATCCTCGAAGGCAATGGTTTTGTCAGGGCGGACTAAGGGTGGCATAGAAGCTATCCCCGGGGATCTAAGTCTCCTCTGGAGATCCCAGAAGGCAAGGTGGTTTGGCTCTAGTTCGCTCAGCATCTTATCCCAGCCGGCGTTACGCAGTTCCTCCATACGTGTCCTTACAGACTTCTGTAAGTAACGCATGTGGACTTTGTTCGCGCGACAGGGAAAGTTGCTGTAGGCACGGACCGCCGCGTTCTTCTCAGTCAGCAGCTCACGTACATCGTCCGGCAACTTCCAGCGACGGTCTTCCGCCACTGGAATTTCCCTTGAACAATCGTTCAGGACAGATTGTACGTGTTCTGTGAGTGAGTCGATCGCGGCCGTCGTGTCAGCGATAGAGTCAAAATGATCGGGTATAGCGTCTAAGTGAGGGGAAGAGGAGGATTTCAGGCAATCGCTTACTTTCGTCCAATCCGTCACTTTTTGGGTGCGAGGTGGTTCTGAGGGGTCACGGAGCCCTAAACGGGGGACTAGACTTACGACAACCGGTCGATGGTCAGAGTCCAGTTCATGTATCGCTTCTATAGAGTCCAACCGAAGGTTGATATTCTTTAGAAGCGCTACATCAAGTACGTCAGGGGTATGGTTATGGTCGTGGGGAAAATGTGTGGGAGTCATTGGAGCAATGACGTGTCTACCTCTGGTAGTGGTCAAGGAGCTATTCCAGGCGGTATGCTTGGCGTTGAGATCGCCCGCTATAATGACGGAGTCACTCAAGCCGCATAAGATATTAAAGTCGTCAGATAAATTCTGGTAATTCTCTGGGATGGTACGGGGTGGAATGTAAGCCGATACTAAAGTGATCGGCTGGTGGCCTGTCATGCCAAGGCGGCAGACAGACACTTCCAAACGTGAGAGAGGAGGAGGGTCAATGGGGATGCAATAAAGGGTGGATTTATAGTAGATTAGGGTACCACCCGCGTGGCATCGCGTCCTATCATTGCGCACTATACGGTAGTTGGCAATTGATGGGTTACGGTGGTTGGGTTTTAGAAAGGTCTCCTGTACAAGGAGGATATCTAACTGGTGGTCGCGAAGGAAAGTGCAGATTTCGTCGCGTTGGTTTTTAATGCCATTGGCATTGAAAAAACCTAGTTTAAGGGATCGGGGTTTGGTTCTCGCAATAATTTGTCTATCCATTATTGGTTAGATTTATTGGAGAAGGAGACCAGGGCTTGCGTGATCTCCGGGTAGGCATTATAAATGTCGTGAATTTTGCGCAAGTCGCCAGCGCTTCTGGCGACGACTAGCTCGTTAGCCATTTGCATCGCACGGGGCGACATAAATGTTAGGAACGTACCGGTAATGATATTGAACGGGTCAATAGTGTTGTTGCCGGCCCCAATAGTGTTCGGGGACGCGGTAACGGTAACATTAGCGGTAGTGGCGGCTGCGTTTTTAGGCGCGGCCGCGAGTTTAGTGGGTTGGGTAAGGGGTGGCTTTGGGATGCTATGATCCACGAGAGCCGGCATGGGTAAAAGAGGAGGTTGCGAGGACCTCAAAGCAGGGAAAGCCTGCTGGTGGAGGCCTGCGAACCAAGGGTTCGGTCTTTGGGGACTAAGCCGCGGGGGCATGTCGGGTACCTTAAAAGAGTAAGGGCATTCTCTTTGCTGACGAACGTCCGAACGTTTGTTCAGCTTAGAGGAATTATTATTTTTTGGGGCTTTAGGGCAGCCACGGTAATTAGCTGGGTGACCAGCTTCACCGCAGAGCACACAGCTCGGAAGCTCGGTGCACAAGGTGCGGTCTTTTGGCCGAGAGCACTCAGAAGTGCCATGGTCACCCAGGCACTTGACGCATCTGGGTCTCGCATGGCAGTTCCTTTGAGAATGCCCGTAAAGCTGGCAGCGGTGGCACTGGCCAATGAGGCCATTTTTACGGGGCTTCTCTATCTCAAAGCCTACCAAGTTGCATATCGATTTGATTTTAAAAATCGGATGGTACCCCTCAGAGGGGGGGCAGACTACGAGGACCATATCGTAAGCTTCCCCTCCCCTGGAGCGGTGCATCCGATGAACCTCGTCTACAGGAATCTGTTGCGACTCAAGGTCGGCTTTGATTTCCTGAGTCGGAATTTCTTTAGGGATCCTACGGATCACCACGCGAGTCTGGCGATCCTCGGGTAGAGAGTATGTGTGGAAAGACACAACTCTCGATTTTAAAAGTTTGGTAAGTTCCCTGTAGTCTTTCGACGTCGGTACTGATACCTTAATACCCTGTTGGGTAGAGCGGGCGCTGGTGAAACCGATCCCGAGACCGGTACACCACTTAGAGACGTCGGTCCACTTTGCCTTGTCTTGAATATAGACGGGAGGCGTGGCGGGCGACTTAAAAGGGGCAATGGGGGTATCCTGCAAGGAGGATGATTTAGAGGGGGCATCCTGCAAGGAGGATGGAATGGTAAGGGCGGGTGGGGCCAAGGGCAGGTCAGAGGGTTTAGGTGGAGGAGCGGGAGAGTCAGAGTTCTTTCCCTTCTTCGCCTTGGTTTTCGCGGCTTTCGTCGCCTTCCTTTTCTTATTCTTCCGACCCTCGACGACCTGAAAGCCGTCGTCGTCGTCGGAAGAAGAAGAAGCGGAAGGGGACGAAAGAACGGGCTGGGCAGAGTGCTCGGCTTCGATATCGGAAGAGTCAGGAGAGGTTTGGCCTTCAGTGTCCATGGACACTGTCGGGCAGTCTACGTAATGGACCGTAGGTAAGGATTGGGTGGGCTCGAGAGCATCGCTAAAAGTAGCGATGTCTGAGGCAGGGGCATGCTGAGACTCAGCGAGTTTAGCCGCGATTTTCGCGCGAAAATCGGGGCTTTTGAGTAGCGCTTCAATGAAGGAGTCTGGATCCTTAAGGATATCCTTAAGGTACAGCTCCTTCGCTGATGCGGACGCGGACATCCTAGAGGACGAGCATATACAAAAACCTATAAACCCTAACACCTATCTCCCCGGGTGGGATTGCCCGGGGGCCCTAACCCTCCCTGTCGGGTGATGACAGGGAGGTGTGTACCTATCGTGAACGACCTACGCTTGAGTCATCCGTGCCAGTATTAATGTGCAACGGGGCCCTGACTAAGAACTAGCGCGAAGGGTGTAGACACACCCTAAAGACACTAGGTGCAAGCTGTGGAAGCAAAACTGTCATCCAGTGCCGACTAGGAGACCCCCCAAGGCCGGTTAACACTGGGACCCGTCCAGCTGACTGCCTCTCCCTGAAGGGGTTCGGCGGGTGTGTTGGGTCTACACCCCACTCGGATTCGTTGGCACCGTGAGGTTTCCTCCGAGGACCACGAAACAGTGGATTTTACCCAGAGGGGGCCAAAAGGAGCGCGAAAGACGTTTAGTCCGAGAGAGAAATATTTTGCCTTGATAAAGGCACTTGGTCTGATCGTATGTCGAAATAATTAATTAAATAAATAATTAATTATTCGACGATCGGGAGTAGTCGGGTGACTACGAGGACGCCACGAAGAGCAGCGCAGCGAAGGGAGACTCTGGACAGCGAGCGCAGCGGGAGCAGCGAGAGCGCACAACCGCACGCGTCGAGTGCCGAGCGTCGTATCTAATCGGTGCCCGCTTATGCAACGTAATTTATTCTAATTTAGAGTGATGTTAATAACGTTATTATGTCTAAATAAATTAAGGGATTTTAACAAAACTTTAGAATAAGTTTTGTTAAAGAACATAGTTTATTTTGACATATTTTTAAAAATTTAATTACGCGTTATTCAAACCAAAAAATCGCGATTAAATGGCGGTATAAAACGTAAAAATTGCCCCGAGACTTTATTTTTTTATTAATTAATGTTATTAATAATCGATATTCTAGTACATTAAAAGTCAACAAAATTATATGTCTGATGCTTTATGTATTTTTAAAAGTAAAATTTATTAATATTAATGATAGATTTACGAGTCTGAAATTGACTCTGCGATGATTTTTCTGCAAACTAGTTGTGGGAGATTAATCGCCACAAAGTAAACAAATAAGTTTTTGTAAATGTGTTACATTAACATTCAATACGAAAGATTGGTCTTTCTTTTAAATGTATTCAACAATGTCAGAGTTTTACCTAAGATGGTAAATTAGGCGACTAAAATCTTAGATATTCGCCCGAAAACGTGAAATGGCTCTTAATAGTATGGTCTGTTTAATCATGAATTCAAATAATTTTACTATATGTACCTAGAGCCAATAGAAACGTCAGTAGATCAGTTTCTGAGAGAGCGACGTCATAAACATGTGCGCACCGCGAGATTCGCTTGATGCATGACGTCAAAAGTGACTGATGCTTGAGCGGCAGCCAACAGATATTGTAAAGAACATTAATATTAGTCAAGCAACTGCACTGGTCCGATTTTTGAGAATATTCTCTCTCCTCCAAGAATACTTTATTAATACAGCGCCCCTTCCCCTTCACTAATGAATGTAGCTTCACTCTCATTGCGCTGCACATCAAAAGCGTCTCAGTGTCGGCCATCTTACTTCAATTCAAATGTAATTTTCTGTGCTGCTAAGGGATCATCAAGGGGCCATCTTTATTTATGTCAGTGTGTCTTTAGAGCTGGGTAATATTATGTAAGATGCAGTAGCAGTCTCTTCTGAGAACGGCTTACCTCACACCGTAAAGAGCGGTGTTTTGGAACCCACGATTGCTACCGAAGTGTGCCCACAGTAGCGTTGTTGGAACTACGATTAATACTATATTCTGACACACTATGTGCGGCTTCTTGGCGCTGTTGTCGTCGGAATTATTAGTTGA
This sequence comes from Cosmia trapezina, assembly GCA_905163495.3. NCBI lineage: Eukaryota > Metazoa > Arthropoda > Insecta > Lepidoptera > Noctuidae > Cosmia > Cosmia trapezina. Next base: position 24,798,050 of record LR991027.1, read on the forward strand.
GACAATAAAAATGTAAACTGCGTATGCGATTTAGTATAGACTAGAGGACCTACGCGTTTTAGTATTTTTAGGGTTCCGTACTAAAATGGTAAAAAAGGAACCCTTATGGTGTCACTCAGTCTGTCTGTCTGTCTGTCTGTCACAGCTGGATATCTCAAGAACTACTAGTGCTATCAACTTGAAATTTAGAATAGTTTTAGATGACGTTGACCCAACTATTTTGCAAATAAGAAAGAAATTAAAATATTTATATTTTTTTTTTGCAACTGGGCCTGAGGGGGGGTCTTAAAAAATCAAAGTGGGGCTACTAGGGCATGTGGGGTATCATATGAAAGAGCGCTATTTGCACATTCTCAAACATTTTTTTCCTTTTTTTAGGCTGCATAGTTTTCGACTTCTGATGAAAAATGTAAAAAAAATACCGTTCCCCCCCTTATCTCCGAAGTTTGCTAAGAGAAAAATCAGAAATTATTCAATGTGATAGAAGTTTATGTAAAGATTACAGGAAAAATAAAAAGATGTCTCTAAATTATCTTACTGGGTGGATGAATTTAGGCTACATATTACTTTTTTTTTGTTTTACGTAGTTTTATTTAATTTAGATTGTTTTAGTTTGTTTTAATTTTGTTTTAAATTACTTATTTTAACTTGCTCTTTTAGTTCTATTTTTTTTTTGTTTTGATTTTGTAAGTTACAACGTTTTTTGTGCATGCAGTGTTTACCTGTAAGTGATTGTTACACTTTATCTGTTTTGTTGCTTCCGTTAATTTGCTTGTACCAGTGTATATAATTGTTGGTAAACCAAATAAATAAATAAATAAATAAATAGCACACTTTTTCAGAAATCGGAACGGAACCCTCGGTGCGTGAGTCCGACTCGCTCTTGACCGGATTTTTTCTAATGTTACGATCAGCATCGCTGTCAATCGGAAAAGTACCCAAAAAGCTGATAGAATAGCCACGTTGTAATGAAAAAAAAAACTTAGAATATTGAATTTGTGAAGAGAATCCAGGATCATCATCTCTTCAGGATACATTTTCGACTTCTGAATTATCGTTATTGCTGATTGACAATGTGACATCTCTGAAAATCTTAACAGTTCCATCATTATACAGGGTGTAAGTGTAAACAGTGGCAATATTTTAAGGGGTCATTGTACTAAAATGTAGGGAACAGCTGATTTTTTTTCGCGATTTCAGGTTTGGCCCCATAGTAAATTTCTAGAAGTTGTAACATTTGTCAAAAAAATGTAATGTTATTTATAAAACTGTCTGAAAATATGAACCAACATTACTGAATTTCTAAATACTTAATTTATAATTTTTCTAAATTTAATTTATAAAATAGATAATATACCAAACTGTACGCCGCTGACACCGCTGGCAAAACAGAGTCAAATGAATTGATAATAACACCAAATGTATGTACCTGTGTTCAACAAATAAATATTCATTCATTCATTTGTCTAGACTCTAGACGGATAGATATCCGGAGATATGCCTTCATTGCGGAATAATAAGGAGTCCTAGTGCCGCCGCTTATCTCCCACCCAAATAATCACAACATTAACAAATAGTGTACTTACGACACACACTTAAAATTTGAACACGCACATTAAGAAGAAAGCAGCTACACTAAATCAATTTCTAATAGCACACATACATAGAATGGGCGGGGCATTCACTTGTAAACATTTGCTATTCGCGAACATTCAATGCACACGCAAGCAATTAGGGAGTCAAAAGCGATGGTCGATAATTTTTATCGATATTTAATTTTAAAACATTCTTGTATTAAAATAACTTAGTTTAATTTTCTTAATATTTTATTACCGGTTAAAGGTAACGTTTTCTGTTAAATATAATTCTGTATATTTATATAATAATATATTACTTAATATTTAACCATCGCAGTCTTCAATATTAATTCACTCGATCAATAATATTTCGCAATATTATTAATCGTCTAGGGCCCACCTTACGAAATCGCCAAATAGCCGGATTTTTTAAAATAATAATTGAATATTTTTGCATATCGAACATAAATTATTGTAATTTTTTGACCAAAAATAAATAATTGGATGAAATATAATATGTATTTATCTTAATACTTAACATAATTGTACTATAAATTAAAAACTTCATTTGTCAAAATCTTTTAGGCATAATATTAATTTAAGTTTTTACACTTCACGTGTAACTGTATTGAAATAACAATGTCTTAATTTGGTTCAAACCTCTTTTACTATGCATGTAATACGAGAATATCCATTGAGTTCTGTAAAAAAATATTTAACTGCAATAATACGCATATCGATAAAATCAGCCGCACGCACTCGATTGCTCCTCCCTAAATCCAAAACGCTCGTTGCGTTCGGGAAGATTCGGGCACTCTCGGGCTAGTTCGTGTCGCTCCGGACGAAAGTTAGTAAAACATTTAAAAATTGATTTAAAATATAAAACAGTGACTTAATTGTTTACTTACCGGTGGTAGGACACGCCATTTGTCTTCAGGTTGATGGTGTTTGACCTATTTTTACAAATAATTACAGCACAACTGGGCATTTTGGTTTTTTACGCATCAATACGCACTGTACGCAGTTGCAAAGCGACTGAATGAAGCGTACAGCCGCCGTTCGAACATAAGACCAATTTTATAATATCGAGGCGCCACGTGCCACGCCCCCAAGGCATATCCCTCGATATCCGTGCTCTAGACCCTCCGTACTTTAGTTTATCTACTCCCATTTTCTTATACATATGTAATTACTACTTTTCCTAACTCAAACACTACTTTTAAGACCAGTAGAAGTCCAAGATCTATTTAGTATGGTAGAAATTAACTTGCTTGAGAATCTAATAAGGTGGCACATGGTTCCCACCAGCGTAACTATGCCAATATAACCCCTACATCTTCTGCATAAGGTCTATAATTGAGTAAATTGGGTACTATTAAGCATGCACCCCAAAAATGAGGGTAACGACTGAAGTTTCCAATGAAGGTAATTGGGGGAAGTTCGTGTGAGGAACTCGCATTTATCTTCAAGTAAGCGTTAGTTTTATTAGAGGCTGGCTATTCCTCCTTGGAACATCGTGATTCACTGGAATTGAAGATGAGCAGAGTTGTTTCTGAAGAGTTTTTAGGGTTCCGTATCACAAAAGGGAAAAAACCGGTCAAGAGCGAGTCGGACTCGCGCACCGAGGGTTCCGTACCATCATTTATATGTAATTTTTGTTGATGATCTCTGAAAAACTGTGCTATTTAAAGACATCATTTTATTTTTCCTGTAATCTTTACATAAACTTCTATCACATAGAATAATTTCAGATTTTTCGCTATGCAAACCAGGGACTTGAAAACGAAATGAATTTCGTTCCGTTATCATTAATGTTATCATATAACGTTCCAAAATTTGTAACGATACTAAAACTTAAAAATACCAATAACGTTACAAGAAAGAAACGTTAAAGAATATCATTTTCGTAGAACAAAATTTTAAGTAACGTTACAGGTATCAGTAACATTAAGCTTATCCGCTTGTAATAACGTTACAGGTGAAACGTTACAGATTCATTTGTAACGTTATTCTTAAGAACTTTTCTCGCTGACTACCGCTCCGTCGTCGCCTGGTAGCCTCGGCACAAGCCACCACTGTATTCGTTCGAGAGTGCGCATCTTTTCCCGACATTTCGTATGCGTGGCCGCACCGCACACAGCATGGTCATGAAGCTGGCAAGGTTGCGTATCGAAATGAATGAATAACGTTATTATATCGTTATACTAATAACGATATATTGATAATATTGTTAGTGAACACTTTAAGATTTCGTTCCGTTTGTCAGTATCGTTATAGCCAAGGTATTAATTTTGTTACGATCCTGGTGGAACGGTACAAATTATCGGTACTGGAACTACGCGTAACGTTATTTTGAGTAACGTTTCAAGTCCCTGATGCAAACTTCCTAATCTCCGAAGTTTGCATAGGGAACGGTATTTTTTTTACATTTTTCATCAAAAGTCGAAAACTATGCGGGCTAAAAAAAAGAAAAAATATGTTTGAAAATGTGCAAACAGCGCTCTTTCATATGATACCCCACATGCCCTAGTAGCCCCACTTTGAATTTTTAAAGCCCCCTTTCAGTCCCTGTTGCAAAAAAAATATAAATATTTTAATTTCTTTCTTATTTGCAAAATAGTTGGGTAAACGTCATCTAAAACTATTCTAAATTTCAAGTTGACAGCATTAGTAGTTCTCGAGATATCCAGCTGTGACAGACAGACAGACAGACAGAAAGACAGACAGACAGACAGACTGAGTCACACCATAAGGGTTCCTTTTTTACCATTTTGGTACGGAACCCTAAAAACATAACCCTGTCTTTTCCTTGGCGCAATCGGGTAAAAATAATCTCAAAGAATGGTTTACTAACATAATAGCTTAGTCCAAAAATGTCATAAACAGGTAAAGACAAGAATCCAAGCTTCTATTGTAAACCTGGAGTTCTACTAACACTCAAAGAGAAATAGCGTCATGAAGTTTATAATGGAATACCAGCTCTTGAAATTGGAGTGCATCTGCTTTTGACATAACTTAAATCCATTTTAAAGTTCATTGTCCTCGAAATCTCTTAGGCAGCTCGCACTAGGCGGCATAAATGCTACGACTATTCCCAAGAGTATCTCATATTCATTTTACAGCGATCAAGATAAACAAACTCAAAGCATTTAATTCAATTAAACCATTTACAAGCACTTTTGAACTGCCAAGGAGTCGGTCAATCAGAAAGTCTTAAGTTTTGAGTTGAGCTGCATGATTACTGATAAATGCGTGCACTGACTGGACAGGTCCACTCAATCTGTGTGGTTCTTTCCTCAAAAGACCATTTCAGACTGCAATCTACATGGTCTTCACATGATCTAACCAAGATTATGTCTGCACTTTAAAAGAGACTGTGACCTCTGAGTTTGTTTCGGCGTTTCTTCTCAGAGTAGTCAGTTAGGAAATGTCGACCTCAATCTAGTTTTAGAAAAAATATATGATTGACGTGTAAAAGCGTCTGTACAAACCTACTTACAGAAATAAATAATTTATCATTTAAAGATGAAGCTAGTTGTCCATTCCAAAGCGTAGTTGGTCCCTAAGGAGAAGAAAGGGCAAGAAGCTCCATGGACACTCTTTTAAATCAAAATATTGTTAACAAATATTGCCTTTCAACTATGAATGTTTGTCAAGATGTTTGTTACTCCTTACCGCATGTTTTGATGAAATCTCGCACAGATTTGTATTTAATTAATACTTAAGGTACTTTCCATCCGGATTAAAGAAGTGGTTTTCCTAGGATGCAAGAGAAATTGTTGGGAACAGTTACGTACTAGAATTATAAAATGAAACACTTTGCATTAAGGTGACGATAAGGGACTGAATGATTTTAAACTGAAGATCTCGTCTAAACGAGTAGTGTTAATGATTTGAAAAAAATATATGTTAAATTAGAGCATTTTCTTAATATCTTAATATGTGAAAATGCGGATACAAAACTGAGAATCACGCAAAAACTATCAACCGTATTTTTATGAAACCTTCACCATTTTAAAGACAATTTCATTATTTATTTTTTAGTACACGTGTTTTTATATAAATAATAAATTAATACTAGCTTGCCGGGGTTGGTCAGTGGATGGGTGACCATCTTTACATACCGAGACTCCTCCGTGCCTCGGAAAGCACGTTAAGCCGTTGGTCCCGGTTGTCATTCGTGGATCTTTGACAGTCGTTACGGGTCGTCAGAAGCCCGAAAGTCTGACAACCAGTCTTACCAAGGGGTATCGTATTACCCAGTTACTGGGTTGTGGAGGTCAGACAGGCAGTCGCTCCATGTAAAATACTGGTATTCAGCTGCATCCGGTTAGACTGGAAGCCGACCCCAACATAGTTGGGAAAAGGCTAGGCAGATATAGTAGTTCTTTGTGAAGGAGCTCGATCGCGGATGCAATTCATACTACTTCAAGGTTTTAAATGACTATCACGCCTGTAGGTAATCCCTGAAGGGTTAGGCAGAGGAGTACCGTTCTTCCCAAATGGAGGGTTTCGCCATAGAAAAAAAGGGGAACCTAGCAGGAATAAATTAATAATGCGTGTAATTTAGGACAGCGCTCCTTGATGTGCGAGTCCTATTAATGGCTGGACGTACGACGCGTTGCGTGAGCTCAGCACAGAATACGCAAGCTAACCATTCAAGGCCGTTGGCATATTATGTATTATCTACGTCATAACTTTCTAAATGAACAGCAGAAGTAAGCTTTTCCTGCAGCCGCAGATTTTCGACATAGTGCGTTACATTTCGAAATGGTACTAATTTGACAAAGAGGAGAACAATGTTTTGTCTAACGTTTATGCAAAGACATGAAAATTTCATCTGTATATATACTATATTGCTTAGTGCCTCCGTCTGGGTTAGGGAATCTATTTTTTTGCTAGACAAATATTTTCACACGTTTATGTACTTATTATCAAAACAGTTATAATTATGTCTAGAAGCTTAGTAGAGATTTTTTTTTTGCTATATTTTGATGTGATCGCATATATGTATATGTAGATTTATTTTATTTATAACAGACGACACGTATAATATTTTTTTTAATGCGCATAACGTTTTATAGAGTTCTCGGGTATGAAAGATTCTTGTTGTATACCTCGAAGTTGGGCCCATGTAAAATTTATTAACTTTGTTTGGGTAGTTTTTGAGATAGCTTCAGTATTTTTTTGCTACTTTTTATGTCGATGATGTTCTCAATTCTTTTGCAGGTGAATTTGTGTCGGGTAGTACCACAGCAAAAAAAAAAAAATTGTAGCCAGTTGTTAACTCACCGAATTTGATAGCAGTAAAAAAAAATGTTTATTGAAGAAAAGCCAATGTAGGTATTCACTAAAACAATGTTATATTTATAACTAGTGCAATGAGGGAAGGGGAACCATGGAATTAGTATGTACTCGTACTATTAAGTACAGAGGATGCTTTCTATAACATGAGGCTTATAACTTTGGGTGCCTACCAAAGACATTTGTAATTTATCAAAGGTGCCTACATATGTATTATGTGGGACCACAGATAATATAATACTACGTAGTGGAACGTAACATGAACATTCTTTAAAAAATTATTAACTTTTTCAAAAATTTACTTATTATTCATATTTTAACTTTGCTAACTTAGTTGTTAACTTTATTGTACATGTTATGGTGCTCCTATTAAGTGAAGGATTACACCTAATTAAGGATGATGCGCCAGGGTAGCCCGCGAAATTCAAAATTTCTTACGTTTTTTGCAATTTGTAGGTCAGTGTGAGCTTGTATGTTGATTAAAATATGATTCGCGGCCATAGCTAATATGGCTTTACAGAATTATAATCATTAGAATCAGCAATACAACTCCATAAGTTAGCATTTACCTCAAATCTAGCGATTTCATGAAATCATGAGGTTTCAGGTAAATGCTGACTTACGGAGTTGTATTGTTGATTCTAATGATTATAATTGTGTAAAGCCATATTAGCTACGGCAGCGAATCATATTTTAATCAGCGTACAAGCTCACACTGACCTACAAATTGCAAAAAACGTAAGAAATTTTGAATTTCGCGGGCTACCCTGGCGCTTTCGCCTTAAGTACCTGATAGGTATATAGCCTTTGTTTTTGTGTCATGTAACATGTTTTATTGGAGATCCTAAATCAGTCACACTTATATTACAAAGGCGAAAGTTTGTGTATGTGTGTGTGTGTGTGTGTTGGTATGTTTGTTACTTCTTCACGCTCAAACGGCTGGACCAATTTTGATAAAATTTGGTATGGAGGTAGCTGATACCCTAGATTTACACATAGGATTTATACATACTTTTTATCCTGGTCTACCCGGGTGAAACCGCGGGATGCAGCTAGTTTCACATAATTTGTACCCATCATAGCATTACTGGTCAAATGTAAGTGCACTATCTATAATACACGCCTTTTTTTTTGAGGATAGGAAATCATCAAATAACTTCTCCCGCTCTGGGTGGAGCGGAAGGGCGTGTCAGACTTTTACTGACTAAAACCCACCCGTGTTCCTTCAGTTGCCTATTACTTACTTAAACACTAGCTTTGAAATAATATAAAATGATCACTAGAATAGCATAAAAATGTTATTAAAATCTCGATTATGACTGTAAAAATGTGCTTGGTCCATCCCTAGCTAGGTGGAATGATACTGACAGCTCACTCCACGCTCACTTCACTTAAGGCGGGGTGAAAGCAAGCGCCGTAGGTATTAAATGCTTACCGCAGCCCCCGCAAGGAGTAGCGATACGTAATAAATTACGATGCGCGGGAAACGCGCGCCAAGCGCACCGCTCATGAGTTCATGAACTCGAGTAGGTACTATGTTGCGTCACAGAATAGAGCAATGCAGTAGATAAACTTGAACTGATTAGTATACAAGTTTATTTTGTTTTATTTTTCTAGTAAGTATTTTTTAAAGTTTTAGACAGATTAGGTATGCATTGTAAACTTGAACAGTTAAAATAAATAAAAATAACTACTTATACATATTTATTTTCGTGAATAAGGTGGATTTAAAATCTGACTGACACGAAGACCTTTACCCGTACGATTCAAAACTACGCGCCGCGCACCATTTTACTTTACGAAGGTGTCGCATGGCGTGGGGAATAGTAGTTTCTGTCATTCCCCACGATACCACACCAGTGGTATCGTTTTCAGTGGTGTCGCTGTCGTGGGGAATGACAGAAACTACTATTCCCCACGCCATGCGACACCACCGACTGTATTGTGCTGTTAGTGATGTCCAGCTACATAACAATGATGTGTTACATAACAATTTAGACCTTAGTGACATTCATGTTTTTTTGTTAAATTTAGCTTCCAGACCATTTACCAAGTATCTTGGACCAAAAAAACAAATGGTTTGTAAAATGTCTATAAGGTCGAAATTAGCTTGACACCCTAGAAATGATGTGCATAATAATCTAGACACTTTCTGAGGTGTCAAGCGAATTTAGACCTTATTGACATTCATGTTTTTTTGTTAAATTCAGCTTCCAGATCATTTACCAAGTATCTTGGGCCAAAAAAACAAAGGGTTTGTAAAATATCAATAAGGTCGAAATTAGCTTGACAACCTAAAAATGATGTGCATAATAATCTAGACACTTTCTGAGGTGTCAAGCGAATTTAGACCTTATTGACATTCATGTTTTTTTGTTAAATTCAGCTTCCAGATCATTTACCGAGTATTCTGGACCAAAAAAACAAAGGGTTTGTAAAATGTCAATAAGGTCGAAATTAGCTTGAGACCTTTATCGTTTTCAGCGAACTTAAATACCACGAAATGACCGTTCATTCCCCACGACACCACTGGTGGTGTCGTCAGGAATGACAGAAACTAGTATTCCCCACGACACCAATGACTGCATTGTGAGTGATGTCCAGCTAATTTTTAAACGTAACAATGATGTGTTATTTTTAAACGACTTCAAAAACGGAGGAGAATATCAATTCAGTTGTATTTTTTTTTTTTATGTTTGTTACTGCAGTACTCCGTCATTTAGAAGCCGATTTGGAAAGTTCTTTTTTTATTTTATTCGTTATGTCAACACAAAAAAAAAACGGAGGGGCATAATTTCTTACGCTCTAGTTTTTTTTTTCTTGAGAGGATGTGATTACGGTCAAAATGAAAATCCAAGATGGCGGCTGCGAAAATTTTCTAATTTTTCGTCATGGGTGTCATTTTCGTGATATTTGAGGTCGCTGAAAACGATAGTGGGGTCAAAATGAAAATCCAAGATGGCGGCTGCGAAAATTTTTAAATTTTTCAACATGGGTGTCATTTTCGTGATATTTGAGGTCGCTGAAAACGATAGTGGGGCCAATATGAAAATCCAAGATGGCGGCTGCGAAAATTTCCTAATTTTCGGTCATGGGTATCATTTTCGTGATATTTGAGGTCGCTGAAAACGATAGTGGGGTCAAAATGAGAATCCAAGATGGCGGCTGCGAAAATTTCCTAATTTTTCGTCATGGGTGTCATTTTCGTGATATTTTAGGTCACTGAAAGCGATAGTGGGGTCAAAATGAAAATCCAAGATGGCGGCTGCGAAAATTTCGTAATTTTTCGTCATGGGTGTCATTTTCGTGATATTTGAGGTCGCTGAAAACGATAGTGGGGTCAAAATGAAAATCCAAGATGGCGGCTGCGAAAATTTTCAAATTTTTCGACATGGGTGTCATTTTCGTGATATTTGAAGTCGCTGCAAACGATAGTGGGGTCAAAATGAATGACTATCGTTTTCAGCGATCTAAAATATCACGAAAATGACACCCATGATGAAAAGTTAGGAAATTTTCGTAGCCGCTATCTTGGATTTTCATTTTGACCCCGCTATCGTTTTCAGCGACCTAAAATATCACGAAAATGACACCCATGACGAACAGTTAGGGAATTTTCGCAGCTGCCATCTTGGATTTTCATTTTGACCCCACTATCGTTTTCAGCGACCTAAAATATCACGAAAATGACACCCATGACGAAAAATTAGGAAATTTTCGCAGCCGCCATCTTGGATTTTCATTTTGACCCCACAATCGTTTTCTGCGACCTAAAATATCACGAAAATGACACCCATGACGAAAAATTTGGAAATTTTCACAGCCGCCATCTTGGATTTTCATTTTGACCCCGCTATCGTTTTCAGCGACCTAAAATATCACGAAAATGACACCCATGACGAAAAATTAGGAAATTTTCGCAGCCGCCATCTTGGATTTTCATTTTGACCCCACTATCGGTTTCAGCGACCTCAAATATCACGAAAATGACACCTGTGTCGAAAAATTTGATAATTTTCGCAGCCGCCATCTTGGATTTTCATTTTGACCCCACTATCGTTTTCAGCGACCTAAAATATCACGAAAATGACACCCATGACGAAAAATTAGGAAATTTTCGCAGCCGCCATCTTGGATTTTCATTTTGACCCCACTATCGGTTTCAGCGACCTCAAATATCACGAAAATGACACCTGTGTCGAAAAATTTGATAATTTTCGCAGCCGCCATCTTGGATTTTCATTTTGACCCCACTATCGTTTTCAGCGACCTAAAATATCACGAAAATGACACCCATGACGAAAAATTAGGATATTCGCAGCCGCCATCTTGGATTTTCATTTTGACCTCACTATCGTTTTCAGCGACCTAAAATATCACGAAAATGACACCCATGACGAAAAATTAGGAAATTTTCGCAGCCGCCATCTTGGATTTTCATTTTGACCCCACTATCGGTTTCAGCGACCTCAAATATCACGAAAATGACACCTGTGTCGAAAAATTTGATAATTTTCGCAGCCGCCAACTTGGATTTTCATTTTGACCCCACTATCGTTTTCAGCGACCTAAAATATCACGAAAATGACACCCATGACGAAAAATTAGGATATTCGCAGCCGCCATCTTGGATTTTCATTTTGACCTCACTATCGTTTTCAGCGACCTAAAATATCACGAAAATGACATCCATGACCGAAAATTAGGAAATTTTCGCAGGGCCGCCATCTTGGATTTTCATTTTGACCCCACTATCGTTTTCAGCGACCTAAAATATCACGAAAATGACACCCATGAAGAAAAATTAGGAAATTTTTGCAGCCGCGATCTTGGATTTTCATTTTGACCTCACTATCGTTTTCAGCGACCTAAAATATCACGAAAATAACATCCATGACCGAAAATTAGGAAATTTTCGCAGCCGCCATCTTGGATTTTCATTTTGACCCCACTATCGTTTTCAGCGACCTAAAATATCACGAAAATGACATCCATAACCGAAAATTAGGAAATTTTGGCAGCCGCCATCTTGGATTTTCATTTTGACCCCACTATCGTTTTCAGCGACCTAAAATATCACGAAAACGACACCCATGACGAAAAATTAGGAAATTTTTGCAGCCGCCATCTTGGATTTTCATTTTGACCCCACTATCGTTTTCAGCGACCTAAAATATCACGAAAATGACACCCATAACGAAAAGTTAGGAAATTTTCGCAGCCGCCATCTTGGATTCTCATTTTGATCCCAATATCGTTTTCAGCGACCTCAAATATCACGAAAATGATACCCATGACCGAAAATTAGGAAAGTTTCGCAGCCGCCATCTTGGATTTTCAGTTTGACCCCACTATCGTTTTTAGCGACCTAAAATAACACGAAAATGACACCCATGACGAAAAGTTAGGAAATTTTCGCAGCCGCCATCTTGGATTTTCATTTTGACCCCGCTATCGTTTTCAGCGACCTTAAATATCACGAAAATGACACCCATGACGAAAAATTTGGAAATTTTCACAGCCGCCATCTTGGATTTTCATTTTGACCCCGCTATCGTTTTCAGCGACCTAAAATATCACGAAAATGACACCGATGAAGAAAAATTAGGAAATTTTCGCAGCCGCCATCTTGGATTTTCATTTTGACCCCACTATCGGTTTCAGCGACCTCAAATATCACGAAAATGACACCCATGTCGAAAAATTTGAAAATTTTCGCAGCCGCCATCTTGGATTTTCATTTTGACCCCACTATCGTTTTCAGCGACCTAAAATATCACGAAAATGACACCCATGACGAAAAATTAGGAAATTTTCGCAGCCGCCATCTTGTATTTTCATTTTGACCCCACTATCGTTTTCAGCGACCTAAAATATCACGAAAACGACACCCATGACGAAAAATTAGGAAATTTTTGCAGCCGCCATCTTGGATTTTGATTTTGACCCCACTATCGTTTTCAGTGACCTAAAATATCACGAAAATGACACCCATGACGAAAAATTTGGAAATTTTCGCAGCCGCCATCTTGGATTTTCATTTTGACCCCACTATCGTTTTCAGCGACCTAAAATATCACGAAAACGACACCCATGACGAAAAATTGGAAATTTTTGCAGCCGCCATCTTGGATTTTCATTTTGACCTTGAAATACAAAAAAAAATAAGAAGATACCTAATTAGAAAAAAAACTTAATTTAAAAAAAAAATCTTATTTATGTAGGTATACAGAAAAATACATTTGAGGGCCTACTTATTTTCTGAACATCCCTGCCCAACCCTTTGAAAGAATTCAGGCGTGATGTTATGAAGAAATCTCATTTCCTATCCGATATTCATTATAAAACCACCCGTACTAACTTTATTCTGTGGCACCTACCTATTTGAGATTTGAAAATAGTGAACCAAAAATTTGCGCGTCAGGCGGCTTTATAAGCTCCAGTGTAGGGTTCAAATTCAACTGTTTTACACACTTGATGCGATTGGTAAACATAGGCCGTGATAAAAATAAATACCAATAAAGCTTTTGCGCGCGTGACGTCTTTATTTACATAGGCATAGCGTTCAAATTCAACTGTTTTCAACACATGTTAATTTGTGCCGGTCGCAGCCGGAGACAGAAGTTAGCGGGGGTGGCGGGTTCGAAAAATTGGCACACGTCCGACCTCCATCACGTTCCGCTCGGGACTAAACGACACGGAGCGAGCGCAAAACACTTGACATTGGAATTAGTGATATAAATATTTTGATATTTCAAATTATGATAGCCGTTATAAATTACATTTTTTACGACCTTTATTATGGCATAAGTTTTATTGTTCAAAGCCTAATATAAATCAAATGAAATAAGATATAGATCATAATTTAGACTTGTCTTTGCGATTTAATTGGATGCAGTAAAGTGCAAGTAATCGTGTATCGGACGGCCGAAATTTGTAGATGGAAGTCTGAACTAAGTAATATATTTTTTTCAAAATTTAAGTCCGTGTTATCTACGAATAAAACACTAAACAAAACGACGTTTTTACGGCTCTCACCGCCTTAAGTTTTCACGGTGAGATGATTACAGAATAGCATTGCAGATTCGGTCAAATTATCATGGTAAGTGGTGGCTACACCTACGGCTAACGCCCTTCAACGCGATAATCACCGCGACGTAAGAATTCAAAAGGAAACCTCCTTCTGAAATAAGATGACCTATAAAAGTGCTTGCCAATCGAGTGGTCATACAATGTTGCCACAGCATGCCATCCAGGAATAACCTGTTTGTGATGTGTATTAATTTTCTTTAGTACCTAGATATCACGAGGCTTTAATACTTACTTATGCAAGCCTCAATATTATCCCATGTGGAGAAAGAACGAAGGTTAATCACCAGGCTTACGTGTGCGTCTATCTGACAGGCCCCAACGATATTCATCAACAGGTGATAGCTTGTCATAAAGACATTATTTTGTACCTAAATAAAATAAATAAGATATATTTTGGTCCTCGACAGTTTTTGATTAAATGACGTTTTTATGAAGTGTCTTGCTAGCGGGCCCATTATGGTTATTTTTATTGTTATTATACTTTCAGATCGCACAATAGTGTTAGGAGCTTGATACTATTATGTACCTTACAAATCCAAAATCTCGACTTTCTGTGAGCTACACTTCAGAAGATATTCGTTATTTAAACAACGGTATCTTTTTAAACTATCCGCGACCCCAGCGGCATCGGCCCTATTGGACCCCATCTCTTGCTGACATCTCTTTGAGGCGCACGTGGAACACAACGCACCGTCGATCCGGGCCTGGGGTCCTACTCCCTAAATCCGTCCGTTCATCCGTCCGTCTGTTTATCCGTCCGTCTGACTTAACGATCCATGAAAACAAGTGTAAAAGTAATTTTTTTCGGACGGGCAAAAACACATCGGGATTAGGGACAACTGTCGTATCGTGTTGCCATTCATACTTCGTTCGGGCCCCGAACCAATCATACGTCCGTAGGTGATACGGAGTAGGAAACGCGCGTAACGAAGGCCGAAACTACGGATTTCGTGCTTAGGGAGTAGACCACCTGGTCCTTACCGGACGGCGAGATACCCGCTACTTACCAGGGCGTCTCCTGCGGCGACTGAGGGCGTGAGGCTACCTCTCCCTCACGCGTTCCGCCTCCTCCTTCGCGATCTATAATACACCCCTGCATACCTTTTCGGAGAATAACAGTCATGATGTTATGAAACGTTATCAATCAATCTGCCTAGCGTTTTCCCAACTATGTTGGGGTCGGCTTCCAGTCTAACCGGATTCAGCTGAATACCAGTATTTTACATGGAGCGACTGCCTATCTGACGTCCACAACCCATTAACTGGGTAATACGATACCACTTGGTAAGACTGGTTGTCAGACTTTCGGGCTTCGACGACTCGTAACGACTGTCAAAGATCCACAAATGACAGCCGGGACCAACGGCTTAACGTGCTTTCCGAGGCACGGAGGAGTCTCGGTATGTAAAGATGGTCATCCATCCACTGACCAACCCCGGCAAGCGTAGCTTAACCTGATGGATCGACCCGTGCGGCTGTTATTACTTAGCCACGAGTTCCTCCACTTATGAAACGTTATCATACTCAGCGAAATTTCAATTCTATTTCTTGAAACATTACGAGAACAGCCACAATCGCAAAGGTTACGTTTGCTTTATTGACGTAAACCTTAACGTAACGTAAACCTTGACGTTGACGTTCACGTTCAAGCGAAACGTTTGTAACGTCACTCACGTTTAACAAACGCCTTTTGTGAGATGACATGCTTTCATGCTCATTAGGAATATTCTTGTTATTGCAAAGATCGTATCTTTTATTCACATACATACATAAACTAACTCCATCTCCCCACGGGGGTAGGCAGAAACTACAGACCGCCACCAGCTAGATCCTTACATACTCCTTTTGCCTCGTTTACATTCGTACATCTGTGGCCTTAGTGCGAGTTTTTATACTTACTCGATCGCGTTTACGTTTACGTTGACGTACGTCAATTTGTATGAAATAATTGTGTTTCCCATTATAGTCACCAGACGGCGCTTATTCAGTTTCAGTACAAATTGAAGTTTACGTTCACTTGATCGAGTAAGTATAAAAACTCGCACTAAGGCCACTGGTCACACGCGCCGGTAGCGAGTACTACGCACCTGACCTTTCTGAAGAACATCACCAATAAGGTCACTATATGTTCTTCTAGAGCGTCCTCCGATTACACTCATCTTCTCTCATCATTAAATTTTTTTTTTTTGCTTCAGTACTTCGAAATCACAATTCACCGGTTCCTAAAGCATAGACTGCTGGACACACTGAATTTCTAGGCAACGCGTTTCTTATGATAAGAGGAGTATACAATAAAAAAATCGATGTTTAACACGTTGGTGGACAGTACTATTTCAGTGGTTGCGGCTACTGAGACACTCCTTAATTTTCATACTTTGTTCACGGCCGTAGTGTCACAATGCATGGTATTTTGCGTAGAAACTTGAATGTGTGCGCGGAGGTACTTTCTTTGACGGAACATTGTGTAGTGACAGTACGAAAGTCTTTAATTATATCTGTGAGGACAGTACAACATGCCGTTCTTTATGATAGTATGGAAAATCGGTCGTCGTGTGGCGTACTGATTTTAGGCTAGTAAAAACACAGACGTCGACAGGCGTCCTGTCGTATGACTTTTAGCTACCTAGACGCCTGTGATTGTTACTGTCCGCCAACGTGTTAATTTAAAATTGATAACTGACTTGTCACTTAGCAAAAAGCTCATTTTCAAGCTCCACGAGCAAGTTAAACTCTACTCCACTGTTCACGGATCCCAGAACGTAAACGTTAAGGGGAATGCCCTAAGGTAGACCGCGAAATTCAAATTTTCTTACGTTTTTTGCAATTTGCAGGTCAGTGTCAGCTTGTTTGTTGATTAAAATATGATTCGCGGCCGTAACTAATATGGCTTTACAGAATTATAATCATTAGAATCAGCAATACAACTCCATATGTTAGAATTGACCTCAAATCTCATGATTTCATGAAATAGTCATTCAAGGTAATATGAACTTAGAGAGTAGTAACTATTGATGATTTTTATGATTATAATTCTATAAATAAATATTTGATACGGCCGCAAATCATATTTAGATCAACATACAACCGAATACTGACTTGAAAATTGCAAAAAAACGTAAGAAATTTTGAATTTCGCCGGCTACCTTGGCGCTTTTGCCTTAAACGCAAAACATAGGTAGTCATAGCCACATCTGTGCCTCACAACTCACACAGGAGTTCCTCAAAGGAAATACCAGATATCAATCGGTCTGACACACAGACAAAGGACTAATCCGATTAGTAACATCTCGAACTAACTTACCTATGCTGTAGCACAGAATAATAATGTGACAGTAGTACATCTTCATAGAAAACGGCCAAAACATCGCGCTTCGAAATCTCAGTAGGTTATACATACCAGTAGGCAACAGTGCGAGCACGCACGGACGCGTATTTATCTACCGAGCGTCCGTAGGTATTTAATTCAAGGTCACTGCCCTGATAAACTACTGTAGCTTTATTAATTATACTGTGGTTGTAGTTTCAAACGTGACGTATTATACTTGTTTGCAACCAAATCGACTCAACTCCTAATCATGTATATCGACTCAAATAACCCTTACTCGAAAACAACGAAACTGATTTTATTACTTATGGTACCATCTTAAAGCTGAAACGTCAGGCTTTAAAAAAAAATCATACATGGGATAAACAGTTAAAAAAAAATCATAAATGGGATAAACACTAAAAAAAAAAACTACTTTATGCACGGGTTGTATGGGGTGGAGTCGATTTGGTTGTTTGCGAGTGTGGAATGTGCATGGTCGGTGACGGGTTTCTATACGTTTGGTACCAGTAATCAGTTGTGTTCAGTGATGGAAAGGCTTTGTTGGTTGGTCGATTGATTTGGAAAACCGGTTTTCTGGTTCTACGACGGGAATTGGTGTCTGCTAGCGAGCAATTAACCAGTTTCGGCTTTAAGTATGCTAGAACATGACTTTTTAAAAACTTTTTTACAAAAAATAGGTACTATGTAATATAAACATAATATAAAATATTCACATATATTAATTTATTAAGAAAATGCTCTAATTTAACACATATATTTTTTCCAAATCATTAACACTATTCGTTTAGACGTGATCTTCAGTTTAAAGTAATTAAAAGTCGGAACCTCTTTATGTGTCGCGTTGTACGATAGTATTTTACGTTCAATATAAGTATATACTTATTTTATTTTTTATATTTTTCGAAAGATTTATCTTATGAACCAACGGTGTATCATCAACACTGAAGAGTTTGTTACTCTGTTCGTACTACATTATGATAGTAATTAACAGCATTATCTTCCACTAAATTCTGAAACCACCTGTAACCACCGAAATGAGGTACCACAATTACACGATGTATTTCTATGTTAATCTCCACACGAATTAAATATTCATAGCCCGCTCCTGCTGGACAATGGAGCTATCCTGATTGACGGCCGGAATTGGGAAACTTAATTACGTTTCGCTTTACGAGGACTCGTAAAAAACGAGTTAGCTGTTATAAGGTTTCGGCGAAATAAGAAGAGGAAAAAAGAAATTCATGAAGATTGTTGAAAGTACAATACTCGCGTACACACTATACATGGTGGCAGGGCAACCTGTTACCATGGATTCAGTACATGTTTTTTTTATTATTTAATCAATAAATATTAATTAAGGGGGGGGGGGGGTATTTTTTGTACATTTTCCATCAAAAGTCGAAAACTATACGGCCTAAAGAAAGAAAAAAAAAAATGGTTGTGAATGTGTAAACAACGCTCTTTCATAAATAAGATACCCCACATACCCTAGTAGCCCCACTTCAAATTTTTAAGATACCTTTCAGTCCCTGTTGAAAAAAAAAAAATCTTTCAAAATTGCAAAGTACTTACATAGTTCCGTAAACGTCATCTAAAACTGTTCCTAACAAGTTAATAGCATTAGTAGTTCTTGAGACATCCAGCTGTGACCGACAGACTGAGTCGCACCATAGGGGTTCCTTTTTACCATTTTGGTACGGAACCCTAAAAATACACATTAGATTTAGTACCCCGCCTCGGATAGGTTGGAACAAAATAGGGGGTAAATAGTACTCTGTCACTCATGCTGAAAAGTTTGAGAATTAAGAGAATTTAGGATGTTAGCACTCCGCCTGGGGTCTAGTTAGGTTTTGTTTTGACAACTTCAACGACGCCGGCAGGACCCCGGGCAATTGCCAAAAGTGGCCAGTGGAAAAGATGGCCCTGCCTAGAAATAACCTATTTACTCGTGTCTTGGAGACTCCTAGGCTTAGCTTTCGTTACAGCAAGGACTTTTCAGTTTACAAAGCCTTTCAAAATATAGTTATGACTTCGATTTTCCACTGAAATACGCATGAAATCGCACAGTGCAATTTGTAACACTAAAATCGTCTGATTCGATCACGCGGACCGCAGCCAAATTCCCGACTGCTAGATTTTACAACGTATCATCCAATTGGCATATCTATGTATTAAACACGTTCTGTGGTCACATAAATCACTGTACGTAATGTTGTAAAATATTCTATATTTCAAATAAATGTAGTTTTCTAAGTACTATACAAATTAAAATGCCTAATAGTATAGTCCATTCATCAAACCAATGACTCAGTTAAAAAAAACTTTTTTACAAAAAACAAAACAGACTTCCAAAAAAAACACTACAAAGTGAAAAATAACTTTAATTTCGGAAGTCGGTGTCATTGGATCTGTATTTTAGGTTTTTGCCCCCGACTTCCGAAATTAAAGTTATTTTTCACTTTGTAGTGTTTTTTTTTGGAAGTCGGTTTTGTTTTTTGTAAAAAAGTTTTTATTTTTCACTTTTTAGTGGGTCAGTTTGTAATTTATCTAAGTTACAATAACCCATTGTCAACTGCTCATCACGTTTTACAAAATATTGCTTTTCCCGATGCAGGGACGTTAATTGTTGAGGAGTTCTCCTAGTAAGAACCAGGAAAACTGGAGCTCATGGTGAAGTCACCATCACCATTATGCATTTTGACGAGCATAAACCATATTAAAGTAATTGAATCACAACCTGTGATATACTTAGATATAATTGAGTATTTCCGAAGGTACTCTCCGAGAGCAAATGCACGAGTTACTATAAAAAATACCGAAATCGATATAAGTGTGGCCATAAAATTTGAGGGTTTCCCTCGATTTCCATGGGATCCCATCATCAGATCTTGACTTGATGATCATGGGACCACTTGGAAAGTATACCCTTTCGAACAAAAAAAGAAAAATCCAAATCGGTCCAGCCATTTTCGAGTAATCGGGGAACATACATAAAAAAAAAAATAAAAAAATAAAAAGTTCCGACGAATTGAGAACCTCCTCCTTTTTGAAGTCGGTTAAAAAACCGGCCAAGTGCTTGTTGGGCCACGCGCAGTAATAGGGTTCCGTAGTTGCACAATCCTGTGGACTAAGAAGAGGGCTTCTTGTTGTTTCATGAATATTTGACTATTACTCGTAAACTTGAAAAGCCTACTTAGCTGTGATAGTTTTCCTTTTGACTTCGTTATATACAAGGTGTAAAATAAATAACCCACAACCTCTTAAGGGGTCATTGTACTCTTAATTATCAACAACTTTTACTATGGGACCAAACCTGGAATCGCGAAAAAAAAATCAGCTGTTCAATACATTCATGTTCGCATAATTCGTCAAAATGTACTGAACAGCTGATTTTTTTTTCGCGATTTCAGGTTTGGTCCCATAGTAAAAGTTGTTCATAATTATGAGTACAATGACCCCTTAAGAGGTTTTGGGTTATTTCATTAACACGTTGTATACTACTACCGTGATTTTTTTCACCCATCCAAAACTAACCGTTTAGCTGGCAGGGGGCGGGGGCTGCCGCTGGGGTCGCGGGTTGTTTGAAGAAGTTACCGCGGCCCTGGCATAGGCAACTGAAGGAACACGGGTGGGTTTTAGTCAGTAAAAGTCTGACACGCCCTTCCGCTCCACCCAGAGCGGGAGAAGTCATTTGATGATTTCCCACCCTCAAAAAAAAAAAAAAAAAAAGGGGGCGGGGGCTTTAAAGCTTAATATTTCAGAAACGGATTCCTAAATCGAAAAATTGTTTTCACAAACCCGCAATATTTTTGAAAGACTCATCCAACAATACCCCACACCATGGGGTAGACGAGAAAAAAAAACATCCCCACTTTACGTGTACAGAAGGACGTACACTAAAAAAAATTTTTATTATACATTTTTTACAACTTTGTCGGCGTGATAAATATGTATACCAATGCCAAATTATAGCTTTCTAGTACTAACAGCCTCTGAGCTAAGCTGCGGACGGCGAAACTATACCTAAGGGTTCCTTGTTGACTACGGAACCCTAAAAATGTCTCCCCATTTCAACTATTTAAACATATTCATGCCTTTTATTCATTTTAAAATTATTTATCCTCGTTGCCACTCCCTATTATTTTTGCAAATGAAGTTTAATTTGAGTGTAGTCGAATAATTACTTTCTCTTCTCCGTTGCGTTCAAATTAATTGACATCACTTCAGATTAATGAGGAAGCTTTTTATTACAAACCATTGTCTTGAAGTATTTTGTTTTATTTAACGGTTACAGAATTTGGACTATCCTCCTTTCCGACTACGGCGAAGCAAAAAGGAGGGTTAAGATTTTGACCGCTATGTATGTATGTATGTATGTTCATCTGTTCCCTCATAACTTCTAAACTGCTTATCATAATTCTAGCGTCTTGATTGTCCGCTGTTGGCTATATGACGTCACAATAAATTGAATGTAGCGCCCTCTAGAAGCCATAAAGTCAGGAACTAAAAAACATTTTTTTTTATGTTTTAATGATACCGTGTTGGGTATCAAATGAAAGGGCTTAATTAGCACATTTCAAAAATGTATATTATTATGTAATGTGTATTATTCTTCTTTAAAAATGTAAATTGACTCTTACATAAACGAAATTATAACCCCAAAATAATTTAAATAAAAAGTAAGTTTTAAAACTAAAACCCGACTACTGAAAAATCATCTAAAAAGTATGAAACAAGAAAATATTCTCAGCTGAAATTAGAAAAAGACAGACAAATTAAAAATCCGGAGTCACACGTCATGTTACGGCATAATTCGAACAGATTACCTACGTGTGACTCCGGATTTTTAATTTGTCTGTCTTTTTCTAATTTCAGCTGAGGATATTTTCTTGTTTCATACTTTTTTGAGCGTGATTTTTCAGTAGTCGGGTTTTAGTTCTTAAACTTACTTTTTAGTCTTGCAAAAAGAGAAAGTAAAACTTATAATAGCAGCATAATTACGGTCCCACTACTGGGCAAAGGTATCTTCTCATACAAAGAAGGCACCAGCATTGATCGGCACGCTTGCTTAAGACGGGTTGGCGATTTCAGACTTATATTAATTATAAGTTCAGCCCGGCGAGCACGGCCTACTGTGACATGGCTTGAGTCACACATTTTATCATAGTTTGGGCGATAAAACTGTTTTGTCTTAAATGCTAGCACGGCGGCGTGAGATAATTTCTTGAATGTGACATAACTTCTTGACGTTTAGTTGGGACTCATTATGTCTTATTTGCTAATATGGGTGCACCAATTATATCACAAATGTCACATTTTGACGGTGACTAAGAAAAATTTTAGCACGTTCGTTCGGAGGTGGTGATAAGATTTGAAAATTGAAAAAAATAATGTTTTCCTGCTAATTACTCTGCACCAAATGGCAATAAATTATTTTCTTGCATTGTGTGGTGGTGGTTTATTTGTGCGTGATAAGGATAACCAAAAAAAAAATTGTAATAAATAAATAAATAATTTACTATTTTTTTATATTTTTATCAGCGTCAGGTGGCAGACCTTGTGTTGTCATCTCAAGAAAATTTGAATTTCGCGGGCTACCTTAGCGCATCCTCCTTAATATGATGAGCTTACATTTCTAACAAAACAGTCATTTTCAAATCACATCACCATTCCACACATCAGAATCAGATAATCTACGCAGTTTCTTTCAAAATGGAGTCTTCAAAGTATTATTTTTTTATGCAAGAACAGTGCCGTTACTTTTCGAGGGAACGCCGTTGCTATGGCAACGTAATTCCCGTATAATCCCCTTTATTTTAGCTTCATCCCCTCGCCTTACCTTCTTACCCCTACGCACATTATCCGTCAGCCCTTGTCAGAGGGTGTCTGTCACACCGAAGCGAGAAATTGACCAGAAAATTTTATTATTAAAATATTGGTGAGTAGGGAATTGTAATTTGTTTAGGGATTCAAGGAACTTTTTTTAATGAGTCTGTGAACTTTGAAACTGTTGGATGCCTGATACAATGATGAGGTTATACTCCAATAAACCAATCAGAACAGCTTAAATTGTCATGTTTGTCTGTTCTAATTGGTTGGCATAAATATAATAAATTATATTAGCACAGTTACTTAGGGGCTTGTGGCTAAGTAATAACAGCCGCCCGGGTTGATCGATCAGGTTCCGCTTCAGGCAGGCGTCCGTCAGGCTACGCTTGCCGCGTTTGGTCCGTGGATAGGTGACCATCTTTACATAACAAGACCCCTACGTGCCTCGGAAAGCACGTTAAGGCGTTGGTCCCGGCTGTCATTCGTGGATCTTTGACAGTCGTTACAGGTCGTCAGAAGCCCGAAAGTCTGACAACCAGTCTTACCAAGGGTTATCGTATTACCTAGTTACTGGGTTGTAGAGGTCAGACAGGCAGTCACTCCATGTGAAATACTGGTATTCTGCTGCATCCGGTTAGACTGGAAGCCGAACCCAACATAGTTGGGAAAAGGCTAGGCAGATGATGATTTAGCTAATTGGTGATGAGACCAGAGACCTTATTGGTGATGTTCTTCAGAAAGGTCAGGTGCGTAGTACTCGCAACCGGTGTGCGTGTATGACTCGTTTACGTTCATACATCTGAGGGTCTACTCCCTAAGCACGAAGCCCGTAGTTTCGGTCTTCGTTATGGGCGTTTCCTACTCCGTAACACCTACGGACAGATGATTGGTTCGGGGCCTGAACGAAGTATGAATGACACCACGATTTGACCGCTGTCCCTACTCCCGATAAGTTATTGCCCGTCCGAAAAACTAAACTTTTATACTTGTTTTGATTGATCTTTATGTCAGACGGACGGATGAACGGACGGATGGACGGACGGACGGATTTAGGGAGTAGGCCCCTTGGGTATTACGTAAACGAGGCAAAAGTAGTATTTTATTTATTTATTTATTTATTTGGTAAAAACATGTACAACATTACAGATCGAGATCTAAGTTATTGTACAGTTAAATTTAAATAATAATAATAATAAAAAAAGCATTAGCCTTCTTTCGGGCGGGAACAAGGTGCGCGCCTTCAACGGTTGGGTCATGCCGGTCTTGATGTACTCTTTCGGCATACTCAAATGGACTCAAACTGAACTTGACGCCCTGGATAGGAGGGTCCGTACACTGCTGACCGCAAACCGGATGCATCACCCACGATCGTCGGTGATGAGACTGTACATCCCGCGGAAGTGCGGGGGTCGAGGCTTTTTAAATGCGAAGACCCTCCACAACCGCGAGGTGTGCAGCCTCAGAGAATATTTTTTAAAATCCGATGTGGGTATGCACCGTGATGTGGTCGCAGTGGACAAGGGACTCACCCCGCTCTCCATGGCTAAAGAGAACTGGCGCAAACCTGTAGTACTTACTACCGATGACCGCAAGAAGGTATGGCAAAGCAAGGAGCTTCACGGACGCTTTTATCGGGCTCTTCATGAGCCCGGTGTAGATTTCTTAGCGTCCGTATCCTGGCTACGTTTCGGTGACCTTTTCGGGGAAACTGAAGGTTTCGTTTGTGCAATTATGGACGAAGTTATCTTGACGAATAACTACCGGAGATATATTATGAAGGACGGGACGGTTGACGTGTGTCGGGCATGCCACCATCCGGGTGAGTCCATCAGACATATTATATCGGGTTGTTCTCGTCTGGCTAACGGCGAGTACTTGCACAGACATAACCAAGTCGCCAGGATTATTCACCAGCAACTTGCTTTGAAATATAAGCTTGTGGACTCTGAGGTACCGTATTACAAGTATGTGCCCGACCCAGTTCTCGAAAATGACCATGTCACGTTGTACTGGGATCGATCTATCATTACTGACAGGACTATTGTAGCCAATAAGCCTGATATAGTGGTGATAGATCGATTAGCGCGCCGCGCAATGATTGTCGATGTCCATTCCACATGACGGGAACCTCGTGAAAGCTGAGAAAGAGAAACAAATAAAATATCTCGACTTAGCTCACGAGGTTGTTGATATGTGGAATGTGGACTCGGCTGTCATTGTGCCGATTGTAGTAACGGCCAACGGCCTGATAGCCGATAGCCTCGACCAACATCTTTCGAGGCTCTCGTTAGGCGGTTGGATCAAGGGCCAGATTCAGAAGGCAGTACTCCTCGATACGGCTCGTATTGTGAGGAGGTTCCTATCTCTGCAGCCCTAACCACCGGTAGCTTGGACCCTGCTCCCGACACCGGCGGACCACTATTTTTTATATTTTTAAATGTTTTTTATTTATTTTTTAAGAAATATTTAAAAATGTATTTTATAAGGAAAAAATATGAATAAACGAAATAATAAAAAAAAACAAACATATTTACAATATAGAAGGAATAACAATAAGAAAGAATAGGTACACAAAGAAAAAAGAAAAACAATTAAAACTAACATATACCAACAAAATTGGCAACAAAAAAAAACAAAACTCATCTTTCGTCCATCATCTCACAGAATCGCAAACATGCACGACATACGTCTATCCATCTCGCGGCAAACAAATCACACTCCTGTGTCGATGCCAGTAGAGCATTTAGCATTGCGAGCGCGCGAACCAGGGGCGAGTTAGAATGCGAAACTGTGCGTGCTGACGGAACGGCCAACAATCCGTGTCGTCGCGGTCTAAGTTGGTATTTGGGTACAGGAGGAACAAAAAGTTTCACAAGTTGAGCTACTAGTTCCGGGCAATCAGACTCCCCCCGAAGGACACGACAAGCGAACATGAGTAAAAAGTAGTGTCCGACCGAAGCTTCGGCTTCGGCTTCGGCTTCGGCCACCTTCGGCCAAAAAAGCACCTTCGGCCAAATCTTCGGCTTCGGCCAAAAATTTGCCGAAGGTTTGGCCGAAGCCGAAGGTTTGCTAGTTGTCAAAATTTACTGAACGATGCTAGAGCGAGACGGAGAGTGTGCAGAGCAGCAGAGTTTCGCCGCGCCGCCGCACCGGATCAAACGAATCGCAGTTAGTAAACTAAACGAGTCAAAACAAGTTTGAGAGCGCGTCTTAAAATTTTATTAAGTGTTTATTATTTTAGACAATATTTTATTACCTACTTGTATATGTTGGTCACTCGGCTCGTTATTGGGCTAAATCTCTAAAGCTCTCACAATATGTATCTAGTATATTCTGAGATCAAAGTAACTATCGTATTTCTCAAGGTCAATGACACCTTCGGCTTCGGCTTCGGCTTCGGCCGAAGGTTTTGGTGAATACCGATTAATCGGCTTCGGCTTCGGCTTCGGCCAGAATTGCACCTTCGGTCGGACACTAGTAAAAAGTAATTACGCCTAACTTCAAGAGAGTTAAATTTCAGCATTCCAAGCGAAAATTTTGTAGGATACAGGAATGGATAGTACCCGAACAGTTTTTTAAATAATAATAATGTTTAATAATGTTATTATTATTTAAAAAAAAAAACTGTTCGTTAGTTTTTTAAATAAAAATCTAAGGAATGTTTTTTGTACCTTCTCAAGAAGCAAGGCGTAAGTACTTTCATAGGGGTTCCAAATTATTGAAGCTGCCTCTAGTTTACTTCTAACTAAAGCTATATAAACCAATTTAATGGCCAGAGGGTTGTTAAATTCTCGCATATTCCGAATAGTGAAACCTAGGCTTCGGTATGAATCAGTGGCGAGAGACCGCATATGTTCATGGAAGGTTAGTCGCTGGTCAAATAAAACTCCTAGATCCTTTACCGAATTAACACGAGCAATAGGATCTGTTCCAAGGAAGTATTGCACATGCAGAGGGTTTTGAGCGTGACTAAAGGACATAACATTGCATTTGGCCGTGTTGCTCCATTGGAACACTGCGTTAATGTCCTCCTGAAGAGTTAATGTATCAGCCATCTCCTCAACACCATATATCAACTTGAGATCATCAGCGTACAGCAAGCACTTGGTGTGTTTGAGAACCTTCTCAAGATCATTCACCATGATTCCGAATAATAAAGGTCCCACAATGGTGCCTTGACTAACGCCAGACCGAGTGTGATATCTGTCCGAAACGAAGCACCCATGTTTGACATATTGTTGACGGTCCCGCATATAACTCGCGAAAAACCTGAGTAGTTTTGGTGAAAAGCCGATGTTACTAAGTTTGGTCAGTAACACGTCATTATCTACACGATCAAAGGCTTTTTTGAAGTCGAAATAGATAACATCAACCTGTATACCTTTGTCCAAGTGCTGCGATATGAGATCCACAAGCGTTAGAAGGTTTGTACTAACAGAACGGTTCGATCGAAAGCCGTGTTGAGAGTCACAAAGAAATGGTTGAATTTGGTAACTAATCAACTTGTGTAATATGGATTCAAATAATTTAGGAAGTGATGACAGGATGGCTATAGGGCGATAGTTTTCTACATGAGAAGTTTCCTTAGTTTTAGGTATAGGTTGAACTCGTGAAACCTTCCAACGCTTTGGATACTGACCTGTGGACAGCGCTTAATTAAAAATATGAAGTACAGGTGTTTTAATGAATTCTTTACATCCCTTTAAGATGTATGCGGGAATGTTGTCTGGACCTACGGCAGAATTTGGTTTTAGTTTATTAATAGCTGATTCTACATCTAGCAATTCTATTTTATCAATATGTACAAAGTTAGAATTGTTGTTCTGACAGCTGTTGTTATGAATTTTGTCATCAAGAAGAGGAACGTGGGGCAAGAAAACGCTTGCGAAGAAGTCGGAAAAAGCATTTGCCGTATCACTGCCGACGTGTTCAACCCCATTATACTTTATCCTGGGTTCAAAACCACCTCTGACTTTAAAGCTATTAATATGTTGCCTGAAGGCACGGGGATCACGTCTAAGTTGAATTTGAATGCGCATAATGTATTCGTCATAGGCAAGGGATACTCTTTTTTTAATACTAGCTCTAAGAAAAGAGAATTGATTGTAAAAATGAGGATTTTGAGAAGCTTTCCACTTTCGGTGCAGATCAGCCTTACATTGGATGTCGCTTATTAACTCTGCCGTGAACCAAACTGGGTAGCGCCTACATGGCTTCTTAGGCCTGTGTTTTTTGGGTACAGATTCATCAAAAATACCGTACAAGATGTTATAGAAACACTCCACAGCAGTGTCAACGTCACGAGTAAAAATCACCTCTTGCCATGTTTGTTCAGATATTAGTTTGTACATCTGTTCAAAGTTTGATTTAGAGAAATTCCAGTCCCTCTGTGTGTCAAGGTTACTTGGATCAATTTTTTTTTCGGAACTTAATGGGCGCATCGTGTTGTTTGGTGTAAAACAAACATTTAATGGCGGATGATATGCGTCTCGATGTGGTACAAGACCTCCACCATCAATCTCTGCCACTTCAGCACAGCTAATGCAATCTGACACCAACACTACATCCAACTTACTTCCATGCGCATTCATCACCTCATTCCTCTCAGTCAGACCACAAACACTTAAAAAGTAACAATAGTAACTTAAAACATTATTTGATGTACGATTAGCGTTTAAATTCAAATCACCAACAATAAACACTGCACTTTTTAATGAATCAATGATAGATTCCACTTTTTGAAACCAATGCATATATATTTCGTCAGATGCTCTTGGATGAATATACACTACACAGACATAGAAGGTAGACTCGTTTGTCGTGAAACGTGCCCACAGGTCTTCTTCGGCTGGAGTCTCCAGTTCACAACAGCGCGTCATCGTGATACCGGGTCGCGCAGCGAGTATATAGTATATATGTAAGTATGTACTCAATAGTTAGCGTGTTTGTGACCACAGAAGCATACAAAATCAATAAGGAATATTATCATAATAAACAAAAAAATATGTTAAACACACAGAGGACTTTAACACGGAAGCAATTAACTTCTAAGTACAAAAGTATTTCTTAAATGAATATTAGTGTGACACATTTAACACCCAGTGCACCGATAAGTAGCCATTAAAAGATAATGACACTAGATAGTACCCTTTGTCAATTAATTACCAAACAATATAACTGATAAGTGGCGTAAAAATGAGTAACGGTTACATTTTATTATAATAAAAATGATAACCTTTGACAGGCTTATACTTTTTCTAGTTCAAGATAGTACAGTACGTATACTTGTATAATAAGTTTTTTTTTTGTTTATTTTCAGATTCCATTAGAGTTTGAAAGGCCATTCCTATGGAGGAGAATCGGTAAGAAATCCTTTTTTTTTTATAGTAATATGTTACCACCACCTGATAGGTTCTGTCTGCGGTATAATTGCGTAACACACATAAAATGACAATTGAAAGAAAAGAAAGAAAGAAAATATTTTATTTGGGACACTCACATGAAATACAGTAAAAAAGGAGCCAAAAGTAACAAAATAACATTAAAAAACAAAAAAAAATGCAAAAAAAATTTTTATCGCAATTCCCTTCATTATGACATTTCAGCCACATTCATTGCGTTAGTTACGTTGTTGAGCAAATGATCTTTTCAAACCAATGCTGCAATGGATTAGGTATTTCTTTCAAAACCCTCGGATTATAATAGGGATGATGACAATTTTTTTTTTCATATTGAATATTAAAAAATAATGGACACGTATTTTTTTATTTAATTTTTACAAAAGATTACGGCGATACATTGAGTTAAAATATGGCATGACGTCACGCCTACCTAGATTTTATACGTAGAAGTGACGTAGCGCTTCTTTTTTTCTTCTTTTTTTAACCCTATTGAAAGGGCGCTGGTTAACTTTTCTTACAGAAAAAGTCATTCAGATTCTGTTGTATTCACCGCATAACCGGAGGTAGTAAAATATGCTCGTTTTCACAGACTGCCACAGTTTTGTTAAAACAAGCAAATTAATGCGGAATAATATAATCGTTAATTTACCAAGCACATGTAGTAAATTACCAGCGAGTAAAACAAATGCAACGACTCCCTTCTGTATTTGGTTTGGTTTGCATTTAAACTGTTTTTGTGTTTTTGTCAATTTATTGTTTTAAAAACAGCACTTAATATTTAAGAGTGAGTGTTTTTGAGTATTTATGGATAGTAGCAGGTGTCTTTCTGTAGTTTCTGCTTAACCCATGAGAAAAAGCGTCAGTTTATATTTATTTAGCTAATTATTATTTATATTTTTATATATATATTTATTTTTTTAGCTAATTAAGCCCAGTGCGGGTTGGTAGATGTCACATGTCTTCGAATTTTTGGTTCTAGGACATGCCGGTGTTCTCACGATGTTTTCCTTCACCATTTTGAGAGCAGCGGTGATGAAATCATTTACACAAAGTAAAACGCCTGCCTGGGTTCAAACCCACGGCTTACAAATCGTAAGTTAGGTCTGTTACCACTGGGCCACCACTGCGGTTTAGGGTTCCGTACCAAAATGGGGCTACTAGGGCGTGTCGGGTATCATTTGAAAGAACGCTGTTTGCACATTCTCAAACATTTTTTTTAGGCCGCATATTTTTCGACTTCTGATGTAAAATGTAAAAAAAATTCCGTCCGACTCCGTCTTGACCGGTTTTTTTGCTGAAGAAAAACCATTTCTTGCAGAAGATAAATTCTTAAATAGTAAATGTTATAATAAAAACACAACGGTGTAAACGCAGCCACGTGTATAAGTCCAACCCAAGAATTTGTCTATTGAAATGCCCCTTACATTTTCGTCAAAAGCACCCTAAGTTACACTGCAGTGCATTTTATACCCCCAACAAAATGCAGTTTAGCGTGATCGTAATATAGATTTGATATTTCGGTATTATTACACTGTGGCTTGAGAATGGAACAGCTGTCGTCTTCACGATACGAAGGTATGTTTACATTTCTATTTTGTTTGAGTTCAACAAAACCTCTATTGAAGAGGTCCATTCTCAATTTCCGATGTTCTTCAACAGACAAGTTTGAATTCAGTTGGATAATTTTGGAAATATACAGTGAATTGAAACCAAAAGTGTATGGTTAAATCATTTGAATTTTCCAAATGTGTTATTTAACTATGCTTGTCCTCCGTAAAAAGCGCGGTCACTGTCGGACTGCACAGAAAAGAAAGAGAAGCGCGATGACACAACGCTTGCTAAATATGAAGTAATTATCGATTTACAAAAAATCTATTGATTGGACTAAAAAAGTAATGGCATGTAATCATTCCTCATTATTTTGTACAGAAATGAACACTTATGAAAATTGTAGGAGTAATATGGTAAAAACTAGAAAAAATAGACAGAAATAGACTTGGATTAGTTTTTTCTTCCTTAGTTCTACAAACTAAAATAGATTTCAGGACAAATGAAATCACTTCTCATGTATTGTAGATTACTGTGTATTTTTTCCTATCAGAAAGATGCTATAGTTACTGTAAAAGATGGTTACAAAGTTACTTAGTTTCGCCGTATTTTAGGAAGGAGCAGCCTTAAAACCGAAACATGATTGTGGGAAAAAAACCGAAATATGTTGGGGTCGGCTTCCAGTCTAACCAGATGCAGCTGAATACCAGTATTTTACTTGAAGCGACTACCTATCTGACCTCCACAACCCACTGGGTAACACGATACCCCTTGGTAAGACTGGTTGTCAGACTTTCGGGCTTCTGACAACCCGTACCAACTGTCAAAGATCTACGACTGACAGCCGGGACCAACGGCTTAACGTGCTTAATTACAATAATTTTATCACAATGTGTTATTATCGTAATTTCATTTGTGTACTCAGGGCACATAAATTAGTGATTTTATTGAATGTACTGCATGCAATTACAATTGTTTGGCTTGTCTGGTGAGGTGATAAATCAGTTTTAATTTTATAGCTTTATACTTTATTGTAGGTATTCGGTATACATTATGATGTATTTAATCGTTTAGTGATATTATGATAATTATCCTGCTTTGTGTTGGCTCCAAAAATGTTTTTCGTTTAAAAGGGTGAGGAGGACCAAACTCAATTCAGATAAACTACTCTCAATATCAACTTAGGTACAAAATATCGAGACGAACAGACTGTTCAAAATGATCTCAACAATTAAGAAACTTAAACTTTATCTCAATTGGATAGAGTTCTTATCAGAATGACAGTTGTCGTGTACTGTGTTCATACTGAAACATTCCATGTAGTTGTTTTAAACCATTTTTACCCGACTACGGCAAAGCCAAAAGGAATGGTTATGATTTTAGCAGTCTATTTAAGTACGTAAGGATGTATATCAGTATGTATTTACGTGTGTTCCACCGTAGCGCCTAAATTAGTGAACCGATTTTGATGAATGAGGTATCAGTAGATTCGAAATAATGGTCCGGGTGACATAGGCTACATAAATTCTCCCTAAATTTAATATAGTGGACTTTACACGTAAATTTGTGACCTAGAAAAAAATTAAATTGAGATAATCATGACATGTTTGGTATCAAAAGAAAGGTCTTGACGAGCACATTACAAATATGTATATACATATGTCGTTATTGTTTAAGTACATAAATATTTTGAACTTTTTAGATCAATTTTATTTTTCCGTAGTTGGGTAAACTTTATTAACAGTCTGTTCGTCCCGTAATATTATTTACGCTGACTCAATCAATCAATCTACTTTCATTTGTTTCTCATAGTTTCTGAATGAAAATTGAAACTGTGATGTGTGAAATCTAAGTAAAGAAAGTATTGCTATTTTTTTTTGCATAATTCGGTAATTTTTCTATTTATTTTCAATGTTCTAGCACAATAATGAGACAGCAGAAATGAGACATTTCTTGGCAGAAAATACCTAATCGATTGAAAATATATCATTACTAGCTGACCCGCCAGACGTTGTACTGTCCCAATTCAGTTTTCCCGAATTTTCACACCAACTCAAAACTCCAAAAAATCAAAAATCAAATCAAATAAAAAAAAAAAAAAACAAATAAAAAAAAAATCAAAATTAAAAAAAAAACAAAATCAAATCAACAAAAAAAAAAACACATCAAAAAAAAAAAACAAAACAAAAAAAACAAATCAAAAAAACAAAAAAAAAAAAAAAAAACAAATATGTGTGAGTGGTTGACCAAAAAGGGACCTGAAGGGATTGGAAACCGTTATTTATTTTTTTTGAATTTATTAATCTGTGGTCTTTTAACTTTGTTTTGGTCTAACCAGAATATTTTTAGGTGCCGTAGTGTTTTTTTAACCGACTTCTAAAAAAGGAGGAGGTTCTCAATTCGGATGTTTGTATTTTTTTTATGATTTTTTTTGTGAGCCCGCGCACGAGTCGAAACTTGTTTCTACACGAAATTTCAAACGCGATTTACTCGAAATCAATTATTTTCCCTTGAGGTCCCTTTTTGGTCAACCACTCACATGTATATTCTCAAATTTTCGAACTTTTCTCACCGCTGGACTACGACAAACACTTCAAAACCAAAATCAGCTAAATCGACCCAGCTGAGCCGTTCTCGAGTTTTAGCCAGACAAACGAACAGCAATTGATTTTTATATAGATATTTAAGACGATTGGAAAATATTATTCGAAAAAGCTTTTATTTAGAAAAATACAACGCTTTAAGTACTCACCTAGTTTCTATTTACTACTGCCATGGAAAACCCAAACAAAAGTTTAACAGGGCCTCAAAAACTAGAAGCCTACTTGAAACCGTAGGTGTAACTCTACGGCAAAGCGAACAACTGTAGTAAAGCAAGTCCTAATCGTGAAAACATAGTACTAGGTACCTACAGGACTGAGGTAGATACTAAATGTAAGGCTGACATTCCAGTATCAAGCGTAGCCATAGAATACATAATAGTACCAGTACAGAAGATTCTCTGCGCAAAATCATTTAAGGCGCAGATTTCCTGAAAGCGATCAAAAAGGTGGTTTTTTAAAGCTGTGTATCTCATAAACCGTAAATAATTTTAACATGTAAAAAAAATATGATATTTTCAAGTTCTTTTCGCATACAGTGATGGAAGCCAAAACATAATTAAACATTCTTTAATGCACCAAAAAATCTTTAAACATACCTCCTAATAATCTTTAAAAGCTGTTTATTTCTTCATTAGCAATTATAATTATAATTAAAAATATACCATAAAATGTCAAATTCTAAACTGCATCCAGTGATGGATTACTTTTTATTAAATAGTTAATTTCTAATTTTATACGATTTTATTTGCACTTTTACGACATAATTCCGGTGCGCGTGAGAATCTTCTATCTCGTGCGTCAAACTAAACAGCCATAACGCCATATCACTTAACACACCGAGCTAAACCAAGCTTGGAACCAGGGCCTTAAATAAATAACGACTCTTGCTACGACACAATAAAGTGCAATTCAGGTCGCACAGCGTTAATTACCTATTAGTTATATTCACCTAGAAGTTGCCTCTCTTTCTATCGCGTATCTCTTATACCTTCTGACTCGTTAGGGTTGTGTTCTTTAACGACGCGGCGCGTGAGCGAGTATCGAACTAACGTGCGAGCAGGACCCGGTGCGCGGCAGCCCACACTGAATTAGGTCGACAAGTCGAGCCTTAAGCCCAAGTACTTCAGTCAGGCGCTGCATTTCACGACCGAATTCTTTAACGCCACTCAATGTTAAGTCAGTGTCAAGCTGACTCTGTCACTTTAATTAGTGTCTTGTAGCGACAGAAATACGTCTCAAAATTAATCATTCGACGTCTTCCGAAATTGGTTTGAACATTCTATCTTATAGCTGTTTTTCTTAGCTCGGAAGGAGGTGGAAACCCAGCCTTAATGTTTACTTACAAAACTATAAGTCCACTCTACAATACTGAACTTTACGAGTTTCGGAACTCGTATTAAAAATGTGCTTTGTAAACAAGTGCTTACAACTCGGAACAAAATTTTATTAATGGCACCTAAATTGTTTTTCTGCTTTTTCTTTGTTGTTTTGAGACTATTTAGAAAGGATGGTGGAACAATAGGCTTAAAATATTACTATTATAGACAAGGGCAAAACCTGGATGAGGCTGGTATACCCAGCAGTGGGTGAAGTCGGGCTGTGGATGATTATGATGATGATAGCTTGTTTTCTGTATTTATCGAAAAATTATAAGATTAAGTGGATGGGCAGAACAATGTTCATGTTATGTTCTTTCTCCAGAATCAGCTTACATAATGACAGGTTATATGAGTTAAGTACTAAAATTGTTTATTTTATTTGACAAAAATATAATTTAATGTATTGTGTTGCGTAAATTATTTTGCATAGGTACTATAATATAATATAATATAATAATATCCTTGGACATTTCACACAACGCCATCTAGTCCCAAGCTAAGCAACCTAATGCTTGTATTATGGTAATGAGATGGCTGATAAACTACTTATATACATTTTTTTTTTGTAAATACATACATATTATAGATAGAAAAACACCCAGACTCGGAACAAATACTTGTAGGTCGTACAAATATTTGTTCCGTGCGGGAATCGAACCCGCGACATGCTGCGCAGCAGTCAAACGCTCAACCACTGCGCCAACCGTGTCGTCAATACTACTATTGTATAGAATCTAGTTCTTCTAACTGAACAGACAGCTGTGCTGCTGGACAGTTTGTTCCGCTACTTCTTCTTCCCAGCTAAAGCACTAGGAAGTGGTGAAGGGCGGGCGTTTTGTGGGGACTGTCTTACTGTAATTTCGACGTTCAAAAAGTGCTGATTTTCAGCCTAATTTGAATAAATTACTTTTGATTTTGATTTTGATTTTCTGTACCTACTCCTGTTGGTTCATCAGCACACGTAGCATGACGACGTTTTGTCGACGGAAGAATAGACAAAACTACACGTTGCCATGCTTAGACCCGTAGAATGCGTACAAATATTTCTACTATCTGCAATTTTGTCTATTCTCCCGTCGACAAAACCCGTTTCCAGCTTATCACCGATCAACAATCCGTCTGTCCAGCTTCGAACTTCTGAAAAATTGATATTCTACATCAAAATAATGTCGTTCTTCGGGCTATTTGTGTGCGTACTCCCAGCAGAAAAGTGTCGAATTTCAATATTTTAGTTCAGTAGATATTTAGTGTATGACGTCGTGTAAATGTGTATGATAATTTTAAATTAGTGTGTCCAGCCATTTTTGAGATATTTGCGAAAAACACTTTCCGCTGGGGGACCGTTCTCCCTGCAGATTTTTTCCTCAAAACGGACACACGAGAAATATAAATGCACAAGCAATTAGAGTACTTATAATGTAAATGTAAATAAATCTGTGTGCTTAAATGGAATTTGTGTGTCGTAAGACTACGAAAATATTCAAGATGCCGCTGGCATCTTATCAAGTATCTCAAAAATGGCTGGACACACAAAAAAATTGTCTATCATACACATTTACAAGACGTCATACACTAAAGATCTACTGAAATCATGAAATTCGACACTTTTCCGCTGGGAGTACGCACGCCACCCCAGCGGTACAGCGGTAGCGGTTAAACTATAGATGCGAATTTCATCATAGTCCGTTTAGTAGTAGGTACCTACAGTCTAGCAACAGCACCAAAAAGACAGTCAGAAAAACTAGAATTTGCATTAATAAATTGTACAATATTACCTATATGCAGAGATTAATACAGATGGGACACTCCGCAGTTTATGTATGAAACTACAAGTACGCGGCGGGCCCCTCTCACGGGGCCTATTCAGTAGATCAGAAGGTATAAGACTTACGCGATGGAAAGAGAGGCAACTTGTAGTTGAATATAACTGTAGGTAATAAGCGTAGTGCGACCTAAATTGCACTTTATTGTGTCATGACAAGAGTCGCTTTTATTTAAATGATTTTGCGGAGTGTCCCATCTGTATTAATCTATGCTATAGGTGCAAATTTCGACAACTTCTCCGAAGCTCTTGTTGGTGGTCTGACATGATCAATATAAGTTCCTGTTAGACACACTTGACTAATGTATTGCAAATAAAAAGAGTAGGCTAATTCCAGTCAAAGATCATTACATAATAATAAATATTTCTCATTTAATCGCTTCCTCGTAACCATAGTCAGAAGTATTTCATTTGTAAAACTTCCTCTGAAGTGTCAATTTGGTGTTATGCTGTTTGAACAGAATCTACCTGACAGCCCTTGTTTGGTTTCTATGCTGAGTAGGTACGATCTGTCCGGTAGGTAGGTACATTGTAATCTCTATGTACTTACAGGTTGGTCCAAATAATGACGTCAAACAGAAATTCCTCATATCCAGGGGTATTCGAAAATATGTAGGTTCCGCGATTTTTTGTAGTTCTGCTGGTGGAGCTTGAAAAATTAATATCTATGTTTGTAGTCGGTATTTTTCAGATTTGTTTTTGTGAAATTATCGTATTAAATGTCACAAATAAAAAAAAAAACAGAAAAATACCCACTTCAAAAATAGATATTAAAGTCCATGTTGCAAAAAAAAATTCTTTCTGATTTGCAAAATAGTTGGTTTTATATGACCAGCTGTGACAGACGGACAGACAGACTGAGTCGCACCATAAGGGTTCCTTTTTACCATTTTAGTACGGAACCCTAAAAAACTATGAAAGGTACAACTAACTACGAAATAATAATCCGTCCAATACCTACATTATCGGTCACGAAATCGTTTACTCCGGCTATTTCTGTATGCACATGCATGCGTGTGCGCACGTGTAGTGTCAAACACCTCCGGGTAATACAAGTAGACAGCACCAGGGTCAGTTTCATGCAACACTAGCATTGGTTTGCGACTTTGTTCGCGATTGATTTATTCAGTATACATGGTGTAAGTATAAACAGTGGCAATATTTTAAGGGGTCATTGTACTCATCATTATGAACAACTTTTATTGTGTGACCAAACCTGAAATCAGCTGTTCCCTACATTTTGAGGAATTTTTTTTCGCTATTTCAGGTTTGGTCCCTTAGTAAAAGTTGTTCATAATGATGAGTACAATGACCCCTTAAAATATTGCTCCTGTTTACACTTACACCCTGTATAGTTGGGGTGATAGACAAAACGGCTTCACATAAATCTCTTTGTTTTCTCTGGGATGAAAAGAACTTTATCAATTAATTAGGTACGATTAATTAAAGTAATAGCCGAATAGTAATATATGGATAGCTTACTCGGAAGAAATTCGTGAAATATGGAGGAGAAATAGTAATTCCCTATTTCCTAACAATTTCTATCCTTTTCACATGTTTTTAGGGTTCCGTACCAAACCTAAGCCGACCTATAAAACCTCAGCCCTAAGTTTCTATTTAGTGACTGGGCAACTAAAG
The DNA here is from genome assembly GCA_905163495.3 of Cosmia trapezina. Classification (NCBI taxonomy): domain Eukaryota; kingdom Metazoa; phylum Arthropoda; class Insecta; order Lepidoptera; family Noctuidae; genus Cosmia; species Cosmia trapezina. The sequence continues at coordinate 24,836,571 of LR991027.1, forward strand.
GACTCAGGAAAAGTAGGGAAAGACTTTTCGAGCTGTATGGCCTTAAGCCTTATATTAACACGGAAACTTTTAATAAGTATGTTGCTACTTACTCTAGAATTTTTAAGAACACTTGTAAGGCAGCTAAAGCCTTATACATTAGCAACAAGGTTAAATCAGCAGATAATAAAATAAAGACAGTTTGGAAAATTATCAACAATGAAACGAACAGGAACAGAAAGCATAATATTGATTACACACTGGAGTCGTCATGTGGTCTCATTTCCGATAGCAAAGAAGTTGCTCAAGAATTTGTAAATTTCTTTACCAGTATCCCACTTAAAACTACTGAGGTCTTAAACTCCTCGCCCTCGCTCTCGTTTGATTTAGTAAGGGCGAACGTTTCGGCCTGCCCGATTGAATTTAACTTTAAGCATATTAACCCCATAACAGTAATAAAAGCTTTTAAGCAAATTAAGATCAAACTGACCGAAGATCTTTGGGGAATGTCCATTAAAGTCTGTACCTCCATAATTGAGACTATAGCGCCTTACTTAGCCTTAATATTTAATTTTTGTGTAGATCAAGGAGTTTTCCCGGATTTAATGAAATACAGTAAGGTAATTCCACTTTTTAAATCCGGAGACAGTAAAGACAAAAATAATTATAGACCAGTATCCGTGTTGCCGGTTTTCAGCAAGGTGTTTGAAAAGGTAATGCTTAATCAAATGCTCAATCACTTTAACACGAATAAAATACTTCACGATCAACAGTTTGGTTTCACCAAAGGACGTTGTACGACCGACGCCGGTGTAACCTTATTAAAACACATTTTTAACGCGTGGGAAGAGGCACAAGACGCCATAGGCATTTTTTGTGACCTCTCCAAGGCATTTGATTGCGTCGACCATGAAACCTTACTCTTGAAACTTGAGCATTACGGACTTGGAAAACTTGCCCTCAGTTTAGTAAAATCTTATTTAAATGATAGACAACAGCAAGTTCAAATAAATGGTGTCAATTCACTCTGTTTAAAAGTTAAAATGGGTGTTCCACAAGGCTCGATATTGGGTCCTTTCCTCTTTTTAGTGTATATTAATGATTTACTCCATTTATTAAAAAATCAACCACAAATGGTGCTATTTGCTGATGATACTTCATTAATTTTTAAGGTAGATAGACGTGCTACAAATTTTGACGACGTTAATAACACCCTACTGCAGATCCAAAATTGGTTCACTGCTAATAATTTAGTATTAAATGGGAAAAAAACTAAGTGCATCAGATTTTCTTTACCAAATGTCAAAAGTAGTGATTGTAAGATAGTATTGAATCAAGAGAAACTAGAATTCGTCGATAAAACCGTTTTCCTGGGGATTACGCTCGACTCAAGGCTACAATGGGGTCCTCATTTAATATCACTTGCAGGACGGTTAAGTTCAGCAGCTTATGCTGTCAGAAAAATCCGTCAATTTACTGATGTAGATACCGCGAGGCTAGTCTATTTTAGTTACTTTCATAGTATCATGTCTTACGGTATTTTACTTTGGGGACGGGCTGCAGATATCGAGTCCATTTTTATTCTGCAGAAACGAGCCATCAGAGCCATATATAATCTTCGCAGGCGCGATTCTCTAAGGGAACTGTTTAAGGATATTAACATCATGACGGTACCTTGTCAATATATCTACGAAAACATCATGTACGTAAGAAAAAATTTACATCTTTTTAATAAAAGAGGTGAAAGGCATAATTATAATACTAGAAATAAGGACCTATTAGCTCAACCAGGTTTTAGGCTGGCTAAAGTAGACTCATCGTTCATGGGGTACTGTTTAAAATGTTACAATAAAATACCTCCACACATACTTCAACTAAATGAGACGAAATTTAAAACTTGTATAAAACGCACACTATGCAGGCAGGCATATTATAAATTGGGGGATTACATAAATGATAAAAATGCTTGGCTCCATGCTGGTCCTGCTCCACAACCTCAACTAATTAATTAACATTTGAAGATACTGTTGGAACTGCTGAAGATTGTAAGAATAGCTTTGCATTGTGTAGACTCAATCACCTTGTATTGTATAATTGCTTAGCACATGTGTGAGTACTATGTACCTACTCTAAAGCTACCATTTACTGGGTACGTCTTTATTTGACTTGGATGTGCCCTGGCGGCTGAGAGTGTGTCATGCTCACTCTAATGCCTCGCTGATGGTGGCGCGTGTGTTGGATCATTTAACGAATCCATACGTCAGGTTCGTGAACGGGCGCTGTTGGTGGAGGCTGGTCATACCTTAGCTGCCACGGCTTATTTTGATTTTGAATTGTTTTTTTATTTTTTTATTCCGGACGCTTTTAACGTTCATCGTTCTCACATGTATAATTTCAATATGAATGATGTAACCAATATTTTGTAACCATATTTTGATTTAAAAGAGTGTCCGTGGAGTTTCTTGCCCGTTCTTCTCCATAGATCTACGTTTTGGAATGGGCAACTAGCTTCAACTTTCTGACTTACCTACTGACCGACTCTTTGACAATTCAAAAGTGCCTGTAATTGGTTTAATTGAAATAAATGCTTTGAGTTTGAGTTTGAGTTTGAAACGGATCCCTATAAATAATAAAATAATAATAAATATCCTTGGACATTTCACACAACGCCATCTAGTCCCAAGCTAAGCAACCTAATGCTTGTGTTATGGTAACGAGATGGCTGATAAACTACTTATATATATATATTTTTTTGTAAATACATACATATTATAGATAGAAAAACACCCAGACTCGGAACAAATACTTGTAGGTCGTACAAATATTTGTTACGTGCGGGAATCGAACCCGCGACATGCTGCGCAGCAGTCAATCGCTCAACCACTGCGCCAACCATGTCGTCAAATCCTATTACTTACTAAGCCTCCGATGTCCGCCCGTCTGTCTGTTTGTCATTTTCAAAAAATTTCAAATTTTCACAGACCATGTATTAGATTACGGCTAACAACAAATAATAAAAATAAAATAAAGTTAAAAATTACAGGGTTTCCCCAGACACTAAACTTTTAATTAAAATTGAAGTGTCTTCTGTATGTTTCTCTACATGTTTGTTCCGGCTAAACTCCGAAACGACTGGACTGATTTTGACAGGACTTTCATTGGCAGATAGCTGATGTTATAAGGAGTAACTTAGGCTACTTCTATTTTAGAAAAAAAAATGGGGCTCCGCGCAAAAAAAAATTAAAACCCATGAAATTGTGAAGAAAGTCCGATTCAATTAAGAAGTATTGACATCCACGCGGGCGAAGCCGCGGGCAACATCTAGCTCATGATAAAAATAAGTTCTTGACCGATACGAATCTAAGCTATTATCGACCGACCCATCCACGTTTACAAAGTTAAATGTTAGTTCTATGTAATAACAGACTGTTAGTATAGGCGTCATGTTACGGACAGTATTTGAGTTCTGATAACAGTAACGATACTTAGCTATCTGGAATAAGTAGCTGGTCCATAGTCCGTTTACATACGCTGATTAAATATGAGTTTATCCTTGATGTGCCTAACGGTTTTAGGCTCTGGCCAAACTAGGCGAATCCCGTGCATCTAAAAAAAGAAAGAAAAACTATTTATTCACTCAAAAAATGACGCACAATTATTTTTTAACAGAAGCCTAAAAATAAAAACAAATGGGTAGTTATTTATCTCGTCATCTCGTCTCGTTCTCGTTTCATCTTGTTACGTATTTTAGGGTTCCATACCTCAACAGGAAAAAACGGAACCCACATAGGATCACTTCGTTGTCTGACTGTCAGTCTGTTAAGACCCTTTTTCTCAGGAACGCGTGGAGATTCCAAGTAGAAATTAATATCAAATACGTAAGTCTATAGTTCCTTGGAGTCCTAAAAAAATCAAGCTTCTACGTCAACGCAATAAAAAAATACGCCCATATAAGCGACATATTTTGACACTCGCAAGTAAATCAAAGCCGGGTACCTACTTCCCGTTGTCCTAGAATCATGAAATTTGGCAAGAAGCAAGGTCCCACAGCACAAGTAAAGGATAAGTCCGAAAATTGTAAATTTGTAATATTATCACATAAAAAAAAAATTGGGATTACAAAGTTAAATTACCAGTTGGAGAATTGACCGTGACGTATATCAAGTATGGGAGAATAAGTTTTTGAACCACAATCGTAGTTGAAAAATATTTGGCTAAAATTCTTTTCAACTTCGGAACCCATCATCGTGGTCCGACACGCACTTGGCCGGTATTTTTCTGTTGGGATCGCAGTATGGTAGGTTCTTGTCAAATCTTTCCAAAACAAGGATGTCTGTTTCTGATTGGTGGAGGTAAATACGTTCCTTTAATATCGAGGGGAACATCATTAAAGGCTAGGGGGAGTGTAAGTGACGTTTTCTTTAAGTAAAGCCCTCCGGGGGGGGGAGGGGGTTATTCCTGGATTATGCGTACAAGCTCCAGGATCTCCGGTAACCCAACGACGATTTAAATACCCACTGTTATTTCTGAGGAGCTCGTGGCTAAGTAATAACAGCCGCACGGGTCGATCTATCAGGTTAAGCTACGCTTGCTGGGGTTGGTCCGTGGATGGGTGACCATCTTTACAAACCGGGTCTTTTCCGTGCCTCGGAAAGCACGTTAAGCCGTTGGTCCAGGCTGTCATTCGTGGATTTTTGACAGTCGTTACGGGTCGTCAGAAGCCCGAAAGTCTGACAACCAGTCTTACCAAGGGGTAGGTATTACCCAGTTACTGGGTTGTGGAGGTCAGATAGGGAGCCGCTCCATGTAAAATACTGGTATTCAGCTGCATCCGGTTAGACTGGACGCCGACCCCAACATAGTTGGGAAAAGTCTCGGCAGATTGATTTGTTATTTCCGTGGTTTTAATTTTGCACAAAAATTCTATTGGCTTCCATTGTTAAAGCTTCCTAATAAATCAATAATTCTTGGCATCATCTGCCTAGCCTTTTCCCAACTATGTTGGGGTCGGCTCCCAGTCTAACTGGACGCAGCTGAATACCAGTATTTTACATGGAGCGACTGCCTATCTGACCTCCACTTACTGAGTAATACGATACCCCTTGGTAAGACTGGTTGTCAGACTTTCGGGCTTCTGACGACCCGTAACGACTGTCAAAGATCCACGAATGACAGCACCAAACGGTTTAACGTGCTTTCCGTAGCACGGTATGTAAAGATGGTCACCCATCCACGGTCCAACCCCGGCAAGCTTAGCGATTGACCCATGCGGCTGTTATTACTTAGCTACATGCTCAAAAAGGACCATGCTAGGTAAAAATAAAATGGTCTTTCGACGCTTTTGCCGGTTTTGAAATAGACTTAGAAGTTGAAAGGTGTGTAGTGGTATGTTTACCCACACATGTACACCACTTGCGAGCTTATAAGTGCCTATGACGTTGCACCGTCAAGTTAAGTTCGAAGTCACGCGTCCCCGTGACAACACATATAGTCGGTTACTACCCGTTACTCACATCAATCATTTATTGTAATATTTTACCGTGTTTAGTTATAGCAAATACTTTATTAAATTCATAGTTTAACATAGAATGGACATTTCATTTCATCTCACTATAGAACCTATATCACGTCCCAACAAAAGTTCTATAGGTGCAAAAACACCAAACTCAAATCAAATCAAATAATTTATATGCATAATACATGTTAAAAAGGTGTTACAGGTCTTATTACAGGTATAAAAAGTATATTGTATTATAACATAGTGAGGTGTGAAAATTAATATAGGGTGTCTGGTATGTAAAGATGGTCTCACTCATACACGGACCAACCGCGACAAGCATAGATTAACCTGATCAATCGACCCGTGTACCTGTTATTACTTAGACCCTCTCAATAATTCCCGTACTAGCATAATAAAAACAAAATAGCAATTCGCATCTTCCAGAAATCCATAATATTTGGGCCCGATTTAATCTAAGTAACGGTCTTCGCGTTTATGCAAATCAGATATCAAAATAGTATTATATTCAGCCCACGAACTGAGCCTGTTTTCACGTCCCAGATATTCTGAGATCTAGGCTAGGCGGAAAATAAGTCTGACATGATATAAATATTAAGACAATTTACCCGGAGAATTTTATTAGGGTGATTTAAATAATGACCTGAAAAGGCTAATATCTTAAAAAGGGCAATATTTTCTTTTTATTAGCAAATTCGAGGAAAATATTGTGTATCTTGATGTTTTTTTATGAGGCTTGAAGGTGTCACAAATAAATATATTGTTATATCTGGGTCAACAAACGTTCAGAATTCATGGCTTCGCCCCAAACGAGTCTAATTACGCATTTTGCATCAAATGTAGAACATCTCAATATTGCGTAATTTCAGTGACACATCGAGTGATGTAAATAACGTTAATTGACAATCGATCATAAAGGCTCCCGCAGACAAACGCGACGCGACGGTTTGACGCAATTCTGGTTAAACAATTTCCATGAAGTTTTCATAAAAATTGAGTCTCGTCGCGCTGTCGATTCGTGCCAGTCTACGACAGCCTTTACGATACAAAAAAAACACCCTGCAACTTCAGGGCAAAAACCTCTCATTTAGAAGTTTGAATTTGTATCAGTACCTAACTATTGAATGAGGTCTAAAATAAGCGTAATAAAATAAACTATTAAAAAAGATAAAAAAAACCTCATTCTTTCGCTATAAAGACTGCTACAAACAGGCGTGACACGCGATATAATCGCGGCTGTTTGTAGGTGCCTTTAGTCGTTCATTCCAAACAACTGAGGGTCATCGCCCCTCTATCTAGCAATAGATCAAGGGAATGAATACTTAGATAGTGATTCATTCCGATGGACCGGTTCAGATTACCAACAGGTTTCTCATTGTGTTCGGTCTTAAGAGGCACGTGGAGAGAACAGGTTTTGTGAGGAATAGCAAAGAAGGTTATTATTATTATAAGAGGAGCTCGTGACTAAGTAATTACAGCCGCACGGGTCGATCCATCAGGTTAAGCTACGCTTGCCGGTGTTGGTCACTAGATGGGTGACCATCTTTACATACTGAGACTCCTCCGTGCCTCGGAAAGCACGTTAAGCCGTTGGTCTCGGCTGTCATTCTTGGATCTTTGACAATCGTTACGGGTCGTCAGAAGCCCAAATTCTGACAACCAGTCTTACCAAGGGGTATCGTATTACCTAGTAACTGGGTTGTGGAGGCAGGCAACCATAGACGAAAACATGCAATACTTCATGGACGCATGTTTTTAGGGTTCCGTACCCAAAGGGTAAAATGGGACCCTATTACTAAGACTCCGCTATCCGTCCGTCTGTCACCAGGCTGTATCTCATGAACCGTGATAGTTAGACAGTTGAAATTTTTACAGATGATGTATTTCTGTTGCCGCTATAACAACAAATACTAAAAAACAGAAAAAAATAAATATTTAAGGGGGCTCCCATACAACAAACGTGATATTTTTGCTCGATATTGATAACGGCAATAGGTAGACGCTTGAAATATTCACAGAATATTTAGTTAAAGAAGAATTTAAAGAATTTATTATATTTCTAGCTTGTTTCGCAAAAAGTTTACCAATTAAATATAGGCTAGATTTAAGTACAAATGAATTAAGCATCTGTAGCCGAACTAGGCAAAACCTGTATTTTGGATAATTTTACAATTATCATAGCCATTAACATTAATTTTTAAGGCGCAGATTTCCTGAAAACGATCAAAAAGGTGGTTTTTTAAAGCACTGTATCTCATAAACCGTAAATAATTTTGACATGTAAAAAAAATGTGATATATTCAAGTCCTTTTCGCATACAGTGATGGAAGCCAAAACATAATTAAACATACTTTAATGCACTAAAAAAATCTTTAAACATACCTCCTAATAATCTTTAAAAGCTGTTTATCCCTTCATTAGCAATTATAATTATAATTAAAAATATACCATGAAATGTCAAATTCCAAACTGCATCCAGTGATGGATTACTTTTTGTTAAATAGTTAATTTCTAATTTTAAACGATTTTATTTGCACTTTTACGACATAATTCCGGTGCGCGTGAGAATCTTCTATCTCGTGCGTGAAACTAGACAGCCATAAAGCCATTTCACTTACACACCGGGCTAAACCATGCTTGGAACCAGGGCCTGTTTTTTTTTTTTTTTTTTTTTTTTTGAGGGTGGGAAATCATCAAATAATTGCTCCCGCTCTGGGTGGAGCGGGAGGGCGTGTCAGACTTTTACTGACTAAAACCCACCCGTGTTCCTTCAGTTGCCTATGCCAGGGCCGCGGTAACCCCTTCAGACAACCCGCGACCCCAGCGGCGTCGGCCCTGTTGGGCCCCGTCACTTGCTGACATCTCTTTGAGGCGCGCGTGGAACACAACGCGCCGTCGACTCGGGCCTGGTCCTTACCGGACGGCGAGCTACCCGCTGCTCACCGTCCGCAGGCCCGCGCCTACGGTGGCCGGAAATCGCCCCGCGATTCCCGCCGCCCAGGGCGTCTCCTGCGGCGACTGAGGGCGTGAGGCTGCCTCTCCCTCACGCGTTCCGCCTCCTCCTTCGCGAGCATCACTGCTTCGCAGAAGGAGGTGACGGCCTCCCATGCACTCTCGCTCCGCACCATGGCCTGGACCAGGCTCGGACGCGAGAGATCGCCGCCGCCGATCGCCTCCGTGAGAACACGGCGGTTCTCTGCCCAAGCCGGGCAGACCTCCACTGTATGCTCCACCGTGTCTTCCGGGCGATCCACACAATGGAAACACCCGGGCGTTTCCTCCCGCCTTATGCGAAACAGGAACCTCCCGAAACAACCGTGTCCGGTGAGGACCTGCGTCAGGCGGAAGGTGAGGACGCCGTGGCGCCTCTCTAACCACTCCTCAAAGAGGGGACTTATCGCCGCTATTGTGGCGTGCCCAGCGCTGGGTTGCGACAGTCGCGCTATCCATGCCGCCATGAGATCCCGCCGGAGCTCTGTCCGCTGTACCGTGATTTCTCGCGGCAGCGGAGTTACGCCCCGGCGTTTCGCCTCCTCGCGCCACTCCCACACGTGCGCGAGGACCTTTGCCTCCAGATCCCACGGCGTGGAACCAGGGCCTTTATAACTACACTATTGGTAAATATCTTTTAAGGCCCTTTTTTTTTGGAACCAGGGCCTTAAAAGATATTTACCAATAGTGTAGTTATACTTATATTCGCTTTAAAAATAAATAATTAAATTAAAATAAAACAAATATTTATGGGGGCTCCCATACAACAAACGTGATTTTTTTGCCGATTTATAGATAACTAGCTTTTGCCCGCGGCTTCGCCCGCGTGGATGTCGGAAAATATTCCATGGAAATGTATTACCGGGAAATTCTTGCTTATTTCTTGTCTACATTGTAAATGTATTACCGGGAAATTCTTGCTTATTTCTTGTCTACATTATAAATGTATTACCGGGAAATTCTTGCTTATTTCTTGTCTACATTATAAAGGAAACCTATGTGCAAAATTTCAGTTTTCTAGGTGCAAGGGTTTGGGCTGGGCGTTGATGAGTCAGTCAGTCAGGACTTATTACAACCCAATGCCTCTCACAGACAGGAGGCCTGATTCCCAGCAGTGGGAACGTTATAGGCTGATTATGCTTCGTAAAGCTATACTGCCTTCCTTAAAATATTTGTTAATGGTTCATAAACATTTATGAACGTCTGTTGACTGGGTTTTAGAGATTAAATTGAGAGGGTAACTAATAACAGTTGTATATGAATTAAGTTGGTAATTTTATTGTCTTGCGAATAATGTTAGACTTAATTACAATGGCAGTACTTATATAAGTCCAGCAGGACGTCCTGCGGAGTAATGGAGTAACACACTATCAATGGGAATCGGTTTAATTAGGGTTCCGTACCAAAATGGTAAAAAAGGAACCCTTATGGTGTGACTAAGTCTGTCTGTCTGTCTGTCTGTCTGTCTGTCACAGCTGGATATCTCAAGAATTACTAATGCTATCAACTTGAAATTTGGAACAGTTTTAGATGACGTTTACCCAACTATTTTGCAAATAAGAAAGAAATAAAAATATTTATATTTTTTTGCAACAGGGACTGAAAGGGGGTCATAAAAATTTAAAGTGGGGCTACTAGGGCATGTGGGGTATCATATGAAAGAGCGCTGTTTGCACATTCTTGACGACACGGTTGGCGCAGTGGTTGAGCGATTGACTGCTGCGCAGCATGTCGCGGGTTCGATTCCCGCACGGAACAAATATTTGTACGACCTACAAGTATTTGTTCCGAGTCTGGGTGTTTTTCTATCTATAATATGTATGTATTTACAAAAAAAAAATTATATAAGTAGTTTATCAGCCATCTCGTTACCATAACACAAGCATTAGGTTGCTTAGCTTGGGACTAGATGGCGTTGTGTGAAATGTCCAAGGATATTTATTTATATTTATTTATTTATTTATTCTTAAACATTTTTGTTTCTTTTTTTAGGCCACATAGTTTTCGACTTTTGATGAAAAATGTAAAAAAAATACCGTTCCCCCCCCCCCCTTATCTCCGAAGTTTGCAAAGCGAAAAATCTGAAATTATTCTATGTGACAGAAGTTTATGTAAAGATTACAGGAAAAATAAAACGATGTCTCTAAATAGCACAGTTTTTCAGAAATCATCAACATTAATTACATATAAATGATGGTACGGAACCCTCGGTGCGCGAGTCCGACTCGCTCTTGACCGGTTTTTTTTCAATTAATTGCGGTATACGTTGTTGAGCAGACAAATTGTTTGAACATCTGAAGCTATGGATTAGCAATTTGCTTCAAAATTACATTGTTGAGCAGACAAATTGTTTGAACATCTCTCTCATAAACATGCGGTATCTAGCCTACTCTAAATCTGTGTAACTAACCACTTATTTCAATTATACCAATTACAGGCACTTTTGAACTGGCAACGAGTCGTTTTTGTTAGTCAGAAAGTTGAAGCTAGTTGCCCATTCCAAAACGTAGATCTCTATGGAGAAGAACGGGCAAGAAACTCCACGGACACTTTTTTAAATCAAGATAAGTAATACAACATCCTGGGTACATCATTCTTGTTGCTTCTACATGTGAGAACAATGTAAAAAAAATACTTAAAAGAATTCAAAATACAAGATTAAAAATAAGGCCTGGCAGATAAGAGATCAGTCTCAACTGACGGCGTCCGTTCACGAACCAGCCGGTCGATTCTGTAAAAATCTCACCGTGATAACTTAGGTGAAGTGAGCGTGAAGTGAGCCGTCATTCCACCTGCAATGCTATTCTGTAATCATCTCACCGTGAAAACTTAAGTGAAGTGAGCGTGGAGTGAGCTGTCAGTGTCATCCCACCTGATGCTAGGGATGGACCAAGCACGTTTTTACAGTCATAATCGAGGTTTTAATGTTTTTTTACGCTATTCTAGTAATAATTTAATATTATTTTAAAGCTAGTATTTAAGTGTCTAAACATTACTATTTAGGGTATTTTTAAATAAAATTGCAAAACAGAAAGTCAGTCACAAACTCAATTTTGTTTTTTTATTTTTTTTTGCAAGACTAGTCCGTATGTACTTGTACCGAGGTGTGAGCGCTTCACGCAAGAACAATAAATAAAATAAAATCCTTTCAATAAAAATGACCAATCACGTTCTCGAAATCGGGGCCGACGATTTCCATGAAAGTGGCAATAGGGAGGTTTACGGCGCGGCGGGGGGTGTAAATTAGCATAAAAAATATAATTAAAATCTCGATTATGATTGTAAATGTAATTTGGTCAATCCCTAGCATTTGTGGGATGACACTGACAGCTCACTCCACGCAAGTTTACACGGTCAGATTTTTACAGAATCAACCAGCTGATGCTAAGGGTTGACACTATTGACAGGTCACTTTAAAATCACTTCACTTAAGTTTTCACGGTGAGATGGTTACAGAATCGCACTGGATCCTTTGGTGTAGTATTATATTATCTGTGCTTTGGTTCAATCCGTCAAACGTAATAGAGTACAGAATGGGATATTGGCAATATCGGGGCTCAGCCAAATAACCTCTAGCTGCATATGCTCTTCATTCCCATATCAAAAGCTATTCAAGTCTTATTTGATACCGAGGACTCTCATAGTTGTGCGATGCGATATGAGTCGATATGTTTATGAGATCAAGCTTCATTCATGCAATAGCGCGAAGTAATAGGTAAGCAGGTACACCGTACACCTAGAGACACATTACAAACAACAAACTTACATTTGCAGTTGGAATGTATGGGAGAACATGTTTTTCAAATACAATGTTAAGTTTGTACTTGGTATAAATACATCACCACTTTTTAGGGTTCCGTACCAAAATGGTAAAAAAGGAACCCTTATGGTGTGACTCAGTCTGTCTGTGTGTCTGTCACAGCTGGATATCTCAAGAACTACTAATGCTATCAACTCGAAATTTAGAATAGTTTTAGATGACGTTTACCCAACTATTTTGCAAATAATAAAGAAATAAAAATAATTATATTTTTTTTTGCAACTGGGACTGAAAGGGGGTCTTAAAAATTAAAGTGGGGCTACTAGGGCATGTGGGGTATCATATATGAAAGAGCGCTGTTTGCACATTCTCAAACTATTTTTTATTTTTTTTTTAGGTTGCATAGTTTTCGACTTTTGATGTAAAATGTAAAAAAAAATGTGCGGTGCGCGAGTCCTACTCGCTCTTGACCGGTTTTTTTTTATAATAACCGTAGAAGATTTCCAACGCAGGGGGGTTCAGAATCATGTTCTGAATCCATGGTAACAGGTTGCGCATCGATGTCCTTGCCACCCTGTATAATGCTGAGGCGGTAGAGTAGATGCTATCGTGCAATGCGCAAAGAAAAACAGCTCTTAAGAGCCTACCTCAAATGACTTAGCATGATACTCCGTTATGCCGAAAATAATGCAGCAATAACTTTGAAATAAATATGTGGTAAAGTTGAGGATTAATGTGAAGTATGTTTGACGAACAACACGATTCCATAAAATTTTCTCGACGGAAAAAAAATCCAAAGTTACCTCCAAACCAAACAAACCGCTGGTATTCAAACGACTTGACAAAACAACGAGATTCCATGAATATACGGTATGGAACTGAACAACGAGATTCCATGAATATACGGTATGGAACTGACACCTATGCAATAAATCCAACCACATACAAAACCATATAAAAAATTAAAGAAATCGGTTCAGTAATCGGGTCAAAAAGTAGAATTTTAATGTTGAATAAATTTAAACACTGAAAAATTGAACCACTAGGTCAATGAGTCAATGAACTTAAATCCTTGAACATGTGTGAAACAAAAAAAAAACCATGTTCGGCGAACAATGGATTGGGCACCATGGTGCACCGCAGGTGGCCATCTCGGTTGTCTAAACAGAGTGATTACTTTTACTGAATTTATTTTGATATTTATTTTGTTTGAAAAATTTACTTTTTGAATTTAATTTTGCTATACTTCTGTGGACTAGTATTACATACAGTTTAATTTATTACACATGCAGTATTACATACAGTTTAATTTATTACACATGTTTAAATTCCATACCGTATCTTAGTTCAAAGTTCCCTTATTAAACACATAAACATTCCGGAATAAATTCTCTAAGGTGAAATCACGTTGCGTAGTTTAGAAGAACAACACGGTCACCCAGACTGACACGAACTTAATAACAATGAGATAAGAGTTAAGGCTTCTATAGACAGGCGCGACACAAAGGCACCGCGTGTCACGCGACGAGTGGTGGGGGAGTGGGTAATGATTTAACGAAAAAAAAAAAATTGTGAATGTGCTCCATTACTCTACCACTGTAGGTACTGAACCGGATAATGGATTTGTCCTTTCATAATAATAGAATGTTCTTATTCAGTTCTTATTCATAAACCATTTATAAAAGCTTTCTCAAAATATCAGCTGCTTGCTGCTATCTGACGAATTTTATTATGTGGACTATTTCTAGTTCCCTTATCTTTTATTTTTTGAAAAATGTGTGGGATGCGTCTATAATACACTTGCGTGCAATAAAATCGATCCACCCCATTCTCTTCGATATGAAACGTGAAAATTTAGCAAGTTTAATTAACAATAACCTAATATATTGTGTACTAAAACCTTCCAGACTGTATGTAGATTACGTAAGTGAAAAAAATATCAAAACTGATTCATTACTTTTTGAGAAAAACGCGAATTTAAAAACATACAGATCGAATGAAAAACCTCCTTTTTTTCAAGTTGGTTAAAAAATCAAGTCAAATGATCAATAAACGAACAGTAATAAACAAAATTAAGCTTATGTCAACTTCACTGACAAAAAAAAGTCACGCAGTTTTTTCAAACAAAAGTGATTGATGAGAACATCAGAAGAATCGAGTCGATCTTGTCAAGAATATTGCTTTTATCAAAGTATATGTGTATGTGTAAATAAACTTTATCTTACCTACCTTCACACAGTATAAAATAATTAAAATAAATACATTAATATCTTTGAGCTATCGTCTCTCAAATAGAGAGCATGGGGTGGGCCAATTTTTTTTCACGCAAGTGTAGTTCAATAACCACGCTTAAGAAGAAGTATTTCGAACTTCCATTCACACTGTCTATTGAAATAAACTTCTTCCACGTAACTAAATCTTTTCATAAAAATCCGATGAAAACCTGCAGAAATGATGTATATTTATAGGTAGGTAATATATTTTAGTTATTTAAAATGGGTACACTAACATCTAATACAGGTATAAGTACTAATATTGGTAAATCGAATAGTCAATACATTTAGGTACCTACAACCTGCATCAATCAATCAATCAATCAATCAATTGTTGTGTGTTCAATTGTGGGCTGCATCAATTGGGTACCCCAGTTGTATTATAATTTTAATACAACTGGGGTACCCAAATGACGCAGCCCAATGTACATTAAAAAAAAACCGGTCAAGAGCGAGTCGGACTCGCGCACCGAGGGTTCCGTTCCGATTTCTGAAAAAGTGTGCTATTTAGAGACATCGTTTTATTTTTCCTGTAATCTTTACATAAACTTCTATCACATAGAATAATTTCAGATTTTTCTCTTTGCAAACTTCGGAGATAAGGGGGGGTGGGAACGGTATTTTTTTTTACCTTTTTCATCAGAAGTCGAAAACTATGCGGCCTAAAAAAAGAAAAATAATGTTTTTGAGAATGTGCAAACAGCGCTCTTTCATATGATACCCCACATGCCCTAGTAGCCCCACTTTGATTTTTTAAGACCCCCGTTCAGTCCCTGTTGCAAAAAAAATATAAATATTTTAATTTTCTTATTTGCAAAATAGTTGGGTCAACATCATCTAAAACTATTCTAAATTTCAAGTTGATAGCATTAGTAGTTCTTGAGATATCTAGCTGTGACAGACAGACTGAGTGACGCCAAAAGGGTTCCTTTTTTACCATTTCGATACGGAACCCTAAAACGTCCTAACTAACTCCATGACTGACAGATCAACGCACAGCTCAAACGCATGGAAGTTCCCTTTGGTTAATATTCTGTCCATCTAAACTATTATGTACTTATTTAGATGTTTAATTTATATTGTTTAAACCAAATGTTTCAAGACGAGCGCTAATCCTGTCGTCAAACTGTCTCGCAGTTTGGCAGGTTTATAAATAAATAATTAATTTATTATATTTTTAGGGTTCCGAATTTCAAAAGGAAAAAATTAAACCTTATAGGATCACTTCGTTGTGCGTCTGTCTGGTCTGTCTGTCTATGAAGATCCTTTTTCTCAGGAACACGAGGACGTATCAAGTTGAAATTAATATCAAATACGTACGTCTATGGTCTCTTGGAGCTCTAAAAAAATCAAGCTTCCAAGTCAACGCAATAAAAAAATACAGCCATTTATGTGACATATTTTGATAAGTACTCGCAAGTAAATCAAAACGTATAGGGTGCTTCCCGTTGACCAAGAATCATGAAATTTGGCAAGAAGCGAGGTCTCACAGCACAAACAAAGGAAACAGTCTAAAATTACTGTTGGTTCCCGGTGCAATGGGCCCCGGGATCGAGACGTCACAGAGAAAACAGATGACGGCACCGAAGTAGGTAGCGAACATAGATGAAAGAAGGAGATGTGCCCAGTATGTTACAATGTATTGGAACCCTGTATCTCCACTTTGTCCCTTTGTCACCTTCATGATTTTAAAGACAAATACAGTAAAATACTTGTATTTACATAAGGACGGTGATTCCATGATTTACTTGACTTCGGTTTTTACAAGAAACCACTGAACAACACGGCATTCTTATAAATTGTCACGGTCACAATCGAAAGCGCACTAGTTCGCGAAGACGGAATTTGTACTATGAACGGCTCATACTGAGCATGTCGCGCGGACACAGATTCGCCCGCTTGCCACTTCTCCTGTTTTTCATTTATATTTCTATGGTAGCGACATACATTCACTAAGGCCGAATAATCTCATTTCTCGTTGACGCCCCGTTGACGGCGAGCGGTGGACAAACGGACCCTGAAATGTGCGAAACGGGTCCTTATCAAGACAACTGTCTATCCACATTACGAAAATCCCTAGTTTAAAATCCTGTTAGGACCTTTCAATGCTGCCTACTCCCCCAGATCCAATTAATGCGTATCAGAATATAAATCTCGTAAACATTTATAACGAGAATCGAAAGTTCTGGGTTCTAAGTTATAATGAGTATCTACACTTAGGCACAGATTAATACAGATGGGACACTCCGCAGTTTAGGTATGAAGCTACAAGTACGCGCGGTCTCATCTCACTGGGTCAATTCAGTGTGGGCTGCCGCGCGCCGGCCGGGGAGCACGTTAGTTCGATACTCACTCACGCGCCGCGTCGTAAAAGAACACAGCCACGAGTCAGAAGGTATAACAGTCAGAGTAAAAGGGAGGCAACTTGTAGGTGAATATAACTGTAGGTAATAAGCGTTGTCCGACCTGAATTGCATTTTATTGTGTCGTAGCAAGAGTCGCTTTTTATTTAAATGATTTTGCAGAGTGTCGCATCTGTATTAATCTGTGTCTTAGGTTAGTGTACTTTGTAGAACTTATAAATATGTCTTAAATTGAAAAAGTTGGGTAAGTAATGTGATTGAAATTTATTGAAATAAAGCTTTAGTTTAAGTTCAATATGGTTGTTCTTTGAGGTTAAGATTAGATGACATTACAGCCAACGAGATGAGATGAATTTCATGTTTTGGGATTTAAAACTTTAACTTAATTGCTTATGGTTCAGTTTCCATTACAACTTTTTCATTCAACAATCAAATTAGATTACTTGATTTGTGATATTTACAATTTTATGTTGGCCTGAGTATAATCAATTTACCGAAAAGTCTCTTTTTACCCGACTACGGCAAAGCCGCCAAAGGAAGGTTATGATTTTAAAAGGCTATGATGTATGTATGTTCATCTGTTCCCTCAACATAACTCCGAAACCACTAGTCGTATTTTGATAAACGAGACCCGTCATAGCCTTTCCCTAACTATGTTGGGGTCGGGTTCCAGTCTAACCGGATGCAGCTGGATACCAGTATTTTATATGGAGTGACTGATATTAGCCTTAATATATACGAGAATTGAAAAAAAAAAATTGACATCGATCACTTGTTTCTACCTTTTTAGTTTGCATTTTTGTCGCGGTTGGGTTTTAGTTTTTAACATTGTCATGTAACCAATCTTCATCTGAGACGCACGGCTATAGATCAAGCTATACAATACCAGTATAAGCTGATCTCGCATTGTATAGGATTTCCTTACAATGAGAGGTCAGTGTAAACTGGAAATGTATAGCTTGATGTGTAGCCGTGTGTACTACATCGGATAAAGCACAGGGTTCTGAAGAGTTACAGGAACGACCGACCAATAATCGGTTGAAGCGAGTTCAATTCCCGCATCCAACTAATATTTATTTGGCCTGCAGAAAGTATTTCGGATATATATGTTTTGTTTCTGTAAACGTATAAGTATTAAAGTAATTTAAAGTTATCTGACAAAGTTAAGAGAAAAGGCGGGTGGCCAGACTTAAATTTAGGTATTTTAAGAAGGTATTGCTGTCGCTCTGCGAGCGCTCCGCCCTCGAATTCGTGCGATAAGGACAACTGCAGATCCGACGAAATAGCCTGTGTAAAAAGTCACATTTCGAGGTTTGGCTCTCGCCTATTTCTTCCTCCAATATTGGACCAATTTAAAAGATATTTCATAAACTGAATAAGAAGGATATATACTATGCCCCTATGTTTTTCTTTTTTCGTTAATAGTTGTAAAATTGGTACACTAGGCGTCTGTTGACAGCGGTCTGAATAGGCAATTTTGAGCATTTTTGGAGGGTTCTAGTTCTTATAAAAATAATATATCATCAAAAAGGAAAACATAGGGGCATACAAGTACCTGATGTTTATATTTCTGTAAAAAATCATTGCTTTATGGTCATTAACCAGAAAGAAAACAGGCGAGAGCGTTTGTATCTTTTTGTATGGAGAAAAGAGCACCCACATTTCCTCTTAAGGCGAAATATTTTGACACATTTCGGCTGCACGCAAAATCAATTTTTGTCCTCAAAAACTAAACCCTTATACTTTCATGATTATAAAAATTCATGATTTTCTTATAGTAAATTATGAGAGCCAAAACACGATTGACACAATTTGGCTCGAAACAAAAAAATCGCAGTTTCCTCAAAATTTGTATTTTTTAGGAGAAAAAACTATTTTATTCGATTGTAATTAAAGCAACTTCAGTAAAATCTCACCTACACGTTTACCATTAAAGTTAAAAGAAGATTATGGGTTTATTTTAATTTAACAAAGCGTATAGTTTTAAAAATCTTTTTTTTTTTTTCAATTCTACAGGGTGTAAAAAGACACATCACAAAGTCGTCAACTATGCATACTGTACATCTAACTAAGTAGCTTTGTGCAAAAATTTAGCTGGGAAACGACTTTTATTTTTAGGTATAAAAAATAGCAATTTTTTATTACGCGCAATGTAACGCGAACCCAAGCAAACGCAGTGAAGCCCCGCCCCATCGCTCTACGGTACGCGAAGGTACTTGTCGGAAAAAGTTTAGTAATAACACTTGGAATACGTTTTAGTAAAAAAAAAATGCGACTTTGACCTACATTATCTCCAGAACCAGTGGATTCCCAGGTCTATCCGATATACGATCCAAATAATGGGTAGAATATGTGGTTTTCGGCTTCGGCAAGTGTCTTTTTACACCCGGTATATGCTGCGTCTGGCCATACCAATGTTTGTCAGAGTTCACACAGATATTTTTCTTCAAGGACAAAATAAAATCTTTCAAAATAACAATACCATCAAAATCTGTCAACATACGGTCCACCTATAAACCAATACTTACCTGAATATCTTCAACAACCAAAGATTAATAACAAATAACTTCTTAACCCCACCTTCAGGTAAAGTTGCCAACCCTGAACGTGTTCCCCAACTTGTATTGTATGACGTCACAAGCACGACATGAGCCTCCAATAAATATAACGTCACGTAACGTCTATAACGCAACACTATAGATATTAAGCCTATAATAAGTTTTGTTGATATTGTTACTATAGCAACTCGAAGGGAAGTCGTTAGTAGCACTCAGTGTTACTTTTTAGGATTCCGTACCAAAATGGTAAAAAAGGAACCCTTATGGTGTGACTCAGTCTGTCTGTCTGTCTGTCTGTCACCGCTGGATATCTCAAGAACTACTAATGCTATCAACTTGAAATTTGGAACAGTTTTAGATGACGTTTACCCAACTATTTTGCAAATAAGAAAAAAATAAAAATATATGTATTTTTTTTTGCAACAGCGACTGAAAGGGGGTCATAAAAATTCAAAGTGGGGCTACTAGGGCATGTGGGGTATCATATGAAAGAGCGCTGTTTGCACATTCTCAAACATTTTTTATTTATTTTTTAGTCCGCATAGTTTTCAACTTTTGATGAAAAATGTAAAAAAAATACCGTTCCCCCCCTTATCTCCGAAGTTTGTAAAGATAAAAATCTGAAATTATTCTATGTGAAACTTCTATAGTTTATGAAAAGATTACAGGAAAAATAAAACGATGTCTCTAAATAGCACACTTTTTCAGAAATCGGAACGGAACCCTCGGTGCGCGAGTCCGACTCGCTCTTGACCGGTTTTTTATGAGATATTTATTTTGCTGAAGAGTTTGTTTTTTTTTGTTTGAATATGCTAATCTCTGAAACTACCAGTCGGATTTGAAAAAATATTTTTTCATTTGATTGCCCAATTGTTGAGGAATGTTATAAGCTATTTAACATCACGCTAGGACCCTTAGGAGCCGAGCAAAAGGAAAAAGTCAGAACGTTAAGCGAAAACGAAATAATAGCTCGGGCGGGCGATGCTATATTTTATGACAAAACAAGTTTCACAGTAATGTTATATCATAAACTATTGAATGAGCAATATTTGTACATTATGTACTTATATTACGTATACAGGATGAATTTTTCAAGTGGCCGTGGATAGCCAAATCCGAAACTATATACCCTAACTATGTACTTAGAAAGAAAGAAAGAAAAAATGTTTATTTGCGGTAAACATGACACAAATTACAATAAAATAAAATAAACTATTTAAATACAATATGGGGGAAAATATACTTACCTATCAAGTTTTTGACATACGATTGTCGCTTGAGATAGCGATTGAATTTTAACGTTTTATTGAATTGAATTGAAGAATTGGCCTTCTGGGTATGGAGGTCAGATAGACAGTCTCTCCATGTAAAATTAAATGAAAATAACAAACACTTAGCGCCACCTACGCGGAACTAATTTGACAGTTTTCTTCCTCATTGGTTAATGTGAGTGGAAGAGCGGAGTCACCTAGCACAAGCAACTTCTTGCTTAAAAGATGTTCTCCAAAACTTGTTTATTGTCAAACAAAAAAAAAACCAAAAACAAACAAACAATCAATCAAATAAACATCAACAAAAGCAAAATAAAAAAAATTCAATAAACAATAAAAAAAAATCAACAAAAAAAACTAGGTACTTAAAAAAAATCACAATTTTTTTTTGTCAATTAAAATAAACATTTTTATATTCATTTATTTATTTTACGTTTATGCACATGCAACACGATATCTGGTGACTTCGAGCGCTTTCTCTTATGAACCTATGCCGCATCATGGGACACACAAGAGGTTAAAACATTTTTGCAATATCAATAAGCCGACAAACACGTTGTCAACCTTAGACAAAGTTGAAATGTCACACGTGTCTGTCATTTACACAGTATGACATCAAATAACTTTTTTTAACATCAAAAAAAAAAAGTTATTTGATGGTAATACTTTCCCGAAATAAATTCAATGGGATCTGTACATATATAGCCCTTAGAAATAGCCCAGAGGGCTGTACTAAAAGTTAGTACTTTTCGCCCATATTTGTACCCAACCCATCTTGTTTACCAGTCGTGTGAGGTTCTGACAATTCGCCAGTTGTTTATATTTCTTGTGGTTATGAAGCAACACTCTTTACTACAATTCTCAAAGGGTGATCTAGCTAGAAGACGAAATAATGTTATTAGTAATAATGACCGACCTTTTTTCAGGCATGCTTACGTAAACAAATATTTTTGCTTCTTGGGGCCGTACCTATATAATAAAATAAATGACGCTTTGGAAATATACCCGCTAAATAAAAAGATATGTAAAAGTAAAATCTTTAATTTTATAAGTAAACATACGTATGAAGAAACAGAAAACTTATTAAAGATAGTTAGATAGTAAATGTCTTTTATACTCACCCTCTCACACTCTTTCACTCACTTTCACACACTACACACCGAGAGGTTAACACTCCACACACCATTTTTGTTTATTTTGTTTTAAACTTTTTTCAGTGCTATGATATACCTCCTATTAATATTATGTCTAATTAAGTTAGTAATGTAATGGTCATCATAAGGAAGAGCGCTGATGTCCGAGATACAGATATTTTTATCTAGTTCAGACACAGATGCCTTCAGTATAAAATTAAGAAAATTTGATTGTGTCCTGTATATCTGATCAAATGTAACATATGTTGTGTCAAATAAATATATTATTATTATTATTATATGTTTACATATCTCGGGACCCTGGGGTCCCGGACCTTTGGAAGGCATACGAGGGGCCGAAGCCAACTCGCAGAGGCCCCTTAGACAATTTTAAATTATGATGAGGCACCAGCCGACGATTATCCCTGTATACAGTATGCAAGTGCACCCAAGGACAAGCCCCGGTTGGTGCAGGACTATTGCAGAACATGGAAAAAAAACATATTGGGCTATGGCTTTGGGTGGTTGTGGACTGGTTATGTAGAACTATAGAAACACTATGGCCCCTGCCTGACTAATGTTTTGTATACAATAGATAAAATGGCAGGGGGTGACTTGCACACTCAATAATGGGCCCCCGAAAACGGTCACTAGCACATAGTGTCGTAGCGGCAAGGGGGCAACATGTCCTGAGATGCTTGTGAGGAGTGGAGAGGTATCCCACGGTTCTCAGAACAATCCCAGAGCCCGGAAGATGGTCAAGATCCCTACAAACACTTACTGGAATACTTCCTTCCTCCGAGCACGTTTGCTCTTGCGAATCTCCACTCAAGCCAGCCAATAAAGGCAAGAATGAGGTGGGAGCTCTGTTCCCGTCAGTTTTCACTTCAGCCGGCCAATAAAGGCAAGCCAGAGATGAGGAACAAGACTACTCCCGGGAGATAGGGTCCGTGGGGTCGCTACTGCCCAACAGCTCGCCACATGCTGCCCTGCGGGTTTCTGTATCTCTCTTGGTCTGGCTCCTCACCCTAGACCCGTTTCGGCAAAGTGAACTCTACTAGCACAGGCCCAGAGATCGGAGCGCGCAAGCCCCACCACGACGGCAACGTAGAGATACGGCGGTGGGGTTATTATTATTATGAGTCTTGACAATTCTCGGGACCCTGGAGTCCCGGACCTTTAGAAGGCGTACGAGGGGCCAAAGCCAACTCGCAGAGGCCCGTTAGACGCTTTCAATGAAATGAGGCACCAACCGACGATTATCCCTGTACGCACTATGCAAGTGCACCCAAGGACAACCCCCGGTTGGTGCAGGACTATTGCAGTATATGGAAATAAAGACATTGGACTATGGATTTGAGTGGCTAAAGTGGACTGGTTGCCTAGAACTATGAAAGGACTATGGCCCCTGCTGGATCAATGTTTTGTAATACACGGATAAAATGGCAGGGGGTGACTTGCACACACAATAATGGGCCCCCGAAAAGGTCGCTAGCACATAGTGTCGTAGCGGCAAGGGGGCAACATGTCCTGAGGTGCTTGTGAGGAGTGGAGAGGTATCCCACGGTTCTCAGAACAATCCCAGAGCCCGGAAGATGGTCAAGATCCCTACAAACACTTACTGGAATACTTCCTTCCTCCGAGCACGTTTGCTCTTGCGAATCTCCACTCAAACCGGCCAATAAAGGCAAGAAAGAGGTGGGAGCTCCGTTCCTCGTCAGTGTTCACTCCAGCCGGCCAATAAAGGCAAGCGAGAGGTGAGGAACAAGACTTCTCCCGGGAGATAGGGTCCGTGGGGTCGCTACTGCCCAACAGTTCGCCACATGCTGCCCTGCGGGTTTCTGTATCTCTCTTGGTCTGGCTCCTCATCCTAGACCTGTTCCGGCAAAGTGAACTCTACCGGCACAGACCTAAAATTCGGAGCGCGCAAGCCCCACCACGACGTCAACGTAGAGATACTGCGGTGGGGCGTAGAGATACTGCGGTGGGGCGTAGAGATACTGCGGTGGGGTTATTATTATTATTATTATATGTACACAATTATTTTTCGTTAATAACCATGGAAACTTGAACCATTTAAATTGAACCATAAGAAAGCCTCCCATCCGGGTACAAGTTACCGTGGCCTACTTGGTAAACCTTAAATAGACTTTGTACTTTGTGCCAAACAAATTAAAAAAAATAAACTATGTATATATCCATCGCCACGCTAAGAAAAAGATGAAAACGAACGAAAAAATATGGTTTACGGCGAAAGTGTAAAAGACGTTTCTTAGAAAAGAATAAAGACTAGTCAAGTGAAAAATTTATTCCTTTATATTATTATTATCAGATCAAAGCTTCACAATCAAAATGTTCGGGAAATATTAAATTATTCTTACAAGTAAAAACACTCAGTTTTGTCAAAATCATTTATTCAAATTAGACTAAAGGAAACTTTGTACTTTTTCCTACTTACTTTTGTTTGAGATTTGAATCCGTACTGATTGCGGTAGGGTTTGGAGTTGGAATTAAACCAGTAACTGATTCCGATAGATTTGCTTTTATTTTTTACAAGTTGATCGAGACATACAAAGCACCAATCAGCAAGAATTGGAAAGTAGTCGAGTCTGGGGATACTTCTCAACATGACCGAAAGACCAGAATCATTCGATATTTAGTCGAGTCTACAAAATCAGGACTAGAGTCTATTCAATAGACTCTAGTCCTGATTTTGTAAACTCGACCTAGTGTTGCAATAGAGTCTATTGCAATACTAGACCTCACTGCTAATTACAGCACTCTATAGCATTATTAGGTAATGATAATGTTGAAAATAAAAAAATAATACCAAATATACTGTATTAAGCAGCCCATGGTCCCTCAAGTAATTAGTTGTCCAAACTTGTCCACAGACTGTCGAAAACAATAGGAAAGCGCAACCATAAAATATAGTTTGTAACAAATAATATCAGCAGTTCAGCACCGCCATTATTTTGTTTCATATAACAAAAGTTATGAATGGCTTCATAGAACCTATTTTCATGGAAAATTATTATGTCACTTTGGAAAGTTTGAAACTTTTTTTTTGTCATGATATTTTTTGGTATAAAAGATTTTGTTTCCAAATTATCAGAATTTGATTCTAAAGAATCTTTGTTGTGATGTCTGACGATATTTGCTGGAATGAAACTTGCTCTATCATTGGTAATATAAGACGAAATTAACCTTAGGAACGAGAAAATGGCCAAAAAAAAAATTACTCAGATGGGTAATTTTAAGAATTTTTCCACCTCGCTGTCTTTGAAGGCCGATTTTAAACAAAGTAGCCCTATTAAGTACTTCATTTTTTTATGATTATAAAAGCTGAGAGTCTGGCGCATTCTTGAAGCCTACTTAGGAATTATGAAGTCACCTGTTAAGATTTTTAATTTAAAGTTGAAAATTTGAGTCATAATTTACCGAACGTAAATTTTTCACTTTAGATCAACATTTTCATAACTTTCATCACAGTTACGAAGCTGATTATTTTATGCATAAAAGTACTACTTATGAAAATTCAGTTGCAAAAAAAGAAACTCGATAAAACCCTCTACTTTTTTTTTTGAATTTTTTTAGGTTTGTCAGGTCGAAAATTTTCAAACATTCAGAAAAAAATTCATAACTCGAAAACTATGAAAAGTCGCGGAACATACATGGGGGTGATTCGAATACCCCACGATACGAGGGACCGAAATTTTATTTTTGGACGTCAATGTTCCGGCCACCCTGTATAAGAGGAAAAATGTAATCCTATAAATGCCTGCAACATACCAGTCGTATCTGAGATAATATCAACTTATCGTATCTCACTAAGCCTTAAGGGGGATCCGCTGTAGTAGCCGCGAAATTCAAATTTTCTAACATGTTTTGCAATTTGCAGGTAATACGCGGTGTGGCGGCATCTACACAAGACCCGTCTGGTCGGAAGATCCTCCCTTCTCTATGGAGGATCAGTGAACTTTACACCCTGTTCCTCATGACTCTATAGCGGCTTTAACAAATATGTGTTTACATAATTATCACCTTAACAATCATCAATACAATGCGTTTCAACTAAGAATAGGAAAGTCTATGACCTCTAACTGTCAACTGAAGCTAGAAATCTAAGACTTGCAAAGTTTTGTAGTGTTATTCTTATCCATTTTAGTTCTGTTTTTGGAATTTGTTTTTGTTAAAATATGTCACTGACTTTGAAAATGTGTAAACGAGATGCTATTTTGCTAAATCTTCACAATATGGCGCCAAGGTCATCCTATTCTTAGTTGAAACGCACTGTACATCTCTCTAAGTTAGCTTTGTTCTCTTTAAGTTTGATTTCGGAAATCTTGACATTTTGGAACAAATCTAACTTAGAAAGACGTATTGATGATTCTTTTGGTTATAATTATGTAAATAAATATTTGTTATAGCCGCGTATCATATGTTGATCAACATACAACCTGATACCGACCTACAAATTGCAAAAAAATAAGAAAATTTTAATTTAAGGGGTACTACTGCGTAATCACCTTAAATATATTCATTTTGTGCATATAATAGCACGCGTAGCATGACCTCTTCTACCTCTGCTCTACGAACAATATACATAATGTAGAGGTAGAAGAGTTCGAGGAGTTCGTGGCTAAATAATAACAGCAGCACGGGTCGATCCATCAGGATAAGCTACGCTTGCCGGGGTTGGTCACTAGATGGGTGACCATCTTTACATACCGAGACTCCTCCGTGCCTCGGAAAGCACGTTAAGCCGTTGGTCCCGGCTGTCATTCGTGGATCTTTGACAGTCGTTATGGGTCGTCAGAAGCCCGAAAGTCTGACAACCAGTCTTACCAAGGGGTATCGCACTACCCCGTTACTGGGAGGACAGACAGGCAGTCGCTCCATGTAAAATACTGGTATTCAGCTGCATCCGGTTAGACTGGAAGCCGACCCCAACATAGTTGGGCAAAGGCTAGGCAGATTGATTGATTGATTGTAGAGGTAGAAGACTAAAGTAGCTGTTTCTACACAAAGTAGTTCTTTTCTTCATTTTTCAAATTCAAATATTTTATTTTAGATAAAAATCCATATAATGTTAGGGCCCTAGCCCACGGCGACATTTTGTAGCGATGCTGCTAGCATCGCTACTCGAATCGAATCGTGGTGTAGGCGAGGGCAAACAGCTAGCACCGCATCGCGACTGTATCGATGCGGACGCGCGACAGAATCGCTACTACATCGCTACAAAAAGTCGCCGTGAGCGAGGGCCCTAAGTAGTAATATATAACTTAGCCTTTTTTTTTGTGGATGGGAAATCATCAAATGACTTCTCCCGCTCTGGGTGGAGCGGAAGGGCGTGTCAGACTTTTACTGACTAAAACCCACCCGTGTTCCTTCAGTTGCCTGTGCCAGGACCGCGGTATCTCTTTCTCTCTCTTTCGAACAACCTCGGCGGCTATATAACTTAGCTTATTATTAAATTAAACACATTGTTATTTTTGACATCGCGCCATAGAAATCTTACTACAATCTGTTATTTTGTTTTTTATTCGATCGGTATTTTTATGGTAAAACTGATGACATTAGCATACTTTTCCTCAAGCAATTTGATTTGTTGCTAGAGTCTACTTCCGAGCAATATACAAACTAGATTATTTCTAGCGAAGTGTTTTCTCAAGTAAAATATGTTTATTTTCCTGTTATATAAATATTACTTGGACGACGTTTCAAGAGTTTCATCATTTTACGGAGGTCGTCTTATTGAGAAGATGGATTTAATTTAGCTGTTCCACTTTTCATTTTTGAGCTTGTTTTTTTACTGAAACTGCTATTTTGTTAACAAGATTACGTTATCCTGTATTCTTCGTCCATCCCCCTATACAGGGTGTAAGTGGAAACAGTGGCAATCTTTTAAGGGGTCATTGTACTCATCATTATGAACAACTTTTACTATGGGACCAAACCTGAAATCGCGAAAAAAAATCAGCCGTTCCCTACATTTTTACATTTTGACGAATTATGCGAACATAAATGTACTGAATAGCTGATTTTTGACACTAACGGTAGACAGGGGAGAGTGGAAGAAGAAAACGTGTTGCGCCGACCCCAAGTAACATGGGATAAGGGCAGGAAGATGATGATGAGTTTGAGTTTCCCTAGCTAAATAATTTGACCCTTTAAAAGATCTTTGCTTTAACAGTACTCAATGTTATAACATTACTATAGTAATTGATAGTCGAAACTCCTAATAACTAAATTGTCTACAAGAAAGTCAAGCAATCAGAACAGTCTGTTTTTCTTAGCACCAACTCGAATACAAGACAAACTCGGAAAGAACTGACTTCTGCAAGTTTACTCGATGTCATTATAAGCCCTGAAGTCAGCTCTAAAGGCACTCCTGCGTAGTGCCAAGCCAATAAAACTTAGTGTCGAGAGTAAAATCAAATAAGAGCGGACGACACTCCACGTGAACATAATAAATAAAATCATAATGAAATAACGACACTCGGAACCTTTCTAAGTGCAATAACTCCGGCCCCTTTGAGGGCAATGAAGCTACAATTTTATTTGTAGTGATATTGTACGGATAAGTTGCTTTGTTTAGTGTTGAAAGCCTTTTGGGAATGATTTTGGTGGGGGATGCGCTAAGGTAACCCGCAAAATTCAAATTTGCAATTTGCAGGTCAGTGTCAGGTTGTATGTTGATTAAAATATGATTCGCGGCCGTAACTAATATGGCTTTACAGAATTATAATCATTAGAACCAGCAATACAACTCCATACATTTGAATTGACCTCAAATCTCATGATTTCATGAAATAGTCATTCAATTGGGTAATATGAACTTAGAGAGTTGTATTAATATTTTTATTATTATATAAATAAACTAGCTGACCCGACAGACGTTGTCCTGTCCCAATTTCAATATTCCCATATAAAATCCACTTTCAGTTTTCCAGATTTTCCAATTTTCCCGGCAACTTTTCCAATTTTTCTCATCGTTTAAACCTTTCCTGGACTAAGTCAAACATTTCAAAACCAAAATCAGCTAAATCGGACCAGCCGTTCTTGAGTTATAAAATTACAACGAAAAGTGGCATTGATTTTTATACAGGGTGTAAGGGACAGCCTTCCGCAAACTGATAGGGTGAATTCAGTATGTCATACTAAGATGACCGGTACATGATTTTTTTTCAGGAACGTTAAGGGAATCTAATAAACCTGATTTGTTTGTGTTTTTGTGCAGAAATCGGAGCGTCTATTACTGGTTGGGAGGGGTAGGTAAATAGGTATGCGGTGAGTTCGATGAAATCTGTAGCTACACAGAAAGTGAACAGCTGATTTCACGCGTCGTTGGTTAGAGTATTTCAACATCCATTGCTGGTTTTTTTTTTTTTTTGCAGTTTTTTTTACGTAAATGGAGTGCTGCGAACACACAATGCAATTTTACATTGAAATAATGAAAATGTAACTGAAAAAAAATTAAAAAAAATGAAAGTTTTCCGGAGAAAATTTCCGGTGGAATATGATTCAAAATGAGGAGCTGAATGCACCCTGTTAGTTTGCGGAGGGCTGTCCCTTACACCCTGTAGATATAGATATTTGATACGGCCGCGAATCATATTTAGACCAACATACAACTGACTTGCAAATTGCAAAAAACGTAAGAAATTTTGAATTTTGCGGGCTACCCTGGCGGTTTCGCCTTAAAACAACCGAGAGACTGGTAAATAATGTTTTAGTTAAAATTAACGTAAGCAGCTTTGATAGATATTGTTTTGGTTAAACTTAACGCAACCAGCTTTGAGCTCATGAGTATCTGCGATGAGAAATTTTGAGGTTGTTTAACCGAAGGTTCTTGGTAACGACATAAAGGTTACCATGTCTAAAATATGTTCGTAATATCGCTGCCTGTAGATGAGCTTTGCCTTATACTAAACCGCAACAAAATTGCCAGGATTATTACATGCATAACTGACTATGTAGAATGTTAAAACAGTAACCGGTAGCACTTAGATCCAAAAGTATTATATTCATAAGTTAACATTGTAACTTGTAAGGATTACTTTGTTCGTCTTCTGGCTGTACCACTAGGGTTGCCACCTGTACTATATTATATAGTATCGTACTATATTGCGGTCAATTGTACTATACATTATAGAAATATAATATAGTACGAAAAATACTATATTTTCATTGCTAACTCCACTGCTGCACTTTTTTGTATAAACATGGACTAAGGGCGTGCGCGCATTGCGGTGCGTTTTTCTACCGCATAATCTGTGAAGTATGGAATGTCTTTGAAGTGCGCGCACTGCGGTTACAAAAACGCATGCGTTTTAGTCACCGTAGGCCAGCCGCTGCAAAATTTCCGGCGAATCCACCGCACGTATTTTTGTATCGCATAGAAATATATGAAGTACCGCGCACTACGTTGAAAAAAACGCACCGAACACCCCGCCGAGAGTCCCGAGACACCGACAGTGTTGCCAACCGTACGATTTAAATTGTATTTATACCTTTTTGGAGCTGTACGATCATGTATTATTCCAAATCGTAAGCAAAATACACGATCTTTCCAAATCTTTCAATCTTTTAATAACAAAATATAAAAATTATGTTTGTCGATATAAAAATTCAATAACAACTTCTTTGGATTTTATATGATACGGTCATACTATGAAGGAAATTGTATTGTACTGTATTATCATACTTACTGCTTTATATATCATCTATCTATCTATCTATATTAATAAAAAGAGAAGTCCTGACTGACTGACTGACTGACTCATCAACGCCCATTTGCCCGTAGCTTCGCCCGCGTATAGGTATAAATAAAAACACTTTCGCTTGAATGTTAGTTAGATATTCAAATCATTTAATAATTGTTTTTTTTTTAATTTTAATGCGTACCTACTATTTTCTTTCCAGTTCTTAGCAAAATATGGTACGATCCCCTAAAAAATAAAGTTGGCAACACAGCAACCAAGCAGCTCATTCTGCTCAATTGTTTTCGCGACACAATAGGGATAAAAATGTCGGACATGTCGGTGCCTGCCGTTTCTCCGGCGATGGTAGCACGGGCGTCGATCACTAATTTAGACATTGAAATGTTAATTAGTTTAGATGATCGAAAGCTGTAACGCTCATCATGTAATAACCCGAAAATTTTTTTGGATGCGCACGTAAATCTTCGTATCTCACAAAAAAAAAACCCTTTAAAGGCCTTAAGGCCGTCAAGGGGTGCACCCAATACTGTTTTGGTACTCTTTTTTTGTGCAACAGTAAATATGTGCAGATAGTCATTTTTGTTTGATAGTCCATTGCGAATTTATTTACGACAACGCGCGACGTCTTGCGAGCATCACAGTGAGACTCGAATGAAAAAACATGCGTTTTTTCACCCGCAGTGCGCGGACCCGAGACTGCGTTTGTTTTACCGGTGCGGCAGAACTACCGGAACGTTTTCCACCGCACCGCAATGCGCGCTCGCCCTAAATTGGAACGTACCTGTAGTGACGCGTTGTGAATTTTAGAACGAAACGCACTCACGAAGCCTCGTTACGGCTAATGATTTCAAAGATAACCTTAAACCTTTAAATCAAAAACAACTGCAGAAAAGTGGCAATTGATTTTCAAAAGTGATTATGTTAAAAGTCATTGGCTTTTTCCTGTCAATCCCAGCAACTTCTGCTTTCACCGAGAGAGTCTTCTCAGTGATGAATATTAAATGGAGGGAAGAAAGAAACAGAAGTTTAATTAAGCTCATTAAAAATGAATTGCTGATTTTTATTAATATGGAAGTAAATTGCTGTGATTCGTATAATTATTTTAAAAACAATAAACTGTTATTATCCAAAGCAAAGCGCAGAGTAACAATAAATATACCTGGAAAAATAAATAATGTTATTCTGTATTTGTGTGTTTCTTTTGTACCTACTTAAACTGGTGTGCAATAAAGTGATATAGGATTGTAATTTGTATTATAATGTTTAAACATGATGATTTGATGAATGAATGAATGTGTACTATTTTTTTTCCGAAATTTCCCAAAAGTACTATATTTTGGCAAGGTTCTGAGAAAAATACTATATTTCTTCAAAAAAAAGGTGGCAACCCTATGTACCACAGAAATATTTCTGTGGTATACACGGCAACACATCAAGCTATACATTTCCAGTTTACACTGATCTCTCACTAAAAGGAAATGCTATACAATGCGAGATCAGCTTATACTGGAAATGTATAGCTTGATCTGTAGCCGTGCGTACAACTTATAAAATAAAAAAACCGGTCAAGAGCGAGTCCGACTCACGCACCGAGGGTTCCGTTCCGATTTCTGAAAAAGTGTGCTATTCAGAGACATCGTTTTATTTTTCCTGTAATCTTTACATAACATATAGAATAATTTCAGATTTTGATCTTTGCAAACTTCGGAGATAAGGGGGGGAACGGTATTTTTTTTTACATTTTTCATCAAAAGTCAAAAACTATGCGGCCTAAAAAAAAACTAAAAAAATGTTTGAGAATGTGCAAATAGCGCTCTTTCATATGATACCCCACATGCCTAGTAGCCCCACTTTGAATTTTTTAAACCCCCTTCAGTCCCTGTTATAAAAAAAAAATATAAATATTTTTAATTCTTTCTTATTTGCAAAATAGTTGGGTAAATGTCATCTAAAATTATTCTAAATTTCAAGTTGATAGCGTTAGTAGTTCTTGAGATATCCAGCTGTGACAGACAGACAGACAGACAGACTGCGTGACACCATAAGGGTTCCTTTTTTACCATTTTGGTACGGAACCCTAAAAAGTAGCTATGCCATATGCTCCTACTCCGTTCACCTGTTACTTATACTTACCCTATATTTCCAGACGATAAAATAAGTCATCCGGTAAATACCAGAGGCTGTGTCAGACTACTATTAGCCTGATGGAAGAAACTGTAGCAAACCATCAAAGATAAAAGCCTTCAAAACATTAATAACCCATTAAGTACTAAGCACTTAGTGCAAATATAACGCGGAAAGCATTTTCGTAAAAGTTTGCCAAGTGACAATTCTGTATATCCCGCGCCGCGGAGTGGGACCCGCGAAATGCTTAAACTTCCATCGGAATACCCGGAGATGACACAAAAGTTCTTTTTACTATCGCCATAAAACCTCTGGCCATAAATTGATATCTCTCTGGCTCAAACTTTCGAAGTTACACCGCAAAACCTCTTCAGAATATAGCCTTAGATACCTGTTCTGATTTTTATAGGCTGCCTTTCGGAATTTGACGGAATCACCACCCTCGGAAAGAAGTTTCATCCAGCATATTTTCGGGCACCTATTTTCTATACCCGTGGAAGATTAATTGGCAAAGTATTGAGAGCAAGTCTTTGTCCGTTGGTACGAACGGCGTAAATATCCGCTGTCGGGTATATTAATAATCTGCAAAGTACGAGTAATCAATTATATCTGATGTTTGATTGTTTTCTGCTCCGCAAATAATAATAAATTGGAGGTTAATTCATTCGACATCTGAAGCAAATTATTAGCAAGGTTGTTAGTAACAACAGCTGACGATACAAAGGGAATGAGCGATTGTTTCCAGATTCCATTAATTATTTTGAAGTGGTTTAACAAGTAAGTTTTGTTGCCTTTTTCAAATGGGTGTATAGAAACCACAGAACGCCATCTGGTACGCTCCTTATATCCTCCTTTGCTTTTTTGCGAGTGATATACGCACCTGACTTTTTTGCGAGTGATATACGCACCTGACTTTTTTGAAGGATATCACTATAATTATCTTTCTAGGACGTCTCAATACAAACAAACCATTGAAGCATGTTCTATGTTAGGGGGTGTGTTATGCCGCTGGGGTCGCGGGTTGTCTGAAGAGGTTACCGCGGCCCTGGCATAGGCAACTGAAGGAACACGGGTGGGTTTTAGTCAGTAAAAGTCTGACACGCCCTTCCGCTCCAGAGCGGGAGAAGTTATTTGATGATTTCCCACCCTCAAAAAAAAAGGGGGTGTGTTATGAGTGACCACAGCGGCCGTCGGGGGTTATTCCTACCAGGCCACCTCACTCCAGAAGTCGATCAAGTCTCCTAGTCTGTTCAGAACATCTGTGAAAGATCTTGGTGTTCCAAGATTTCTGTTTTCTGGGTGACGCCTATGCATTCAAAGAGCACAGGTTTCCTCAGCCTCCAGGCAAGCCCTGCACAGAGGACTGTCCGCTATTCCTATTGTGTGGACCATATACGCATTCTCTCTTTTATTTTCACTACTTTCATCTTCATATAGATGGTTTAAAATAATAACAGGATACGGTTTAAAAATTCCGAGCTATGATCGCGGAGACCTTCAAAGAGGTCAGATGCCTACTCGCAGTCACGCATGCGTGAAAAGATGAATGAATGTGGAAAATATGAGAGTGATATGGGCACGAAGCGTACATTATTTCCGCAATCCCATGGAAAATTGTATGGATTTGTGTAGGCATGTTGTGTTATAGTTTCATAAAATGTTTAATTATGATGCCATTGTATGATAGTCGGCAGATTATGTTAGCTGGCATGTCATGCCATGACTTACACCCGAATACTCTTAATGCCAAATCTTTCTCTCTTTACAATACACATTAAACGGCTTATACAACGTGCAGCTGCAATTGCGACATTAATTCAACACGCGTAAGATATTTGTATTTAATCAAACGTTATTATGAACGATGAACAAAAAAAAGGTGTTGGGTTACGTGTTGGGCGTTTTGAAGGAATGTCGCGATTGCGGCAGCGCGTTGTAGAATTATTAAGTGAGTCTGTACTATATTTGAAAGTGATATACACACTATTTTGTGGTCCATTTTTGGGAATTCCGCTGACATTAGAATATAATAGAATACTCTTTATTATGTTACACCATACGAATTACAGATAAAAGAGGGCTGTTGCGTTTTGTCACCGCTCTCGCTCACACGGCACCAATTTTTTAAGAATGCTAAATGAAAAGATGCTCTTTTGTAAAATGTAATCAATTAGCGAACCAGTTAATAATATTAATTTAAAAGGTAATTAATAAAAACACATTTTAATTTTGGCATTTATCTATATCATCTCAAAAACAGATACTAATTTTTGAACTGAGTTTATTGATAACACAATAGAAATGTGTTTTTAATAATTAGGTAGGTACCTATTAAATTATTATTATTTACTAGGTCGTTAATTGAATACATTTTTCAAAAAAAGCATCTTTTCATTTAACAATCTTAAAAATTTGGTCCAATGTAAGCGAGAGAGGTGATAAAATGCGACAGCCCTCATGAATGTAGAAATTTTAAATAGCCTGACACAATAAGCATCTCTCATCGCTAAATCATCATCTTCATCGACATTCAATTTACTCTAAAAAAATCCTTCCACCTTATACAGTCTTCAAAATTGAGCTCAAAAAATCTACATCACGAGACACGTAGTTTGCGAAAACGTCTACACAAGGTATTCAATAAACTCAGGCATATATGGGATCGATCTACCCTCGGCAACCATAAAATTTGTGCCTGGGGCACATCAAATGTTAAATTCATTTCGCACATAACTTGTGGGGTTTTAGGTAAAGATAACAAGGTATCAATGACCTTTGATAACAAGGCTCTTTGAATATTGTTTCAGTTAAATAAATTGGGTTTCGCCCTTTGGTTCTATGATAGTTTGTTTAATGTTATTGTTGCTTTATGATTTTGTTTGAATGATTGATTATTTTGCTTAGAGGAGCTCGTGGCTAAGTAATGACAGCCGCACGGGTCTATCCACAAGGTTAAGCTACGCTTGCCGGGGTTGTCCGTGGATGAGAGACCATCTTTACATAACGATACTTCTCCGTGCCTCGGAAAGCACGTTATAAAAGCCGCTGGTCGCGGCTGTCATTCGTGGATCTTTGACAGTCATTACGGGTCGTCAGAAGGCCGAAAGTCTGACAACCAGTCTTACCAAGGGGTATTGTATTACACAGTAACTGGGTTGTGGAGGTCAGATAGGCAGTCGCTCCATGTAAAATACTGGTATTCAGCTGTATCCAGTTAGACTGGAAGCCGAGCCCAACAATAGTTGGGAAAAGGCTAGGCAGATTGATATTTTGATCTGCTCGATAGGGTCCATACATAAGCTCACGTCTTCTTTCGATGGGGGTAGGTAGAAACCACAGAACTAAGGATCTCATTATATTTTAAGTAATCACCTAAGTCCACAGTGTGGAATGCAATGAATGATTGTAAATGTAAATTCGGATTATCAACCGAGTTTTTAGAACGCCAGTCAAGAAACTCACAGCGGATTCAGATTCGAAGTTTAGAATGAGGTCTTACAGAATCACACTGCAGCACACATCTAATCCACGTAAGTACAACAGCTGTTAGTGTCAAAACACAACAAAGATATCACTGACAGCTGCTGAACGGGGGTCAGATGTGTTGATCAAGTTCAGTTTCATTGGTGAAATTTCTCCCTAAGCGCTGATTTCACCAATGAAACTAAACCTGTGTCATTATTTTCTTCGGAATATTGACTCTGACAGCTCTTGAACTCGGTTTATAGTATAGTTAAAATCTCGCTGCAGACTCGGCCATAAATCATTCGAGTGTTTCGCTCTCTTTCCCACTCACGGGCCTTATAGGCAGGCCACGCCCACACGTAGTCATGCTGCAGTCGATGAGTGATATCGATAGTTTTATATATTTATAAATGGGTGATAGAAATAAACAAAACAAAATAACGTATACAATACAACAACAAACAACACACAATCAATCTAAAATTCTTGCAATTAAAATTTCATTTCATTTCATTTTATATATAAAACTAAAAATAGAAAATTAAAATTCTTCGTCTGAGTCATCGTCATCATCTGTTATCGATAATAGCCTTGAGCGCGCGCAACTAGCACACATCCCTACTCCGATTATGATTTATGAACCAGTTTGCAGCGAGATTTTAACTATACTATAGGTGTGCTGATCGCGTTCATTGGTGAAATCTGCATGAAAATACACGTTTACTAAAACTGAACCTTTCGGTGCATATATTAGAAAATCTGTGTTGCGCTAATATGTTATGATTTATTGTTAGATCTGTTTTTGAGGCTGTATTCATGAACTTAGTTCAACACCATTTCCCGTTGCATCCGACATTGCTTTTGTAGATGGAAAAAAGTTATTCAAAATAACTGATGCGAAGTTCATTCTAAGAAAAATAATTTCTAATTTACTTCGTATTGTATGTACGATTGTTTATTTTTCTTGTGTAATCATTTAAATGCAAAATTCTAAAGAACTTTCAGTTTTAATTGAGCCAGTTCATTCTAGGAACATTAAATTAATATTTGCTTTCCGTTGAAGTTTTTGTGTACTAACAATATTTGATCTACATAGGCCATAGGCACGCTGAATCGACAATTCAAAATTGAACTTCGTTCATTATGAGTGAAAATAATATGTATGTATGGTAATATTGGCAAGTGAAAGAGTTGTTACTAAGCCCTTTGTAAAATAATTTCTCGAAGCATTTTCCTGCCCTATTTACTTTTAACGTTTTACTCAAAAGAACTGCTAGTACCTACCCTCGTTAGAGTTGCTTTGTCCAGCAATTATCTTCATTCTTTCTCTGTCTATTATTCCGATCAATTTCATGTTCCACCTGTACAGACACCGAAGTAGATACCTTTCAACTAATACCCAATTTCACTGTTCAGGAGTCTGGAGCCCTTTCTAAAGTTTGATAGACTTTGCTCAGTGGCTCAGAAATGTAAGTCTAGCTGAAATTTTGCATTTTTAGCAACGTTGCCTTTTTAGAGGGGTCTTTCTATACGTTCATGTTTTTAAAAGTCTTTAGGGGCATGAGGAACAAGGTGTAAAGTTCACTCATCCTCCATAGAAAAGGGAGGATCCTCCGACCAGACGGGTGTTGTGTCTGGTGAGCTACTGCCCGACGGTTGATGTCGGGACGTTGTATATATGCTAATCGCGTGGTAAACTCTAATTGCGCGATGCAGGTTTGCGTGACGTCATGTCATTGATGCGTAGTTCATATGTGGCGATGTAGATGCCGCCACATCACTCCCCTCCGGAGACCGGAGGTCGATAGTGGGCTGAGTCGTGTATCTTGCGATGCTTGCCAGTGCCAGTTGTGGTTCCAGTGAGTCGGAACCGGGTGCCGCATAGTTCACGGTGAGTCGGAACTGTCTGCGGTGATACCCCAGTGAGTCGGGGTGGCGCTGCGTTATGCTCCAGTGAGTCGGAGTGTACAGCGCTGGGTTGAGGCTGAAGGTGATGACCAGGAATGCGCGTCCGCTGCATGCTGGTGGTCAGGATACCTGTTGAAGCCGATGCTGGCTGGCTGTGTGACTCGCCGCTCGAAAGCTTGAGGAAGTGATGCTTGATGACGTCACGCTGAAGGAGTTGCACGAAGGCTGCGCTGACGTTCATGCTCGGGGTCACCAGTTTAGAGGCATGAGGAACAGGGTGTAAAGTTCACTCATCCTCCATAGAAAAGGGAGGATCCTCCGACCAGACGGGTGTTGTGTCTGGTGGGCTACTGCTCGACGGTTGATGTCGGGACGTTGTATATATGCTAATCGCGTGGTAAACTCTAATTGCGCGATGCAGGATTGCGTGACGTCATGTCATTGATGCGTAGTTCGTGTGGCGATGTAGATGCCGCCACAAGTCTTTCAGTTCAGTTATTAAAGAAGCCTGAAATTGCTACGTGTGACTATTTAATGTTATAAATAGTTATTTGTCCCTTCAATATGGATAACCCATTGAAGGGGTTGGTCTATACTTGAAACACAGTGAAAGGGTTACCCCTTCATTAAGATAACCTGTATATTATATGGGTTTTGTTCAGGTTACCATGTTATTTGCAACGTATGTCATATTACATTGCTCCAAGTCGGAATGTTATGCTGTTATGGTTTTTAAGAGAGTTGAAGTGAAACATTTTTGAATGGCTTAATTTAAGTCGTTCAAAAGGGTTACCTACATAGTATGGGTTTTTGTTTAACTGCTTAGAAAAACCCTATCGAAAACCCTTTCAATCGTTAACCAAAATGGTCCCTGGTAAGAACACTTAAAAACGAATAGTAATCCTACTTCGTTGTCTTAAGGCGCGGTATTAGCTTAATATTCACAAAAAATAGTTTCTTGAATTGTCGAATAAGACATAACGCTATGAAACTATCCGACGACGCAAAAAATACAGTGGACAGACAAGGGTTTAAAGGAAAATTTTAACCGAATAAAATATAAAAAATAATTTGACATTCGCAATAAAAAAAATTGGAAGTTGCTTCACAAAAATAAACTTTAGCGTCGATCATCTCTGTATTTTCAATGATAACGACATTCTTTTTTTTAAGTTTAATCGGATAAGTAATTATTTAATTTATTGTGTTTATTCTGAATAATCTAAAGAAAACCCGGAAAATAAATGCACATTCGCAGCTTAGTGTCATCTCGGCAATATTATTTTCAATCTTATTTCAAGCCAGCTAATGGTCACAATAGATTACGCGATTGTGTGCCGTTTAAAATCGTAGTCAGTCTGCGCCTTAAGTTGAAACTGAGTTCTTTTAAAATATAAGGTCCTCGGCCCTCTTAACCTCCCTTTACCTCTCTACCTGTTTAATTTATAGCGTAGCTATCCCCCGTGAGGTTCGAGTCCTCACAGTATATTCATGAATTTCAATATATTCCTTCTTGACATTTATTTAAATAACCAACCAACTCGAACACCGCCTCCACATCGTTAAACCGATCCAAGGAACCGTCCCATGTTCAGCATTGAACAGTTATGAGCATATAAAAGGACATAGCAATCAATTTTCAATACAGCTACTCCACTCCACTTCAGTCCTCCCACTTCCTACTATAAATATTAGGATCATAAATCAAGCCATTGAGCGTTTCCTAATAAAACCATAGAGTCGAATGCACATGATTAAAGCGTGGCATGTCGGTGCATTAATTATTTGGATCTTCAATGGTTTGGAGATATTATTTAGGGCTCGTAGATAGAGCCACAGATCCCACAGGTCTATCGAAGGTTTAGGCTCGGTATTAGCTCAATATTCTCAAAAATTGGTTTCTTGGAGTGTCGAGTATGACGTAACGCAATGAAACTATCCGACCAAAAAATACAGTGGACAGAGAAGGGTTTAAAGAAAAATGGCCCAGATTTCCTGAAAACGATCAAAAAGGTGGTTTTTTAAAGCAGTGTATCTCATAAACCGTAAATAATTTTGACATGTAAAAAAAATATGATATTTTCAAGTCTTTTTCGCATACAGTGATGGAAGCCAAAACATAATTATACATATTTTAATGCACCAAAAAAATCTTTAAACATACCTCCTAATAATCTTTAAAAGCAGTTTATCCCTTCATTAACAATTATAATTATAATTAAAAATATACCATGAAATGTCAAATTCCAAACTGCATCCAGTGATGGATTACTTTTTATTAAATAGTTAATTTCTAATTTTATACGATTTTATTTGCATTTTTACGACATAATTCCGGTGCGCGTGAGAATCTTCTATCTCGTGCGTCAAACTAGACAGCCATAACGCCATTTCACTTACACACCGAGCTAAACCAATCTTGGAACCTGGGCCTTAACCGAATAGAATAGTAAAAAATAGTTTGATATTCCCAATAAAAAATTTGGAAGTTGCTCCACAAAAATAAACTTTGGCGTCGAACATCTCTATCGATAACGACATTCTTTTTTTTAAGAATTTAATAGAATTAGCATTTTTTTAAAATTATTTAATTTATTGTGTATTTTCTGAATAATCTAAAGAAAACCAAGAAAATAAATGCACATTCGCAGCTTAGTCACATCTTGGCAACACAAATATTGTTTTCAATCTTCAACCTTATTTCAAGCCAGCTAATGGAGACAACAGATTACGCGGTTGTATGCTGTTTAAAATCGTAGTCAGTCCGCGCCTTAAGGCCCAGGTTCCAAGCTTGGTTTAGCTCGGTGTGTAAGTGAAATGGCGTTATGGCTGTCTAGTTTGACGCACGAGATAGAAGATTCTCACGCGCACCGGAATTATGTCGTAAAAATGCAAATAAAATCGTATAAAATTAGAAATTAACTATTTAATAAAAAGTAATCCATCACTGGATGCAGTTTGGAATTTGACATTTCATGGAATATTTTTAATTATAATTGTAATTGTTAATGAAGGGATAAACTGCTTTTAAAGATTATTAGGAGGTATGTTTAAAGATTTTTTTGGTGCATTAAAATATGTATAATTATGTTTTGGCTTCCATCACTGTATGCGAAAAAGACTTGAAAATATCATATTTTTTTTACATGTCAAAATTATTTACGGTTTATGAGATACACTGCTTTAAAAAACCACCTTTTTGATCGTTTTCAGGAAATCTGGGCCTTAAGCTACGTTTGCCGATGTCCCAGCTGTCGTTCGTAGATCTTTGACAGTCGTTACGGGTTGCCAGAAGCCCAAAAGTCTGACAACCAGTACCAGGGGTATCGTGTTACCCAGTAACTGGGTTGTGCTCGTGAAGGTCAGGCAGGCAGTCGCTCCATGTAAATTACTGGTATTGACTGGTATTGGGTTGATGCAGCCCACTGTACATTAGGCCGTCCATCAGTGGTAACACTGAGCTTGCTGAGCTGCTCTAGCGAAGGTCGGAGTTACCACATGCGGTTTACTGCAGGTAGAAACGGCTACAGATCAAGCTATACATTTCCAGTATAAGCTGATCTCGCATTGTATAGGATTTCCTTACAATGAGAGGTCAGTGTAAACTGGAAATGTATAGCTTGATGTGATGTATATCCGATTTTAGTTTCTACTAGCTGTGCCCCGAGACTTCGTTCGCGTGGAAATCTTCACATTTTAATAAAACTCCCTTGTTTCCTGACCCGTCGCGTTGCATCGCCCGCCCGCGCTATTACTTCGTTTTCGCTTAGCGTTCTTTCACTTCTACGACTTTTTTACTTTTTGCTCAGGTCCTAGGGGTCCTAGCATGATTTTAAACAGCCTATAACCATTCTCGAGAATTGGGCTACCAAATGCAAAAAAAAAAAATTAAATCCGACTTTTTGTTCACAATTTCATGGGCTATTTTTTGCGCGAAACCCTAATTATTTTTTTAAAATAAAAATAGCCTACGTTACTCCTTATAATATCAGCTCCCTGACAGTGAAAGTGCCGTCAAAATTGGTCCAGCTGTTTTGGAGATTAGCCTGAACAAACAGACAGACAAAATTTTTTTAAACTGTTTTTTTTTTTGTTATGAGTACCGTTTCATATGCATTTCTTTTTTTATATTATTGGTTTTGATTATTAACATTGTATTTACTGTTGTTTTTCCTTCATTTCAGATGTGAACTGCTTTCGTGACGGAAGAATATCATCATAATTAAACTAAGGTATGATTTGAGTTTGTATTTTATGAAGCCAGAAGACCTATTTGAATACTAGCACTTCCCGCGCGGCTTCGCCAGCGTGAATGTCGGAAAATATCCCACGGGAACGTACTACAGGGAAATCCTTCCTTATTTCTTGTCTACATTATAAAGGGCACCTATGTGCAAAATTTCAGCTTTCTAGGTTCAAGGATTTGGGCTGGGCGATGATGAGTCAGTCAGTCAGGACTTCTCTTTTTATTTGTACCTATAGGTATACATATTAGAAGGAAGATTGAAACTAACTACTATCTATACTTAGTGATAATAGTTCCCACTATTTTGATGAGTTTCACCTTGTTGAATGAGGAAAATATCGTCCACATAGAGAGACAGCTGCGGAAGCTTCTGCATTCCTGTCTGTTGCTTATCAGTCATGATACACCATACATCTCGTGGCTAAGTAATAACAGCCGCACGGGTCGATCCATCAGTTCCGTGGATGGGTGACCATCTTTACATACCGAGACTCCTCCGTGCCTCGGAAAGCACGTTAATCCGTTGGTCTCGGCTGTCATTCGTGCATCTTTGACAGTCGTTACGATTCGTCAGAAGCTCGAAAGTCTTACCAAGGGGTAGGTATCGTATTACTTACCCAGTTACTGGGTTGTGGAGGTCATATAAGCAGTCGCTCCATGTAAAATACTGGTATTCAGCTGCATCGACTGGAAGCCGACACCAATATAGTTGGGAAAAGGCTAGGCAGATTGACATTTGGAAATGAAATAAATAAAAATAAAATAAATATAAATATCCTTGGACATTTCACACAACGCCATCTAGTCCCAAGCTAAGCAACCTAATGCTTGTGTTATGGTACGAGAAGGCTGATAAACTACTTATATACATATTTTTTTTAAATACATACATATTATAGATAGAAAAACACCCAGACTCGGAGCAAATACTTGTAGGTCGTACAAATATTTGTTCCGTGCGGGAATCGAACCCTAAATAAAACATAAGTACTACCATAATTATGACACCCATTCAGAAATATATGACAATTTGACTTACGATGTACTCCAACTCGCAATTTTCCACTACCTACATAGGTACGAAGGGATGAATGACATTTTTACAATCCTAAAAGTGTCTCGTACTCTCACTTCGTACATCTAATGTTTTTTATCTCTGACAAGCCAGTTACTTTGAGTGGCGTATTCCACTTTTTTTAATCCATTAGCCTCTATTGCAATTTGTGCCATGTTTTCAGGGTAAGCTAGGCGTGTAAGTGTCAGCTTAATCTGTAGGCTAGATTTTGCGAGGATTAGAAAAAAAAAACGGTCAAGAGCGAGTCGGACTCGCGCACCGAGGCTTCCGTACCATCATTTATATGTAATTTTTGTTGATGATTTCTGGAAAACTGTGCTATTTAGAGACATCGTTTTATTTTTCCTGTAATCTTTACATAAACTTCTATCACATATAATAATTTCAGATTTTTCGCTTTGCAAACTTCGGAGATAAGGGGGGGGGAACGGTATTTTTTTTTACATTTTTCATCAAAAGTCGAAAACTATGCGGCCTAAAAAAAAGAAAAAAAAATGTTTGAGAATGTGCAAACAACGCTCTTTCATATAATACCCCACATGCCCTAGTAGCCCCACTTTGATTTTTTAAGACCCCCTTTCAGTCCCTGTTGCAAAAAAAGTATAAAT
Organism: Cosmia trapezina; assembly: GCA_905163495.3. Classification (NCBI taxonomy): domain Eukaryota; kingdom Metazoa; phylum Arthropoda; class Insecta; order Lepidoptera; family Noctuidae; genus Cosmia; species Cosmia trapezina. The sequence continues at coordinate 24,880,569 of LR991027.1, forward strand.
ATTTTAATTTCTTTCTTATTTGCAAAATAGTTGGGTCAACGTTATCTAAAACTATTCTAAATTTCAAGTTGATAGCATTAGTAGTTCTTGAGATATCCAGCTGTGACAGACAGACAGACAGACAGACTTAGTGACACCATAAGGGTTCCTTTTTTACCATTTTGGTACGGAACCCTAAAAAGTGTGGTAGGGTTCCGTAGTTGAAAAGAATTTATCTCAAAAACAAACTTACGTGAGACCTTGCTTCTTGCCAGATCACACTAAGATTATAAAGGCGAAAGTTTGTGTGTGAGTGTGTGTTTGATGTTTGTTACTTCTTCACGCTCAAACGACTGGACCGATTTGTATGAAATTTGGTATGTAGATAGCTTATACCCTGGATTAATACATAGGATACTTTTAATACCTGTCTACGCGGGTGAAACCGCGGGGCGCAGCTAGTCACTATATAAAACTTCACAAATTTCTAACTGGTCTCTTGCCTTAGGGCACTAAGGAAAGCCTGAACTATAGTATCGATTTTAAATATACAAGGGATTATATCAGAGCCTATTTGCATTATTCATGGAACGGAGGATCGATCTCTTTGCTAAACGTAGGCATTAAAAGCTAGAACCTATTTAATAAAATCTGAGGGCTTGTGGTTGTGGCTAAGTATAAAATCCGCACGGGTTTATCGATAAGGTTAAGCTGCGTTTGCCAGGGTCGTACCCCTCCGTGCCTCGGAAAGCACGTTAGGCCGTTGGTCCCGGTTGTCATTCGTAGATCTTTGACAGTCGTTACGTGTCGTTTGAAACCCGAAAGTCTGACAACCAGTCTTACCATGGGGTATCGTATTACCCAGTAACTGGGTTGTGGACGTCAGATAGGCAGTCCCTCCATACAGGGTGTAAAAAGACACATCACAAAGCCGTCAACTATGCATACTGTACATCTAACTAAGTAGCTTTGCGCAAAAATTTAGCTGGGATATTACTTTTATTTTTAGGTATAAAAAAAGCATTTTTAGGGTTCCGTACCAAAATGGTAAAAAAGGAACCCTTATGTCACTCAGTGTCACTCAGTCTGTCAGTCTGTCTGTCTGTCTGTCTGTCTGTCTGTCTGTCACAGCTGGATATCTCAAGAACTACTAATGCTATCAACTTGAAATTGAGATTAGTTTTAGATGACGTTTACCCAACTATTTTGCAAATAAGAAAGAAATAAAAATATTTATATTTTTTTTGCAACAGGGACTGAAAGGGGGTCTTAAAAAATCAAAATGGGGCTACTAGGGCATGTGGGGTATCATATGAAAGAGCGCTGTTTGCACATTCTCAAACAATTTTTTTTTCTTTTTTTAAGCCCGCATAGTTTTCGACTTCTGATGAAAAATAGCGCTCTTTCATATGATTCCCCACATGCCCTAGTAGCCCTACTAAATTTTTAAGACCCCCTTTCAGTCCCAGTTGCAAAAAAAATATAATTATTTTTATTTCTTTCTTATTTGCAAAATAGTTGGGTAAAAGTCATCTAAAACTATTCTAAATTTCAAGTTGATAGCATTAGTAGTTCTTGAGATATTCAGCTGTGACAGACAGACAGACTGAGTCACACCATAAGGGTTCCTTTTTTACCATTTTGGTACGGAACCCTAAAAACGATCCAAATAATGGGTAGAATATGTGGTTTTCGGCTTCGGCAAGTGTCTTTTTACACCCGGTATACTGGTATTCAGCTGCATTCGACCCAACATCGTTGGGAAAAGGCTAGGCAGATGATGATCTATTTAACAAAAGGTGATCATCTAGAGCCCTTTAGTTGGGTTTCATCACAGACGAGCAAAACCACTACGTCGTGACGACGTACAATCATACCGTTCAATTTATGTGGCTTGTATAAATAAATCTGCATAGCCCTTTTCCCAACTATGTATGTTTGTCTAAACGGTTGCAGCTAAATACCAGTACTTTGCATGAAGCGACCTATCTGCAGTGGTGGCCCAGTGGTAATGGCCCCGACTTACGAGTTGTAGGTCGTGAGTTCTAACCCAGGCAAGCGCGCTTTACTTTGTGTAAATACTTTCATCACTACTGCTCCAAAACAGTGAAGGAAAACATCGTGAGGAATGGCATGTCCTAGAACCAAAAATTCGAAGACATATGACATCTATCAACCCGCATTGGGCCCGCGTGGTAGATTACAGCCCACTCGCTCTCGAAGAGAAGAGGCCTGTGTCCCAGCAATGGAAACTCTCTGACCTCCACAACCCAGTTACTGTGCAACACGATACCTTGGTAAGACTGGTTGTCAGACTTTTGGGCTTCTGACTACCCATAGCGACTGTTAAAAATCCACGAATGACAGCCGGGACCAACGGATTAACTTGCTTTCCGAGGCACGGAGGAGTCTCGGTATGTAAAGGTGGTCACCTATCCACGGACCAACCCCGTCAAGCGTAGCTTAACCTGATGGATCGTCCCGTGCTGCTGTTATTACTTAGTCCTACATATCATAACAAAACATTAATATATTCTTAGGGATCAGAAGCGGTTAATAAAAAAACAAAACAAAGCACTTATCAACTTAAGAAGTTTTATTCATTACAAATGATTTTACTTAAAAATATCAAATAACAAAAATATATACAGAGAACTGAAAATACTGAAACTGAAAATATTTGTAAAACAATTATAAGCACTACTAAAACGTCCGTCACGTCCGAGAGCCAAACACAGAATGATTTAAAAACGGAACCGCCCGTTTAATTTATACCCTCCCACTCGTTCTCGTTTGCTGGGTAGCAGTAATATTTAACTAGAACTCTATCAGAAATCTTTCAAACACATTTAGTCCTTAAATGTCTCCAGCGGTCTGAAGTCTCCAAGAAATTCTTTCACCAATAGTTATTACAGCCATTTCCCACTTCCCGGCGCCGCACCTTCTCGTAAGATTTTACGAAGCGTGGCTTTTAATGTGTCTCTTCCAACTTGTGATACTAAGTGCTTTCGGTGATGTGGAGGTTTTACCTTATACAAGCCCAAGTATGTAACTGGCTGACATTCGATTATTCAAACATCGAATATTCTTATAAAAAGTGATGGTCGCTTTTTATAAGATTGACAGATAGCGAATAACTAGGGCTCCGCGTAGGACCTAGGGAGTGAATTATAATTTTATTTCTGATTTAATATAGCGGGCTTCAGCCCCATTTCTTCAGTGCATTACTGTCTATTTATTTATAACGTAGTTAGCCTCCCGCTGTGAGGTTCGAGCCCTCACATTTGGTGGAGGCGCCGTAGCTGAAGCTTTATATTGACCGCGCGTAGGCCCGCGGTATCCTCTCGAAGGTTTTTGGAGTGCGCCGATACGGCCGAGTTAAGCAGAGCGAAGTATTTAAGAATTTGTTGGTGTTTGGCGTAGAAGTTATTCCGCCGGACGCAAGACGCATCACTATCGCATGCCGAGCGATATGAGGAGCAGTGGATCCCCTTAATCAGACTAAGTGGTTTTAAATATTATTATTGTGCTTTAGAGAGTGATCGACATGGTGCTGATGTTAGATTATTGTTTCACGGGCATCGACGCCCGATGTCTTGAAAAGTTTATTGCTGATTTCTTACGAATAGCCAACATCAATGGATGGCGAGAAAGCGATTGGTCGCTAATTTTGGGTGCGTTTCTTGCAAGTGCTGCAAGATCTTTTTACAATTATACGTGGTCGGACGGTATGTCCTTTGAGGCACTGTGTGACGCATTATGGGCAGAATTCCCATGTAGATGCCATAAGGGAAAGATTTTTAGTTGTGCGCGACAAGAGTCGAATGCACAAGAAAGTTCTGTTGAAGACGGACAGAAAGATGTGTTATGTGTAGATGTTCATACTGAATTAATTTCTAGCGAAAGAGAGCAGGAAGTAGATGTGTTAGAAAAATGCAATGCAGGCAGTGAAGTAGATGAAGATGAAGTTGAGGTCATTGCTGAGCTCAGCTGCGCAGAGAGCAGCCCTGTGGTGACTGAAAACGATGTGCAGACAGACGAGGTGCTTATGAAGGAAGACCAGGAAGCACTGGAATATTCGGGTCTGTCCAATCCTGTTATTATTATATCTAATTTGTCTGTGTGTCAACACGATCATGTTCACGATGTGAAGAATAATATAAATAACATCGCTTGTGAACAATTTGATCAAGACGATCAAGATAATTTTAATTTAAAATCTTCGATTTCAAAGGAGAATGCCCATTCCGATCTGTCGTCGGAGACAAAGGAGATTGGTGATTTTTGTCTTTTGGAAGTCGATTTAAAGTTAGGTGAACAGAATGTGGAGTCATGCGCAGTCGAGACAACGGTTGATATCGCGCAAGTAGAAAATAAATATATTGAAAAAAGTTGTGATAAGTTCCCTAATATCCCTTTACGACACCGGAGTGTCATGTATAATCCAAAACGTGTTTTATTGAAGAAGAAAAAGAATTTATCTATAAGGAAGATAAAATGTAAAAGATTGGTTCCTAAAATAAATAATTTAAAAAAGGATAAGAAAACCAATAATTATTTTGTAAAGAAGTTTTCCATTTCAAAATATATGTTTTGTAAATTGTATAAAAGGAGGTTGAGAGATATTTTTGAAAACTATATTATTAGATGTAAACTTTTTAAACCTCTTGCATTTATTGGATGGAAACTTTTTCTTTTAAGAATTATTTAATTGTCATTGTTCTTTTTTTCAGTTTATCATGTCACTGCATTACATTTATGACATCAGCAGGGCATGAAGTAATAATGTATTATATTTTCTAATGTTCTAATATTGTTTTTTTTGTGTAAAATTTCATATGCTGAGAACTACATCGGACGCAACCAACAGCGTGTGAGGTTACGCTACCCCACAACGCTGACCAAAACAATGAAGAGCATGAGGGAGTGAAACCTACGACAACGTCGCTTCGTTACGGGTCGATAGGGCCGGTTAGCATGAACATCCTCCAGCATTTAGTATGACGTATTAGGAGTAGTGGAAGTTTTGAGAAACTGTGAATACCTTCTAGAGGGGGGGTGACTTTGGTATGAGTTGTAACCAACTTTGCTGACGGGACATAGTCCTTGCAAAGAGTGTTGAGTTGACACAATTGGTGCAGTTTATATCAGAGTATCCACAGTTTGGTCAATATGGACCAGTAGTAATACGTAAGGGTTCAGTGTTGACATTACGCGATATATTTCTTTGAATTTGCTGGAGATTGAACATGAGTTAGGTTCTACGGTAGAATTTTGACTTCCTGGCGCATTCCTCCCTCTGGCTCGATACTGTCCGATGGATTAATGAATCACGATGTTGAGTTCTTTAGATTTTCAACCCCTTCTGGGCTGATGTGAATTGCCACATCATTTTATTATCGAAAGAGGCACGTCATTCTTTTCCCTCCGGGTTTTGTCTGACGGGGCTCAGACTGGATAAATGCGATATTTTTGGGTGCACAATGGCACACTTTAATATTACTTTGACTGACACTTAGCATAGTGTTAGTTTTTCGCGTTTCGTTTGTCCAGAGCTGAGCCTGTACCTAGAAGTACAATCCCTCATATTGTCGCCATTTTCCCGGAGTTAGGTAGGGTGTCTATTTTTAGGTTTAGGTAGGTTTTGTCTGTATGATCGAATGTCTTGGTCTGAATAAAAGTTTTATTTGGAAGTTGACTACGTTAATCCTTTTATTCAAGGGTGGGCGTAGCTCATGTGGAGGTTTTACCTTATACAAGCCCAAGTATGTAACTGGCTGACATTCGATTATTCAAACATCGAATATTCTTATAAAAAGTGATGGTCGCTTTTTATAAGATTGACAGATAGCGAATAACTAGGGCTCCGCGTAGGACCTAGGGAGTGAATTATAATTTTATTTCTGATTTAATATAGCGGGCTTCAGCCCCATTTCTTCAGTGCATTACTGTCTATTTATTTATAACGTAGTTAGCCTCCCGCTGTGAGGTTCGAGCCCTCACAGTGACGTAATATGTATTGAAGGTTATCTTTTTAGCCGATTATAGGCAAAGCTAAATTGAAGGGTTTGGCTGGGCCACGTGGTATGAGGGTGCAGTGTATGCAGCATGTAACTCTTCCCCACTTCTAACAAAGTACTATTACAGTATTGATGTTGCGAGTACAAGAATAACTAAAAACCAAAACTATAACAACTATAAACTATTGCAGTATTTAAAAGAAGAGTGAAAGAACACTATCTTTCCACTTCGTCATAGTTATTAGTTATTTTAGAAGTATGTATGTATTTAAGTATACTATATTATAGGTTTTTAAACTTTTTAATATTATATGTTTTGGATTTTTTGTATCTTATTTTCTCTTCTACTCTTACACACTTTGTCTACATCTCTTTTTACCCTCTGTCCTATCGCAGGTATGCTGGAAGAGATTTCTTTTGAAATAAGCATCACCTTTGTACGTATTTCTGTTCCTTTATGTTTGTCTGTACATAAATTGTTAAATAAATAAATAAGAATTGTTTATTTAGCCATAAAAATCATCAATACATCTCTCTAAGTTAGATTTCGTGCAGATTCGTTAGATTTCGTTCGTTCGAAGAATCTGCACGAAATCCAACTTAGAGAGATGTTTTGATGATTTTTATGGTTAAAATTATGTAAATTAAACACATATAATATGTTTTATTTCCGCTAATCATATTCTGATCAAGATACAACCTGACACGGACCTGCAAATTGCAAAAAACCCAAAAAAAAAATTGAATTTCGCGGACTACCGCAGCGCATCCCTCATAAGCACAAAAATGTACAGAGGCGGACTTAGTGCCATAGGAAAATTGTAAAACCGTCTACTTAACTAATAAATAGTTAAAACCTTTTAAACTGAGTTTTAACACCAAGAACAAGAATGCAAGAATGCACAATATTCCCATGTTTATTTTAATATAATCCGACACGTGCAACACCAGGTTCACAAACACATGTTTCGCACGTGTTTATTTTAAACCAAACCTTCTCGGAACTTTGTTTTAAAATGAGCAAATCCACATTTAGAATGCTGTTAGTAAATCATTCTGTGTAATTAGTCTTAGGGCGGGTCTTGATGAATGCTTCGAGGTTTGGAAGTACAACTTATGAGAGTAAGCCGACTCGCGACGTTCGCACAAACGTAAAAAAACCGGTCAAGAGCGAGTGCGACACGCGCACCGAGGGTTCCGTTCCAATTTCTGAAAAAGTGTGCTACTTAGAGACATCGTTTTATTTTTCCTGTAATCTTTACATAAACTTCTATTACATAGAATAATTTCAGATTTTTCTCTTTGCAAACTTCGGAGATAAGGGGGGGGGGACGGTATTTTTTTACATTTTTCATCAAAAGTCGAAAACTATGCGGCCTAAAAAAAATAAAAAATAGCTTGAGAATGTGCAAACTGCGCTCTTTCATATGATACCCCACATACCCTAGTAGCATCACTTTAAATTTTTAAGACCCCCTTTCAGTCCCTGTTGCAAAAAAAGTATAAATATTTTAATTTCTTTCTTATTTGCAAAATAGTTGGGTAAACGTCATCCAAAACTATTCCAAATTTCAAGTTGATAGCATGAGTAGTTTTTGAGATATCTAGCTGTGACAGACAGACAGACAGACTGAGTCACACCATAAGGGTTCCTTTTTTACCATTTTGGTACGGAACCCTAAATACCAAGTTAGGATTTTATCGCGCACTGGATTTTCAACCTTCGGTGTTGAGCCGAGCATTGAGAATCCAACTTAACAACAATAGAGTGCATTCTAGCGCGTCGAAAAAATACACTGATGGAATTTCAACTCTCGGCGCTAAGCAGAGCGTTGAAGATCCAGTGCGCGAAACAAAATCGCCGCGATATTTTTACGTCCGTGCAAACGTCGACTAAGGGTCAGCGCACACCAAGAGCAGAGCATTTTCTGAGACTATTGAAAAATTAATCTTATGACAATTCCATACATTGCAAAATTAAATACACGCCGAGCATGCTCGAGCGCAGTCCAGCATCAAGTTTGGACGATTGAATTTTGCAATGTATGGAATTGTCATAAGATTAATTTTTCAATAGTTTCAGAAAATGCTCTGCTCTGCTCCGCTCTTCTGTCTGTCTTACTGTGTGCGCTGACCCAAAGGCTCCGCTCGTCGATTGACACGCTGTGCCTTTGTGTCGCGCGCGATTATTTCGTAGCGCCTGTTTGGAGGAGCCTTTAGCGGCTTAGGTTCGTTTCGAGAAATCTAATTTTACTTAGAACGGCGATTTTAAAACAGTCTACCCAATTCCCGGTTTCTGAAATCCTCAGAGATAAACTCTTAAGGAGGATGCGCTGTGGTAGCCCGCAAAATTCAAATTTTCTTGCGTTTTATGCAATTTGCAGGCAGTAAAAGTCTGACACGCACTTCCGCTCCAGCCAGAGCGGGAGAAGTCATTTGATGAAAAAAAAACGGTCAAGAGCCAGTCGGACTCGCGCACCGAGGGTTCCGTTCCGATTTCTGAAAAAGTGTGCTATTTAGAGACATCGTTTTATTTTTCCTGTAATCTTTACATAAACTTCTATCACATAGTGTAGGAAATCTAGGTTCTAACACTTTAATAAAACGAGTTATGGGCTTTTTAAAATATAAAGATTATTATTAGCCAATTAAAAGTCACTAGGAAGTTTATACGTCCGTCTTTCTTAAGGCGCTAACGAGAAGTGAAGTAATAATAATGGTGGGTAGTATTTATATAATAAGTAGGTACCTACGACATATCGATTATTACAGAATCGACTAAAGATTGATTTTTGTAAATAATTAAATCAAATAAATCAACACGCCCCCTCAAAAATTAATCTACCAATTATACAAACAAAATAAGTCATAGTACATACTACCTAATTGACCGGAACATATTCACTTCCTAGTGTTTGCTGGGAAATACATGTGGTCCAACATTTGCTGCCAAGGATTAAGGGAAACCCAGAAAACCTTAATCAAACCATTTCATTAAATTATTCTTAATAATAATTAAATTAATCATAAATCATATTATTATGTAGAATCACTAAACATTCAATCAGTATCTTATTCTAAGCCCATTTTACTTCTCATCGCTTGAAAAGTGATAGCGGGTAATGCCTTGGTCAGAACATCTGCCAACTGCTGAACTGTTGGAATGTAGAAAAATGATACTTTATTTCTATGTGTATTGTACGTTTGTGATTGGTTGGATTATTTGCAATGCTTATGCAGCCATTGTTATCCTCACAGAATATGATAGATTTAATTATATCTATCTTAATACTAACTGCTAATGATTTAAGCACTAAAGCCTCCCATGAAAGTTTCATGCAATGCCATACAATCTGCCTCAGTTGAAGAGGCAGCAACTGACATTTGTTTCTTTGTGCTCCAGGTTTGCATGCAGCTTGAAATACCCAGTTGTACTTTTCCTGTCATTTGAATCAGTGCTACCCCAATCTGAATCTACGTAGCCACATATAATGTTAGTGTAGGCACATCTTTTACCTATAACTTCATTTTAAATCAACAGTACCGAAGCACTCTCTTTAGACACTGCCAGAGTTCTTTACTATTTTTGTTCGTATACCTACTCAGTATATTAACGCTTGTAAGTAATTAAATCTGGACGAGTGCATAACATGACATACCTACATTAAACATTCTATAACGTTTCAACATGGATCAGTATATTTTTCTTCAGAGTTTAATACGTCATAATTAAGTTTATTTTCCATTGGTGTATTGACAGGTTTACAATCGTGCATATTAAATTTATTTAATACCGTTTATATGTATGCACTTTGATTTAATTCTATTTCATAAAATTAAAATTATTTCATCATCATCATTCATTTCATTCATCGTCATTTTAAATTTACTCATTAAATACCTTTTTTTAATTATTTCAATATCAGCGCATACTATAACTAAATCACGTATATATAAAACGACAAATATTTTTATGTACATCTCCATTGTCTAGCATATATTGACACCTATTCGACTGAAGAATTTTGAAAACCTTCTTCTTTATGAGATAGATCGAAAACTTCAAACCAACATTTAGCTGCCTGCATTTTTCAGCCCGTAAAGTTTATTTAATTTGACACATAAGATACCCTCAGGGACTTTCATATAATATCTTCCTTTAATTCGTCATTTAGGAAGGCAGTTTTGACATCCCTAAGACGAACTAGCAAACTAAATTGATTCGCAAAAGTAAGATACATCTAAAACTAGCTATTCATGCTAATACTGATGCGAAAGTTTCATTATAGTCCGTGAGGTATTCTTGACCGAAACCCCTTGCACAAGTTGTTTTTTTTTATCTTAAAGGTTTTCTAAATTCATCATGTTTTACAGAAAACATCCATTTACAATAAATTGACAATGTTTTTATTTTCAGGTGTTGGTACTAAAGTCTAACTATTATTTAGCTTTAGAGAATTTAGTTCGTCCCTACTGCACTTTCCCACTGACATCTGTTTTGATCTCTTCTAATGAATTTGGTATTTTACATAGAATAGACTGAGCACACAAAATTGCGATCATCATCATCGTCTTCACTAAACGACATAGGTGGACGACTTTTGAACCTATTGCATCATCTAACGTCAGGATTTTATTTGTGTTTTCTTTTGGTGAAGATGGGTTATCAAAAAGTATATCATTTATTTGCTCCGATTCAATTTTATATTATCATGGTTGAATTTGCGAACTTTACTAGGACACTCGTGCTCATCAGATTTAGACCATAGACATATCTGATTTAGAACTGTCAGAGTTATGAGACTTGACCGGCACTGACTTGGATATTACATCATCAGCTTTGCCGTGAGAATTTTTAATATTCCCTTGCTGCTGTAATGTTTGAGCTCTTTTGAAGTAGAAGCAGTTGTTTTTCACATGCTTCTTGCGGCCACAGTGATAACACTTCATGAACTGAGACTTATTCTTCTGCTTGTTAACTTCCTAGTTATTATTCCCTTTATTATTTTGAGAATTATCGAATTTTGTTTTTCGAAATTCCTGTCCACTTTTCCCTCAAATTGCAAAACTTTTGACACTGGTATCACTGGACTCATTTTTAAACTTGACTTCATGATCCAAAAACCTTGGTTTAACGAATGCTAGCAATAAATTATCCTCCGATAAAATTTCGATCGCAGTTATCACACCATCATAAGTTGCGGGTAGGTTGAGCAACAAATGAGCTACGCGTGGCGTGGCGTGGCGGCGGCGTCTTGCCGTACCCTATATACTGTAGTATTTGGTGCCGGCTAACAATTCGATGATGAACACTTTTTGCACCTTTTATCACGTCCATTTCACTTGACAATGCCCGTATTTTTATTTAAATTTTAACCACTTATATTGCAGTAAAAACGTAACCTGGGCCCATAACCTGTAGGATATCCAGGTTCTAACACTTTAATAAAACGAGTTATGGGTTTTTTAAAATATAAAGATTATTATTAGCCAATTAAAAGTCACTAGGAAGTTTATACGTCCGTCTTTCTTAAGGCGCTAACGAGAAGTGAAGTAATAATAATGGTGGGTAGTATTTATATAATAAGTAGGTACCTACGACATATCGATTATTACAGAATCGACTAAAGATTGATTTTTGTAAATAATTAAATCAAATAAATCAACACATAGAATAATTTCAGATTTTTATCTTAGCAAACTTCGGAGATAAGGGGGGGGGGGACGGTATTTTTTTTTACATTTTTCATCAAAAGTCGAAAACTATGAGGCCTACAAAAAATTAAAAACTGTTTGAGAATGTGCAAACAGCGCTATTTGATATGATACCCCAGACGCCCTAGTAGCTCCACTTAGAAATTTCAAAAATAGTAAAAACATTTATACTTCTTTCTTATTTGCAAAATAGTTGGGTAAACGTCATATAAACTGTTCCAAATTTCAAGTTGATAGCATTAGTAGTTCTTGAGATATCCAGCTGTGACAGAAAGACTGAGTCACACCATAAGGGTTCCATTTTTACCATTTTGGTACGGAACCCTAAAAATTTTAACCATAAAAATCATTAATACATCTCTCTAAGTTAGATTTCGTGCAGATTCGTTAGATTTCGTTCGTTCGACGAATTTGCACGAAATCTAACTTAGAGAGATGATTTTTATGGTTTATATCTTTTTCGAAAGCTAAAAACACTTCACATCTATTTTTTGTCATTCACCCAGAGATCCCGTTCACTTTAAAGTTTTTGTCAAAGGATTCAGGTCAATCCGGGTTAACGCTGCAAAAAAACAGTTTTTTTTTTCACATTTCACACTTCCCCCGCTTCTGACTTGCCCCAGTACTGCTTTTGTTTACCGACGTCTCTGTTTAGCCGGGACCAAACTTATCTTGTTTGTCTGATGAATTATCTACAGTCTACCGTTCTATACAAATGTTTTATCTCATAGATAGCCATCGTTTAGATTGATTCTAATATGGTCTTTGATGGATGGCTTGCATTCTTGAGTTCGAGGCATTTTACGCGACTATGGCCAAGTCGTCGCGGCGGAGGAGCTCGTGGCTAAGTAATAACAGCCGTAAGGGTCCATCCATCAGGTTATTCTACGCTTGCCGGGGTTTCAACTTGATACCTCTACGCGTTCCTGAGAAAAAGGGGACAACGAAGTGATCCTATAAGGGTTCCGTTTTTTCCTTTTGAGGTACGGTACCCTAAAAACATAGGCAGTCGGCAGTAGTGAAAATATAAAACTATCTGCTGGCCAAGCGGAACACGTCATAATCATAACTACAGATAAACTGTTAACATTATCATGTCGGTGACGTTTCCCCTAACAAAAATAGAATACCGCTTTCACTTCAAAAAACTTTTGTATGACTTTTATTTCTTGTTCCATTACGATACTGCTAAGCGATACAATTCAGCTTTTTACGCTGACGACTAAGTGGTGTGCATTGACAAATCGCAATAAATTAATAAAGTAACAAATTCTAAGAAAATCGTGGCAGGTGTGACGTCTAAGGTGGTCGAAATTCTTCGATACACGTTGCTTTTTCAATATGACTTGTTAATTGCCAAACTGGTACGATTTGTAAGGAAATGTTTGAAGTAAATATTTGTTGAATGCGCCGTTCTCACATCATATTACGAATTGTCATGTCATAGAAAGCAACATCCTATGAGTGCTGTTGTAAAATTAGAAAATAGATATTTTGAAATTGAGATGGTATATTTCCCGTGACTCTAATGGCTTTTAATTTGGCCATACAACGTGGCAAACTTGTATATGGGACCAAACTTGAATTCGCGAAAAAAAAAGCAGCTGTTCAGTGGGTACATTTAATTTTATCCACATCATTTATCTACTCGTCAAAATGTAGGGAGCAGCTGATTAATTTTTCGCGATTTCAGGTTTGGTCCCATAGTAAAAGTTGTTCATAATGATGACTACAATGACCCCTTAAGAAGTTGCTGGTGTTTTACCAATAACCCCGTATATAAATAAAAAATAATAGCTAAATGTGTTGCTAAGCGTAAAGCTCAAGAACGGCTGGACCAATTCGGAAAATTTTTATTTTTCAAGTATCCGTTTGAAGTCCGAAGAAGGTTATTATGAAGAGAAAAATTTTAAGTACATTTTCTATGGTAATTTTATATGAATTATTGAAATTTGGACAGGACAACGTCAGTCAGTGGGGCTAAAACGGCCACTTTGGCAGAATCATAATAGGATAATATGTACTCATAAATGAATCATATTTGAAATCGTAAAACGGTCACAAACTGACAATTCATAATTTATCTGCGTACAATTCATCTGTTTGACAGTTTTGTACGAAGATTCGTAAAATGGTCCTCAAATTATGAATTGCTTCATTGAAGTTTAATGTCAAATACGTCAATCATAATAAATTGCTGGGAATTCAGGTAATGAATCGCTTTTAGAGGAATTGCTTAATGTGGCCGTTTTAGGCCCCTAGGTCAGTTAGATTTTACAAAAGACGGATTAATAAAAATTAACAAACTGATTTTGCGGAAAATTGCAATAAGCTCGACTGTTGCGGAAATTCCTTTGCCCATGATTCAGGGGACTTTATAACAATGCCCAACATCCCCCAAAAACTGAGCGTCCCTTACAAATTACGCTATTACATTAAAATAATATCCTCCCATTAAGAATTCTGCCAAGCTAGCCTTGCCCATGGTCTGTACACATTATCCTATGACAGTGATGTATCCGCTCAGAACTGGGGCGGTTGGCAACCCCTGCGAGACGTATTCCGACGTATATTTGATTTATTTCCATATAATACTAATATATGATTGTCTGATACTTTTGGGGACTTGATTTGTTTGTAACAGAAGAAAGACAGTATGACATGGTTTAAATTTTTGCCGATGACTATTGCTTAGTAACAGATTGTAGTCGCTCGACGTCGCTACTTCGTTATTCGAGCTGTCTCGGGTTGAAACACTAGGGGGCTATTAGTGCCCCTAAACACTAGCCCTCTGACAAATAAACACAGAATAAAGTTATTCCAAATTTAAACCTATGAAAATGTATGGTTAGTCCTTTGTTATTCCTGATATAACTTTATTCCGTGTTTTTTTTTTTTTTTAAGAGGGTAGGGGTGTAAGGCCCACTTAGTTATTCGAGACATCGGCAAGCGGTTGGTCGCCTTTTGAGGTGACCAGAGGGCTGGACTATATTTTGGACAAAGAATCAATATTGCCATATATAATGGCAATGCTGCCAGCCGTTTGAGCACTTTTCCTGATGACAGCGATGCGGACGAATTTTTTAATGCGGAGGGCATTAAAAAATTCGTCCGCATCGCTGTTTTTATACATACATAATTATACTTGTATTATTATTATTATTTTAATACTATAGGTAGGAGCTTGTGGCTAAGTAATAACAGCCGCACGGTCGATCGATGAGGCTAAGCTACGCTTGCCGCGGTTGGTCCGTGGATGGGTGACCATCTTTACATACCAAGATGAGGGGTACCTCGGAAAGCACGTCCCGGCTGTCATTCGTGGATCTTTGACAGTCGTTACGGGTCGTCAGAAGCCCGAAAATCTAACAACCAGTCTTACCAAAGGGTATCGTATTACCCAGTAACTGGGTTGTGGAGTTCAGATAGGCAGTCGCTCCATGTAATATACTGGTATTCAGCTGCATCCGGTTAGACTGGAGGCCGACCCTAACATAGTTGGGAAAAGGCAGGCAGATGATGGAGTTTACCAAAGCATGATCTAACTTATATGACCTATCAGCATACACCCAAATTTTACCTAAAACACCCTCAAGGCGCAGATTACCTGGAAACGATCAAAAAGGTGGTTTTTTAAAGCTGTGTATCTCATAAACCGTAAATAATTTTGACATGTAAAAAAAATATTATATTTTCAAGTCCTTTTCGCATACAGTGATGGAAGCCAAAACATAATTAAACATACTTAAATGCACCAAAAAAATCTTTAAACATACCTCCTAATAATCTTTAAAAGCTGTTTATCCCTTCATTAGCAATTATAATTATAATTAAAAATATACCATGAAATGTCAATTTCCAAACTGCATCCAGTGATGGATTACTTTTTATTATATAGTTAATTTCTAATTTTATACGATTTTATTTGCACTTTTACGACATAATTCCGGTGCGCGTGAGAATCTTCTATCTCGTGCGTCAAACTAGACAGCCATAACACCATTTCACCTACACACCGAGCTAAACCAAGCTTGGAACCAGGGCCTTAATGTAGTAGCCCAAATTCAACCGTAGCTCAGTAATAAAATTACGAAAGGTAACTACTAACTAACATACACGGTGACCCAACTACATTAACACACTTGAAATTTTAAACCTAATTTAGTGTTCACTGGCCACTTCAAAAGGCCAGCTGCCATACTCTGATTGTTTACTCTGTGGCGTTAATATTTTATGCTGTGGTCGTCGAGGCTCTAGTCACTAGAGCCTAGAGTCTAGTGGGTTATTTTCAGTATGTATTTTCAGGAATTACGCTTGATTTTTGGTGAATCAACGATGATTTTATCATGTTTCTGGCTGTCTTTGTTTAAATAAACAGCATTCTGGTACACTTAAAGATCAAATCTGTTCTGTTGTTCAGAATTTTCTTACAGAAAAATTCGTATTTTCAGGAATTATGCTTGAGTTTTGATGGTTGAACGATGTTTTTGTCATGTTCGGATATCCATCTGTCTATAATTTGTTTAAATATGTAAGAAAGACACAAGGAACATACATTTATTTAGCACAGACTAAAAGGCACACAAAATAACATGTACAGTAGGCTGCATCCATTGGGTAACCCAGTTGTATTAAAATTTTAATACAGCCATCAAAACTTGATGCAGCCACCAAAGTATTTTTGTAAAACTCCCTCGCCTATGGTCTAAAATAGCGTCGGTCATTAAAAGACAAATTCCGATGCCGTCCTATTGTTTAAGTTCCATGTCCAAGCCAAACCAAGCCTATTGTCATTCTTTGACAGTTGAATGAAATGGCTATTATCTTCATGTCAAACGACGCAGGGTGTCAATTTGCAACATGGGGCAACATCTGGCTACCTATTCTAACCTCCTAAATCTATCTTGAGAATCAAGAAACTCTGCAGTTTCATAGAAATTAATCTGCAATCTGCCTTGCCTTTTCCCAACTATGTTGGGGTCGCTGAATACCAGTATTTTACATGGAGCGACTGCCTGTCTGATCTCCACAACCCAGTAACTGGGTAATACGATACCCGTTGGTAAGACTGATTGTCAGACTTTCGGGCTTCTGAGGACCCGTAACGACTGTCAAAGATCCACGAATGACAGCCGGGACCAACGGCTTAACGTGCTTTCCGAGGCACGGAGGTGTCTCGATATGTAAAGATGGTCACCCATCCACGGACCAACTCCGGCAAGCGTACCTTTACCTGATGGATTGAACCGTGCGGCTGTTATTACTTAGCCACGAGCTCTTCTCGTCTCCAGAAATAAAATCCTAAAATCAGCCAGTATTATTTGCACCCTCGTAAACTGTAAGTCTTTGTTTGGGTATGATCATCATAAAAAAGTTTTTCTATCAATGAACTCTGTTTCAGGAAATAAAGACCGATTTGTAGTTTACAAACTGAAAGTAGTTTATATTTACGATTTTTAGGGTTCCGTAGCGCTTTCCGTACTCAAAGGTTGCCACTGGGTTCATAGGGCTGTATGTTTTTAACCAGGATAAAGTAGCCAGGGAGGTAAAGGGAGGTATACAAATTTTCAAACCACGTTTTATGGTCAAGCTCGTAAGGGACGGAAATTGACGGAACCTGGAGTCTAATACAGCTTGCTCATCTATCTATATGTCGGATCCGGTCAATAGTAGGGTCAGGAAACGAATCGCAAGCGCGCCATGACTGGCGACATCACGTGATCTACCCACACCAACACCGCGCTTCTACATGGTCGTGATGCTTTAAGTTCATGGCGAAGAAGACAGTCTAATGTCTGATCGCATTGGAGTTACTACGCCACGGAACTGTATTCGATTCATTGTTCTCAGTAGTTGTGGTAATTTTAATTTGGAGTGATTGTGATTTTAATAATCACCGAGTATAGCACCCAGTTTGGTTTAATTGCACGAAACCCATCTTCTGCTCACATGGCGTCTGAATCTATCTGAGTAAATCCTGACGATCCGACATATATATAAATAAAAAGAGAAGTCCTAACTGACTGACTGACTCATCAACGCCCAGCTGAAACCCTTGAACCTAGAAAGCTGAAATTTTGCAAAGAGGTTCCCTTTGTAATGTAGACAAGGAATAAGGAAGGATTTCCCAGTAAGACGTTCCCGTGCGATATTTTCCGATATCAATGCGGGCGAAGCTGCTTGGGAAGTGCTAGTGTTCACTATGAATAAGGACGGAACCCATAGTATGCGAGTACGACTCACATTTGTTAGTTTTATTATTATAGTTGGGCTTTCAGAAGTAGAAGTGATAGTTATTGGAACGAGTTTTGTTGCGTTCCAGTTATATATAGGCACTAAACTTTAAGTGTTGCTGTCTTTTATTCGCAAATGAAATAGGAAAGAGATGGAATAAAATGAGTTCAATGAAATCAGCGTCAGGCACTATGCTCGGGCTTTTAATTAACTGTAGTAAAATGACACTCCTTATCTGTCATTTTGTTAAAAAATGTTCCCATTTGATAGCGAAATGACAGTAAAAATGACATTAGAAGTTACTGCAGCTAAATAAAACCCGACCATAGTTGTCTGGCATTTTTGCTGAACTATGCCTTTTTGGCACAGCCGTGGTACACATTCCTGCATTGTAATTTTTATTGTTGTTGTTATCGCAAATGTTGATTTTTGAAACTTCCAAACACTATGACACTTGAGAATGTAGTTTTACACCTAACCTTAAACAAATACCTAAATAAACTCACGCCTTCTCCCCACGGGGGTAGGCAGAAAGTACAGAACACCACCTGCTGCGATCCTCACATACTCCTTTAGCCTCGTTACGTTCATGCATCTGATCACACACGCACGCCGGTAGCGAGTACTACGCACCTGACCTTTCTGAAGAACATCAGCAATAAGGTCACTATACTATGTCTTTCTAGGGCGTCCCCTCCCGGCGTTTCCACTCACATCCGCCTTGTAAATGAATGCATGATTGTAAAAACCCACTTCAGACCAAATGCAAAAGTTTAGTTTAGGGTGGGGTGGTGGTGGTGGTGGTGGTGGTGGGGTGGTGGGGGGTGGTGGGTGGTGGTGGTGGTGGTGGTGGTGGTTTTTCGTTTTTTTCTTTAATTTAATTTGTGTAATACAAATAATCCGTGTCCGTTACAGTCACCTCAGTCGTTCAAACTAACGTTAGAAACGTCAATATTGACAGCTGACATTTTCAGGTGTTGCCCCATGTTTGATTGTAAAAAAACACCTCATCCAGGATAAGGTGGATTTTTACACTCATTGATATATTCGCGCCTCTATAACTGTGGGATTCTTACATGACTGAGGTGTATTTTTACACTCAAACAGTTTGTCTTGCCATAGAGAATACAAATCCGCAATAAACGGTATTTCGGAAAAAGTGGTTTGAGGTGGGTTTTTACAATCATGCATTCAAATACCTTTTGTTAGTCGCCTTTCATTCAACCTCTCAACATGACCAAACCAACTAAGCACACACTTTTCAATTTTTAACCGCCTTCAAAAAAAGCCATCTTCTTTTAAACCGCACCGGTGCCTTATCACATCATTCCTCAGCATATCATTCATAGTTATACTTAAAATGGGAACCTAACTATGCAGTTTAACAGCCCTAAACTCTTACATATTCCTGACTTTGCCTAATCAGCACTATTGAAGTATGAATCCTATGTCAAAAACTTTTTTTTCTAAATACTGCGAAAGAAAAATCTAGAAAGTTTCTATCTTTTCTAATCATCTGCCTAGCCTTTTCACAACTACGTTGGAGTTGGCATCCAGTCTAACCAAATGCAGCTGAATACCACTGTATTATACATGGAGCGACTATCTATCAGACTTCCGCAACCCAGTTACTGGGTAACTGGATACACTTTTGGGTTCCGTACCAAAATGGTAAAAAAGGAACCCTGATGGTGTGACTCAGTCTGTCTGTCTGTCACAGCTAGATATCTCAAGAACTACTAATGCTATCAACTTGAAATTTAAAATAGTTTTAGATGACGTTTACCCAACTATTTTGCAAATAAGAAAGAAATAAAAATAATTATATTTTTTTTGCAACTGGGACTGAAAGGGGGTCTTAAAAATTTAAAGTGGGGCTGCTAGGGCATGTGGGGTATCATATGAAAGAGCGCTGTTTGCACATTCTCAAACTATTTTTTATTTTTTTTCAGGCCGCATAGTTTTCGACTTTTGATGTAAAATGTAAAAAAAAATACCGTTCCCCCCTTTATCTCCGAATTTTGCAAAGCGAAAAATCTGAAATTATTCTATGTGATAGAAGTTTATGTAAAGATCACAGGAAAAATAAAACGATGTCTCTAAGTAGCACACTTTTTCAGAAATCGGAACGGAACCCTCGGTGCGCGAGTCCGACTCGCTCTTGACCGGTTTTTTTAGTAAGACTCGTCAACTTTCGGGCTTCTGACTACCCGTATAACGACTGTCAAAAATCTACAAATGACAGCCGGGACCAACGGTTTAAAGTGCTTTCCGAGACACGGAGGAGTCTCCAAATATATGGTCACCCATCCACGGACCGGCCTCGGCAAGCGCTGCTTAACCTTTGATCGACCCATGCGGCTGTTATTACTTAGCCACGAGCCCCTCCCTTCAGTTTCTATCCTGTGTAAATAAATTACTGAACTCATTCATAAACTTAAAATTCCCTTTCAGATTTCTAAAATATAAAATCCTCAACATTTTTCAGTGTACCTACGGATACCAAATCGATATAATCAAAGCGACATTTCTATCCCTAACTCCGCCCCATGGGACTTGATAGGAGATATCTGAAAGTGACAAATTACGATGGGAAAGGACAGAAATAATAGGATTTTTGTCGCGCCGTGACGGGCCATGAAAATTGTGTATTGATTTGGTAAAATTACTTATTCATTGTTAGGTATGTGTATAGAGGAGCTCGTGGCTAAGTAATAATAGCCGCACGGGTCGATCCATCAGGTTAAGCTACGCTTGCTTGGTTGGAACCGGGAAAGCGACTATGCTTCCCAACACTATCTACTAAAGTCGAGGAAATTAATTGTTAAGCAAATACCAACTTAACACTTTGAGCGGAGCGACGTTATAATACGTAAAATTTGATAAACGCTATTTGACACAACGTTTAATCACGTCAGCAAAAAATATGTCTTTCTTTAAAGAACGTGTATAAACGGCTGCGGCCTATACCAATTCCTTCAAGCTACGTCATTTCGCCGTATCACTTTTAATTTTCGGACTGCTAGCGCCACTCCACGTTAGTTTTGTTGTACACTTTTTAAGGCTAGTCACACATACATTATAATTACGCGTACATTCGCAACGTCGACGTGTAGTAACGGTTGTGTCACATTTCATATTATCTTTGCTTGTATGAAAAACCAGAACGTCACTAATCGTCATATATTTTGTATGAGAAAATAGTGTGTCGCGCAACAAACATTTGAATACCCAGATGCTCAGCTGAAAGTGTTAAATTGTCGGGAAATTCAAATTATAACTGTCTTTCTTTGATAAACAAAGCATCAACACATGATGACGCTTTGTTTCCTCGAAGGGTTGGTCAGAGATGTGGTGCACCCACATTTGGTAGTTCTATGTAGAGGAGCTCGTGGCTATGCAATTACAGAGTTGGTCCGTGGATGAGTGACCATCTTTACACACGCCTCGGAAAGCACGTTAAGCCGTTGGTCCCGGCTGTCATTCATCATTCAAACTGATTCAACTGAACTGCAGAACGGATTATTTGCATACCTAATCGACTATTATGATCATCAATGTGGTTAACATCAGAATTATAATCATTAGAATCATCAATACGACTCCATAAGTTAGCATTTATCTCAAATCTAGCGATTTCATGTAACAATATCCACCATATTTCATGCAAATAAATATTATTTATATTTCTAACAATGGCTTTAGCCAAGACGAGATGATTGATATGATTCTGATGTGTTGACAACCTTAGAGATGACATTGAAATGTTTCATGTGCCTAATTTATCCCATACAACTGATATGGTTAGCGAGGTACCTGCGCAGAGGATGAATTTTCAAAGCGCGGGAAATACTATTGACCAATCGGCACGCTCCACACACCGCGTTTCTTTTTCCTGTACTGCTATTGGTCGGCAGCTGCCGCCATGTTAGTGCGCGCCGCATGACATGTTAGTCAGCCGCCATACTTGCGAGTGAGACGGAACTAAAAGCTGCATTGTATTATGAACCTTATAGTAGTGATCTAAGGTTGATTGTAAGTTTTAAGCGTTCCCGTTAATCTTCGGGTCCATACTTTCTTTTCTGTGCGAACGAAGATTCACGACGCGCTTTAATAGTTGGGTACCACTGTAAGTACCTTTAAATCGGGATGTCACCGTATAACTATGAACTTCGTTAGTTTATAATCTAACGGTACTATTTCAGTTAGACTATAAACTGTCGAAAAATTGTGAACTGCAACAAACAATTTCCCGCTTTATTTTCAATAGTTAGCTATCCTCGGGAAACCGACAAATTGTGAACTGGTATCTAACTTGCTTGCGACGTAACGCACCTTGCACTAATACTAAATAACATGCCTCGCTGCGGGAAAATTGGAAGTAGCACTCGCCGGCCGGCTGCTACCACGGTACCACTCGCTTCGCTCGCTCGGCTCGCGCGCCGTTGCTCACAGTTCTAACCTAACTAACCTAACCTATTTCTGTTGTTGTTTCTGTTTATAATGTAACGAAAATGCTACCAATAGATTATAAACTATCGATCCCACAATTTTACGGTGACAGGAACACGCCAATCCTTCTTGAGAGCACATCCTGGTGCATAACATCCTCGAATGATCCATAAAACAAGTATCTTTCGAACTAAACTGCCAATATACATTAGAAATCTCTGCTTAATTTCCCCAAACATAACAATTCTGTATGTTATTTTCCGCACGATCAATATACTTAGCGGTTTCATATTCACCCCAAGGCGCTTTTGCTGGTTCTGCATACGCTTCCTGTTAACGCGTACAGACTGGCGTAGTGGCGTATCGACGCGGCGTATTGTTCCAACTACCGATGATACGCATATTTGATTAGCTACACGTTAACGTATGTTTACCTATTTGTTTTAGCTGAATAATATCGTATGTTCCACTTTGTTTATAAGTTATTATGGAAATGTTTGTAGTTGTACAAGTAAGGTCAAAAGGTTTATTCTGTGCAAACTGACATGTACCACGTATAATGTTCATCATCTTCATCATCATCATCATTGGCAACCTTGTTCCAACCCCTACTGAGTAATAGGTCTCCTTCCGTTTGTGCCATGCTTTCCTGGTCTGTGCGAATCTCATCCAGGTCATCACCTGTTATAAGTCAGGGTGATGATGCCGAAAATGGTATTCTGGGTTTGAAACGTACGTGAGCGGAAAGTGATGTTGGATTTTTGGCATCAGGAATATCTCGGTTGTAGCCTGGATTCTGGATTTTTGCCCTATTTGGAAGTCTGTGGCAAAAAATGAAAATACAAAACCTAAGATTGACGCCGACTTCCGAAATTAATGTTATTTTTTACTTTGTAGTGTTTTTTTGGAAGTCGATTGTTTTTTTTTATACATGTACGAGTAAAAATAGTGTTAAAAACATATAAATGGTACTTACAACTCGGGAAAAACAGTCTTTATATTTGTCATTATTGCGGATCATTGAGTGATACTTCTTTATTTATCTCCATAGTGATATCAATAGTGAACTATGAATGACTATCAATACTCGGGCTTATAAATAGTCTACTGTGTACATATTTAGTAACAGATAATGGTTGACTTTGATTAGTATAAACACCGTTAGTTTGTTTATCTAAGTAAACAGGTGTAGTACAGATCAATACCTTTCCAGTATAAGCTGATCTCGCATTGTATAGGATTTCCGTACAATGAGAGGTCAGCTTATACTGGAAATGTATAGCTTGATATGTAGCTGACAATGATTACTTTGTTGTCAATATAGGATTTGAGAAACTATTGCTGTATTCTGGCTTCGTATAGTATACCTCGTAAGGGGAGGTAACTATTTTTAAATGGCAAAGTAAGCCCCTACAATGTACCTACCTAATTTAATCATTCAGTCTTACCCTTGGCAAGTCTGGTTGTCAGACTTTCAGGCTTCTGACGACCCTTAACGACTGTCAAAGATCCACGAATGACAGCCGGGACCAACGGCTTAACGTGCTTTCAGATGCTCGGACGAGGAGGAGTCTCGGTGTGTAAAGATGGTCATCCATTCACGGACCACGAGCTTGTCTACCTAATTTATTAATTTTGGACACATAGATTGCTGTTAATTCACATTCACATTCATTCACTAAGATGAAGAAATCCAGTTATGAATTCATGCTACTTTTCTATCGTCATCATCATCCTAGGCCCGTTTATGATAATTTTGGAGTTTGTCAGCAGAATTTTGTGGTTAGGCCTTTCATAAATACAGGGTATAAGTGTAAACAGTGCCAATCTTTTAAGGGGTCATTGTACTCATCGTTATGAACAACTTTTACTGTGGGACCAAACATGAAATCGCGAAAAAAAATCAGCTGTTCCCTACATTTTGACGAATTATGCGAACATAAATGTAGGTACTGAACAGCTGAACCCTGTATATGTTTTTGACCCCAACATTTTGAACTCGAAAACTATTTCCACGCTTTGACGAAAGCCTCATAAACATTTCAACGGTTCGTGTCACCAATCCTAAAATTCAACCCGAACATCCTTTTACACTACAAACACACAAATTACAAAAAAAAAAGAAAACAAGTGTTCCGCCTGACTAGGATTCGAAAAGGCTTTACAAAAAAACATAACCCTACATTTGCTGTACCGCAGTCGGGTATAAATCCCGGTTCATTTCCGTTTTCATACTTTGGCATTCATGGAGTCTCCGCATCAAAAAAAAAGCATTGCTAAGTTAAATTTTAACAACAAAATTTTGAGTAAGGTACACGTTAAGAAAAACATTGCTAGGCAACCTAGACTAAATAGCCTGAAATTTCTAACACACACAAGCAAGCGGATTTTTTCAAAGATCACCAGATTTTTGCTCGTTCCTTCCGTGAACAAAAAGGTTTTGCCCTGCTGTAGGAAAATCTGCACTCGTATCGGCACGAACTATAGAAGAAAAAAAAACGTGTACGCTTTAGCACCCTCGAAAACTATGAAAACGACACCCATGATGAAAAATTTTAAAATTTTCGTAAACGCCCTTTTCGATTTTCATTTTGACTTTACTCTGTCGGCTTAAGCACCCTCGAAAACCATGATAACGGAAAATTTAATTTTTCATCGTGGGTACGATGAAAAATTTAATTTTCGTAGCCGCTATCTTGGATTTTCATTTAGACCAAATCCACAATTTCTCTCTTTGAGAGAGAGAGAAAGTCGCTTGGAGGGGACATATCGCTTTTTCGTTACGTGACGATTTCTACCAGTTCATTCTTATTAGCCGCGTTAAAGAACCTAGAATTGTTCATGCTGTGGCAAAAATATTGGTCAGTCAGCATTTATCTGTTCTGCCTATATAGAGATTTAACTGCACCCCTTAGAAAAATAATCCTGGTATTACTATCATGAATTCATGACTCACAATATTACAAATAGGGGTGCATTAATAGAACTTTGGGTGTGTCTGACGCATTTGAGCTTGCAATTCCACTGCAATCTTGTGGGCTAATCTAGCATGAGATAAGATAAAGAAAAATATTCTTCAAAAGGAAAATCACGATTGGGGTCTTTTAAAGCTACAATGGACCGGTCTTATCGCTAAAAGAAGCGATAGATTGAATTTATGTGTGCCTGATTTTAAGGCTGACGCACATTTTGGGTGGGCCGCAAGGCCGCACCCCAACGATCACTTTCGTACGTTTTGTATGAACCATCGTCGCACCACAGTTCTATGGATTCCTTAGCCGAAGGGTGCCAAATGAAACCCTATTACACCCTATTACGGATAGCGGAGGCTTAGTAAGCTTCTTCTTCCGCTGTCCATCAGTCCGTCAGCGGTTTGTATCTCATGAATCGTAATTGTTAGACAGTTGAAATTTTCACAGATTGTGTATTTCTATTGCCGCTATAACAACAAATAATAAAAATAAAACAAAGTTAAAAATTAAAGAGGGTACCCAAGAAACGTAAAACGCAAGGTAGGGTATACAAGAAACGTAAGTCGATAGTATTTTCATTCAAAAATCAACTTAAACTACTTTAGTTTAAAGTTGATATTTCTATACCATGAGGTACATGAGGTGGAACGCCTTTTTTCCTTATCTTTTTTCACGCACGTGTTTCTATGACTATTTTTCTTTCTTTCTTTTCTTTATCAGTCTTATCGTGTTGGCACGAGATTAGACTCAAATAAAGATTTTCGGTCTTTTTGTACAATAATTTACAGCACTGTACACTCCGCGAGTCCTAAGCTGCAGTGCTATTCTGTACAAATCTCACCGTGAAAACTTAGGTGAAGTGAGTTGTCATTCTACTGAGGCTAGGGATTGACACTATTGACAGCACACTCCTCGCTCACTTCACCTAAGTTTTCACGGTGAGATTTGTACAGAATAGCATTGCTGAGCTTTGCATTTGTGTGAGTGATCACCAAAGAAGCGGAGATGCGTCGCGCGAGGGACGCACCGTGCCTCAGGCCGATTGCCAAAAAGCAGTATAAATCGTTTTCAAACCAAGCAAAGGACGCATCGCGCTCTAGGCCGGACGTCACACGTACACTATCTATGTGCACTCACACAAATGCAAAGCTCAGCTTAGGCCTCGCGGACTATACATAATATGTCACCATAAGCCTGCGTTGTCGGACAATCCCAAACTGATTTATATTCACCCTCATATGCATATCTCTGTTTTTCCCTTTTCTATCTTTATTTATGAACGTTCCAGCCCTTATCGCGGATTGTGTTGTTATTTCTGAAGAGGGTAGTAAAAATATTATGTTTTAATCGGGTAGTTGTGTTATACCTACATGGAATTTTGGTGAATTTTCGTACGATGAGTTTCGTACTGCGAGCTTAGCTGGAGTAATTCCTCTATATTGTTAATTTTAATTGTTGATTAGTGATACCGCCAGTTGCACGTAAGTCCATTAAACATAATGCTGTCTCTGTCTAACAGAACGTATCAGAAAGTGATAGCATGACTTAATGCGGAATTAAATTTAATGAACTTTGCAACTGGCAGCTAGTCTCTCTCTGCGATGCCGGACAAATCGAAATGACATACTGCACCCCAATTGGGTAACACATTTATAATTATAGGTAATCACAGTCGGTGGCAAAAAACTAAAATACAAATCCAAAGACACCGACTTAGTTATTTTTCACTTTGTACTGTTTTTTTTTGGAAGTCTGTTGTTTTTTTTTTTTTTAAGTTTTTATTTTTTTATGTTTTTTTTTTGGTAGTTGTTCAAATTTCATTAAATTTGAACCACCAAAAAAAAACAAAAAAAAACCAAGATAAAAGGAAAAAAAAAACTAAGAAACAAACCAAAAATAAACCAAGAAAAAAAAAACCGGTCAAGAGCGAGTCGGACTCGCGCACCGAGGGTTCCGTTCCGATTTCTGAAAAAGTGTGCTACTTAGAGACATCGTTTTATTTTTCCTGTAATCTTTACATAAACTTCTATCACATAGAATAATTTTAGATTTTTTTCTTTGCAAACTTAGGAGATAAGGAACGGTATTTTTTTTTACAGTTTTCATCAAAAGTCGGAAACTGTGCAGCCTAAAAAAATGAAAAATTGTTTGAGAATGTGCAAACAGCGCTCTTTCATATGATACCCCACATGCCCTAGTAGCCCCACTTTAAATTTTTAAGACCCCCTTTCAGTCCTTGTTGCAAAAAAAAATATAAATATTTTTATTTCTTTCTTATTTTCAAAATAGTTGGGTAAACGTCATCTAAAACTATTCTAAATTTCAAGTTGATGGCATTAGTAGTTCTTGAGATATCCAGCTGTGACAGACAGACAGACTGAGTCACACCATAAGGGTTCCTTTTTACCATTTTGGTACGGAACCCTAAAAATATGATATAATTAGCGAGGCGACCTGCTGTAATTGTATTGTATTGTGTCGCATAAATGACAAAACGTTGTTAATTATAATATAGTATATTGACAATGGCGTCGCTTTTATAGGCATTTTGTCATTTTTCGGAGATGGTGGCTTAACTTTTGTGCTAGGTTACAAAGCCTTTTGTATCCTTAAAGATTCTTTTGTGTCAAAGGAAGTCTTTCAGACGTTTCAATGAAAATAACGTTGTTTGACAAAAATTTTAAGACTGTTGAAATATTTTGGTTGACCTTTATAGAGCTTTGGCACCTTTTGATGTTTATTTTGTATTAGCTTCCGCCCGCGGCTTTGCCCGCGTGGTATATCAGCAAAAAGTAACCTACGTCCTTTTCCAGGTCATGGTCTACCCGTGTGCCAAATTTTATGCAAATCCGTTCAGCCGTTTTAGCGTGAAAGCGTTACAAACAAACAAAGTAACTTTCGCATTAATAATATTAGTTAGGATTTTTTTTTTTGGTTTATTTCAGTAAAATGCTACACTATTGCCAAGTGCCAAAGGATAAGTTTTATATTGAAACAAGAAAATACACGCGAATGAATTCGCGAGCAAAAGCTAGTGTACGTAGCTATAATTGGATTAAAATGATGAACGAACGTACAGTCAGCCACAGCATTAGCTGACCCACCTTGCATAATTGGTTGAGATTTTTAAGAAAACGTATCGATAGAATTTTATAATTCTTTTATATTTTATTTACTATAGGTATTTTAATAAAATATAAAAGAGTTATAAAATTATATCGATTCGTTTTCTAAAAAATCTCAACCATTTATGCAAGGTGGGTCAGCTAATGCTGTGGCTGACTGTACTACCCTCTAATCTTACCAAGTAAAACGAATTAATTTAATAAAATTATATCCGTAAGAGAATTTAATTTTTCTTAAAAAAAAAAGAGAAATCTTTATTAATACATTTCCGGCCTCTTTTTTTAATCCCCGCACTTCCTGCCTATCTCTTTTAATTAATTTTTGACGGATATATATCTCGGATACCCTCTTTTCTTTGGTATTATTTAATTCCTACCTTAGTCCTTATCCATACCAACCTTTTTATTTGGGCTCTTTCGAATGATTTCATTTTAAGATTTTAACAAAAATGGCAGGACGGTGTTTTGCTAATTATTAGGTAATTTATTTCATCTTTCCTTCCGGGAGTTGTGTTCATAAAAATTAACAACTTTTTATTTTGTCGGTAATATTAATTAGTATCCGGTCTTGTTTCTGTTCAATTTCACTGATTGAAATACAGAAGAAATTTTGTCTTCCCTTCTGTCAAAACGCAATTTTGTGATAGGGCTCCCATCACAAAATTGCATTTTGACAAATTAGATCATCTAATTTAGATGTATTGCATGGCGACGCATCACATTAAATTACAATTTGGCAGTCTTAGAATTTATTCATTTTTATTTAAAGTATTAAATTTTAATTTCTTATGAACTAACGTTTATTCTAGTATAAATTTTACGCAATAATATTAATGTAGTAAGGAGAAATGTACAGTTAATTTTGAGCGTATTTGTTATTTTATGGTTTTGAATGGTTTTTTTTTATTAACTATTCCATAATCATCATCATAAATCATTTATTTGCCTGAAATATGGTGGGTACATAAGATGTTAAATTAAATTATAGCACAGGACATATTTCACCCTCATTAAAGGCATGCAAAAATATAGTTAATGTACAACAATTATTTGAATAAAATTACAATTAAGTATTAGAACTATTTCAATTATTACAATTTATAAGAAAATTTGAATTACAATTATTACAAACATTTAAATTACAATTTTTAGAATTACAGTGATTTCAATTACTTAAATTATCAAAATTATTACTAAAGACAAAGTCACAAGAAATAAGAGGAAGAACCAGTATCTTAGTGGACACCAAATCGACATGTGCTTTTATTCAAAAAGTCTTTAACAGTGTAGAAGCTCTCCTGGATTAACCATTTTCGTAAGGCACAACAGAACACTTTATAAGGCAGATCAGTCATTCCTTTGGGCAAAGAGTTATATATTAGAGGTGCCATATAGGCACAGTTCTTTCTGAACAGTTCTAGCTTAGGCACAGGCATTTTTAACGGCAGGTGTCTAATTTTACGTTTAAATGTATTGTCGTTGAAAGTGAAAAGATGACTGTGGTATTTAACAAATTTAGCTACTTCATATATGTATATGCAGGGAACAGTTACAAGATTCTTAGATTTAAAGATTGGTTTACATACATGCATATTTAAAAATTCTGAGGCCGCTATGGATTAAAACACTATTTAAGAGATATTATTATATATTTTTTATTTAATTTGCTTATGTAGAGTAGTCAATCCACGAGCTCGAAAAAATTGCTTCGAAATTTTTTAAAAACTTGCTTCGACATTTTGGCTTTATTTATAAAGATATGAAAAAATTGCGAAAACCGAGGTCGTTATGGACTATACTACTCTCCATCACTCAATAAGTCAAAGTTGGCCAATTTATGCAATAAGCTTATTTTCCTTAAAGTGGACAATAAAACAAAAAAAAAGCTTATTTGCGCATCCAAACGATCATAACATAACATAAACATCTTTTATGTTGCTGTTGAAAATCGTGTGAAGTAACCACATGTTGCAACCGACAGATTTATTCATTATTCCTACAGCCTTAACTTAAGATAGTGAAGGAACCTAGCAACTACTTCTAAAGTCAATATTTTCATAGTAGTTAAAGCTGAAGCGGTTTTAAAAGAACAACAGACTGTTAACTGTTAATCTTTCCGAAGTTAAACTACTGGAGAAATATTAGATCCTTATATTCAATATCGTAAGTTGTAGAGTTTGTTTCTTTGAACGCGTTAAATCTTTGGAATTACCAGTCGTATTTTAAAAATTCTTTTTTGCATTTGATAGCCCAATTCTTGAGGAAGGTCTTTTTAGGGTTCCGTACCAAAATGGTAAAAAAGGAACCCTTATGGTGTCACTCAGTCTGTCTGTCTGTCTCTCTGTCTGTCTGTCACATCTAGATATCTCAAGAACTACTAATGCTATCAACTTGAAATTTGGAACAGTTTTATATGACGTTTACCCAACTATTTTGCAAATAAGAAAGAAGTAAAAATATTTATATATTTTTTGTTACAGGGACTCGAAATTCAAAGTGGGGCTACTAGGGCATGTGGGGTATCATATGAAAGGGCGCTGTTTGCACATTCTCAAACATTTTTTTATTTTTTTTAGGCCCCATGGTTTTCGACTTTTGATGAAAAATGTAAAAAAAATACCGTTCCCCCCCTATCTCCGAAGTTTGCAAAGATAAAAATCTGAAATTATTCTACGTGATAGAAGTTTATGTAAAGATTACAGGAAAAATAAAACGATGTCTCAAAATAGCACACTTTTTCAGAAATCTGGACGGAACCCTCGGTGAGCGAGTCCGACTCGCTCTTGACCGGTTTTTTTGCATTTGATAGCCCAATTCTTGAAGAAGGTCTTTCTTTTTCGTGTGGTTAGTGACTGACCTTTTTTTTTTGTGGTTGGATGGATGGATGGGAAATCATCAAATTATTATCACTAATTAGTCTTCTCTTTTGTTACAGGTAAATATTACATCGTGACTTCGTGAAAACTTGCTTTTAACAAGGTATAGTCTTTACTTATCTATTCTTAAGGAGAAAAAAACAAAACTGGTTTTTTTTTTTGTGGATGGGAAATCATCAAATGACTTCCTCCGCTCTGGGTGGAGCGGAAGGGCGTGTCAGACTTTTACTGACTAAAACCCACCCGTGTTCCTTCAGTTGCCTGTGCCAGGGCCGCGGTATCTCTTTCGAACAACCCGCGACCCCGGCGGCAATATGTAGCTTAATGTTGGTATTAAATTCCTGGTGTCAGAGATTTTATGCCGCCCATGGGCCTCTGACTTAAGCATTATAGGACATTTACAATAAATTAACATCACGCTACGACCCATAGGTGCAGAGGAAAAAGAAATAAAGTTACAAACAACGCTTATAATCAAAAACCGGCCAAGTGCGTGTCGGACTACGCACAATGAAGGGTTCCGTAATTGGGATGAAATTATCCAAAGAACAAAGTTGAAAAACATGTTCAAACAGTTTATGTAAGTTTATACTCACAATATCAAGAGATTTCCCATGTTATTTTAAGACCACAAACTTCTTATAGGTTTTCCTGTAATCTACAGGTATAGAACTATTTTCTGTATTTTTTTTCAAAATTTTAGGCTTAGTAGTTTCGGAGATAAGGAGGAGGGAAATGGTCAACTTTCGTCTATTTTGTTAAATAATTTTAAAACGATTTCTTTCAAAATTACAAAAAAAAATATATATTTAATACCGTCACAGTAAGCCCTTTTATTATGAACAACTTTTACTATTATTAAATCACTTAGTCTTAAGGACTGCAACTAGACTTTCAGGATGCCTAGGTGAAATACTGAAGAAAATCCAGGTAAAAGGAAACACAACTTTATTTCTTTCACAACCTTCTCGTCCTAAGCTCGAGTCAGAATGTTCAACCAACCTTTTTCCACTTCCCAAGTTTCTGATAATTTGCGCGGTAAACTTATTAATTTGCGCGGTAAAATCGAGTTCTGTGATTGGCGGACGATTTAATGTCGTCAACCAATCACAGACGACAATCTGCTGGCCTCTGATTGGTTAGCCAATCAGAAGCATCCAACGACCAACTGAGAGACTAAAGTGTTGCCAGTAAAAAATATTCGGATCAAATTGTTACTGGCATGGAAACTAGTCTTTTGCGATTAAATTTAATATAATAAAAATTTAAATTAGCGAACCCTAACAATCGACCATCCTGATGTCGTGTGCGTCCCTGCACACGGTACCGGGTGGAACCCTAACAATCGGAATTAGGTCGGTTAAACAAACTTTACAATCCGTGTACACAATATTACAAAATCAATTCAAATTATATGCTAATATCATACATAATAATTAACATTGAAACCTAAATAGTGAATATCTATTTATAAATTTATTTAAACTCATTTATTAAGTTATACAAATTATTATAATATTATTTTCAAATTTACTTTACCTCATTGACTATTTAGAAATTTACAAACTAATACAATTACTATTGTTATAACTAAAAGAATATATGAAATCTTTTTACAAAATTGTTTAGCTTATAAGGATGTACGGACTTCTACGGAAGAGCAATTTCAAATTAATCATAGGCATACTAAATCACAAATTCACAACGATCGATTAGTTGTGTTTGCAACTTCAAATTAATCATAAGCAAGGTGTGGATATCACAACGATCGATTAGTTGTGTTTAATTCATTAAAGAACTCAGGACCCAATGATCGATTAATCGGGATACCTGGTGATCGACGATCGATTAGTCGATGTACTTCAAAGATTACCTCGACGATCGATTAATCGAGGTAGCCTCTGCTAACCATTCGCTCAAGCCGATCGATTAAGCTTGTGCAAAAGGAGCAAGACGAACGAGTAGCTCTGGCATATTTGATCAGACGCGAATCGATTCTTGCATCCAATCTGAAACAACACACCATTCTGTAGTTACATGCCTCACAAGGGACACCAAAACTTAAATTAAGTATCATCATCATCATCTGTGTCGGAAGCAGATTCCGTGTTCTCGTTCACATCTAATGCAGCCACGTGGATCCAAGGCATCATGCGATCCGCAGCAACAGTCGTTGGACGCTTGCCTTGTGTATTACCTAAACCAGGTACTGGAGCTACTACATATCGGTCAGTACCCAAGAACTTTGTAACCCGATAGGGACCGATATATGACGGCAGCAGCTTCTTACTCTGCCCTTCATTATTAAAGCAAGTTTTAGTAATCTTAACAAGATCGCCTTCCGCGTATGTGCGCGCAGGTTTCCTACCCTTATCATAATACTGTTTTTGCTTGATCTGCTCACTGTCTAGCCTACTTTTAACTTCTTGGCGTATAGTGGGTAAATCAGTAGACTCGCGAGTTTTATCAGAAATCTCATTAAGGATGGGATTTGCCGAAACATTCATAGAGGTACCAAACATCACCTCGGCTGGTGTCCTGCCGGTTGTTTTTTGGATAGTGTTGTTTAGTCCCCACTGAATCCTTCCTAAATGGCAATCCCATTCTTTCTTGCCATATTTCACGCTTAAAGCCTTCATAGAGCCGAGAATTGTGCGGTTATACCGCTCGACTTGACCGTTTGATCGGGGACTAGAGACAGCATTCAGGATGTGTTTAATACCCTCATCAAGACAAAATCTTTTGAACATATGTGACGTGAAACAGCTACCGCGGTCACTCACAAGGCGATCAGGAGTTCTAAACATCCTGAATATGTCTTCTAGCACCCTTATTACGTTCCGAGTGTGCGTGTTCCGAACCGGTCTGACAAAACAAAACTTTGTAAAAGCGTCAATTACGACTAATAGGTAAGAAAAACCTCGCTTGGATTTCACGAAGGGTCCGAGATGGTCAATATGTAGTGTATGAAAAGGTACCTCCACTTTCGTTATAGGGTGAAGAAGACCTTCCTTACCACTTTGATTATTTTTAGCGTATGCACATTCAATACATGCGCTCACGTACTTTTTAACGAATCGTGTCATTTTTGGGAACCAATAGCCTTTCTTTAATCGTTCCAAAGTCTTTTCGACCCCAAAATGACCGATATCGTCATGATTCATGCGACATAATTGCCATCTCGCACCCTTTGGTACTACCCAGCGCACATCTCCCTTATCTTCACCTACACAACGAAATAACTTGTTATCCTTAACGACATAGTTTTCCTTGATATATTGCAACCCTTTCTCATCTAAATTACTATCCAAAATATCTCTAATCCTCCTAAGTTCTGAATCTCCAAGTTGGAGGGTATGTAACCAGTCTTCGCTTGAAATGACCATAACGGTTGGAAGGTTATCAGATTGATTCTCCTCGGACTCGACTACAGGATTACGGGATAGCGCATCAACATGTCCCATTTTTACACCGGCTCTATATTCGATTGTGCAATTAAATTCTTGCAATTGCAGCCACCAGCGCGCTATCCTAGGAATGAGATCCCGTTTGGTAAAGGTAGACCGAAGAGCGCTGCAATCTGTAACGATTTTAAAGTCTTTCCCTAGCAAATAAACTCGAAACTTTCGTAGGGAACAAACAACTGCTAAAGTTTCCAGTTCATAGGAATGGAAATTCTTCTCCTCCGGCGATGTTTGCCTGCTATAGTATGCAACCGGTTGCAGCGTGTTATCCGCTGAACGCTGAAGGAGTATGCTTCCAATACCTATCCTACTCGCGTCAGTGTGCAGTTCCAGCTCTGCTGATGGATCGAATATTGCGAGAATAGGCCTATTTATTAACCTAGCCTTCAAATCCTGAAAAGCAGATTCCTGATTATCGCTCCATTCCCATGGTACACCTTTCTTTAACAATTTGCTGAGTGGAAAAGCTATCAAGGCAAAATCTTTGACGAATTTCCGGAAGTAACTTGCCAGCCCGAGGAATTGGCGAACATTGTGTACATTTTCAGGACGCGGAAAATTCATTACACTAGAGATCTTTTTCTCCCCAGGCCTTACTCCTGCTGCTCCGATTTCATACCCGAGATAGTCGATTTTGTCGCGCAGAAAATCACATTTCGATAAATTCAAAGTAAGATTCGCCTTTTCTATCAATTGCAATACGTCTTCAAAATTTTTCAGACATTCCGATGAGTCCTTCCCAAAAATCAGAATATCATCCATATATGCGGTTGCCTTACAGAAACGAGCTGACCCTAGAATTGTATTTATCATGCGCTGAAATACAGCAGGCGCATTTGCCAGGCCGAACGGCATGCGATTAAACTCGTATTGACCGTCCGGCGTGACAAAAGAGGTGAATCGCTTACTTTGCTCCACTAGTGGTACCTGGTAGTAACCTGACAGAAGGTCAAGCGAAATAAAACAGGCCTGACCAGAAAGGCGTGCTATTTCATCCTCAATGATTGGCATTGGATATCTCTCCTTAAGAGTTACAGAATTCAGCATGCGGTAATCTATACACATTCTAAGAGACCCATCTTTCTTGCGTACAAGCAGAATAGGACTAGCATAGTCAGAAGATGATTCGCGCACTATACCTGCGTCTAACATCTCATCTACCATTGTACGAACCTGCGAGCGCTCATGATGTGACAGTCGATACGGACGGTATACAACAGGACGTTGACTGTTAAGCTCTATTTTCATTTGGGCAACGTTAGTACAACCTAGATCATTCAAAGATGACGCAAAACAATGCTTGTACTTTCTGAGTAAATCTAATAACTGTTTCCTAGTATCATCAGGTACCTTTTGACAAATGCGAACCTGGCTTTCATCGAATACATTACCGGCAGCATCACTCATCAGTTCAGGTGAATCAACGACAACCTTGTTGACAAAATAGACCTTTTCAGCTCGGCTAAAGACATTGTCCTTTGGAATCAGACAGAAACTAGCGTGGGGAATAACAACTATATTCACAGAACCATTTGTCGAACTATAAAGTCCTCCACAAACTGAAAACTGTTGATTGGGTTTTCCTGCAACACT
Source organism: Cosmia trapezina (assembly GCA_905163495.3). Taxonomy (NCBI): domain Eukaryota; kingdom Metazoa; phylum Arthropoda; class Insecta; order Lepidoptera; family Noctuidae; genus Cosmia; species Cosmia trapezina. The sequence goes on from LR991027.1 coordinate 24,916,999, forward strand.
ATTTTTCAGTAAAATACTGCCAATAACGGTAGAATCAACCCTGGCTCTGATTGAAACAGGTCCCCAAAATTTGACAGCTCCTGAGGTGCGAACCTTGAAAGAGTTTTCACTCTCAATGTCAACATCAGAAAAGGGCAATTTATTGCCGTTGTCGAAGAATTTCAATTCAGAAACATTTTTATAAATAATTATTTGGGGAAGTTCCGTGTAAGTCTGGCCAATTAGCAAGGGCTTCTCCAAAAAGTCGTCACTCACAACCTTACAAATAACCCTGGCGTTGACATTGTCTATACTCAAATCAAGTGACAACTCTCCAAATGATTGCACAACACTATTACCGAAACCTTTCATTTGAGAGGGCACGTTATCGTGATTCAAGCCTAGCTCCTTGGTAACCGACTCCTTAATCAAAGTAACCTCGCTCCCAAAATCTATGAACCCCTGTAGGGGCACCCCATTAACAATAACCTCTTTTATAAATTTGGAGTTTGGGGTTTCAGTACCCCTTTTGACAGAATCTATGCGCATTGTCTTTGAAACAGTAGCGCTAGAATTCGTCGGCTTTTCCCCTGGCTTGCTAAAACACGTCTCAGTGGTATGACCGAGTTTATTGCATCGTTGGCACTTCAAGATAGGTTTAGGACAATGTAGGAAACTATGCCCCTTCTCTTCGCAGTTATAGCAACCAGGAGGCTGACCCGATCTAGCTATAGGCTTTGGAGCTTGGTTATTATTCTGATGTGTATTGTCTACAGTTTTATTACGAAAATGGCCACGGTCCACCGAAGACTGATGAGTGTCTTTATTGCTTACTAAGAACTGCAAAAGTTGGTCAGGGTGGTTGCAACGTAATGCCAAAGCACTCGATCTAAGCGTCCTATCACTCAAGCCGTGAATAATGCAGTCTACGGCACGTTTTCCTACTATATCGCATTGATTCACGAGAGCAAGCTTTTCATAATAATAAACTTCAATGGGTTCATTGAACTTGCTCTTCCTTTTCAGCATATCCTCCAAGGTCTGGCCGTAATTTTGTTCACAAGGAAATGCATTTATCAATTTATCTTGCCATTCTGTCCAGCTGAAAAGAATGGAATTCAAGCTTTCGTACCACGTTTTAGCCAGGCCTTGGAGTTTCTGCATAGCAAAATGTGTAGTAGTTCTGTCGTCCCAACCATATACCGACGCACATTCATTGACCTTTTTCAGCCATATATCAATACGTTGATTTTTAGTTGAAGGGTCAAAATTAGGCAATATATTTTGGTGGTCTATCTTTTGAGACGACTGTGCATTTCGGTTATGTGGCTGTGACAACAGATCCTCTTTCAACAGTTTTAAAACACTAACAAGATCGTTTTTAGAAAAAGATGGACTACGTGACCTTATATGTTCTCCCGCATTGCTACGTTGCTCGGCACGTGGCTCTGCCCGACGCTCAGCTTCCCGACGTCCTGAGGGTTCGCGACGCTCGCTGGCACGTCGTGATGATGATCGACGAAGGTCCTCCGTCGCACGAAGTCGTTCACGCTCTCGGCGTAATTCCTGCTCCAGCATCTGTACTCTCTGCCGTCCCAGCAGGAAGTCTCGCCCATCTCGAGATCGATTCGGGCTGCGCATACGCAGACCGCTTCGACTTCGTGAGCGATCCTCTCGACTAGGTGTTTCTAGTCTACGCCGACTGGAGTCTCGATTTGAGCGTTCTCTGCGCCCTGGTGGCTCGTCCATGATCTAAACACTCGCAGAAAAAGAAGGTTTGTTAATAACAATGACTAAAAATATGGTGAATAACATCACATTATTCGGTTCAATTGAAGGATAAAAAATGCATGATATCTCGGAAACGGTGCGTCTTACACCAAAAATAAGCAAATTTTCGTACCCCTTTTGGAAACCCCCATATGATAATATTCTCGATCATTTCAGACACTAATTAAGACACACACGCACACACTAAAATTTTCGCACCAAAATAAATTAAACCGTAACAAAATACTGCAGGTCGCATTACAAAACAATAAAACCACTGTCTAAGTCTTAGACTACGTTCAGAGGTGCCATTTATAACAAGTTTAAACACTGTATAACTCTAAAACACTTGTTCAACGCATGTTCATTCTTTCCGTAATACTAACGATATGCTTTAAACTACCACTGATTTCAGCACCATCACTAGCATTAAGGAAATTTGAATTAAATATAAAATAATAATATTAAAATGCGAAGAAAAAGCACAAAAAGAAATATAATAAAAACCATGGGCGTGTACTTACGTTTTAAGTTTGGTTAGCGTGTCACTTCTGATATATTAAATCACTTAGTCTTAAGGACTGCAACTAGACTTTCAGGATGCCTAGGTGAAATACTGAAGAAAATCCAGGTAAAAGGAAACACAACTTTATTTCTTTCACAACCTTCTCGTCCTAAGCTCGAGTCAGAATGTTCAACCAACCTTTTTCCACTTCCCAAGTTTCTGATAATTTGCGCGGTAAACTTATTAATTTGCGCGGTAAAATCGAGTTCTGTGATTGGCGGACGATTTAATGTCGTCAACCAATCACAGACGACAATCTGCTGGCCTCTGATTGGTTAGCCAATCAGAAGCATCCAACGACCAACTGAGAGACTAAAGTGTTGCCAGTAAAAAATATTCGGATCAAATTGTTACTGGCATGGAAACTAGTCTTTTGCGATTAAATTTAATATAATAAAAATTTAAATTAGCGAACCCTAACACTATGTGACCAAACCTGAAATCGCGAAAAAAAATCAGCTGTTCCCTACATTTTGACGAATTATGCGAACATAAATATACTGAACAGCTGATTTTTTTTTGGCGATTTCAGATTTGGTCCCATAGTAAAAGTTGTTCATAATGATGAGTACAATGACCCCTTATAAGATAGCCACTGTTTACACTGTATAGTTTCTTGTAAGCTCGTTATCAATACCAAACCAAACAGTTCCAAGTGGCCATTACTATGAAGCTTCGTACAAATTGGCTTAGAATTAGTCTGAAGCTAAGGATTAACAATTAACCGACTGGTACGGTTAGGTACAGTTGGAACAAGGCCCTGTGGAGTTATAAGGGGCTATTAGGGGGTTTATATTGGAGATGTTGCTTGTACTAACTTGTTAGGTCTGTTGGATGAAAAGGGATGAAAAAATTGAGACGTAACGAGCCCCCACTCCCCTTTACTTTAATGCGTTTTATTTAAGTAATTTTCAATACACTTCCTCGAAATCTGGTTCATATCGCACTACGATTAGGTTCACAATGCAATGTATGTCACACGCGTGCGATTTTTCGTTTTTCCACCCGTGTGCGGGAATAAAAATTGCCACAGATAACTTATACCTATAATTAGTCCAAATTGGTTCAATGCCTCTATTCATAACTCTCTATTCGGCGGTGAATGTTTTTTTTTAAATCTCGGCAAAGAGATATGCTATGAGTGTATTGAAAAACGTCGTTTGATACACGTGGACATTTGTTATTGCAGTTCTCGACTCAAAAACAACCTCGCCTACGGCTCGGCTGTTTAAATTCCGCCTCGAATGCAATAACAAACGTTCTCCACTTGTATCAAAATGTACTATTTTTTATTAATATGACAAAGCAAAAAATACGTGTCCAATATTTTTTTGTTATCTGACTAACAGACTAAATAGAATTTCTTTTTTTTTTTACCCAAGCATCATCTTTAATAAAGCAGTATTAAATGTGAAGTAAAGACCAGTTTTGAGGTCCTCAGACAAAGTTTTATCTACTGATTTGAGAAAGCAATCTATTTAACAAAGTTCTTCCATAACTGACTACTAGCACTATCTATCGAATAAGTACATAATTATGGCAAACAATTTAGTTGAATGTTTTGTGCTACGTAATGTATTTACTTTGCGTACTATTGTATAGAATCAAGTTCTTCTAACTGAACAGACAGCTGTGCTGCTGGGGAGTTTATTGCGCCGCTTCTTCTTCCCAGCTAAAGCACTAGGAATCACTTTTATTTGATTCTATAAGGGTTCCGTTTTTTCCTTTTAAGGTACAGAACCCTAAAAATCGCGGAGTATCACATAAATAAGCCGACTGTGCCGATACGTGATATACATTTTGGACGAAAAAATTGGGAGTTAGCGAGGTCGTGGTTCAAGGTACGAGAAATAGCGATCGGAATGATTTGACACTCCCGATGTGTTTTTGCCCGTCCGAAAAATTTAACGTGACACTTGTTTTGACGGATCAACTATAATGCGTTTCACGAAAGAATTCCCTTCGCCGTAATGTTGGTAGCACGGAAATCAGTGTTGAAAATTTTAGTTTGTTTGTGAAATCATGGCAGCCAACATTACGGCGAAAGGAATTCTTTCGTGAAACGCACTTTACTTCGGACGGGTCTGTATTTTTGTTGACGGACTTACAGAGTAGACCCACGTCGCAAGTAATGTGACTAAGGGCCTATTTCACGATATCCGAGTAGGCCACTACTTACAGAATAAATTCAAAAATGGATTAGAATTTGTATGAAATTACGAGTAAGTATCTGCCAAGTAAGTTAATAGAAACTTAATCGTAGGTGGTGAATCAGGACCTAAGACTATGCCGCCAGGGTAGCGGGTTGTTCGAAAGAGATACCGTGACCCTGTCACAGGCACCTGAAGGAACACGGGTGGGGTTTAGTCAGTAAAAGTCTGACATGCCCTTCCGCTCCACCCAGAGCGGGAGAATTAAGGCCGAACTATACGCCAATGACCTTGAGTGGTTAGCTTGCGCGTTCTGTGCTGAGCTCACGCAACGCGTCGTACGTCCAGCCAGTAATAGGACTCGCCCATCAAGGAGCGCTGTCCCAAATTAGACGCATTATTAATTTATTATACATAAAACAAAAGGCATTTTAATAAAACACGTATACTAAAAGATAAATAATTAAATTACCTTTAAAATGGTGAAGGTGTCATAAAAATACGCCTGACAGTTTTTGCGTGATTCTCAGTTTTTTATCTGCGTTAGACATAACTTTACAAATTAATTACACTATTTAATATAAACATAATCTAAAATATTCACATATTAAGTTATTAAGAAAATGCTCTAATTTAACATATATTTTTTTCCAAACCATTAACACTACTCGTTTAGACGTGATCTTCAGTTGAAAATCATCAAAAGTCAGATAGCGTCCCCTTAATGAAATGAATTTACCATCCAGAAAAAAAATAAAAGACTATCTACATAGATCAGATACAATATTCGGACAATTTCCTCGCTACCTCCTGCCACTTTCCCCACACCACAATGCGTGAACGATGGCGCTATGATATGAACGTAAACAGCGTCAAATTGTGGCACGTTACATGTCAAATAAAGGACGCCGGATGTCGCAAACCGACGCATTTACATGTAATTGGGTTACATTCGTCATTCGCATGGGAAACCCTTTATTGATACTTTAGTTATGTTTTTTGTAAATACACTTTTCGTAACCTATTTTTTCTTTTACAAGGTTTCATTCTGTATGTCCTATATCAACATAAACACAACGCATCACGCCTTTATTAGCAGAGGGGTTTAAAGAAATGAAGTATTCCCGTTTGAGCACTTATTTTTTGGGCACCTATGCATTGAGCACCAAAGGTATTCCCATTTGAGCACCAATCAATATTTTAACGTGGTGCTCAAAGGGGAACAATACAAAATGTTCAACTTTATTCCCTTTTGAGCACCTATGGCGCTTCTACTGATGGGGTGTATAATAAAACATTATAGATAAAAATCAGCAGTACTTTTACTGTCGTATTAATTTTAGGAAAATTAGTAATTATTACTCTTCGTTTGGCCTACCTTGCCTTAACTACTCTTCAGAATAATATGAAAACACCGATTTCTTTTCTTTGTGTCACAGCCTACAATTGGCTTTGGGGATACCTATAAAATGAAAGTGGAGGAAACTTATTGTGATATTAACAATAAATAATTAAGTAAACTTTTAGTAAATATTATGTATGATGATATGTTTTTATTCAATGATAACATTCTGCAATAAAACTGCTGATTTTTATTGATATGTTTTATTTATTATACACCCCATCACTAGAAGCTACCGCACCGTAGGTGCTCAAAAGGGAATAAAGTTGAATATTTAGTATTGTTCCTCTTGGATCACCACGTTAAAATATTGTTTGGTGCTCAAATGGGAATAACTTAGGTGCTCAATGCATAGGTGCTCAAACAGGAATACTTCAAAGAAACACCCACATTTTATGCCTTGTTAATAGGGGGCGAGCCCATTGCCATCAACCGGGCACAAATCCAGACTCCGGGCGTTCTATATTAACATGTACCTATTATTCAATTATTTCTATTGGTTTGGACCCGGATGGCATTCCATTGGTATCTGTTTTTCCTCAACCAAAATCCAATTAAATGACGATCGATGGTTATTTGAACCCGCGATGCGTATCCAAAAACCACTGCCCTAATCGAGACGGCAATTCTTGCAGTGTGTAATAAATTGTTCTATCTATCTGTACCTACTTTTAGGGTTCCGTACCTCAAAAGGAAAAAACGGAACCCTTATAGGATCACTCGTGTGTCTGTCTGTCTGTCTGTCCGTCTGTCCGTCTGTCACAGCCAATTTGCTCCGAATCTACTAGACCGATTAAGTTAAAATTTGGTACACATATGGATTTCTGTGACCCAAACACGTACAGGTAAAGTAAATATATGAATTTTGAATATGAGAGTCACTTTTAGGGGGAAAATAAGAAAATTTAAAAAAAAAGTTTTGTAAACTGTACCGAGTGACATATCAAATGAAAGGGCTTACTATGAGGGTCTCAAATATATTTTTTTTATAATTTTAAAATTTATTGTTTTAAAGTTATTTAAGAAAATAGACGAAAATTGACCATTCCCCCCCCCCCTTATCTCTGAAACTACTGAGCCTAAAATTTTGAAAAAAATATAGAAATTAGTTCTATACCTGTAGATTACAGGAAAACCTATAAGAAGTCTGTGGTCTTAAAATAACATGGTAAATCTATATATATAAAAAAATCAAAGTCCTGACTGAGTCACTGACTAATATACCAACGCACAGCCCAAACCAATGGACCTAGAGACTTGAAATTTTGCACATAGATACCTTATACAGTGTAAACATCCACTAAGGAAGGATTTTTGGAAATTCCATCCCTAAGGGGGTAAAACAGGGGATGAAAGTTTGTATGAAAAATCCTATCCCTTGAGTTAATAGACTTGAAACTTAGCACGAATATTCATCTAAGTAAGTTATAAAGTTTATCATTTTTAGTTTTCCTAAACTACCCCCTAAGGAGGGATTGGGGGTGTCAAAGTTTGTATGGAGGAACTTTAACACGCGGTCCGATTAACTCAAAACTCAGTTTTTATACTTGAGACCAAAAATTAAGACTAACGTGTATTAGGGTTTTCCAAAAATCTACCCCTAAGGGGTGAAAAGTTAATTTTATAGCGGAGGATTTTATTGGGGGCTTGATTAACTCTAAACTTGGTGTAAATAATGTTTGAGTCAAGTTATGGAAACATACCAGACGATTTTTGAAATTCTTTAGGTATCTGTGTTCGTGAAAACAGAGATACAGTGTATATGAAAAATCTTGTTAATTTGGTTAATGAACTTGAAACTTAGCACAAATACTTGCATAAGTAAGTAATAATAATATGTTTGTCATTATTAGTTTTTCAAAACTACGCCTCAAATGAGGTTTAGGGATGTTAAAGTTTGTATAGAAGAATTTTAAAGCGCAGTCCGATTAAAAAAATGGTACTTTGAGTCAAGTTAGGAAACTTGCCAAACGAATTTTCACCGATTTTGACGACATATAGCTGATGTTTTAGAGAGTAACTTAGGCTATTTTTATTTTAGAAAAATAATTAGGGTTCCGCGCAAGAAAATTAAAATCTATGAAATCAGACAACCACGTACAGCCCAGTACAAACTTACTGAGCCTCCGCTGTCTATTACGGCTATAACAACAAATAATAAAAATAAAGCAAAGTTAAAAATTTAAGGGGTCAAACATGGGGTTTAAACATGGGTGATTTTCTGCAACTGCAAAAAATAACCTTGTAATTCACAGTATCATTATAAAATAAGTAAAAAGTTATCTTTGCGATTGTTAAACATATAATATGGTACGGAACCCTTCGTGCGCGAGTCCGACTCGCACTTGACCGGTTTTTTAACTGACGAAAAACAAGAGGAGGTTCTCAAGTCTGCACGTAACTTAACTTTTTACAGTGTTGTCCGATTTGAAAGATTCTTGTTTTATTCGGGAGGGTATACCTCGAAGTTGGGCCCATGTAAAATTTATTAACTTTGTTTTGGTAGTTTTTGAGTTAGCTTCAATAATACGTATTTTTTTCCTAATTTTTATGTCGATGTTGCTCTCATTTCTTTTGCAGGTAGTGGTATTCGAATTTGTGTGGGGTAAGTACCACAGCTAAAAAGTGAAAAATAAAAAAGTTTTACAAAAAAAAAAACAACCGACTTCCAAAAAAAACACTATAAAGTGAAAAGAAAATACAACCGAATTGAGAACCTCCGCCTTTTTTTTGAAGTCGGTGTAAAATAACTTTAATTTCGCAATTTGGTGGCAAAAAACGAAATTACAAAACCAAAGACAAAGACTTCCGAAATTAAAGTTATTTTTCACTTTGTAGTGTTTTTTTTTGGGAAGTCAGTTGTTTTTTTTTTTTGTAGAAAAGTTTTTTTTGCTATGTTTTCCTTTCTTCCGATCCCCGATCCTCATTTCTTAGGCATCATCATCAGTGGCAATCTTGTTCCACTGACTACTGAGTATAGGCCTCCACACTTTGTCTGTGTGAGTGTCATCAGGTCTCCACACACCTGGCTTCTTCTACCGTTTCTCTACAACCATCCTGTCTTAGGCACACAAATCTGCCTAGCCTTTTCCCAACCATTTGGAGTCGACTTCCAGTCTAACCGAATGCAGCTGAATACCAGTATTTTACATGGAGCGACTGCCTATCTGACCTCCACAACCCAGTAACATGGTAAAACGATACCCCTTGGTTAGACTGGTTGTCAGACTTTCGGGCTTCTGATGACCCGTAACGACTGTCAAAGATCCACGAATGACAGCCGGGAACAACAGCTTAACGTGCTTTCCGAGGCACGGAGGAGTCTCGGTATCTAAAGAGTGTGACCCATCCACGGATCAACCCCGGCAAGCATAGCTTAACCTGATGGATCGACCCGTGCGGCTGTTATTACTTAGCCACGAGTTCCTCACACACATATATTCAAAATCGTAGACAAATGTAACGTATTCGATCTTATAGTTGCCATTTGACTACACAATATGCTTCTAATTATAACACCAGAACAGTAGTACTCAACTAATATGGCTTATCGATGTACCTGCGCAGAAGATGAATTTTCAAAGTGCGGGAAATGCTATTGACCAATCGGCACGCTCCACGCTTTTTCCTGTACCGCTATTGGTCGCAGCACTCGCAGCTGCCGCCATGTTAGCGAGCGCCGCTTGACAGCCGCCATACTTGCGAGTGAGACGGAACTAACAGCTGCAGTGTATTATGAACCTTATAGTAGTGATCTAAGGTTGATTGTAAGTTTTATGTATTCTCGTTAATCTTCAGGGCCATACTTTCTTTTCTGTGCGAACGAACATTCACGACGCGCCTTATTACTTGGGTAGTACTGTACCAAATATGTAATTAAAATCAACTCCATTCCTCATAAAGAGCTCTCGAATATAAATTAAAACAAAGACACTTCCTCATATACAGGCTGCTCCTTTATTACTCGTCGTCATAAAAAACAATCTAACCGAGTTAACAGGAAGGAGAACCAATAAAACACTTTAAAATGTTTTACACAGATGTATAAAGAAAAGAAACGGTTGACGTAATAGCTTTGTATTTGTGGGCTTCCGGTGTTCAAGGTTTTTGAAGTGAAAACTTCTTTAGGCGCTTTGAGCGATTTTTGGTAGGGGAAAATTATACAGGTTGGCGTCACCGTGACACCGCGACACTGCGCATACTATGCATAGTTTTAAAAATTATATTTTTTTTGCAATTTTGCCGAAAAGATTATTTGTTGTTGTTCAAAATTAAGTCTTATTACAACTCGTGATCGCTGTTATTACATGAAAATCAATAAAGACATTTTTGTATATGGACGTGCGTTTTTGTATATTGGACAAAAAAAAGGTATTGGTCAACGGCCTTTTACCAGCTGGCATAACAATAGCTTCATGAATGAGTCTTTTGCATAGAGTGATACTAATTTTGGTTATTATTTAGTTCGTTTTAAATTTTTTTTTTCATTTTCAAATTATGAAATTTTACTTATTCATATTATAATTAAATTAAAAAAAAACTAACACAGTTATTCAAATTAAAAAAAAAAATTAAAAAATTGCATAGTGATCCTAATTTTTCAAAATTCAAAAATCTAACACAGTTAATCAATAATTTTAAGTTTTCACTTCTGTCTGCAGTAATGACTGCCAATTTTGTTTGACAATCGTTTTATACTTAGAATATTGGTTTGGGTTCCGGAGATCAGATGATGGCCTTCGTTGCTGGATAAATACAAATGTGTTTTTTCAAAATTGACTAAAATAGAAATTTTTTAATGGAGATAATCAATCAACAATCTTCCTTTTTTAATGCTTGCTTCCTACTCTTTTTTTACAATAAAACTGAAGCAAAACCCAAAATATTTGTACAAAAGCTAATGACAGATTAATAACCAACCACCAAGAATAAAGCAACAGTAATTGGCAAAAGACTTTTCAAAGTTAAATACAAAAAAAAAACTTAGAAATAAACTTTTCGTTCCCTCATCATGTTTCACAGGAAAGAAAACCAATAAAAAGCTTTAAAAACTTGTACACACAGATGTAGAGCTTATGGAAATGACAGCGTGATCTGACGTCACAAGACATTGCCGTGACGTCAGTAAGTCGAAGGAACATGATTGATATCGTAATTTGAAAAGTTGTTATTGAATTTACATCTTTATTACGTGGGAGATGAAGTGGTATTTTATGATTTACTCGTATCGAGGAGTTGTTCAATAGCAGCTAAGAAATAAATAAAATATAAGAGAAGAGGAAAATTCCGGTCTAGGCTTTATTTTATTTTATTTTCAATGAACTGAGTGTTTCTTAACTATACACTCGAAAATAATTAATTTATAAGAGAATTTGCTTGATAAGTTTTCATGGTAAAACTACTAAATTAATGTAGATTAAAACTCTGTTCCCGGGAATAATATAAGGACTTTGTTATGTGAAAATCGCTCAAAGCTTGTTCATAAATAAATTGACCCGAGATCCCCTCTTAGATCACATCGAGGAAAGGGGATCATAGCGTTATCATAATTATGTAGTGATCTATCTGCTAGGGAGAGTTCCCTTGTTCAATACCAAATTAACTGATTACCTTGGGGTGCGATACTTTTAAATGCAGTACGTCTATATGCAGTACAGTGCTGTTTGCTAAAAGTTTCCCATTCCATGAGGTATTTTCTTTATTTATTTGCTCATCACACTTTTTAAAATACATTAATGGGCAGTTTTTGTACGTGAACTTTCCGATCACTGCAAAACACAATTTTGGTTTGCTATTGAGTTAGTGAACATTACTTATATACCTAATACCATATTTACCTGAATAAATTGATTCAAAACTTATCAAACCAAACAACAAATGTCTACACTAGCTTTAGTTGTCGGAAAATATACCGGGATTAAAAGTACACTATTTGTTAAATCCAGGTTGTAAACTATCTGTGTGACAAATTTTATCCAAATCCCTTCAGCCGTTTTTGCGACAATCCGTAACATACATCCAGACAAATGGACAAAAATTCTACGTTACTATATATTTTATTATAATGTACATAATAGACAGATGTCGTTATGATTATGATGTCCATTTAACAGTAATAAACGTTTAGTATTTAGGATACGAAGAAGATTGATTTTTCTGCCTGTTATTTTTAACCAAAAAACACATGGCTATTATACTAACAGCTATAAAAATACCTTTTATTCTCTCTATATTTAGAGCGTCATTAAAAACAGAAGCACTTCCAGTATCGTAGGTCAATGTATGTTTTTTGTACATCACATCAGCTTGTAAGGTCATTGCCTTCTATCAAGTTGCCTTTGAAATTGTATCACAGTTGCACCGTGTTACGTGATTGACGTGTTATCTATTTTTTACAAATGTTTTACTAATCGTTTTAATAGAGTTAGTTTAAAAAAAAACCGGTCAAGAGCGAGTCTGATATGGTGCGTTCCGTTCCGATTTCTGAAAAAGTGTGCTATTTAGAAACATCGTTTTATTTTTCCTGTAATCTTTACACATAACTCTATGCAAACTTTGGAGATAAGTGGGGGGGGGGGGGGGTATATCCCCACTTCAGAAGCTATTAAATTTTTTATATGAAAGTTAATTTATTCGTTTTAGGTTTTGAAGTCGGTTTTTACGTTTTTTTTAGTAAATTTTCAGAGGTTATTATTAAAGATGTTATTACCTATGTATTAAAATATTAAGATAGTGGTATGGTGTTTCCGTTACATAGTGGCTTTTATGATCTACGCTACTCATAAAAATACTATTATATATGTATAGATATCGCGTAAACTCTCTTCAGCGGTAGACTTTTATTAGCTTCTACGATAATAAAAATATGATCTTGTAAAATGCCCACTATAATGTAGTAAAAGAGTGTCTCGTGGTTAAATCTAACAGCTGCACGGGTCGATCAAAGGTTAAGCTACGCTTTCCGAGGCCGGTCCGTGGATGGGTCCATTACAAATCGTGTTTGTAGATCTTTGACAGTCGTTACGGATAGTCAGAAGCCCGAAAGTCTGACAACCAGTCTTACCAATGGGTATGAGGTCAGATAGGCAGCTGCATCCGGTTAGACTGGAGGCCGACCCCCAACATAGTTGGGAAAGTAGTAAACGATGATGTTATAAAGAAGCAATATCTTTGAAAACATCAAAACGAAGTACTTCATTCACGTTTTCTAAATTCGTGGCTACCTTAAAATAAGCACAAAACATAATTCATCTAATTAATTAATAACGAGACTAATTAACCGGACTAAACAAACTACTGTCCATATTTAACCCTAAAAGCAACATTTATGTAAATCGAAATCTCATTTAAATCACGCACTAAATAGTAACACTACCAAACAAGCCCAGAAATAATCCGAAAACGCACGAAATTGACCGAACGCTTGTAAAATCAGATCTAACGTAACCCGTCGGTCGCGCGCGGGGGTAAATATGACCACCGTCAACAAACCGGGCCCCGCTGATTGATTACAACGGTCCGTGTAATTAAGGTCGCTTGTTTGTTGAACGGTCAGAATTTGGCCCATCCGGAACGTTTGAGTAGCATAAACGGGAATTTATCGCGACTTTTCTGATGAAAGCGAAGTTACAATTTTATTGTCCTTTGTGGAAGTGATGAGTTCCGGGTTTGTTTCGTGTTTTGCTTAGTGTATTTGAACGGGAAGGAAGAGGATGATTATGAAGAATTTGTATGAGAATAAGTTTTGAACCGTTTTTGTAACTTTTCATTGTAAATTGTGTTTCTCGTCAAATGTTTGCTAAAGGTTGTGTTGGAAGTATTTATTAAACGAACGTAAGTATAGATTTATTGTATGATTTTGTTTAACATCTTTTAATTATATTCTTACTAGCTTTTCCCCGTGGCTTCGCTTGCGTGTAAGTCAGAAATAATCCCACGGATACGTAGGTACGCGCTCGCCAGTAACGCTCCCAGTCGGCATGATTTTATCCAACATCTTCAACAATCATCGTCATATTTCAGCCAATGAATTATAGAACTAGACCTTCCTCATGAATCACTCCGTTCTTTGGTGAAAACCGTATGAAAATCCGTTCAGCAGTTCAACACATACACAATACACGCACACACACAATCACCATTACAGGCTTTTTCTAAGCATTTTTATTATTTTGTATTAGTTTAGTCTGTTAATTTTTACCCGACTGCGCCAGAAGGAGGGTTATGTTTTTCGAGAGTATGTATGTATGTATAATTGTTTGGCACGCTCTGCGGCCTGAACGGCTCGATGGATTTTAGCTTAAGAGGTGTCGTTAGATTCGTATTTACTGTGAGAGTGATACTGGGTATATCAAAATAAAAAAAAAACAAAATGGCGACTTTTTGGCGCCAAATTGTTTTAAAAAATTTTTTTTTTCTCAAAACCTGTCGAGTGGAGTATCAAAATAAAGGGTTTTAAAAGGTGATTACAAAAATATATACAACTTTATATGGTTAAAAGTACCTCGAAGTGACAAATCGTAAAAAACACGTACAGTAAAAACGTCTGCGAAATCTTTCACATTTGTAAACTAAAAAGCTGGAAATAAAAAAAAGTAATTTAAAAAATTAAAAAACCCGACTGCGGTAAAAGACTTAAGTTTAAAAAAAAACTGAAAAGCCCAAAAACAAGCCCATTTTAAATTAAATAAAAGTTGGAAGCAGGCGGGACCCATTCCATTTTATATTTTCAAACTCAAATGGGTCCCGCTTGCTTCTAACTTTTATTTAATTTAAAATGGGCTTGTTTTTGGGCTTTTCAGTTTTTTTTTAAACTTAAGTCTTTTACCGCAGTCGGGTTTTTTAATTTTTTTAATTACTTTTTTTTTCATTTTTAATCTTATTGCATAAGTTTTCAATAGTAATTCCTACCGGGACTGACTCTTGTGGACTTCACACAATTTGTTCTTATGTAATAATAGAAAATAAAGATTATGATTATTATTAGTTTTTGAGATCATTGCGAACATATACATACACATAGACACACATACGCGGCGGGGGACTTTGTTTTATAATATGTAGTGATAGTGATAGCTCATACCTATCTGCATAGGCACCCGAGCAGCTGCAATAATTATTCTTTGTAAAATTAAAAATTCATAAGAGCAATTAAGTTTGTACAAAAGAAGTTTTCTGATGAGTTTTTCGCCGGCCATTATTAATTTCTCTTGTGGTAGGAGCAAGTTTACTTTGTAGTAAAAAAAACTGGCCAAGCGCGTTTCGGACCACGCACAATGAAGGGTTCCGTAGTTGGGATGAATTAATCCCAAGAACAAACATAACATCGTAGTTGAAAGCCATGTTCTCCCATACATTCCAACTGCAAATGTAAGTTTGTAAGCACAATATTAAGAGATTTATCATGTTATGAAGGGTTCCGCAGTTGGGATGAATTAATCCCACGAACAAACATAACATCGTGAAATGTCGTGAATATGTTGTGTGTGTGTCGTGTGGGGTGTGCGTGTGTGTGTGTGAAATGTCCAAGGATATTTATTTATTTATTTATCGTAGTTGAAAATGTTCTCCCAAACATTCCAACTGCAAATGTAAGTTTATAGACACAATATTGAGAGATTTACCATGTTATTTTAAGACCATAGACTTCTTTTAGGTTTTCCTGTAATCTATAGATATAGAACTACATATTTTCTGTACTTATTTTTTTCAAAATTTTAGGATATTGGTGTTATGGTAAATTTTCGTCTATTTTAAAAAATTGTTATTTTATAATATTAACACAAATCTAACTGAGACCCTCACAGTAAGCCATTTGATATGTCACATGGGACTTTTTGCAAAACTTTTTTTTAAATTTTCTTATTTGCCCCCTAAAAGTGACTCCTATATTCAAAATTCATTTATTTACTTTACAAATCCGTGTTTGGGTCACAGAAATTCATATGTGTACCAAATTTCAACTTAATCGGTCCATTAGATTCGGTGCAAATTAGCTGTGACAGACGGACAGACAGACACACGAGTGATCCTATAATAAGGGTTCCGTTTTTTCCTTCTGAGGTATGCAACCCTAAAAAACACGTTTCTTATTTAAAGGCATCGCAATTACTTTTTATCGTTAGCTTCAAGCTTACGTTAAAGTGGATTCCGAATAATGTCATTCATTCAGTACCTTAAATTCGACCTTACATTCTTCGTTCAATCTTTTCCTTCCCATTCCTCGTTCAATTGGTCCGTTCAATGTTGACATTCCCTATATTTGCCTCTAAAACCCACGGTTATGTGACCGTTTGATTTTGCAGGCGTTTCTTCGAATTCCCTTAGCGTGTTATCCTTCGGTGATTGTTTGATTGTATTTTTGTAGGCTTTGCCATAGATTTATGTAAAAGCATTAAGTATTGTTACGTAGACGCTAACGCCATCTGTTATCGAGTAGCAGAACTACACGATACGTCGATTCGTGACAGATTTTTCCAGAACATTCTAAACCCTTCCAGAATGTTCTAGATGGTTAAGTATCGTTTTGAATCATTCTAGATCATTCCTGCAAGTACTGGAATGTTCTCGAATTATGGCCTCGAACTAGTTAGTCAGCCGCCATACTTGAGAGTGAGACGGAACTAACAGCTGCAGTGTATTATGAATGTTATAGTAGTGATCTAAGGTTGATTATAAGTTTTAAGCATTCTTTCGTTAATCTTCGGGGCCATACTTTCTTTTTTGTGCGAACGAAGATTCACGACGCGCCTTATCAGTTGGGTACCCGTTACGACCGTCAAAGATCTACGAATAACAGCCGGACCATAGATATAAGAAAGAAGGAGATGTGCCCAGTATGTTAAAATGTATCGGAACCCTGTGTCTCCACTTTGTCCCTTTGTCACTTTCATGATTTTAAAGACCAATACGGAAAAATATTTGTACTCACATACGGAAAGTGATTCCATGATTTACATGGCTTCGGTTTTTACAAGAAACCACTGAACAACACGGCATTCTTATAAATTGTCACGGTCACAGTCGAAAGCGTACTAGTTCGCGAAGACGGAAATTGTACTATGAACGGCTCATACTGAGCATGTCGCGCGGACACAGATTCGACCGCTTGCCACTTCTCCTGTTTTTAGGGTTCCGTACCAAAATGGTAAAAAAGGAACCCTTATGGTGTGACTCAGTCTGTCTGTCTGTCTGTCTGTCTATTTTGCAAATAAGAAAGAAATTAAAATGTTTATATATTTTTTTCAACAGGGACTGAAAGGGGGTCTTGAAAATTAAAAGAGGAGCAACTAGGGCATGTGGGGTATCATATGAAAGAGCGCTGTTTACACATTCTGAAACAATTTTTTATTTATTTTTTAGCTCGCATTATTTTCGAATTTTGATGAAAAATGTAAAAAAAATACCGTTCCCCCCTTATCTCCGAAGTTTGCTAAGAGAAAAATCTGAAATTATTCTATGTGATAGAAGTTTATGGAAAGATTACAGGAAAAATAAAACGATGTCTCTAAATAGCACACTTTTTCAGAAATCGGAACGGAACCCTCGGTGCGCGAGTCCGACTCGCTCTTGACCGGTTTTTTTATATTTCTATGACCGGGACCAATGGAGAATACAACGTGCTTGCCAAGACACGGAGACACACACCCATGCGAGATAGCCACAGTGCTGGTTGTCAGCGTCAGCCGGCGTTGACGTGATGACATCAACCGGTGCGATGAAGTCTCTCGTGAAATCACGTAGCTCATGATATAAACCCATAATAACTAAGTCCAGTCCTTGGCAAATGAGGCAGAACAATGGGCTATTATACAGTTCTTGTAAAATAGCACAATTTTTAACTGAATGTGCAATTAACGTCAGCTTTCATCCAACTCATCGCATTGCTGCACAGTCGTTTGAATGGACACTAATTGAGACCACTGACCTTTATACTATAGTTAAAATCTCGCTGCAGAATTGGTCATAAATCATAATCGGAGTAGGGATGTGCGCTAGTTGCGCGCGCTCAAGGCCATTATCGATGATGATGACGATGACTCAGACGAAGAATTTTAATTTTCTATTTTTAGTTTTATATATTAAGTTCTTTTGTTTATATATTTAATATGCTTTGTAGTAAATTTAGTAATAAAATAAAAAAAATGTGTATTTATTTCTATCACCCATTTATAAATATATAAAAGTATCGATATCACTCATCGACTGCAGTAATGCACAGGACTACGTGTGGGCGTGGCCTGCCCATAAGGCCCGTGAGTGGGAAAGAGAGCGAAACACTCGAATGATTTATGACCGAGTCTGCAGCGAGATTTTAACTATACTATAGTGACATTGAATAGTGGTCTTTTGAATGTTTTCCTGGCATTTGTCTTTACAATTTTAATTTAATTCCGATTTTGTGAACTTATGTACAGGGTGTTTCTTTTAAGGTGTCAAGCCAGTGTGAGCTGATAGCCATACTTATCGATTTAACCCCCTTGTACTTATGTTCTACGATTTTTTGTAGTTATATTTTTTTTTCGATATTTTTCCTGATTCAACGAAAAAAAAATGGCTTTAAAAATTATATCTTTTTTTTGGGTACTACTATAATACATTAATATTTAACTTATTAACTATAATATAGAAACCATCATGTTTTGTCAAGTCGTAAAAACCTTGCGAAGCGGGGTCGGGGCGCTAGTTATAAGTAAGCATAAACGAATGAAATTAATACAAAGCACCTGTAATGGAATTTAACTTTTATTACTCCCTGAAAATCTGCCAGTTAAACACAAAAAAAAACAGTCGGACTCGCGCACCGAGGGTTCCGTTCCGATTCCTGAAAAAGTGTGCTATTTAGAGACATTACATTTTTCATAAAAAGTCGAAAACCTAAAAAAAATAAAAAAATGTTTGAGAATGTGCAAGCAGCGCTCTTTCATATGATACCCCACATGCCCTAGTAGCCCCTTTTTGAATTTTTAAGACCCCCTTTCAGTCCCTGTTACAAAAAAATATATAAATATTTTTACTTCTTTCTTATTTGCAAAATAGTTGGTTAAACGTCATCTAAAACTGTTCTAAATTTCAAGTTGATAGCATTAGTAGTTCTTGAGATATCCAGCTGTGACAGACAGACGGACAGACTGAGTCACACCATAAGGGTTCCTTTTTTACCATTTTGCTACGGAACCCTAAAAAACACAATCAATACAGTTAATATTTTGATACAAATATTATGAACGATATAACATAACAATTTACGTTAACCCTTATAATAATATTTATTATTTATGAAGTAATCACGTTACGTCCGTCCGTCATCAAACGGACCCCACCGGCGCGGGCGATCTAGGGTTAAGCATTATTTGATTGATCAATTTCTTGTCACGCATCGGAGGGTTTAAATAAATAAGATTGGAATTTTTGGAAGCAGATGTTGGATGATGATAATTTGAGAAGTGTTTGGTGGTATAAGATTTAAGTTAAATTTAAGTCATCTTTAACATTTATCTAGAATCTAGATAAATAAATTGAAGTGTCTGTTTGTAATGTAACAAATAACAGCTTTTAAAAATGCTTAAGAAACTGTACCTACACGGTACTTATAAAAAAAAAACTATTTTTAAAAGTTTTGTGTCTATATGTCTGTTTGTACCGGCTATTATCCGAAACGGCTAGATCGATTTCGACGGCATTTTCACTGACAGATAGCTGATGCTATAAGGAGTAACTTAGGCTGCTTTTATTTTAGAAAAATAATTAGGGTTCTTCGCAAAAAAAAAAAACCCATGAAATTGTGGACGAATAGCGCGGGTGGGCGATGCAATGCCTTCGTCTCCCGACCCGCGACCCGCGTGGAAGTCTTAACGCTTGTCCGCCATAAAAAGCGCTGTCACTGTCGGACTGCATAGAAAAGAAAGAGAAGCGCAATGACACAACGCTTGCAAAATATGAAGTAATTACCGATTTACAAAAAATCTAGGGATTGAACTAAAAAAGTAATCACATGAAATCATTCCTTATTATTTTGTAAAGAACTGTATAAATTCATGAACACTTTTAATGAAAACTGTAGGAGTAATATGGTAAAAACTCAAAAAAATAGACAGAAATAGACCTGGGTTTAGCCTTTTTTTTTCTTTAGTTCTACAAACTAAAATAGATTTCAGGGCACATGAAATCATTTCTTATGTATTCTAGATTATTGTATTTTTTTTCTATCAATAAGGTGCTACAGTTAGGTACTGTAAAAAATGGAAACTTATTTTATGGAGGACAAGCCTTAATATACACAATACACTAAAATTAGTATATTGTGTATATTAAGACTTCAGAAATGAAGTCGCGGGGCACAGCTAGTCTTAAATATAATTTCTTGGCACTTAAGACGATATGCGTGTGGTGTGAGGGCCACTTTATTGAAACTCTTTGAAAATATGCTTAGGATTTAGTGAACATTCCCAAACAATTGTGAAAGTTGGAATCAGATTTTGTGAAAGTCAACTTTGCGAGATATGGACTGTAAAGTGGGGCCCTCAGTTCTCACATAGAGGATTGAGGGCCCGCCTGTACCTGACAAACTATGGACACTACAGATAAAGTCTTTATGCCAAAATCTAAGCTTATACCAAACAAAATTTGTGAAAACAAGATATTATCGCAAAACACTGTCCTACTTGGTATATCTTCGTTCAAAATGGGCCCTCAATCCTCACACACGTAAAAGTTTATCACGCAAATACAATGAAACCATTAACTTATAGCTATTGTTTGTAATCCTATAAGATACTAAATAAATTGTGAAAATTTGTGAAAGCAAGAGCAGGTCACCATTTCTTGTTGTTTGAAAGTTATGACCTTGACAAAATCCGGGCCCTCAATCCTCCATTTATTTTGTTTTCCGTTTGAATACGCTTATCGTATGAAAGATTAGACAAATACAAAATAGTCTCTTTTTGTGAAAAAAATTGTGCAACAAATTCGATACTAGAAAACAATTAAAAGACCCTTTATTGTAAATAAAAATCGAGTTTTATTTTTGTTCCCTGAATTAGGAAATAGGGTGACCACGATACGGTATTTTACTCTATATGAGAAAAAATCTTAAAATATATTATTTAGATAGATTAGGCAAAAAGCAGTCGGAAAATATTAGTTTTAGTTCAATAACAATATAAATTTTAAAATTAAATTCAAAGTTTTCAGGTTTTTTTAATGTTTTCTCAAACCATGAAATAGTAGCCGCCATTTTATGACGTCATTCGGCTGTGTGAATTAAAAAAGTGTCAACTATTAATTGGTCAGTGTATCTCTTAGAGCAGGTATAGCTTTCACTTTAAAATCAAAATCTTTACCGTCCATACGTATTGTGTGTATAGAGTCATGAGGAACAGGGTGTAAAGTTCACTCATCCTTTATTGAAAAGGGAGGACCCTCCGACCAGATGGGTGTTGTCTCTGGTGGGCAACTGCCCCACGGTTAATGTGGGGTTGTTGTATACCTATATGCTAGTCGCGCGGTAAACTCTCATTGCGCGATGCAGGTTGCGGTACGTCATGTCCTTGTGATGCGTAGTTCGTATGTGGCGATGTAGATGCCGCCACATGTGTATTACAAGAAGTAACAGGCTAGAATGGAGATGTTACAAGCATTAAAACAACAAATGTGAAAATTAAACTTTTTATTCACTATTTATAAATTACTAGATAAAAAAAAATTCCTAAAACCCTAATAAAAAAAACAAAACTATTTTTGGGCACTCGTGGTAACACGTTAAGGTCAGTGTAAGGTTGTATCTTAGTCAAAATATGATTCGCGACATTAATAATTATGTATTTACATAATTTTAACAATAAAAATAATTAATGACCTACGTAACGCGGCCTTATATAATGTGTGTGAACGTGCACTTAAGCGCGGCAACGGGAGTATACACCCCCGCCCGCGCCCCCGCACTAGCCCGCTATTGGACAAACTAACGCGGGAGCGTACGTCACGCTCGCTAAAGTTTAAAATTAGTCGCCTAATTTACCATCTTAGGTAAAACTCTGACATTGTTGAATACATTTAAAAGAAAGACCAATCTTTCGTATTGAATCTTATTGTAACACATTTACAAAAACTTATTTGTTTACTTTGTGGCGATTAATCTCCCACAACTAGTTTACATATAAAAAAACATGTCAAAATAAACTATGTTGTACAAAACTAATTCTAAAGTTTTATTAAAATCCCTTCATTTATTTAGACATAATAACGTTATTAACATCACTCTAAATTAGAATAAATTACGTTGCATAAGCGGACACCGATTATTACAGCGCGAGTGCCCATCGAGGAAGGACCTGTGTCATTTTTTCCCGCCTCCTGATGTCCGAGCTCACGTATCGTGAACGCATTATTTTACTACGACTGCAATATTAAAATTTTGTGAAATGGCTCTTAAACGCTTTTTCCGGAATTGAGTTCAGTTCTCACCGCGAATTCTCCTTTATTTATGTGTTCTACCGAACAAAACGGGTGCCACGAAGTGGTAATTTGAGTTTAGGAAAAAGAAAGAAGTCGGCTATCTGCGGGTGTGGCTATAGGGGTCAGTTATCTGGTGGATAAGGTATTTGCTCGATGGTATTTGTTGAGTTTTTGGTCAAAAATTCGTTCACCAATGGCCTTGTGCGAAGGCGCATTATCGTGGTGCAAAATCCAAGAATTTTCTTTCCACAAATCTGGCCTTTTTCGTAGAATTTGCTGTCTTAAACGCCGCATAACGCTCAAATAATATTCTTTATTTACTGTTTGACCTTCCAACAAAAATTCCGAATGCACAACACTGCGATAAGCAATGAAAACGGTCAACATGACTTTGTCTTTTGATCGACTTTGGCGTGGTTTTTTCGGTTTCGGTTCAGTTGGATGGCGCCACTCCGAAGCTTGTTGACTAGTTTGCATGTCAAACTCGAAATCCCACGTCTCGTCACCAGTAACAATGCGTTTCGTGAATGCTGGGTCGGATTGGAATTGACTTGTACTAGCATGCCCTCAGCGACTCTTATGCGATTGAGTTTTTGGAGAAAGTTCAGGACTTTTGGGACTATGCCGCTCGGTTAGTCCCAAAAGTCCTCAATTTTCTCCAAAAACTCAATCGCACAAGAGTCGCTGAGGACATGCTAGAACAAGTCAATTCCAATCCGACCCATGGTAAGACCCATGTTGCCGCTCGGCAACGTTGGTCATGCCAAGTGATTATTTAAAATGGTACGGATCGACTTGTGAGACACAGAAAGTTCAGCGGATACCTCTCTCAAACTTGAATGAGTATTTTCAGTCACTATTTCCTTCACTTTTGCGATGTTAACTTCCGATGAAAACGTTGATGGCCTACCAGAGCGAGGCAAATCTTCAAAAACAAATGAAACACATGCAAAAAATAAAATCACTCATAAGCACGTATTTTTGATAAAGTCGATTCAGCGTAAGCCTTCTGTAACATTTTCAGGGACTCCGAACAGAAATTCCATTGGCAATGCAAAATTTAAGACAAACTCTTTGTTCGATGTTTTTGTCCATTATGAAATTCGCAATACACACTAGATAATGATCTAACTAAAAACAGCACTGTATTTAATCTAAATAACTCAAACTTGGCACCAAAATGGAAAACAGTTCTGCCAATCTAACAAAAAAAAAAAAAACAGAAAATTGAATTTGGAACCATAAACAAATCATCCATTCCCGTCGTTTAGGCGCAGAATGTCCAAAAAAAAAAATATGAAAAATGTATTTTTTTAGATTTCATGTAAATTTGATTTTTTACATATTCCCACAAAAAAAAATCTAATGGGGTGAGATCTGGCGATCTCGCAGGCCATCTGATTGTGCCGTTTGTACCAATCCAGGTATTAAAATGAAAGTATTGTCACCCTACCCTGCTACACACTTCAAAAATAGTTGATTTCGGTATCTATTAAGATTTTTAGTTTAATCGTTATTCTTATTAGTAACAAATAACATCAATTTGTTGCACAATTTTTTTCACAAAAAGAGACTATTTTGTATTTGTCTAATCTTTCATACGATAAGCGTATTCAAACGGAAAACAAAATAAATGGAGGATTGAGGGCCCGGATTTTGTCAAGGTCATAACTTTCAAACAACAAGAAATGGTGACCTGCTCTTGCTTTCACAAATTTTCACAATTTATTTAGTATCTTATAGGATTACAAACAATAGCTATAAGTTAATGGTTTCATTGTATTTGCGTGATAAACTTTTACGTGTGTGAGGATTGAGGGCCCATTTTGAACGAAGATATACCAAGTAGGACAGTGTTTTG
Organism: Cosmia trapezina; assembly: GCA_905163495.3. Taxonomy (NCBI): domain Eukaryota; kingdom Metazoa; phylum Arthropoda; class Insecta; order Lepidoptera; family Noctuidae; genus Cosmia; species Cosmia trapezina. Next base: position 24,941,181 of record LR991027.1, read on the forward strand.
CGATAATATCTTGTTTTCACAAATTTTGTTTGGTATAAGCTTAGATTTTGGCATAAAGGCTTTATCTGTAGTGTCCATAGTTTGTCAGGTACAGGCGGGCCCTCAATCCTCTATGTGAGAACTGAGGGCCCCACTTTACAGTCCATATCTCGCAAAGTTGACTTTCACAAAATCTGATTCCAACTTTCACAATTGTTTGGGAATGTTCACTAAATCCTAAGCATATTTTCAAAGAGTTTCAATAAAGTGGCCCTCACACCACACGCATATCTTAAGACGTACGATGAAGTTCATAATTACTTGGAAGTTATTGTTATTGATACCTACTTTAGAATGATGTCTAAGTATAGGTCTCATTACAGACTAAATTAAATATTGATATTCAATTCTTGGTAAGTACTATAGGTCACCTCTGCCTAACCCTTCGGGTATAAAGGTGTGATGTCATGTTATTCAATTCTTCGTATTCATCCAAGGATAGGTAGTTGGGACTTATCGATTTTGACGTTCTATCAATTTGAATCAGGGACCATTTTTGGTAATCATTGAAAGGGTTTTCGATAGGGTTTTTCTAAGCAGTTAAACAAAAACCCAATGATGTGGGTAACCCTTTTGAATGGCTTAAAGGACCATTTTTGGTAACCATTGAAAGGGTTTTCGATAAGGTTTTTCTAAGCAGTTAAACAAAAACCCACACAATGTGGGTAAGGGTTACCATTTTGAACGGCTTAAATTAAGCCGTTCAAAAGGGTTACACTTCAATTCTCTTAAAAACGGTAACAGTGTATCATTCCGACTCGAAGCAATGTAATAATTATGATCTCTAGATGATGGGCATTCATTGTAAATAGCTAATATGGTAACCCGAACAAAACCCTTATGTTTTATAGGATATCTAAATGAAGGGGTAACCCTTTCACTGGGTATCAAGTATAGAACGCATTCAATCGGTTATCCATATTGAAGGGATGTCCCTTTTACTGGGTTAAAAGCCTAAAACCCATTCAAGGTTACACGTGATAAAGGTAACCTCATAAAAGGCTTAACCCTTCGAAATACTTAACTTTTAACCGGGGTTGTACGGTCCCTGATTTAATTTTTTTTTTTTTTTGGTATGGTTTCTCACAGTTGACCACGGGGGGTCGAGACTGCTTAACCGGACTATCCTGTGGCTGCTTTAAGCGAGCTTAAAGCCTTCGGCCAGGGCTTATAACTAAGGACTTAAAACTACGGGTTTGAGCGACTGCACATCGCTGCGGTAAGGGTAGGGAGGACAGCCAGAGGGTTCAGGCTGGGTCGTGACGTGATAGCATCCAAGGTACGAGGTACGAGAGTGATCGGTGGAGAAGGGGAGTTTATTGGCGGGTTAGAGGCTACAGGCTCGGCTGCGCTACCGGCTGGCGCAGCCTCGCCGAGTAGAGGACAAGTGGGAGGTGGGCAATTACGTTTTCGACCTCGACGGCGGGGTCGGAACGTAGATCTTAGTTTGCGTTTGCGGAGCGTACTGGTGGCCTTATTACTCTCCTGTAGGAGGGTTATAGGGTCATCAGGTTCGGAGAGAACATGTTTAGGACGGCGGGTCCTACTAATCCGGGAGGGAACATAGTTGGCGGATTCGACAACCAAAGGGTTGCGATGTTTCGCGGCGGTTTCAAAGAAACGCTCGGAATTGCGTTTCAGAAATTGTCGGATTGTTGGGATTTTGTGGTCAAGGTGGAGGTTTTCGTTCCGAACGAACCAGGGGGCACCAGTTATCTTTCGGAGTTCTAAGCATGTCTCTTATTGATTAAAGTTATAGTGTCACCGCCAGATTGTATGTGAACTTATTTCAGAACTTTTCAGTTTTCATAAAATTACTCTTTAATTTCATAGTGAGTATTTTGTTTGCAATTTATGCAAAAAAAATGCTATTTGGTCAAAAGCATGTTAAGGCGACGATAAACGTTTTGTAATTATATTAAACTGAAGATCACGTATAAATAATAATTTGAAAAAAGTATAAGTAATGTTAATGATTTGAAAAAAATATATGTTAAATTAGAGCATTTTCTTACTAACTTAATATGTGAAAATTTTAGATTATGTTTATATTACATAGTGTAATTAATTTGTAAAGCTGTGTCTAACGCGGATAAACTGAGAATCAAGCAAAAACTATCGAGCATATTTTTATGAAACTTTCACCATTTTGAAGATAATTTAATTATTTATCTTTAAGTATACGTGTTTTAATATAATACCTTTTGTTTTAAGTATATTAAATTAATAATGCGTTTAATTTGGGACAGTGCTCCTTGATGGGCGAGTCCCATTACTGGGTGGACGTACGACGCGTTGCGTGAGCTCAACATAAAATACGCAAGCTAACTGACAAGGCCATTGGCATAATATCTGCGTCTTAAGGTAAAAGTAACCTCAAGATTCTAACTGAATTCTAATTCATAGTTTCTTGTTTGATATTCAGCTTTCAGGAGTTTCAGGCGCCATTTTAATACTGGTTTATCATCAGGTCTTTCAGCGATGTCGCTATGTACGGAACATCCTAAATATTTAAATGATCGGCTTTGTAGATAGCGGTAATAAAACTAAATTTACGGACTATCGAGTTTGCATAGGCTGCCCATAACAGCCACCGTTATAAACCTGAAAGTGCTACAGAAAAATGGACGTTAAATTTTACAAAAGTTAGTGTTATTAATATTTTTATGAGAGTAGTGATATGATTTAAGGGTCGACACTAGGAAATCGTGTTATGGGGTTCGGAAAATTTTAAGTTTAAAGAAAAAAAAACCGGTCAAGAGCGAGTCTGACTCGCGCACCGAGGGTTCCGTTCCGATTTCTGAAAAAGTTTGCTATTTAGAGACATCGTTTCATTTTTCCTGTAATCTTTACATAAACTTCTATCAAATAGAATAATTTCAGATTGTTCTCTATGCAAACTTAGGAGATGGGGGGGGCCGGAACGGTATTTTTTTTACGTTTTTCATCAAAAGTCGAAAACTATGCGGCCTAAAAAAAAGAAAAAAAATGTTGACCCCCTTTCAGTCCCTGTTGGAAAACTCCACGCTGGCGAAACCGTTGCGTTTTATGAACAAACCACCATTCACCAGGTTTCCTGTAACGTATAAATTAGTGCATCAAATAAGCAATTACCCCACTAATTAGTCACTCTGTATCACAGGATTTGAGAGAAATAAGCGACTGTTTAGCCTTTAATAATTGCCTGATTAAATTCTGAAATTACTTCAATATAAATGTAGTACCTAATTTGCAGAACATTTATAGTTTGTATCAACTGTTTACCTGAACTACGTAACCACTTTTCGACCTTATTCCTGAGGTAATAAGGTTGAAAAGTGGTTCACCGCAAATGTCCGCGATGTTACCTATGTGACATTTCAATTAGTTACAAATATGTTTTAGATTTCTGTGCAATCGGACTCGTATCTATCGTAAACAACAATGTTAATTTTAAATGGTTTGCACGCGCGTTTATTCAGGACAATTTAATATTTTTTCGCCACAATTAGAGGCTTAGGCCCGGGACGGGGACGCCTTAGAAGAGTATACAGGGTGACTAGTTTGACGTATTCCTTCCAAATCGTAATAATGTGATCCACTGCAACAATTAAGCAGCTAAGCACTCCATGACAGTAGTGGTGGTCTAGTGATAACGACGGCGACTTACGTTGTAGATTCGAACCCCGACAGGCGCTTTACTTTGTGTAAATTATTTCATCACCACTGTTCTGTGCTGAGCTCACTCAATAGGACTTGCCCATCAAGGAGCGCAGTCCCAAATTAGACGCGTTATTAATTTGTTTGCATAAAACAAAAGGTATTATATTAAAACACGTACAGCGCGAGTTGAATGCAGAGCTTAGGAATGCGGTAGTGCTGTGACCTAATTATAATTACAATACACTGCAGGCGCGTGAGGTGGGGCGTGCGGATAGCGGGGCGCTCTTTACCTCAGACCCCGACTGCATTCAACTCGCGCGCTATCTGTAGGTATACTAAAAGATAAATAATTAAATTCTCATTAAAATGGCGAAGGTTTCATAAATATGCTCTTGATTTTTTTGCGTGATTCTCAGTATTTTATCCGCGTTAGACATAACTTAACAAATTACCTACACTATGTAATATAAACACAATTTAAAATATTCATACATTAAGTTATTAAGAAAATGCTCTAATTTAACATATATTTTTTCCAAATCATTAACACTGCTCGTTTAAACATGGTCTTCAGTTTAAAATCACTAGGATTCGGTTATCGTCGCCTTAACGAAAATTCGCCAAGTAACCAAACATCGAAATTAATTTTTAGGGTTCCGTACTAAAATGGTAAAAAAGGAACCCTTATGGTGTCACTCAGTCTGTCTGTCTGTCACAGCCGGATATCTCACGAACTACTAATGGTATCAACTTGAAATTTAGAACAGTTTTATATGACGTTTACCCAACTATTTTGCAAATAAGAAAGAAATAAAAATATTTATATTTTTTTGTAACAGGTGCTGAAAGGGTGTCTTAAAAATTCAAAGTAGGGCTACTAGGGCATGTGGGGTATCATATGAAAGAGCGATGTTTGCACATTCTTAAACATTTTTTTATTTTTTTTTAGGCCGCATAATTTCGACTTTTGATGAAAAATGTTTAAAAAAATACCGTTCCCCCCCCCCCCCCCCCCCCCTTATCTAAGAAGTTTGCTAAGGAAAATATCTGAAATTATTCTGTGTCATACAAGTTTATGTAAAGATTACAAGAAAAATAAAACGATGTCTCCAAATAGCACACTTTTTCAGAAATCGGAACGGAACCCTCGGTGCGCGAGTACGACTCGCTCTTGACCGGTTTTATTCTTTTTCATCGTACAACTTATTGCATAAAGTTAGTTAAGTTATTAAATAAAATAACATCTTTCTTCCTAAGATATTATGATTCCGTTCTAACATAAGTTCTTTATGAGCATAATGTTATCGCCATACTAACTGACAGTCGTAAAGATAAGTCGTAATTCTTCCGCAGGTGTGTCATGCGTCTGCGTGTGGTTTTAATATCGAGTTATGATGAGAAACACCATTAGAATACGTCACTGGATGGTTTTGATAAATAAATAAATATCCTTGGACATTTCACACAACGCCGTCTAGTCCCAAGCTAAGCAACCTAATGCTTGTGTTATGGTAACGAGATGGCTGATAAACTACTTATATACATTTTTATTTTTTTTTTGTAAATACATACATATTATAGATAGAAAAACACCCAGACTCGGAACAAATACTTGTAGGTCGTACAAATATTTGTTCCGTGCGGGAATCGAACCCGCGACATGCTGCGCAGCAGTCAATCGCTCAACCACTGCGCCAAACGTGTCGTCGGAAGTGTCACGGGTTTTGGCTGGATCATGACCATCATCTCATTTGCATCTTTAACATTTTCGGAAGGTTATTTAATTTAATTTATAATCTTTATCTGTTTTGATATTTCTCTGGACCCCTTTAATACCACATGAAACACACTTAAAAAGGAGATTATCCAAATCCTCCATCAAACGCCGGTTACTCAGCTAACCAAGTAGTGCCAATTTAGTCATACGTGCACACACACACACACCCCCTTGTTTATACACACACATCATTACACACATTTACAGCACATACACCGCACAGATACACGCACATACATACATACATACAGGGTAAGTCAGGGAGAGTTGCCTATAGTTTAAAAAAAAAAATCATTATTAATTAAATATGTAAGATACTAAATTAAATACGCATAGTTTATTTGAATCATTGTTTATTTATGCCATTCAGATGAAATTTGAAATTATTGTGCACCATATTTTGATTCAAGAATATTAAAAAAAAAAAAATGTAAAATAGGCATCTCACCCAGGCATGTGGGTGAGTTGCCTATAGATCAGGGATAGATGCCCACAAATCAGGGAGTGTTTAAAAAGAATCATTATTAATTATTTATCGTTGTAATTTAATAGTACCCATGCAGTCATGTATTCGTTTTCAATCATTTGTATGTCAATATTGGCAAAGCATAGCGCACTAATTATTTTTTTAAGATCTTTTTATGTATTACCTATGTTTAACAAATAAATTATTCTATTCTATTCTATTTATGTAAGATACTAAAATAAATATATGTACCTATTTTTTAAAATGTAATTATATATGTAATTCAGCAAATCAAACAGCCAACTGGCGTAAATCATTAATACTAGGCGCAAACTTGTAGGCTTTGCAATTTCGTGATATGATTAACAATCTTTTTTCTTTTTTTTCCAATCAGGGAATCAGGTCCAAGTCGTCCTTTTTAGTATTGCCTGTGAGAAACTGACGGCAAAGAGTTCTGTAAGGAATATTGTATTCTTTACTTGCTTGAAAAAAATGAAATGATAGTGAGTAAGGGCTTTTCCAAGTTTTTTTCACTCCATGTACCTCTATTAGAGCCAGAGGGCTTTCTTCTGTATTCATTCTTCATCTTAAAAGATAAAAGACCATTCATATTTACTGGGCATCTAACACTGAAACATCACTGGGCATCTCTCCCGATCATTAGGGAGAGATGCCTATCGACTCTGAATGCACCCTAAAGCATTTGCAATACAAAATGGCGGTTTGTCAACAAAACAAGATCACAATGTTAGGTTGTGAAACAATTTAATACTATTTACGTGAAAAAAAAATACTGAAAACTATCTCAAAGATTATTTCTAACGTTTTAATTAACCGCTCTTACCTTGTTCTAAGAATAAATACCACAATATTATTTTAAAATCCTTATTTTGGGAATTAAAAGTTTCACACTGACATCAACTTTCGACTGACACTATGCATGCGTTCCGGTTCACGCAAATTTTGTATTTTATTTTTCAAATTTAGTAGGCATCTATACCTTATAGGCGTCTCTCCCTGGTTTACCTCATATTAATAATTATGTCACCCTCTGTATTTTTACTATAATTATCTGAGTACTTCGTAATTGGCGCAATGTTTGGTATAATAATTTGTGTTTGTTTACTGTCAGCTGTGAAGTTAACTTATAATAAATAAATAAAATAAAAATATACGACTAGTAAGTAAGTAATGAGTAAACTTTTTGATATATCTTTCACTAGCTTCAGCTCGCGACTTCGTCCGCTGGAAATTATCGCCCGCCCGCACTATTACTTCGTTTTCGTTTAGCGTTCTTTATGACTTTTCTCTTTTTGCTCGACGCCTAAGGGACGTAACGTGATTTTAAATACCCTATAACCATTCTCAAGAATTGGGCTATCAAATGCAAAAAGAATTCTTCAATTCTGACTGATAGTTCCAGAGGTTAGCGCGCTCAAACAAACAAACAAAAAACTGTTCAGCATTTTTATACAGGATTCCCTGTATAAAAAATGCTGAAGAGTTTTTCGTCAGAATGGTGTGGTCTTTAAGGGTGTGGTAAAACTGAAAAACTTTTTCTATGGGACCAATATCGTATTCGAGAAAAAATTATCAGCGGTCCCGTACAAAGGTTCAATACCTACTCGACCCAAATGTGGACGCCTGATAATTTTTTGTCGATTACGATCTTGGTCACATGGAGAAAAATGTTCAGTTTGATTGTCTGAATAGCAACGTAGCATAGCATATCTCTGGTGGAAAAGCACCCTAAAGCTATTATGTAGAAGTATTAGGTACTTCAAGACCGGGGGGCCTAAAACGGCCACTTTGGCAGAATCATAATAGGATAATAGGTATTAGGAATCATATTTGAAATCATAAAACGGTCACAAACTGACAGTTCATAATTTATCTGCGTACAATTCATAGCACGCAATTCATCTGTTTGACAGTTTTGTATGGAGATTCGTAAAATGGTCCACAAATTATGAATTGCTTTATTGAAGTTTAATGTCAAATACGTCAATCATAATAAATTTCTGGGAATTCCGGAAATGAATCGCTTTTAGAGGAATTGCTTAATGAGGCCGTTTTAGGCCCCCCGACCACGTCACATATAGCAGCATAACCTAAGTGTGTTTGAAACTTTACGGGTTTAATACGCCATTTTATGCTGTCCCAATAAAAGAGCTGTAGGGTACATACCTACTTTACCATTTATTTATTTATATTGTATACTTACACAACACAGTCACTTATACAGGGTGTAAGGGACAGCCCTCCACAAATTAACAGGGTGCATTCAGCTCCTTATTGTGAATCATATTCCACCGGAAATTTTCTCAGGAAAAGTTTCATTTTTTTTAACGTTTTTTTGGCTAATATTCCTTTATTTCAATGTAAAATTACATTCTCTGTTTGCAGCACTCCATTTATGTAAATAAAACAGCTAAAATCCAAAAAACAGCAATGTATGTCGAAATACTCTAACGTACTACGCGCGAAATCAGCTGTTCACTTTCTGCATAGCTTCAGAGTTCATCAAACTCACCGCATACTACTTGCATACAATACAATAGAGACAAGCGAGACGCTCCGATTTACCGAGTCGCAACAGTATTGCCAACTTAATAAACCTCAATTTGTGAACGAAAATGTTAGATCAAACTTGGTTCACATAAGAACTCCTCTAATGTTAAATGCAAATCTTTTAGTGCACTTAATTTCTAAAGGAAAAACGCACATAATGTGCCCTTGAGTATTCGTGGTAGGTACATACCTAATTACTTAATTAATTCTACTTTTCAAGCGATCACTGGATCCAGTTTCCAAGCCACCCAAGGGCCTTTTCATGGCTTTACGGCAGCTACCGACTGGTAGTCGAGTCGCGAATCGAACGTAAGCCCTCTGCAATGGAAGCCCAGTCTTCTATCACGCTGGGCTATCACTACTATTAATTTGCTTAACATAAACTTTGAATTAAATTGACAAATTTATCGTTTCATTTCTCCAAAAAAAATAACAGCTCTAACATTTAGTCAAGCTTAAAAATAGTGGTATTTTTGTACAACATTTTTGCAAGAAACATGCAAAATTTTTTGAGTAGTTGACAACACTGTTTTTGTGTGTGATTTTTCGTGTAGTCATTAGTACAGTTTAGTTGTCCTGCGACTGTGTCCTGCGCAGTATCGCTCGCTGTTGTTCGCGCAGTCGCGTCGTGAAGTTTACGTACTTACCCATTTGTGTTGTTGTCTGTGAGAAATGGCTACACGAGCACTAAGCTCGTGAATATGGCGAAATGATAATGTGCTACGGGGAAGCTCGGGGAAATGCCAGGGAAGCGCTCAGAAATTACATCGATAGGTATCCTGACCGTCGGCATCCATCAGACTCCCGGATAATTACCAATGTCTATGAACGAGTGCTAGATAACCAGCCCATAGTTCCCAATCAAGAAGGCGCCGGAAGACCACTTCGCGGTGCAACTGTAGAAAGAGTTTTAGACCTGGTCCGTCAAAATCCACGCCTAGGCACACGCACTGCAGCTCGACTATTGCGCCGGAATCATGGAGCCCGCGTCTCACACTTTTAGACTTCTTTTTGTGGGGCTACGTAAAGGAAAAAGTGTTTGTTAGTGCATGTGCGAGTGAGGAAGAAATGCGAGATTGAATCACAGACACATTCCAGCAGCTGCGCTACAGCTGCAACGAAGATCCCAACTTGCTGACCCGCTTGCACGGGGAGACCCTGCGCCGTGCCAATGTGTGTGAAGGTCTCGGTGGAGGTCATTTCGAGCCGTATCTCATACGACCGGAGCGATTCTAAGGTAGGATTAATTTTTGATACCTATTGAAATAAGACTGATTGATTTACATTATTTTTCTATGTAATAAGCATTGTACTTATGGTAAAAACACATAACGCTCCTTTTTTAACTTGCCGCAGTCGGGTAAAAAAACGAAAACCACTTCAACGTTAGTTGTAGCTATTGTTTGGCACAAAATTAACTCTAGTGCTTATTATTTTGTTATCTTTACTCGCTTTACCAAAGCGGAATTCCCGCTGTGTGAAAGGGCAGCTAATGAGAAGCCTGAATGCATGTTTGCAAGTACTTAGTATTTTTTTATTTTTATTGACTGTTTGTTTCATCTGCTGGTTATTTTCGTTAAGTTTTAGACTGTTGTTGGTTGAGCGGAAAATACTTTTGTATTAATTTGTTTAAAAATGCCTCGCAGACGATACAACGTTTTACGTAGGCAAGCCAGAAAAGATAAAGGTTTTTGAGGGAATACAGCCATCATCGTAAATACAAAATAAAAACATTATTCCTTATTTCATAAAACCTACTTATTTTATTTTTCATTGAACCCTACCCGTACTTGACAAACTGACCAATAAGTAGGTACCATACACCACTTTAAACATCTTTCAGTTATAAAAATAATTAAATGAAGGCTAAATTATTGTCGCTTTTACTGTACCTGCGCGTAAGTATCTACCTACTCAACTAACTTGTGCACTACGCTGTCGCTAGTTTAAGCCAAGTGGCGCGAGAATTGACCCCGTGGCGGGTGGGGCAGCCGAACACTCACTGCGCTACCGTTCGCTACGTGCGTTTTGCCACGGAAGCAATACATTGCGTGCGAGGTAATAAAACAAATCAGGTTTATTGGATTCCCATAACGTTCCTGAAATAATTTCATGTACCGGTCATCTTAGTATGATGTACTGAATTCACCCTATCAATCTGCGGAGGGCTGTCCCTTACACCCTGTATACAAACTAACAAAATATTTATTTATATTAATAATCAATTCATACGATTCGTTGATGACGGGCCACCGCACCGGTAACGTGTTGTACTGGACTCGCGCACCGGCCGACCTACGTCATCGTGACGTAGCCGCCGGGCGCGAGGCGGGAGATCGTAGCGAGCGTGCATCAACCTTGCCGCGACCTTCAGTCGAAACTAGCTTTTGCGACGCTCGGCCGCGCGTGACTATTTTGTGACACCTTGCTACCTACTGTGTATAATAATCTAAAATAACTTTTATCTTTGTGTTTCGCGTGTGATTATCATAATTTGTGACTGTTCTACCTGTTCTCCTTCTGACTATATTCTGTGTTGTGTTGTGTGTGTACCTACTACTCAGTAAACCGTGAGTACATAAAGCAGATTGACTTTTATTTACAACTCTGCCAACTACACCACCTATACACAACTATACTGGTGACCCCGAGTCGAACACTATAATTATAAGGATGACTGATAGTGAGTCCGAGCATACCGCGTCGTCACAACCGGCAGCACATGTCACGCAGAGATCACGCCATGCGGCAAAGTGCGTTTCCACTGTACACGACATTTATCGTGTGTCACTAAAGTTGCCACCATTTTGGCCAGAAGAGCCGGACATCTGGTTCGCACAAATAGAAGCGCAATTCGAGAACGCAGGGGTGACGAATGACGTCACCAAATTTAATTATGTGGTCGGTCACCTCGACCCCCAATTTTCGAAGGAGGTGAAGGACGTTATCATGTCCCCTCCAACCACCAACCGGTACGAGAAGTTGAAGACCGAATTGGTGAAGCGCCTCTCCGCCTCCCAGGAGAAGAAGGTGAAGCAGCTGTTGATGCATGAGGAGCTGGGAGACCGGAAGCCGTCGCAGTTTCTTCGCCATCTGCAGGGGTTAGCAGGACCAACTGTGCCCGAAGATTTCGTGCGCACTATTTGGAGTAGTCGACTCCCCAACAGTATCCAGCCCGTCCTGGCATCGCAACCACACAGCACCTTGGAGGCATTGGCTGAGCTGGCAGACCGCGTGCAAGATATCGTCGCACCAACAAGCCACGTTGCTTCAACTTCAGCAGCAGGACCCACCGTGAGTGAGATGGCAGCCGAAATCGCGGAACTCAAGCGTGCGATGAAAGACCTGACGGTACAACTGCGCGACAGTCGATCGCGCAATCGCTCGCACAGCCGCAATTGGAACACGAGACGCAACTCACGTCAACGATCTTCCACCCGCTCAAACTCCAGCTACAGGAAGCACCCAGAGTGCTGGTACCACGCAACGCACGGTGAGAAGGCTAAACGTTGCATCAAACCCTGCGACTATAAGAAGGGAAACGCCGCGGGCAGTCAGTAATGGCGACAGACGATTGCCCCACTTCTACTGGTCGCCTATTCGTCGCAGACCGAAGCACGAAGACGCAGTTTCTGGTCGATACTGGAAGCGACCTCTGTGTCTACCCTCGTCGTCTGCTCAACGATCGTCGTGCACCTACGAACTACCAGCTCGTAGCCGCGAATGGGACGCCCATTCCAACGTATGGTTTCCTCGATCTCAATTTAAATCTAGGACTTCGTAGAGACTTTAAGTGGCGTTTTGTGGTAGCTGAGGTTACTAAACCGATTATCGGAGTAGATTTTTTGTGTTTTTACTCTTTGACCGTAGACTGTAGAAATCAACGGCTAATAGATAGTAGCACCAATGTTTTTGCCTTAGCCTCGAATCACTCAGATTCTTCTTTATATTCTGTAAAGGTTACTTCTGGGGATTCAAGGTATCACAAAATTTTAGAAGACTTTCCCGATATCACCCGACCCGCCGGAACACTACGCACTACACCACATAACACTGTACACCATATCCGCACGACCCCAGGCCCTCCAGTATCTTCGTCATTTCGGCGATTAGCTCCGGACAAACTAAAAATTGCTCAGCAGGAGTTCCAGCTGATGTTGGCCAACGGAACCGCCAGACCGTCGGAGAGTCCTTGGGCATCTCCACTCCATCTCGCCCCGAAAAAGGACAACGGTTGGCGACCTTGCGGAGATTACCGTAGGCTCAACGCGAGAACCGTTCCTGACATGTACCCGATTAGGCACATACACGATTTTGCTCACAGCATTTCAGGCTGTCGTGTTTTCAGCACTATTGACCTCGTGAAAGCCTATAATCAAATACCAGTCAGCCCGGATGATATTCCGAAGACGGCGATCACCACACCGTTCGGCCTGTACGAATTCCCGTACATGACGTTTGGTCTGCGCAACGCAGGCCAGACATTTCAACGTTTTGTCGACGAGATGACCAGAGGGCTGGACTTCTGCTACTGTTATTTGGATGACTTCTTGATCTTCTCCAGGACAGAAGCAGAGCACGAGGACCACCTTCGTACCATTTTCAGCAGGATGAAGGACTTTGGCATGTTGATAAATACGTCAAAGTGTGTTTTCGGTGTCTCGGAAGTAACTTTCTTAGGTTACCATATCTCCGAAAAGGGCACCAAACCACTTGACACTAAGGTCTACGCCATCAAGAAGTTCCCTCAGCCTAAAGACGTTCGTCAGTTGCGCCGATTTTTGGGCATGATTAATTTTTACAGGCGTTTCTTGCCCCACGCAGCTCAAATCCAGGCGCCACTTCACAACCTCTTGATCGGTAACGTAAAGGGCTCGCATCCTATATGTCTTGCGGAGAATACTTTGCAGGCATTCCAGGACTGCAAGGAAAGCCTGGCTAATGCTGCATTATTGGCTCATCCCGATTGCAATGCCAAACTCGCATTGGTTACCGATGCGTCGGATACCGCAATCGGCGCTGTGTTACAGCAGTTCAGCGACGACCATTAGGCCAAGATCAATATCTGAAGTAACTGGATCTGAAGCCAGCGTCTTATTGATAGATGTAGGTATGATATACCTATATGTAGGTCTAGCATGACATGACAAAATACATAGAGCTTAGACATTTTTTTTCTCTCTCTTTTGAAACATGCTTGCAGACAGGCACGACACCGCCGCGGCGCGACAGTGCGTCGTAATTCTTCGTAGAACAATAGGGTATTTTAATTTTAATTAATCTACAACGTGTAACGTTAAATGCGCAAAACCTCTTAAGGGGTCATTGTGCCCATCATTATGAACAACTTTTACTATAGGACCGAACCTGTATTCGCGAAAAAAAATCAGCTGTTCAGTACATTTATGTTCGCATAATTCGTCAAAATGTACTGAACAGCTCATTTTTTTTTTCACGATTTCATGTTTGGTCCCGTAGTAAAAGTTGTTCATAATGATGAGTACAATGACCCCTTAAGAGGTTTTGCGCATTTAACGTTACATGTTGTATAGGAGAAAAAATCTAAAAATATATTACACTGGCCTGCAAAACTAAGTAGGTATTACACTTTTATAATTTAAATTTTGTCTAAAATATAGAAGTTAGAGATTTAAAATAAAAAACATTTTATAGTAACATTTTTAAGTCTAAAACAATAAAAATGGCCATTTTTAGCTTAGTGTCATAAAACTCAATTAACATTTACAAGTATGTTTTACATGTTATTTATTTTTAGGGTTCCGTACCAAAATGGTAAAAAAGGAACCCTTATGGTGTCACTCAGTCTGTCTGTCTGTCAGTCTGTCTGTCTGTCACAGCTGGATATCTCAAGAACTACTAATGCTATCAACTTGAAATTTGGAACAGTTTTATATGACGTTTACCCAACTATTTTGCAAATAAGAAAGAAATAAAAATATTTGGTGGGGCTACTAGGGCATGTGGGGTATCATATGAAAGAGCATTGTTTGCACATTCTTAAACATTTTTTATTTTTTTAGGCCGCATAGTTTTCGACTTTTGATGAAAAATGTAAAAAAGAATACCGTCCCCCCCTTTTCTCCGAAGTTTGCAAAGGCAAAAATCTGAAATTATTTTATGTGATAGAACTTTATGTAAAGATTACAGGAAAAATAAAACCATGTCGCTAAATAGCACACTTTCAGAAATCGGAACGGAACCCTCGGTGCGCGAGTCCAACTCGCTCTTGACCGGTTTTTTAATAACTGGTATTGCCTCCTCGGGCTCTGTTTACAGCTTCGAGTTGATTTGGCTACTGAGCACGAGGTTTCGGAGCCGATGTTGGGGAATATTCTCCCGTTCTTCTATCAGGGCCTGTTTTAGTGCCCTGAGGGCGGTACTTGGTGGTCTGCGGCTCCTGACTAGCCTCCCTAGCTCATCCCAGGCCTGCCAGTTTTTATGTATAACATTAAACTCTTTTTCGAGTCCTTTTCGTTTCGAAAGTATATCTTGTGTAAGTACCTACTTAAAAAGTTATTGCAATTTTTTTTATTTATTTATTTATCTACTTACATCTACCATTACAGGATATAACCCAATGCGGTAAATGCGCCTATCCTAACTAATCTAAGTTAACATCTATAACTAATTATAAATAATGCATTCCTTGTGAATTCACTCAGAGAACAACAGAATAAGTCCGTCTCACTCGCTATGAGGTTGAGCGTGCGGAGTTTTAAAAGTGAGATACTTATTTTTGCAGGCCAGTGTATTTAGATAGCTAAGGCAAAAAGCAGTCGGAAAATGTTAGTTTTGGTTCGTAAAATAACAATATAAATTTTAAAATTCAATTCAAAGTTTTCAGTTTTTTAATCTGTTTTCTAACACCATGAAAGTAGCCGCCATGTTATTACGTCATTACGGTAGTTTAAAAGTGTCAATGTCAAATGTCAGTGTCAATGTAATCTTTACATAAACTTCTATCACATAGAATAATTTCAGATTTTTATCTTTGCAAACTTCGGAGATAAGGGGGGGGACCGGTATTTTTTTTTTACATTTTTCATCAAAAGTCGAAAACTATGCGGCTTAAAAAAAATAAAAAATAGTTTAAGAATGTGCAAGCAGCGCTCTTTCATATGATACCCCACATGCCCTAGTAGCCTCACTTTGAATTTTTAATTTTCAGTCCCTGTTACAAAAAATATATATAAATATTTTTACTTCTTTCTTATTTGCAAAATAGTTGGGTAAACGTCATCTAAAACTGTTCTAAATTTCAAGTTGATAGCATTAGTAGTTCTTGAGATATCCAGCTGTGACAGACAGACAGACAGACAGACAGACAGACAGAATGAGTCACACCATAAGGGTTCCTTTTTTACCATTTTGGTACGGAACCCTAAAAACTAGCTTCAGCCCGCTTTTTCCCGCTTCCTACGCCGTCGCATCGCCCGCCCTATTAGGTACTTCGTTTTCGCTTAGCGTTCTTTCTGAGTTTTTTTTCTTTTTGCTCGGCTCCCAAGAGTCGTATCGTAATGTTAAAATATAACCTTCCTCAAGAATTGGGCTATCAAATGCAAAAATATGTTTTCAAATCTGACTGGCAGTTCCAATTAGCTCGTTCAAACATACAATACGCACGCCATTATATCGCGTGTCACGCCTGTTTGAAGGAGCCTTTATTTACAGGGTTTTTGAATCAGCATAACTTTATGAAAATAATAATGTTGTACTTTCTTTGACGTACTTAGCTATATTCTTAGAATCTAACACTCGTATTTATAGTCAAGTCAAAGTAATTACTTCAGTAAAAGTAATTGCTTAAGAGGAAACGTGGGTGCTCTTTTCTCCATACAAAAAGATACAAACGCTCTCGCCTGTTTTCTTTCTGGTTAATGACCATAAAGCAATGATTTTTTACAGAAATATAAATACCTATCAGTTAATTGTATGCCCCTATGTTTTCCTTTTTGATGATATATTATTTTTATAGGAACTAGAACCCTCCAAAAATGCTCAAAATTGCCTATTCAGACCGCTGTCAACAGACGCCTAGTGTACCAATTTGACAACTATTAACGAAAAAAGAAAAACATAGGGCATAGTATATATCCTTCTTATTCAGTTTATGAAATATCTTTTAAATTGGTCCAATATTGGAGGAGGAAATAGGCGAGAGCCAAACCTCGAAATGTGACTTTTTACATAGGCTATTTAGTCGGATCTGCAGTTGTCCTTATCGCACGAATTAGAGGGCGGAGCGCTCGCAGAGCGACAGCAATACCTTCTTAAAATACCTAACTGGCCACCCGCCTTTCCTCTTAAGCAATGATTTTCTTTCTATAGTTTAGTAATTGCTTGAAGTTAGAACTGTCGAAGGTTAGAATTCTTAGCCAAGTAATCGTCACCATTTTCATTACTTAAGAATTCTACCCACAAGTATGAAATTACTTAGTAGCACGTAATTACTCAAGTAATTACTTTGATCCGGGAGGCGGCGAGCTTCCTTGCCGGATTGCCGCCGTGGGATCTGGAGGCAAAGGTCCTCGCGCACGTGTGGGAGTGGCGCGAGGAGGCGAAGCGCCGGGGCGTAACTCCGCTGCCGCGAGAAATCACGGTACAGCGGACAGAGCTCCGGCGGGATCTCATGGCGGCATGGAGAGCGCGACTGTCGCAACCCAGCGCTGGGCACGCCACAATTGCGGCGATAAGTCCCCTCTTTGAGGAGTGGTTAGAGAGGCGCCACGGCGTCCTCACCTTCCGCCTGACGCAGGTCCTCACCGGACACGGTTGTTTCGGGAGGTTCCTGTTTCGCATAAGGCGGGAGGAAACGCCCGGGTGTTACCATTGTGTGGATCGCCCGGAGGACACGGTGGAGCATACAGTGGAGGTCTGCCCGGCTTGGGCAGAGCACCGCCGTGTTCTCACGGAGGCGATCGGCGGCGGCGATCTCTCGCGTCCGAGCCTGGTCCAGGCCATGGTGCGGAGCGAGAGTGCATGGGAGGCCGTCACCTCCTTCTGCGAAGCAGTGATGCTCGCGAAGGAGGAGGCGGAACGCGTGAGGGAGAGGCAGCCTCACGCCCTCAGTCGCCGCAGGAGACGCCCTGGGCGGCGGGAATCGCGGGGCGATTTCCGGCCACCGTAGGCGCGGGCCTGCGGATGGTGAGCAGCGGGTAGCTCGCCGTCCGGTAAGGACCAGGCCCGAGTCGACGGCGCGTTGTATTCCACGCGCGCCTCAAAGAGATGTCAGCAATTGACGGGGTCCAATAGGGCCGACGCCGCTGGGGTCGCGGGTTGTCTGAAGAGGTTACCGCGGCCCTGGCATAGGCAACTGAAGGAACACGGGTGGGTTTTAGTCAGTAAAAGTCTGACACGCCCTTCCGCTCCACCCAGAGCGGGAGAAGTTATTTGATGATTTCCCACCTTCAAAAAAAAAAAAAAAAAAAAAAGTAATTACTTTGATTATAAATACGAGCCTTAGTCATAGATGAAGATAGGTAGATGAAAGTCGGCCCATAGCTTGTCAAAACGGAAAAAAAATATATCTGTATAAAAAGGTTTAGGTAGTGAAATAAAGGTAAACAATCTGGATGTTTCTTTTATCTTTTTTATTTTAAAAACTTAGTTTAAAAATAAAATGTAACTAAAAACCAATGTAAATACAACAATAATGATTACTAAATCAATTGAACCATTAGTTTAAGCAGTAGTTTATTTGTTTAATATGTGTTTGTGTATAAAGCCACATCAAGATTGTTTAGCTTTATTTAACTACCGAAACCTTTCTAGTATAGTGTATTTCTTTCTTTTATATTTCCAGTCATTGCAATGGATACTTCTTCAAGGTAGAGATATTATACAGGGTGTTTGGCGCATGGACCGACACAATTTTTTGGGGGATGGGGGGGTCATTTGCTAGGTTTCACCTAAAGACCTCCATGTCCTAAGTGTGACGGTAATTGAGATATGTTTTTTTTTTGTTCTTTCTTTGAATTACCCAAAATCTCGCCTTTGAATCGATATATTTTTTTTGTTTATGGTTGCAATAGAACAAAATAAATTTTATAATAGTCTGCAATGTATTTTTATTCTAAATAAATTATTATTTGATGTAATTGATCAGTAGAAAATGACTTACGTGCTTCCAAAGTCTTAAAAATGTTTAAATGTATGAAAAGTTACTACTCTTAAATTCATTTTTTTTTTAAATAAAGCCATTTTGACCTTATTTTTATCTCAAAAAGTTCTTTAGCTTGTACCCTTTCTAAGGGTATGCTACACGCTATGAAAAACAATTCAAATGTAGTCAAAATACTAGTTAGAGAGTCAGTTATGGAGTGTTTTAAGAAAAGACTTATTACGGTTACTATATTTATTATTTTATTTCGAATAAGAATACATTGTAGACTATAATAAAAATTATTTTGTTCTTTTACAACCATAAACAAAAAAAAAATATCGATTCAAAGGCGAGATTTTGGGTAATTCAAAGAAAGAACAAAAAAAAAAAAAAACTATTACCGTCACACTTAGGACATGGAGGTCTTTAGGTGAAACCTAGCAAATGACCGCCCCAATCCCCCAAAAAATTGTGTCGGTCCATGCGCCAAACACCCTGTATATGAAAGTCAGCCCATTGAAGCGAACGACGCGTGACATCAGCACTGCAATGTCTAACTTTGTAGCTGCTATCAGTAAAATAAGGTGTATTCACCTCGATATGGGCTATTTGTTGTGTAAAATTAGCTCAATTATCTCTCAATTCTATCACATAAAAAAAATATTTTCAAGGTTGTCAGTCTGTCACTCAAGACCCTGCTTCTCAGGAACGCGTGGAGGTATCAAGTTGAAATTCATGTCAAATACGTAAGTCTATGAGCCCTAAGGAGTTCTAAAAAATCAAGTTTCTAAGTCACCGCAATAAAAAAAAACATATTTTGATACTCGCAGTTGCGAGTATCAAAATATGTCGCATATAAATGGAAACCTATTTGAATTTGGCAATAAGCAAGGTCTCACAGTAAAAGAAAAAGTCCGAAAATTATTAATTTGTAATTTTATCACATAGCAAAATATTTTTTTGGGATTAGGTACAGTGTTATAAGTTTATTTTTGGGATAAATTCTTTTCAGAAAAACTACGGAACCCTTCATTGTGCGTAGTCCGACACACACTTGGCCGGTTTGTTTTTACATGAACTCAGTATTTTAGTATTTTTACAAAATTTTGGATATTTTACACATTACACATAATTATTTTAGATTATCTTTAATGTACTCGCACTTAATAGTACATTATTGCATAGGCCGTGAAATAGGCAATTGCAGGTCGAATATGAGTTTGAAGGCCGAGCTGTAGGCGAACGAGACAGGCAATTGCCATTTCCGCCGAGGCATATATAGTGTTTTTCTCAAAAGAATGCAGGTAATAGTTATTTTCATAGTGTGATGTCGTACGGTATTCTGTTGTGGGGAAATGCCGCCGATATTCAGACAATTTTTGTTTTACAAAAAAGGGCTATTCGTTCAATTTACAAATTAAGTCCCAGACACTCCCTCAGAGATAAATTTAAAGAAATTAATATAATGACTGTCCCTTCTCAGTATATCTATGAAAATCTTTTGTATGCTCATAAAAATATCAATTTGTTTAAAAAATACAGTGACGTCCATAATGTGAATACTAGAAACAAACACAAATTTGTTGTTCCTACAACCAGGCTGAAGAAAATAAGTGGTTCGTTTAGTTGCCAATGTATACGTTTTTATAATAAACTACCTAGCCACATTCAAGAACTAAGCCTTAATAAATTCAAAAATTGTATAAAGCGGAAACTTTGTCAGAAAGCCTTTTATACTGTCAAAGACTATATTGAGGACAAAAAGGCTTGGGTTTGAGCTGCTCCAATAAATTTACACTATTAATGTTGATTTAAATACCTTTTTACATATTCTATACAATGACATGAATATTTATTCATTATTTTTTATTTGATTTTGGGTAATTCAAAGAAAGAACAAAAAAAAAAAACTATTACCGTCACACTTAGGACATGGAGGTCTTTAGGTGAAACCTAGCAAATGACCGCCCCAATCCCCCAAAAAATTGTGTCGGTCCATGCGCCAAACACCCTGTATATGAAAGTCAGCCCATTGAAGCGAACGACGCGTGACATCAGCACTGCAATGTCTAACTTTCTAGCTGCTATCAGTAAAATAAGGTGTATTCACCTCGATATGGGCTATTTGTTGTGTAAAATTAGCTCAATTATCTCTCAATTCTATCACATAAAAAAAATATTTTCAAGGTTGTCAGTCTGTCACTCAAGACCCTGCTTCTCAGGAACGCGTGGAGGTATCAAGTTGAAATTCATGTCAAATACGTAAGTCTATGATCCCTAAGGAGTTCTAAAAAAATTAAGCTTCTAAGTCAACGCTAAAAAAAAAACCGGTCAAGAGCGAGTCGGACTCGCGCACCGAGGGTTCCGTTCCGATTTCTGAAAAAGTGTGCTACTGAAAAAGTGTGCTATTTAGAGACATCGTTTTATTTTTCCTGTAATCTTTACATAAACTTCTATCACATAAAATAATTTCAGATTTTTCTCTTTGCAAACTTCGGAGATAAGGGGGGGGGGGGTGAACGGTATTTTTTTTTACATTTTTCATCAGAAGTCGAAAACTACGCGGCCTAAAAAAAGAAAAAAAAAATGTTTGAGACTGTGCAATTAGCGCTCTTTCATATGATACCCCACATGCCCTAGTAGCTCCACTTTCATTTTTTAAGACCCCCTTTCCCCCTGTCCCTGTTGCAAAAAAAAATGTAAATATTTTAATTTCTTTCTTGTTTGCAAAATAGTTGGGTAATCGTCATGTAAAACTGTTCTAAATTTCAAGTTGATAGCATTAGTAGTACTTGAGATATCCAGCTGTGACAGACAGACAGACAGACAGACAGACAGACAGACAGACAGACAGATAGACTGACAGACAGACAGACAGACAGACAGACAGACAGACAGACAGACAGACAGACAGACAGACAGACAGACAGACAGACAGACAGACAGACTCACACCATAAGGGTTCCTTTTTTACCATTTTGGTACGGAACCCTAATACGGCCATTATGCGGCATATTTTGATACTCGCAACTAAATCAGAACCAATTTGAAATTAGGCAATAAGCCAGATCTCACAGCACAAGATCAGGAAAAATCCGAAAATTATTAATTTGTAATTTTATCATATAACAAAATATTTTTTGGGAATATAATGTTAAGTTTATTTTTGGAATAAATTATTTTCAGAAAAACTACGGAACCCTTCATTGTGCGTGGTGCGACACACACTTGGCCGGTTTTTTTACGTGCACTCAGTATTTCATTATTTTCACAAAATTTTATATGTTTTAAACATTACACACAATTATTTTAGATTATCTTTATTGTACTCGCACTTAAATTCATTTAATGTTGGTATATTTAAATAAAGCTTCTCATTGTGAACTACGGGTTAGAGAACTCTAATACAATTGCAATATCTTGTAGGTCAAGTCTATCAACAACGAATTTTAACCTTGAAAATGGAAAGCATTCTTGCTTGGCAACAGAAAACCGCTATTCGTTGGGAAAAAGCGCATATTTGTCGCCCACAACATCAACTTTTTTTTAACTATGTATAAGTAATATTTTTGTAACTTTTTAGAAACAAAAAAATCCTTTAATATTCTATTTTTACAAAAATATAAATATTATTATTTTTTTTTTAAATATTATTTTTTATTTAATTTTTATTTTTATTATTATTTTTTAATATTATTTTTTATTTATTTTTTTATTATGGTAGTCAATCAATCTGCCTAGCCTTTTCCCAACTATGTTGGGGTCAGCTTCCAGTCTAACTGGATGCAGCTGAATACCAGTATTTTACATGGAGCGACTGCCTATCTGACCTCCACAATCCAGTAACTGTGTAATACGATACCCCTTGGTAAGACTGGTTGTCAGACTTTCTTGGTTCTGACGACCCGTAACGACTGTCAAAGATCCACGAATGACAGCCGGAACCAACGGCTTAACGTGCTTTCCGAGGCACGGAGGAGTCTCGGTATGTAAAGATGGTCACCCATCCACTGACCAACCCCGGCAAGCGTAGCTTAACCTGATGGATCGACCCGTGCGGCTGTTCTTACTTAGCCAATAGTTATCTCCCTGATGAACTCCTCACTATTATTATGGCATAGATCCATGGTTGTAATCATTATGTTTATATGGTTGTAATATAGCTATGGAATCTCTCACATATCCGTTAGCAACTTTTTATTACTCATGGATGTTATAAACTTACTGTGTATGGTATAAACGGTACCATAAGGTATTTAACAACCGCAGACCATGTGCGGTTATATGTTTAAATACGGAATTTATATATGTATATACAAGGTGGAATTTTGTAATGCCACCTGAAGGGAAAGTACTCTTAATACAGTACTGTAGATACAAAATTTTACTCAAAGAAAACATTCCTTTATTTTTGAATAGAAAGAAAACTGCATTCAAAGATTTTCGAGAATCCGCTTGCCACACCCGGGAATCGAACCGACTAAAATATGTAAAAATGACACTTAGGATCAATTATAAGGATGAAATCTCTCTAACAAACTTGATAAATTAAATGATAGGAAAACCATGAAATCTTAATTTTTTTTGAAAATCTTTGAATGCAGTTTTCTTTCTATTCAAAAATAAAGGAATGTTTTCTTTGAGTAAAATTTGCTATCTGCAGTATTAAGAGTACTTTCCCTTCAGGTGGCATTACAAAATTCCACCCTGTATATGTCGCAGGGAAATGAGGATACCAGGGATTTCACCCTTATAGGATCACTCGTGTGTCTGTCTGTCTGTCTGTCTGTCCGTCTGTCACAGCCAATTTGCTCCGAATCTAATGGACCGATTAAGTTGAAATTTGGTACACACATGGATTTCTGTGACCCAAACACGTATGGGTAAAGTAAATAAATGAATTTTGAATATTGGGGTCACTTTTGGGGGGCCAATAAGAAAATAAAAAAAAAAGTTTTGCAAACTGTACTGTGTGGCATATCAAATAAAAGGTCTTACATAAGAGGGTATCAAATATATTTTTTTTATAATTTTAAAATAAATTGTTTTATTTTTTTAAAGTTATTTAAGAAAATAGACGAAAATTGACCATTCCCCTCCCCTTATCTCAGAAACTACTGAGCCTTTCAAAAAAATACAGAAAATAGTTCTTTACCTGTACATTACAGGAAAACCTATAAGAAGTCTGTGATCTCAAAATAACATGGTAAATCTCTCAATATTGTGAGTACAAACTTACATTTACAGTTGGCATGTACTGGAGAACATGTATTTCAACTACAATGTTAAGTTTGTTCTTGGGATAAATTCATCCCAACTACGGAACCCTTTATGTGCGTGATCCGACACGCACTTGGCCGGTTTTTTTTAAATATGTTTAGCGATTGTAGGTTACATTATTTTCCATAACCAGAATTATGTCCATAATTCTCCAACTCTTCGTGTAAAATTTAAAATTGGAATCCTCATTAATTTCGCCAGTATTTATTTTAAATAAAAACCTACCCATTGACCGTAATGTTCGTAAACGGTGCGGTCTCAAACAAAAACATGGCCGCAATGGAACTGGGTCATTTATAGACTCTACGGAATTCGACGCGTATATCTAAGGCACGCTGCACATTATAGACTACGCGTTTTGTTAAAGATTGAAAATTTGAAAGTCGTGGTTTTACTTATTTATATTTTTCAGGGTTCCGTACCAAAATCGTAAAAAAGAACCCTTATGGTGCGACTCAGTATGTCTGTCTTTCCGTCTGTCACAGATATCGGAAATACTCATGCTATCAACTTGAAATTTGGAACAGTTATAGATGACGTTTACCCAACTATTTTGCATATAAGAAAGAAATAAAAATATTTACATTTTTCTTGCAACAGGTGCTGAAAGGGGGTCTTAAAAATTCAAAGTGGGGCTAGTAGGGCATATGAAAGACCGCTGTTTGCACATTCTCAAACATTTTTTTTATTTTTTTTTAGGCTGCATAGTTTTCGACTTTTGATGAAAAATTTAAAAAAAATACCCCCCCCCCCCCTTATCTCCGAAGTTTGCAAAGAGAAAAATCTGAAATTATTCTATGTGATAGAAGTTTATGTAAAGATTACAGGAAAAATAAAACGATGTCTCTAAATAGCACACTTTTTCAGAAATCGGAACGGAACCCTCGGTGCGCGAGTCCGATTCGTTCTTAACCGGTTTTTTTTTATATTTAAGGATACCGTACCCAAAGGGTGCCAACGTTACAACCTTATTACTGTTTGCGCTGTCTGTCCGTCCGTCCGCTTGATATTCTTGTTATATCTTGACTGTTACTTGTTTGTTACTTACTTGTTATATCTTGACGACACATTTGGCGCAGTGGTTGAGCAATTGACTGCTGCGCAGCGTGTCGCGGGTTCGATTCCCGCACGGAACAAGTATTTGTACGACCTACAAGTATTTGTTCCGAGTCTGGGTGTTTTTCTATCTATAATATGTATGTATTTACAGAAAAAAAAAATGTATATAAGTAGTTTATCAGCCATCTCGTTACCATAACACAAGCATTAGGTTGCTTAGCTTGGGACTAGATGGCGTTGTGTGAAATGTCCAAGGATATTTATTATTATACTGTTATTTCATTTTACACATACTGTTTACATTTTTAAATATTAGAATAAAAAGAATATAAAAACATTTAAAAATATAAAAATAGTAGCCCACCGATATCGGGAACAGGGTCCAAGCTACCGGCGGTCAGGGCTCCAGAGAGAGGGGGTGCGGAGACAGGAAACCTCCCCGAGTGCCCGTGGGCTGGAATTCCCTTCGGATACGTCCGTGGGGAAGGCCAGTCTTCGGGACGGTGCACCCTGGGGTGCGGGCAATGGTTCCCCTTAGGCACAAGTGCCTAAGGGGTTTCGTTGCCCGTATGCCAATATCCTGTCGGAGGAACGCTCCAACGTGTGTCCCTCTGCTCTAAGCAGAGACGCACAGCGGCGGAGTAAGAACGGGCTCGGTGTGCACTAACCCTGCCGCCGGGCAGGCAGAAGGAAGCCATTCATCCACCATCAATCATCATCATCCCCGCCACCATACACCATTCATCATTCACGACATCATCATTCCCATACCATCATCCACCATCAATCATCATCATCCCCGCCACCATACACCATTCATCATTCACCACATCATCATTCCCATCCCATCATCCACCATCATCATTCCCATCATCATTTCCATTTTCATTTCGTCATTTCCTTCTGCCACCGTTAGTCTCGTAGCCCCGAAGATCGTTCAAGGTCATGTCTCTGACTTTTGACGGGGGTCGAGGGTCTTGGCTTAACCGCCCGGACCGCGAGGAAGAAAACCTCTATTAAAAATTACCCCAAACCTCCAAGCGGCGGCGCACCGTGAGGGAGGTTGGTAGCTTGATTAATGGGTAGCTAAATTAGTCGCTAGTGCGAACCACACAATTTTGAGCAAGTACACAAAGTAAAATACTCGTGGGAACAAATATGGAAAATTTGAACAAAACCCAACGACGTGAGAAGGAGAAGGCGATGAGTGATGCGGGGTCGGAGTCCGACACCGCATCGGGAGCGAAGGGCGCGAAGGGCTCTTTCAAGAGCCCGGAGAGCGTAGTAGGAGGCAGTAGTTCCGCTGGTAGGAATGCATTCCTGAAGCGGAACGTGGAGGCAAAGCCGGGGGATGGCCAGGGGTCGTCTTCCTCAGATGGCGGAAAGGGCTCGGCCAAAAAAGCTCGTAAAGTTCTAGGCTGGAGTCACACCAAGTCCAAGAGCAAGAGCCGGGCGACAACGCAGGAGGATGACTCCGTCGGCTCGGCCGAGGGGAGCACTCTGGAGGCGTCTGGCGATGAGTCGGACGCCTCTGGTGGCTCCAAGGCGGAGCGGGCCAGGTTCGCGGAGGTCGTGGCTGCTGCAGTGAAGGATGTGGCCTTGAAGAAGAAGCAATCTTCTAAGGACAAGGCCATACCTGCAGCCAAGGCCTCCATCATGGCGGCAGCGGAGGCCCTGCTTCAAGGGCCTCCGTCGGACGGCATGTCAGAAATGCGGGCGGAGGTCGCCCGCTTGACAGCCGCCATGGAGCTTCTCCGAAAGGAGAACGAGGAGCTCCGAGCGGACCTGGCCAGGCTCCGCGATGCCGGCCCTCAGAAGGCGCCGCAGGAGGGGGCGCAGCAGGGGCAGAGCGGGCTTGGGCCTGCAGAGGAGAAGCTACTGACCCTGGTGCGGAAGGAACTGGCTGCGTTCAACAGCCGGTTCTCTGTCCTGGAGGGCATTGTCCTCCGGCCCCCGCTGGCGGCGAGCCGGCAGGCCTCGGGCCACCCAAAGGCGGCATCGTAAGCCGCCGCCACAGCCGCCACGCCCAAACCTGGGTTGGCGGGGCAGGCGAAGGGCGGGGCCGCTCCTGCAAAGGCGCCTGCTAAGGCGCCTGCGAAGGCGCCTGCCAAGGCGCCTGAGAAGGCCCCGGCTGTGGTGGCGATGACGACGCGGCCGCCCCCGCCTTCTAAATCTCCTCCGGCTGACGCCGAATGGCAGGTAGCCGGGGAGAAGAAGAAGGAGGGCAAGGCGGCAAGGGCGGCCAAGCGGAAGGAGAGGCGGCGTCGGCGCAAGGAGAGAAGCGTCGCGGCGAGGTTGCGCGCCCCAAAGTCCGCAGCTGTAGTGATCACACTACAGCCGGAAGCGGAGAAGAAGGGCGTGTCCTACCGCGACGTGCTCACCAAGGCGCGGGCGGCGGTGAACCTGGAGGAGATCGGTGTCACAAAGGGCATGCGAATTAGGGTCACGGCGACTGGGGCTCGTATGCTCGAGATCCCCGGTGCGGCTAGTGGCCCGACCGCTGACGCTCTGGCCGAAAGGCTTAGGGCGTCCTTAAATGCGGACGAAGCCCGAGTGTCCAGACCCGCCAAGTGCGCTGACATGCGCATCCTGGGTCTGGACGACTCTGTGACAGAGGGGGAAGTTGTGGCCGCCGTGGTCAAGACTGGGGGGTGCGCTATCGAGCAGGTGAGGGTAGGCACCATCCGTCCAGACTCCACGGGGTTGCGAGCCGTTACGGTGAGCTGCCCCGTATCGGCGGCCAACAAAATCGTTGGGGAGGGCCCGAGATTCCAGGTGGGCTGGGACTCCACGCGGGTAAAACTGCTGGAACCCAGACCTCTGAGGTGCTTCCGTTGCCAGGTGGGCAACCACGTGGGAGCCAAATGCACCTCGGAGGTGGACCGCAGCAGTAATTGCTTCCGCTGTGGTCAGCCCGGTCACAAGGCCGGCTCGTGCAATGCCACGCCGCACTGCTACCTGTGTGCGGCAGCTGGCAAGCCGGCCGATCACCGGGCTGGAAGCAAGGGCTGTGGTCCACCCACGAAAGCCCGGGGCAAGGGCAAGCCCCCCGCCCCCTCTACCGCCGTCACCGCCGCAGCCGTCGCCACAGGCGCCGCCGTCGCTGCCGCCCCCACTGCCGTCGCCGCCGTACCCACTGCGGCGGAGCCCTCACAGGGGGCTCAGGAGGGGGCTGAAATGGAATGCCAGTAGTGGCCCCATTACGCCTCCTCCAGGCAAACATCAACCACTGCGCCGCCGCTCAGGATCTGTTGATCCAGAGCATGGCGCAGTGGTCGATTAACATCGCCGTGGTCGCTGAGCCGTACTTTGTCCCGCCCAGTGATTACTGGGTGGAGGACCTGAGCGGCTCAGTGACCCTCATTTCGTCGGCCGCCGCCGGTACCCTGTCCCTTGAAGCCGTCAAGAAGGGACAGGGTTGCGTCGCAGCACGGTTCGGGGGGATTGTCGTGGTGGGGACATACTTCTCCCCGAACCGAACTCTCGCCGAGTTCCACAACTCCCTTGCGGAGTTGAAAACCGTCGTCGTCGGGTTTGGTTCCCTTCCCGTGCTTGTCCTCGGGGACTTCAACGCCAAGAATGTGGCTTGGGGTTCCCGGTGTACGGACACACGGGGCAGGACGATGGAGGACTGGGCTCTGGAGACAGGCCTGGTCGTCCTAAACCGGGGTTCTGTCCCCACGTGTGTGCGGATGCGGGGCGAGTCGGTGGTGGACATCTCGTTCGCCAGCCCCGCTCTGTTGCCGCACGTGGTTGACTGGCGCGTCATGGAGGGGGTGGAGACCTATTCCGATCACCGGTACATCCGGTTTGATGTCTCCGTCCATACCTCGAGCGCGCCGGTCCGACAGGCCCCGAGTGGTCCGCGGTGGGCGCTGAAGAAGCTGGACCGGGAGCTCCTCCTGGAAGCCTCGATCGTGCAGGCCTGGGTGTCACCACCGGACAGGCCTGCCGACATCAACGACGAGGCGGAGTGGTTCCGGGAGGCCATGTCCGAGGTGTGCGACGTGGCAATGCCCCGGGTCCAGCCCAGTCGCGCCTTTCGCCAGGTGTATTGGTGGTCGCCGGAGCTGACGGCTCTGCGCGAGGCGTGCGTCGCCGCGCGACGCCTGTACACAAGGCACCGCAGGCTCCGTATCCGCCCTCCGGATACGGAAGCCATTCAGGCGGAGCTGTACGAGGGGTACAGAGCGGCGAAGACCGCCCTCCGAGCGGAGATCTTGCGGTCCAGGGATCTGGGCCGCGAGGAGTCGCTGGAGACTCTGAACAGAGACCCATGGGGGCGCCCCTACAAGATGGTGCGGGAGAAACTCCGCCCATGGGCGCCCCCGCTGACGCAGAGTCTCCGGCCCGAGCTCGTGGAGGACGTGGTGAGCGCTCTGTTCCCTTCGCGAGGGGAACATACTCCCCCGCCTATGGCTCCGCCTCATGCGGTGCCCGCTGCGGACCACGACACCGACGACGACGTTGATGCTCCGGAAGTGACCGAGGTAGAGTTGAGAGCGGCGGTACGTAGGCTCAGTGCCAAAAATACCGCCCCAGGACCCGACGGCTTACCTGGAAGAGCCTGGGTTCTGGCCTTTGGGGCTCTCGGGCCTCGACTAGGGGGGCTCCTAAGCGCATGCTTGGAGAGGGGCCAGTTCCCACTTCGCTGGAAGACGGGGAAACTGGTCCTCATTAAGAAGCCGGGGCGCCCTGCGGACTCTCCGTCCGCTTACCGGCCCATCGTGCTGCTCGACGAGGTGGGCAAGCTCTTTGAAAGAGTAATTGCAGACCGCCTCGTCGGGTGGCTGGTGCAGGAGGGGCCGGATTTGGTGGAGAGCCAGTTTGGTTTCCGCAAGGGGCGCTCTACGGTGGACGCCATCATGCGCGTGCGAGCCCTCACGACGGGGGATGCAGTGGCCCGGGGTGGGGTCGTCTTGGCGGTGTCCCTAGACATCGCCAACGCCTTTAATACCCTGCCCTGGAGTTGCATCAGGGAGGCATTGCGGTATCACCGGATGCCGACCTACCTCTGTCGAGTGGTCGAGGCCTATCTGACGGACAGGGCCGTCATCTACCCCGGTCATCAGGGAGAGTGGAACCGGCGAGAGATGTCGTGCGGTGTCCCACAGGGATCGGTCTTGGGGCCGCATCTGTGGGACATCGGTTACGACTGGGTGCTGCGCGCCGACCTCCCTAGCGGCGTCAGCGTAGTATGTTACGCTGACGACACGCTGGTCCTGGCGCAGGGGAGGTCGCACCAGGCGGCGGCTGAAATAGCGACACGCGGGGTTGCGATAGTCGTGGAGAGGATCCGGCAGTTGGGACTCGAGGTGGCCTTGCACAAGTCTGAGGCCATGTGTTTTCATGGTCCTCGGAATGCGCCACCGTCGGGTTCCGATATAACGGTGGGAGGGGTTCACATCGGAGTCGGGTCGACGATGAAGTACCTGGGACTCGTCCTCGACAGCCGGTGGAACTTCGTGGAGCATTTCCGACGTTTGGCTCCCAGACTGGCACGGGCTGGGGCTGCCTTGAGGCGGCTCCTGCCCAATCTGGGGGGTCCAAACGCCTCCTGCCGGAGGCTCTACGCGGGGGTCGTGCGGTCCATGGCCCTTTACGGAGCACCGGTGTGGGCGCGTTCCCTAAGGCTGGGACCAGCCGGCAGGTTGAACGCGTCCCAGAGGGTCATGGCCATCCGGCTAGCCCGGGGATACCGCACGGTCTCCCGGGAGGCGGCGAGCCTCCTTGCCGGATTGCCGCCGTGGGATCTGGAGGCAAAGGTCCTCGCGCACGTGTGGGAGTGGCGCGAGGAGGCGAAGCGCCGGGGCGTAACTCCGCTGCCGCGAGAAATCACGGTACAGCGGACAGAGCTCCGGCGGGATCTCATGGCGGCATGGAGAGCGCGACTGTCGCAACCCAGCGCTGGGCACGCCACAATTGCGGCGATAAGTCCCCTCTTTGAGGAGTGGTTAGAGAGGCGCCACGGCGTCCTCACCTTCCGCCTGACACAGGTCCTCACCGGACACGGTTGTTTCGGGAGGTACCTGTTTCGCATAAGGCGGGAGGAAACGCCCGGGTGTTATCATTGTGTGGATCGCCCGGAGGACACGGTGGAGCATACAGTGGAGGTCTGCCCGGCTTGGGCAGAGCACCGCCGTGTTCTCACGGAGGCGATCGGCGGCGGCGATCTCTCGCGTCCGAGCCTGGTCCAGGCCATGGTGCGGAGCGAGAGTGCATGGGAGGCCGTCACCTCCTGCGAAGCAGTGATGCTCGCGAAGGAGGAGGCGGAACGCGTGAGGGAGAGGCAGCCTCACGCCCTCGGTCGCCGCAGAAGACGCCCTGGGCGGCGGGAATCGCGGGGCGATTTCCGGCCACCGTAGGCGCGGGCCTGCGGACGGTGAGCAGCGGGTAGCTCGCCGTCCGGTAAGGACCAGGCCCGAGTCGACGGCGCGTTGTGTTCCACGCGCGCCTCAAAGAGATGTCAGCAAGTGACGGGGTCCAATAGGGCCGACGCCGCTGGGGTCGCGGATTGTCCGAAGGGGTTACCGCGGCCCTGGCATAGGCAACTGAAGGAACACGGGTGGGTTTTAGTCAGTAAAAGTCTGACACGCCCTTCCGCTCCACCTAGAGCGGGAGAAGTTATTTGATGATTTCCCACCCTCAAAAAAAAAAAAAAAAAAAAGGGCTCCAGAGAGAGGAACCTCCTAACAATGCGGGCCGTGTCCAGAAGCACCGCTTTCTGAATCAAGCCCTTGATCCAGCTGCCCAACGAGAGCCTCCTTAGGTGTTGCTCGAGGCTCTTGGCAATTAAGCCATTGGCTGATATGACTATCGGCACAATGATTGCTGAGTCCACATCCCACATGTGGACAACCTCGCGAGCCAAGTCAAGATACTTGATTTGTTTATCTTTCTCGGCTTTCACGAGGTTCCCGTCATGCGGGACCGTCATGTCAACAACCATTGCGCGCCGCTCTGTTCGATCCACCACCACTATATCAGGCTTATTGGCAACAATAGTCCTGTCAGTGATGATGGGTCTATATCCCAGTACAATGTGATATTTCCATTTTCGAGAACTGGGTCGGGCACATACCTGTAGTACGGCACCTCCGATTCCACAAGGCTGTATTTCAGAGCAAGTTGCTGATGGATAATCCTGGCTACAAGGTTGTGCCTTTGCAAGTACTCTTCGTTAGCTAGACGAGAACACCCGGAGATAATGTGTCGAATTGATTCTCCCGGTCGGTGGCATGCCCGACAGATGTCAACCGTTCCGTCTTTCACAATAAATCTCCGGTAATTGTTCGTCATGATAACTTCGTCCATAATTGCACAGACAAAACCTTCGGTTTCCCCAAAGAGGTCACCGGAACGCAGCCAGGCTACGGACGCTAGCAAATCTACATCGGGTCCATGTAGGGCCTGGAAAAAGCGTCCGTGAAGCTCCTTATATGAAAGATTATTATTATTACTGTA
The DNA here is from genome assembly GCA_905163495.3 of Cosmia trapezina. Taxonomy (NCBI): domain Eukaryota; kingdom Metazoa; phylum Arthropoda; class Insecta; order Lepidoptera; family Noctuidae; genus Cosmia; species Cosmia trapezina. The sequence continues at coordinate 24,973,602 of LR991027.1, forward strand.
TTAAAAATAATTTCATTTTATTTAGGTCTTGCCTATTATTTAGGTGTTATGTCTTGTGTATGACTTTAATTGGAGATTTTAAATAATAATTAGAAATTATAATTAGAATGTATTTATGGTCATTAACACTAATTAGTTTTTGTTTTGTTACAGGTAAATATTACATCGTGACTTCGTGAATACTTACTTGCTTTTAAGAAGGTAGGTAACCTATGTAGATACTTGTCTTCAAAAGTCGTAAAAACAAAACTTACATATCGAATGGCCTTGTGGATATTATAAAATAATATAGCAGAAGTATAATACGTATTACTATTAAATAAATATAATTCAAATTTGTATAAAACGCTTATTTTACTTAGCAAAATGTAAAGTCAGTGTGTTCTGTGAATTTTGTCCTACAAATCGAACGTCTAGTGGAATATCTTAAAACAATATGGACGTATAAGAGCAGTATAATTATGTAATATTTTAACATTTCAAAGAAAGAATATCAAACGGGCGTTACTACTGAAAGAAGACACACAAAATACTTGTCTATTTACCTTATCTAATCGTACTATGTGAGTTTGTATGTTTGGATGTTTGTTACTAAATCACGCAAAAACGGCTGAACGGATTTGTATGAAATTTGGTTTACAAATAGTTTATAACCTGGATTAAGACATAGGATACTTTTCATCCCGGAAGAAGGTTCCCGTGGGATAATTTCCGACATACACGCGGGCGAAGCCGCGGGCACCGGCTAGTTATATGTAACTTAAATATTAATGTATCATACATATAAACCATTCAAAATAAATTCTCTAAATGATAGTAGTGAGAACCGCATCAAAGTCAAAAAAAAAAAATTGAAAAAGTTTAGAAGAACAACGCGGCTACACAGACAGACACGAAAGGCGACTTTATTTTATAGCAAGTATATGATGTGCGCGCTTATAGTATCGGGATATATAAGAGGGTAGGCCCCTCTTATATATCCCGATACTATAAGTGCGCGCAGCGCTTACAATTGCCACCTAATCATTTCATAGCAAGAACTATAGCTAGCATAGAATGAAAACACTAAAGAGGAAATGCGGGCGGCGCGGGCGAGACTTTTGAAAGTTAGGTATTTGAAGAAACTATTGCTGTCGCTCTGCGAGCGCTCCGCCTTCGAATTAGTGCGATAAGGACAACTGCAGATCCCACTGAATAGCCTATGTAAAAATCGTATTTCGAGGTTTGGCTCTTGCCTATTTCCTCTTGCAATATAGGATCAATTGAAACTGAATAAGAAGGATATATATAATATACCCTATGTTTTTATTTTTTCGTTAATAGTTGTCAAATTTGTACACTAGGCCTCTGTTGACAGCGCTCTGAGTAGGCAATTTTGAGGGTTCTAGTTCTTATAAAAATAATATACCTATCATCAAAAAGGAAAACATAGGGGGCTAATATTTGTATTTCTGTAAAAAAAACATTGCTTTATGATCATTAACCAGAAAGAAAACAGGCGAGAGCGTTACTATAGAGAAAAGAGCACCCGCATTTCCTCTTAAGGCTCCTTCCTACAAACAGGTGCGACACGCGATATAATGGCGCCTGTTCGAAGGAGTGTTTAACCCAGTCTTACCGCGACAGATCGCAAGTATGCGCCGAGTCTTCCAAAAATATCGCCAATTACGAACGCTTGCAATTAAAACTGTAGCTTAAATTGGAGTCGCTTGGGGCACTAATTGCGATATGCCGTGTCAACCTCTCAGTAGGGACGATAAATCTACCCGTTCTGAATATTGTATTAGTACTGATGGCCGAACATTGCAGGGTTGTGTTGAAGACTATTGAAGTGTCAGAATTTGACGGCTTCGGTCTGGTTGCAAGTGTTTCTACTGAATGACTGGGCTCAGACCAATGATATTATAAGTAAATTTTATTTAAACTATTATTGGTTCAGACCCAGACGAGGCTAAGTAATAACAGCCGCACGGGTCGATCCATCAGGTTAAGCTACGCTTGCCGGGGTTGGTCAGTGGATGGGTGACCATCTTTACATACCGAGACTACTCCATTACGGTAAATCCGTGCCTCGGAAAGCACGTTCAAGCCGTTGGTACCGGCTGTCATTCGTGGATCTTTGACAGACCTCCAATAGAAATATGATATATCAAGCAAATAGAGCCAGGCTCTCAAATGACGCGCCCCACTACCGCATTTACCGTACGTCATCATCTGCCTAGCCTTTTCCCAATTTTGTTGGGGTCGGCTTCCAGTCTAATCGGATGCAGTTGAATACCAGTTTACATGAAGCGACTCCACAACCAAGTTCCAGACTTTCAGGCTTCTGACGATCCGTAACGACTGTCAAAGATCCACGAATGACAGCCGGGATTACCGACTTAAGGCCCTGGTTCCAAGATTGGTTTAGCTCGGTGTGTAAGTGAAATGGCGTTATGGCTGTCAGTTTGACGCACGAGATAGAAGATTCTCACGCGCACCGGAATTATGTCGTAAAAATGCAAATAAAATCGTATAAAATTAGAAATTAACTATTTAATAAAAAGTAATCCATCACTGGATGCAGTTTGGAATTTGACATTTCATGGTATATTTTTAACTATAATTATAATTGTCAATGAAGGGATAAACTGCTTTTAAAGATTATTAGGAGGTATGTTTAAAGATTTTTTTGGTGCATTAAAATATGTATAATTATGTTTTGGCTTCCATCACTGTATGCAAAAAAGACTTGAAAATATCATATTTTTTTTACATGTCAAAATTATTTACGGTTTATGAGATACACTGCTTTAAAAAACCACCTTTTTGATCGTTTTCAGGAAATCTGGGCCTTAACGTGCTTTCCGAGGCACGGATTTACCTTAGTGTACGGTCAGCAACAGAAGTCGGTTAACACTGCAAATTAACACAAAATTATACGATAACTTGCTTATAGCATTTCATTTACTAAATAAGAGTTAATTTTCATTAAAATTTACATATGTTCCGATTTTAATTAAGTATTTTTCTCAAGATTTAGAAAACTCAAGTGATAATCGACTTTTTTTGCTGACTGTACTTATACAAATTTAAGTAGACCAAGGAATATGATCTACCAGTGGTTCAGGATGGGCGTTGTCAGTCAATAACGGAACTGCTCTAATTAATCCAAGATTCCTATGCAATTCGCACGCATGAAACCATAAGACTGCATCAAAATGCAAAGGATAACACATTATGCATGCCTACACGATATATACTTATATACAGGGTGTTTCTTTTAAAGGTGTTAAGCCAGTGCGAGCTGATAGCAGAGTACCATACATATCGATTTAACCCCCATGTATGTTCTACGATTTTTTGTAGTTTTCGAGTTATAATTTTTTTTCGATATTTTTCGTGATTCAACGAGATGATGGCTTTAGAAAATTATATCTTTTTTTTGGGTCAATTTTGAACAAGAATGTAGGCTTTAGAAAATTATATCTTTTTTTTGGGTCAATTTTGAACAAGAATGTACTAAATAGGGACATTATTTGCTGAAATCGGTCGTCGAAAGTAGTGTATCTGAAATCTTGTAATTTTCAAATTTATTATTATCTTTGCATATTTTTGTCAATCCTGATATTTACTATTCTTCTACGTTTAAACAGATCTCAGTTGATAATAAAAACATAAATTGTATACCTACTACTATCCTTAACCACTACCATTAATATGAAATGAGGGATCCAAAATAACTCGAAAAATACAAAAAATCGTAGAACATTCATGGGGGTTAAATCGATAGGTATGGTAGTCTGCTATCAGCTCGCACTGGCTTGACACCTTAAAAGAAACACCCTGTATATGTCCAAACATTATCTGCAGTCACGTTTGAGAATCGTAAAAGATACGATTGCGATTGACATCACGAATATAGAACGCTTTAAAGTAACTCTTGTAGCAGGAAATATTGTAAAATATTATGAGCTTGGAAGCGTGTATAGGATTCCTAATTATTGCAACTATGAAGGGCAACGGATATTGTTATAGTTACCACACTTGGATACTGATTTGCGATAGTAGTTTGTTTGTTATAACCAAACCAACAAAGTCTGACAGGCAGTCTTACCGTAAGATGGTGTGTTACCCAGTAACTGGGTTGTGGATGTCAGATAGAAATAAACAAAGAAAAAACCGGTCAAAAACGAGTCGGACTCGCGCACCGAGGGTTCCAATTTTTGAAAAAGTTTAGAGACATCGTTTTATTTTTCCTGTAATCTTTACATAAACTTCTATCACATAGAATAATTTCAGATTTTTCTCAATGCAAACTTCGGAGATAAGGGGGGTGGGGAACGGTATTTTTTTTACATTTTCATCAAAGTCGAAAACTATGCGGCTTAAAAAAAATTAAAAAAATGTTTGAGAATGTGCAAAGCGCGCTCTTTCATGTGATACCCCACATAGTAGCCCGACTTTGAATTTTTAGGTCCCGGTCTCTGTTGCAAAAAAGAATATATTATGTATTTTTACTTCTTTCTTATTTGCAAAATATTACTCACAAAATTACATTTATAGAACATAACCTATAAACAACAAAATTATATCCTAACTAAAACTATTAAAAAAACTAAAATATGGCGTCGAAAAATTCCTCCGCATCGCTGTCGACTGGTAAAGTACCCAAGAGACTGACGGCATTGCCACGTTGTATGGCAATGCTGAGCCTCTGGACAAGGTACAAGCCAGCCCTTGGGTCACGGGAAGTGTCAACGAGCCGTTTGGAGATTTCGTTGAATAAAACAAGAGCACTTGGACCCCACGGCCCAAGGGTTTCAACCCCAAACGGCTCGAAAATATAATTACCGATAATGTTATTATATTTCCGCCGCTTGAGGTTTACTGCAGCCGCAGCAGCAGTGCCAGCACAGCACGCCAAGCCAGGAAGATGGGATGGCGCAAGAGTATCGACACACGTTGCGTCCCACACTAAAGGCCTTCCCAACTTCCATGGAAATAAAGACATCCAGTCCGGTCTCTTGCTATCGTCGCGTGCTTGCCATTGGGTTCTAATACAGCTGGAACCCCGAATTTGCAAAATAGTTGGGTAAACGTAATCTATTATTTTGCAAATAAGAAAGAAATAAAAATAAGGTAAACGTCGTCTAAAACTGTTCCAAAATTCAAGTTAATATCATTAGTAGTTCTTGAGATATCCAGCTGTGACAGACAGACAGACAGACTGAGCGCACATTATGGGTTCCTTTTTACCATTTTGGTACGGAACCCTAAAAAAGAAAAATATTTTATTTAAGACAAAGGAAACTAGGATTCAGGACTCTCTCAGATAGGCAGTCGATCCATGTAAAATACTGGTATTCAGTTGCATCCGGTTAGCCACCCTGTCCTCCGCCTTCCACATCTAGCTCTGTAAAACTGAAAATTCAAGAAAACTGAACAACCCTTTTTCTATGGGATTTTGACAGGACAACGTCTGTCGGGTCAGGTGGTCACACTAATACATATTATAAAGGCTGAAGATTGTGAATGTGTGTGTTTGTATGTTTTTTACTTCTTCACGCTCAAACGGCTGGACCAATTTTGATAAAATTTGGTATGGAGGTAGCTGACACCCTGGATTAACACATAGGCTACTTTTTATCCCGGTCTACGCGGGTGAAACCGCGGGGCGCAGCTAGTACTACTTAAATATCAATAACTAACTGCGCCCCGCGTAAACCGCAATAAAAAGTAGCCTATGTGTTAATCCAGGGTATAAGCTATCTACATACCAAATTTCATCCAAATTGATTCAGCCGTTTGAGCGTGAAGAAGTAACAAACATACAAACACACACTTACAAACTTTCGTCTTTACAATATAGTGTGATGTAACAAAGTTTATATTATTGTTGTATGGTCGTCCCCACATTGTATGTAGCCTGGTCTTTACTAATTAAGGCTACTCTTTCGAAAAAAGCTTAAAAACAGCGTGCAGATGAAGCAGTTTTTCGCCGGAACCTACAGAGAAAAATTGTTAGTAATCTACATGATATGAATCGTAATTTGGTTTAGCCATAATTTTTCTATCGGTATCACATAATAAGAAAAAAAAAACCCAAATCACCTCCAAATCGTTAAGATGAAACCATTTTACTCCTTCATTTTTTATCAAAAGAATATAAAAAAAATATCTACTACTTTGCAATACAAACGAAAATGATTTGGTTTTGTTACTTTTTAAAAACATGTATATTTTTTATCCATATACTATATATACTATATACTATATACTATACTATATATACTATATATACTATATACTATATATACTATATATACTATAATATTATAAATTCGAAAGTAACTCTGTCTGTCTGTCTGTCTGTCTGTCTGTTACCTTTTCACGCCTAAACCACTGAACGGATTTCGATAAAATTTGGCAAGGCTATAGATGGTATCCTGGGGACGGACATAGGCTACTTTTTTTTTCAAAAATAATTCTACAGGGGGTGATATAGGGGATGAAAGTTTGTATGGGAAACTCAGTATTTCTTAAGTTAGGGATGTGAAAATTAAAATTTATGCTTTTGATAAGAAATAAAGAAATATGCGATTCAGCGTTTTTGAAAAATCATCCCCTAAGGGGGTAAAATAGGGGTTGATTTTAAAATTTACAAAACTGCATGGGTTTCGACAAAATTTGGCAAGGCTTTATATAGCATCCCGGGGAAGGCCAAAGGATACTATTTTTTTCAAAAATAATACTACAGGGGGTGATATAGGGGATGAAAGTTTGTAAGGGAAACCCAGTATTTCTTAAGTTAGTGATAACAAATTTATGCTATTGGTAGGAAATTAATAAATATGCGGTTCAGCGTTTTTGAAAAATCATCCCCTAAGGGGGTAAAACAGGGGTTGATTTTAAAATTTACAAAACTGCACGGATTTCGATAAAATTTGGCAAGGCTTTATATAGTATCCTGGGGAAAGACACAGGCTACTTTCAAAAACAATACTACAGGGGGTGATATAGGGGATGAAAGTTTGTAAGGGAAACCCAGTATTTCTTAAGTTAGGGATAACAAATTTATGCTATTGGTAGGAAATTAAGAAATATGCGGTTCAGCATTTTTGAAAAATCATCCCCTAAGGGGGTTAAATAGGGGTTGATTTTAAAATTTACAAAACTGCACGGATTTCGATAAAATTTGGCAAGGCTTTATATAGAATCCTGGGGAAGGACAAAGGATACTTTCAAAAACAATACTACAGGGGGTGATATAGGGGATGAAAGTTTGTAAGGGAAACCCAGTATTTCTTAAGTTAGGGATGTGAAAATTAAAATATATGCTTTTGATAGGAAATAAAGAAATATGCGGTTCACCGTTTTTGAAAAATCATCTCCTAAGGGTGTAAAATAGGGGTTGATTTTAAAATTTACAAAACTGCACGGATTTCGACAAAATTTGGCAAGGCTTTATATAGCATACTGGGAAAGGACATAGGATACTTTCAAAAACAATACTACAGGGGGTGATATAGGGGATGAAAGTTTGTAAGGGAAACCCAGTATTTCTTAAGTTAGGGATAACAAATTTATGCTATTGGTAGGAAATTAAGAAATATGCGGTTCAGCATTTTTGAAAAATCATCCTCTAAGGGGGTTAAATAGGGGTTGATTTCAAAATTTACAAAACTGCACGGATTTCGATAATATTTGGCAAGGCTTTATAGCATCCTGATGGACACAGGCTACTTTTGGTCTTAAAAAATAATCCTACAGGGGGCGATATAGGGGATGAAATTTTGTATGGGAAACTCAGTATTTCTTAAGTTAGGGATGTGAAAATTAAAATGTATGCTTTTGATAAGCAATAAAGAAATATGCGGTTCAGCGTTTTTGAAAAATCATCCCCTAAGGGGGTAAAATAGGGGTTGATTTTAAAATTTACAAAACTACACGGATTTCGACAAAATTTAACAAGTCTTTATCTAGCATCCTGGGAAAGGACATAGGGTACTATTTTTTTTTTAAATAATACTACGGGGGGTGATATAGGGGATGAAAGTTTGTAAGGGAAACCCAGTATTTCTTAAGTTAGGGATAACAAATTTATGCTATTGGTAAGAAGTTAAAAAATATGCGGGTCAGCGTTTTTTAAAAATCATCCCCTAAGTGGGTAAAATAGGGGTTGATTTTAAAATTTACAAAACTGCACGGATTTCGTTAAAATTTGGCAAGGTTATAGATACCATCCTGGGAAAGGATATGGGCTACTTTTTGTCTTAAAACATAATCCTACAAGGGGTGATAAAAGGGATGAAAGTTTGTATGGGAAACCCAGCATTTCTTAAGTTAGGGATGTGAAAATTAAAATGTATGCTTTTGATAAGCAATAAAGAAATATGCGGTTCAGCGTTTTTGAAAAATCATCCCCTAAGGGGGTAAAATAGGGGTTGATTTTAAAATTTACAAAACTGCACGGATTTCGACAAAATTTAACAAGGCTTTATCTAGCATCCTGGGAAAGGACATAGGGTACTATTTTTTTTTTTAAATAGTACTACAGGGGGTGATATAGGGGATGAAAGTTTGTAAGGGAAACCCAGTATTTCTTAAGTTAGGGATAACAAATTTATGCTATTGGTAAGAAGTTAAAAAATATGCGGGTCAGCGTTTTTTAAAAATCATCCCTTAAGTGGGTAAAATAGGGGTTGATATTAAAATTTACAAAACTGCACGGATTTCGATAAAATTTGGCAAGGTTATAGATAGCATCCTGGGAAAGGATATGGGCTACTTTTTGTCTTAAAACATAATCCTACAAGGGGTGATAAAAGGGATGAAAGTTTGTATGGGAAACCCAGCATTTCTTAAGTTAGGGATATGCCCTATGTTTTCCACATGAACGTTCCCATGGGATATTTTCCGACATCCACGCGGGCGAAGCCGCGGGCAAAAGCTAGTATTATAATAAATTAAAAATGCGTCTAATTTGGGACAGCGCTCCTTGATGGGCGAGTCCTATTACTGGCTGGACGTACGACGCGTTGCGTGAGCTCAGGCCAGAATGCGCAAGCTAACCACTCAAGGTCATTGGCGTATAGTTCGGCCTTAATCCTTACACGTGCCACTACAACCATAAACAAACAAAAAAACAATAAACTCAAAAGCCAATAATAGCTCCAATTATAACAATCTTCCAAACAATCACGGGCATATTATTGGTCGTGTAGTAATTGGCTACAATTACGTTATGGTTTCCTATTAAATAGTGCTTTCTCTTTCACTCAGTTTGTTCTAGTCACGCCTGATGAGTTACCATGCATGAGGGCCTGTGCCCACTGTCAGCACGCCATGGCAAGGGATTTTAACTGTCCCATATAAAACTTCAATACCTACTCGACGCAAATGTATGGGATCGCTAATTATTTTTTCGCGATTACGATGTTGGACCCACGGAGAAATTTAGTTTGATGGTCTGTACCACACCCTTAAATTTTAATATAGCAACATGTTTCTGAAACACGCTGTATACCTCCAGGGTTATTGGTAAAACACCAACTACCTCGTAAGAGTACATTGTAGGTACTCATCATTATGAACGACTTTTACTATGGGACCCAACCTAAAATCGCGAAAAAAATCAGAGTTATCTATACAAGGTGTAAAATAAATAACCCACAACCTCTTAAGGGGTCATTGTACTCATCATTATGAACAACTTTTACTTTGGGACCAAACCTGAAATCGCGAAAAAAAAATCAGCTGTTCAGTACATTTTGACGAATTATGCGAACATAAATGTATTGAACAGCTGATTTTTTTTTCGCGTTTCCGCGAAATTTTTTTTTTGTAATGTGTTTGTTTTTCGATGTCGAGTATGTGGACGAAGTTCTTGCAGTTAATTTTTTTACACCTAATATAAATAAAAAGAGAAGTCCTGACTGATTGACTGATTGACTGACTCATCAACGCCCAGCCCAAACCCTTGAACCTAGAAAGCTGAAATTTTGCAAAGAGGTTCCCTTTATAATATAGACAAGGAATAAGGAAGGATTTCCTGAACGCGGGCGAAGCCGCGGGCAAAAGCTAGTGCGAACATAAATACGTAGGGGACAGCAGATTTTTTCGCGATTTCAGGTTCTGTCCCATAGTAAAAGTTGTTCATAATGATGAGTACAATGACCCCTTAAGAGGTCGTGCGTTATTTAAATTACATCTTGTAGAATGGCAGGACATAATTTAGTCAACTCTATAAATTCCTAGTAGTAAATCAAACCGACAGTTGTTGATAACTACGAGTATTCCCAGCCTGTAGAATTTATTATTACTTATGGAATTCCCCAACTAATTCCCTTTGTTCGTGTACTGTTTTATGTTTAGGTTTTAATTGCTTGTACAGACGAATGTCAATTAAATATGATTGAGCATTTATCTATAAGAGCCTATACTACCTCCAATGGCTTAGCATGATTCTCCGTTACGTCGAAAATAATCAATCTGCCTAGCCTTTTCCCAACTATGTTGGGGTCGGCTTCCAGTGTAACCGGATGCAGCTGAATACCAGTATTTTACATGGAGCGACTGCCTATCTGACCTCCACAATCCAGTAACTGTGTAATACGATACCCCTTGGTAAGACTGGTTGTCAGACTTTCGGGGTTCTAACGACCCGTAACGACTGTCAAAGATCCACGAATGACAGCCGGGACCAACGGCTTAACGTGCTTTCCGAGACACGGAGGAGTCTCGGTATGTAAAGATGGTCAACCATCCACTGACCAACCCCGGAGAGCGTAGCTTAACCTGATGGATCGACCCGTGCGGCTGTTGTTACTTAGCCACGATCTCCTCTTATGTCGAAAATACTGCATTTATTTTGAAATAAATACAGGCTGTAAGTGTAAACAGTGGCAACCTTTTCAGGGGTCATTGAAATCATCATTATGAACAACTTTTACTATGAGACAAACCTGAAATCGCGAAAAAAAAATCTGCTATTCCCTACATTTTGACGAATTAGGTAGACGAACATAAATGTACTGAACAGCTGATTTTTTTTTCGTGATTTCAGTTTTGGTGTCATAGTAAAAGTTGTTCATAATGATGAGTACAATGACCCCTTAAAAAATTGCCACTCTTTACACTTACACCCTGTTTATGGTAAAGTTGAGGATTAATGTTAAGTACTTCTGAATTGTCAAGGGTTCGGTCAATCAGAAATATGAAGCTAGTCGCCCATTCCAAAGCGCAGTAGGTCCCTATGGAGAAGAACGGGCAAGAAACTCCACGGACACTCTTTTGAATAAAAATATTGCAGGAATTCAAGAATCCTAAGCGCAAAAGCCAATCGCTTAGCAAATAGACTGCGTCAATTAAAAAAAACCGGTCAAGAGCAAGTCGGACTCGCGCACCGAGGGTTCCGTTCGGATTTCTGAAAAAGTGTGCTATTTAGAGACATCGTTTTATTTTTCCTGTAATCTTTACATAAACTTCTATCACATAGAATAATTTCAGGGGGGGGGAACGGTATTTTTTTTTACATTTTTCATCAAAAGTCGAAAACTATGCGGCCTAAAAAAAATTAAAAAATGTTAGAGAATGTGTAGCTCCACTTTGAATTTTAAAGACGCTTTCAGTCCCTTTTACAAAAAAAAAAAATATTTTTACTTCTTTTTTATTTTCAAAATAGTTGAGTAAACATCTTATAAAACTATTCCAAATTTCAAGTTGACAGCATTATTAGTTCCTGAGATATCCAGCTATGACAGACAGACAGACAGACAGACTGAGTCACACCATAAGGGTTCCTTTTTTACCTGCTCATAAAAATTTCAATTTTTTTGCTCATAAAAATATCAATTTGTTTAAAAAATACAGTGACGTCCATAATGTGAATACTAGAAACAAACACAAATTTGTTGTTCCTACAACCAGGCTTAAGAAAATAAGTGGTTCGTTTAGTTGCCAATGTATACGTTTTTATAATAAACTACCTAGCCACATTCAAGAACTAAGCCTTAATAAATTCAAAAATTGTATAAAGCGGAAACTTTGTCAGAAAGCCTTTTATACTGTCAAAGACTATATTGAGGACAAAAAGGCTTGGGATTGAGCTGCTCCAATAAATTTACACTATTAATGTTGATTTAAATACCTTTTTACATATTCTATACAATGACATGAATATTTACTTTGTAAAGTATTACTTATACTAGTTTTAATTATTGTGAATGTGAAGACTACGTGGATCATTGTTTTTTATTTATTTTATCCTTTTCTCAGTTTTAGTCATAGTCTGACAGTTTGAGTAATTTATGCGGCCTACCCAAATATCTTTTCTTTGGTATTGTTCGTCGAATCGTTAAGCTCCTTAAGTTTTGAGTTGAGCTGCACGATTACTGACAAATGCGTGCACTGACTGGACAGGTCCACTCAATCTGTGTGGTTCTTTCATCAAAAGACCATTTCAGACTGCAATCTACATGGTCTTCACATGATCTGACCAAGATTATGTCTGGACTTTAAAAGAGACTGTGACCTCTGAGTTTGTTTCGGCGTTTCTTCTCAGAGTAGTCAGATAGGAAACGTCGAACTCATCTAGTTTAAAAAAAAATATGTTTGACGTGTTAAAGTGTTTGTACAAACCTACTTACAGAAATAAATCATTTATCATTTATCATTTACCATTTTGGTACGGAACCCTAAAAACGTTACATTTACTGCCAGGAGTTGCACACAAGTTAGAATCAGTTCCTAAGTATTTCCAATCTCCTTTATTTATTTATTTACGAATGTGATTGCCTTTTCTTTAGTTCGTAAAAGCCGGGAGTAGTGTAGGATGTTGGTTACTCTGTGTTCACAACATAAATTGACTCAGTAAATAGTTAGTAATACCTAGTAGAAGAAAATTTAATCTTTACATAGTATAAAATGAAGTCGCTTCCGGTTCTTGTTCGCTTAGATCTTTTAAACTACTCAACGGATTTAATGCAGTTTTCAGCAATGGATAGAGTGATTCAAGAGGAAGGTTTATATTGTATAATAAATAATACGAGGGAAGTGACGACACCCGCGCGGGCAAAGCCGTGGGCAACACCTAGTAATGGAAGCGAGTCCTTGTATTTTCCACATAAAAATGTATGCTTGTATTTTCCAAAAAAATATTATAGTATGAGTATTCGTTTTATTTTTTAAACAAAAGCTGGAATTTTTTAAGATAACATATTAGGGATTTGCCAGACTTATTTTTATAGTGTGTTATATTCATAATATAGTAGGTACCTACTTTGGGTAAGTACCTAATATTTAACAAAGCTTTTAGCGATATATTTAACTAGCCGCCCCGCGGTTTCACCCGCGTAGACCGGTACAAAAAGTAGCCTATGTCTTAATCCAGGGTATTAGCTACCTACATACCAAATTTCATCCAAATCGGTCCAGTCGTTTGAGCGTGAAGAAGTAACAAACATACTAACACACACAAACTATCGCCTATATAATATATTATTAGTGTGATTAATAAAACTGACAAAATTACCGTAGGAACAAAAAAAAACAATGTCTATCGGCAGCTTTCGGAACGCCAGGATGCTTCTGCTGCCTTCGGGGTTCTGAGGCATTCGGGGCACAAGGCAGCATTATGGTTGTTCTGATGATGAGCTATTGTTTTGAAAAGAACGCGCGAGGATACCACGGCAAAGTTGCCGTCGGTAAGCGCTAGCATGAAGTGATGCCGAAGGATGCCGTGCCAGTGGGTGCAGGCCATAACTCAAGATAAAAGGTCGGATTTCGTCCCTGTGACCTACATAGCAGACCTAGAAACTTACATCATTTATAAAGGCTAGAAGTTGGATGGGTGGCTTTCCACTAACAACATATTGCAGACAGCAGCTGGCGAGCGCAATCCCTGACATTAAGATTGAAATAATTCTTAAAAGAAAAAGAAATGGTGTACATCTTTTTGTACAGTTATACACAAAAGTGTTGAGAAGAGTTAAAAAATGATGTCCATAATTTATTGTTATTATTTCGCTTGTGTGTGTAAAGAGTTCAAACAATAATTCGAAAAAAACTGCGGTTTGCTTTTTAAAGCTTTCATGGCTTCCGAATTTCCGAATTTAATTAGTTTACCCTTCAAATAGCTGTCTTATAAGAACTGTGATAATAATTTATTATTCATTCTGCCAAAATTAAAACTTATTCTTGGAAAGCCCATGTTTAGCGGTGTATTAACGCAAATTTTATGATGATTATAGTATTAGAATTCTTTCATAAATATTGTGATGTGTGATGAAAAACTTCAATTTGCACAGTCTTAAAATATTTAGTTTGATCTTCTAAATTACGCAACGGATTTTGATGCGGATTTTACAATTATTAGGCAATTTATTCCGGAAGGTTTATTTAAACATAAATATTAAACTAACATAAAATATTTTTTTTTTGTATATTTTGTCAAGTCATAAAAACAGTGCAAAGTAGAGGCGGGTCGCTAGTTTCTATATAAAAAAAAAACATTTTCAAGTTTATCTATATCCTTGGCTTCTCGATAATATACCAACCGTGAGTGATCCACTCAATAGAAAAATAATAAAACCAAGTCGAATGATATTGAATTGATAAATTATTTCACTCACTGTGCATGTTATTCTTTGTTCAGCGAATAAGAAAAACATATATTATTAGATCGCTTCCATTTGGCGATGTTATGATTCGGGTCACGAGTATATTATGTAGACTGGAAATTTGGTTTCTCTATTAGATATGTTTTGTGACTGATATTGATATATTATGACTTTTTATGATGTCATGTCTAGTGACACATGACAGCTATCATGCATCATCGTAAATAACATCACGCTTGTATTCCCCGAGGGTCTAGGCAGCGGTTTATTGTACATACACCTACCTACATTTCGGCAGTTAGGTTTAATTCAAATGATTTAAGGTGACGATGACCGGCTTTTAATGATTTTAAAATTGAAGATCACGTTTAAACGAGTATAGTGTTAATGATTTCGAAAAACAACATGTTAAATTAGAGCATTTTCTGAATATCTTCATATTATGTGAATAGTTATACATATAATTTGTAAAGTTATGTCTAACGCGGATAAAAAACTGAGAATCTCGTAAAAACTATCAAGCGTATTTTTATGAAACCTTTATCATTTTAAAGATAATTCAATTATTTATCTTTTAGTATACGTGTTTTAATAATACCATTTGTTTTATCTATCTATATTTATAAAAGGTAAAAGTGATTGACTGATTTTTGAAATTTTGCACGTAGGTTTCTTAGCAGGTCTAGGGGTGCACTAAGAAAGGATTTTTCAAAATTCACGTCCAGTCAGTCAAGGGGTGAAACGGGGTACAAAGTTTGTATGAAAAAAATCTTATTCCTTGAGTTAATAGACTTAAAACTTCCACGCGGGCGAAGGCGCGGTTAAAAGCTAGTGTATAATAAATTAAGAATGCGTGTAATTTGGGACAGCACTCATGGACGTACGACGCGTTGCGTGAGCTCAGCACAGAACGCGCAAGCTAACCATTTAAGGCTGTTGGCATAAATATCTGCGTCTTAACAGGGGGCGAGCCTTGATGGTGACCCAATAATACTACCCGACCTAGGAGTCAAACCCAGGAACACGGATCAGCAGTCGTGTATACGATCACTGGTCCAGCGAGGCAGTTTTACTTAGTGCCAATGTAAATACTTCAGCAGGACTGAAATATACTCACATACTCGAAGCTAAGAACTTTTAAATGTGCTTTTACGGTAGCTGCAGTAAATTCAGTGTTTACGTCGATATTTCATTGAATTCCATCCAAAATTTAATTCTACAAGACCATAACTTCAGTTTCTTCCATAAATATACTGCGAATTTTATTGTATGTGCCTTATAAAAGTACTTTACTTTTATTATGGTTTCAAGTTACTGTTCGAGACAAGGAGGTTGAGCTCATCGTTTTTTAATCCAATTTCATGAGAAATAAGAAATCCAGACCACCTAAAGAAATAATCAGTTCTGAAAATTGACGACCCGACGACCTGTGAACCGATATCCAATATCATTTTATTTTAAATCTTAATGCTCACAGTTAAGGTCGCAAATCGTCCATGAGATTTCTTTTAATAAAACCGCATACCCCACGAAGTATGTCTTCACTCATTTTGTATTAGTATCATCAAATTGATGAATGAACTTTGCTCGCGACTGTACGGTGAGTCGGATTACACCAGGTGTTTCCGCTCAGGTGTCGGATCTCTAGACTTGATTATATTAAATAATAATATAATATTATGTATTTTATTATGTATGTTTGAGTTGAATGAGCGTCTGGGCATTAGTCATGCATAAATGTATGAGTGATGTTTCGGAGAAATGAGCATAGTGAATTAGTGATCTAATTTTGATAAGAACGAAAATGAAATTGAGAAAATACTTAATAAAAATAAAAAAAATAAAAAAACCAAAAGGGAGGAGGAAATACCCTATGGGGAGGGCGGGGTAGGGGGGAGGAGGAAATACTTGTTTATATGTTTTATTTTTAATGTCCCTGGAAAGTACTTATAAGATTAGACATTTAAACAAAACTTTTTTCCAGTCCGTTCAACCGATTTTGACTTCTATTCCGTAGGCCTAAGGATGGCATTTAACATAAAAGTGGTTAAAATACCAACTCTTTACTGCAGCTGCCATTTGTCATGCCACCAACGCAATAGAAGTCAAAATCGGTTGGTTGTATAAAGTACAAACGTGCTTTGATAAAACAAAATATCATAATAGTCGAAGGCCTCTGTGGCCTTTATTAGCCTTTCGTGACGTACTCGAAAGAATGTCAGTCAATCAATCTGCCTAGCCTTTTCCTAACTATGTTGGGGTCGGCTTCCAGTCTAACCGGATGCAGCTGGATTCTAGTATTTTACATGGACCGACTGCCTATCTGACCTCCACAACCCAGTAACTGGGTAATACGATACCCCTTGGTAAGACTGGTGGTCAGACTTTCGGGCTTCTAAGGACCCGTAACGACTGTCAAAGATCCACGAATGACAGCCGGGACCAACGGCTTAACGTGCTTTCCTTTTCTCTCTAAAGTTACTGTATGTTCTAAATCTAGTACTATCTGTATGAAACATGTAATGTTTGGAGCTGTTCCAAGTGCTATCAGTACATTTTAGTAGGTTCGAGACACTTATGGTTTAATTTATGTTTTATGTACGGTCAGCAAAATAAGTCGATTATTAACACTGCTACTTTTACACATCATGTAAATTAATACAAAATTATTACATTATAACCTTTTTTCCTAAAATACCTAAGAGTCTAGTAGATCTTTTTAAATTATTTTACTTCTGTTCCGATTTTAATTAAATATCTTGCTCAATAATTAAGATTTAAAAAACTGAAGAGTTAATCGACTTTTGTTGGTGACTGTACCATCGCGGACATTTCTGGTGAACCACTTTTCAATCTTATCTATCTGTATAAATAAAAAGAGAAGTCCTGACTGACTGACTCATCAACGCCCAGCCCAAACAAACCCTTGGACCTAGAAAGCTGAAGAATTTCCCGGTAGTACGTTCCCGTGGGATATTTTCCGTAATCCACGCGGATGAAGCCGCGCGGGAAGTGCTACTTACTAATAAGGTTGAAAAGTGGTTCTCAGCAAATGTCCGCGATTGTACGTAAGGGTCTATTAAATCTGACTTTTTGTAGTAGGTGGTATATCTTCTGCCCGCGACTTGGTCCGCGTGAAATATTTTAACATAAAATATGTTCTATGACACTCGGCAATATTGTAGCTTCCCATTAGTGAAAGAACTTTCGTAATCGAATCAGCAGTTCCGAAGCTTACCCCCCTACACACAAACTCACACCTCTTTATAATATTAGTCATCTGCCTAACCTTTTCCTAACTACTTCGGGGTCGGCTTCCAGTCTAATCGGATGCAGCTGAATACCAGTTTTTACATGGAGCGACTGCCTATCTGACCTCCACAACCCAGTTACTGGGTAATACGATACTCCTTGGTAAGACAGGAGGACCAATGGCTTAACGTGCTTTCCGAGGCACGGAGTTGGGTCTTGGTATGTAAAGATGGTCACCCATACACGGATCAATCTCTTTATAAATATCATTACTAGTTAACTATAGATTACAAATTCGACCACTGGCGATGATATAGCAGAGCATGTGTTGATCTAAGAAAAAAAACAACTTATTTTAGTACCTAAATGTGTGTCTTTCGGTACTAAAATAAGTTTTTTCTATAGTTCGATATGAAGTTAATACCCATATAGAGGCATGAGGAACAGGGTGTAAAGTTCACTCATCCTCCATAGAAAAGGGAGGATCTTCCGACCAGACGGGTGTCGTGTCTGGTGGGCTACTGCCCGACGGTTGATGTCGGGACGTTGTATATATGCTAGTCGCGCGATAAACTCTGATTGCGCGATGCAGGTAGCGTGACGTCATGTCATTGTGATGCGTAGTTCATAATGTGGCGAACACCCATATAAAAACATGTAATCGCCAAATCATCCATATACTATACGCTAAAATTCAAATAAACCTTCATTTAACAAAAACACCGAAAGTCAAATCAAACAAATCATGTAATATGTTGATTCAATATGGAGGCTGTGGATTTCGGTCGACTGCTCTCAAAATAGGTTAAACTTTAGACCTTTTTCAAACATTCTAATCCCAAAAACAAAGGCATACGTTAAAATAGTGACTCAAAACTCCTATCCCTAAAAAGATGCACAGTCATCTAAAATTTTACCTTCCAAATCCGCCACACCAATATACATTTCCCATAATCTGTAGACACCTTCACAAATCAGTCGAAGTTATCAGCACATCCAAGGTGCTAATATGTAAATGCGACGCTCCAAATCCCGGGCTTGCCGGGATCCCGGGATGCCGCCGACGCGGTACAAACAGAATAACATATAGTTGAGGCTCAGTCCGGATCTTGGGATCACGCAGCTGTTGTACTCGTATCATTCTTATGCTATGGGTGTTGGTTTATTAAAATCGTTGAATTTTTTGACGATATTGTGAAAGGGATTTTGTTTTTTGAATAAGGAATATCGATTTATTCTCTTTATATTTGCTGTGCTAGGCCGTTTATCCACACCTTAAGGCGCAGATTTCCTGAAAACGATCAAAAAGGCGGTTTTTTAAAGCTGTGTATCTCATAAACCGTAAATAATTTTGACATGTAAAAAAAATATGATATTTTCAAGTCCTTTTCGCATACAGTGATGGAAGCCAAAACATAATTAAACATATTTTAATGCAACAAAAAAATCTTTAAGCATACCTCCTAATAATCTTCAAAAGCTGTTTATCCCTTCATTAGCAATTATAATTATAATTAAAAATATACCATGAAATGTCAAATTCCAAACTGCATCCAGTGATGGATTACTTTTTATTAAATAGTTAATTTCTAATTTTATACGATTTTATTTTACACCTAATTCCGGTGCGCGTGAGAATCTTCTATCTCGTGCGTCAAACTAGACAGCCATAACGCCATTTCACTTACACACCGAGCTAAACCAAGCTTGGAACCTGGAGGCCTACTCCCTAAGTCCGTCCGTTCATCCGTCCGTCCGTTTATCCGTCCGTCTGACTTAATGATCCATCAAAACAGGTGTAAAAATTAAATTTTTCGGACGGACAAAAACACATCGGCGGTAGGGACAACTGTCGTATCGTGTTACCATTCATACTTCGTTCGGGCCCCGAACCAACAATCCATCCGTAAGTGATACGGAGTAGGAAACGCCCGTAACGAAGGCCGAAACTACGGACTTCGTGCTTAGGGAGTAGACCCCCAGGGCCTTTAACACGGCAACGGGGAGTAAACAAGAACGAGATGACGGCGTCGAAGTAGCGATACATTATTTTTTAGGGTTCCGTACCCGAAGGGTCCAAACGGAGCCTACTGTACCTAACTCACATGGCCGCCTGTTCGTCTGTCTGTAGCCTATCACACAGGTTTTATAGCCAAACGGTTGGAGCTACAGTCTTCACATTATAAGCATCTTGCTGACCCAAAGCCATACAAATTGTTAAAAAATATTTTTAAATGGTTTTAAGGGGCTCCCATACAGCTAAAGGGAGCCGAAAAAAACTTAACCCCTCGAGTGGGGTATCATTGTTTAGAGCTAGCTGAGTAGATAAATACTGTATTTTTTGTTTTAAAAAATATTGGAAAACAAAGGAATGAAAAGCCGCTAAAGTCAGCATTTTTTTTACAAAATTTTGTTCCGAAGAATTTTTTAACTTCCCATTGATCTGTGAACTTGAAATTTGGTGATTAACTTCCCATTGAACTTCAAAGGTGATAATGTTTATTATTACGTATATTTTACTAATAAATACCAATATATTGATAAATCAGATTTGGTACGGAACCCTAAAGGACAAAACGATCTGACGGTGAATATTCCATAGGTAGTTGAAAAGTTCTGTCGTCGAAACAAACAGATGCGAACCATTCTGTCGGCGAAACGTCCATCGGTGAAACGTTCTATCGACGAATCTCTCAAAAACGAAACGTCCTGTCGGTGAACAGTCCAAAGGAGAAACGACTGTCGGAGAAAGCTTGCAGAATCGTCCGACAACCACTTGGTCAGTTTTTTTTATCTGAAGATTTAAAATCGGCCCTTAATCTGTCTAGCAAATGCGTTGTCCCATAAGTATCTGCAGCATGAAGACCTTTTTGCACCATCCTCTTTAAACTAATTCTGATCTTTACTTTTTCACGATCAAAATTAAATAATACCAACTCTTACAAAAGAGTCTGAGGGCCTGTTTCACCACCTACGACTAAGTTCCTATTAACTTACTTGGCAGATAATTTCATATCAATTCTGGTCCATTTTTAGGGTTCCGTACCAAAATGGTAAAAAAGGAACCCTTATGGTGAGACTCAGTCTGTCTGTCTGTCTGTCACAGCTGGTTATCTCAAGAACTACTAATGCTATCAACTTGAAAAATCTATGTGATAGAAGTTTATGTATACAGGGTGTAAGGGACAGCCCTCCGCAAACTCACAGGGTGCATTCAGCTCCTCATTTTGAATCATATTCTACCGGAAATATTCTCAGGAAAATTTTCATTTTTTAATTTTTTTTTTCAGTTACATTTTCATTATTTCAATGTAAAATTGCATTGTGTGTTCGCAGCATTCCATTTATGTAAAAAAACTGCAAAAAAAAAAACCAGCAATGGATGTTGAAATACTCTAACCAACGACGCGAGTAATCAGCTGTTCACTTTCTGTCTAGCTACAGAGTTCATCGAACTCACCGCATACCTATTTACCTACCCCTCCCAACCAGTAATAGACATTCCGATTTGTGCACAAAAACACAAACAAATCAGGTTTATTGGATTCCCTTAACGTTCCTGAAAAAAATTCATGTACCAGTCATCTTAGTAAGACATACTGAATTCACCCTATCATTTTGCGGAGGGCTGTCCCTTACACCCTGTATGTAGATTACAGGAAAAATAAAACGATGTCTCTAAATAGCACAGTTTTTCAGAAATCATCAACAAAAATTACATCTCAATAATGGTACGAAACCCTCGACTCGCTCTTGACCGGTTTTTTAAATTTATTCGTTTAGAAAGTGGCTATTCGGACATTGTGAAATAGGCCCTGAAAGTTTTACTTAGCAAAAACTATCAATGCTTCTACTCCATTATGGCTTTTATCATCCCACTTTCCTTAATTCACTGAGAAACATTTATTTAACCATTATAAATAATTTATTTAGCCCTTAACATTAACCTAAATGAAAATTCCTTATAATCCGCCTCAACATCTAAAACCGTTTCCCCGAAACCATAATAATAATACGCTACTCGTACATTTTTAAATTATCCACTCACCCTGAATTGTTAAAAAAAAAACACCAGACAATTTATGAAAAAAAAGAAGCAAATGCTTTTAACAGATTTCCATCTTTCATCGGCAGATACCTAGACTAAATATCCAGATATTTAATTTTGCCCGCGTATTCAATTTAGGGCAAAAAATGCTCCCACAGATGGTTCTGAAGTATAATCAATCAATATCAGGCGAATTTGCAGAATCATTATGAAAACAGTTTATTATCGATATTATGGTGAATAGCGGCTATCGTTCTTTTTGAAAGGAAGCAAATAAGCTATAGAATAAACTCTATAGCTTATTTATCGTAGGGTGTGGTACAGACCATGAAACTGAACAACTTTCTCCGTGATACCAACATCGTAATCTCGAAAAAAAAACCAGTAGTCCCATACAAAACTACAAAACCTACTTGACCTATATGTATGG
Source organism: Cosmia trapezina (assembly GCA_905163495.3). Taxonomy (NCBI): domain Eukaryota; kingdom Metazoa; phylum Arthropoda; class Insecta; order Lepidoptera; family Noctuidae; genus Cosmia; species Cosmia trapezina. The sequence goes on from LR991027.1 coordinate 24,995,932, forward strand.
GACAGCTTTACTTGTAAAAGTGTCTTAAAAGATCTACTTACATAAATAAACATCATTTCATCATCCATCATCATTTAATTTCATTTCAGCTAATATATTTTGCGCGATTAGGTTAGCCATTAGACCCATGAGAGAAAGTTCCATAGTTTGATGGTCTACTGTACACCACACTTAAATTGAAAATTTTTCCCAACAAAATACTTATATGTATTATCAAAAATACTGTTTGCACATCAAAGTTTCCATGTATAAATAAATTAAACTCAACGTCAGGTCGACGGAGTCCCGCTGTGCGAGGCTTCTATTTCTATCTGCACGGTTTAATGCTCTTATAGACAGAGGCGATATCGCGAGCGATATTGCGATATTATCGCGTCGCAACACCGCTACGCGACACGTCGCGACGCGATATCGCCTCTGTCTGTAAGAGCCTGTAAAGGAACCTAACCAAACCAAACCTCGGGATGCCCAATAATTATAATTTGTATAAGTTTTGATATTCAAATAGTTAACTAATAGTGTAATAATAAGTTTATTAGATGCGCATTTGTTATTTTTGATATACAAGGTGTAAAATAAATAACCCACAACCTCTTAAGAGGTCATTGTACTCATCATTATGAACAACTTTTACTATGGGACCAAACCTGAAATCGCGAAAAAAAAATCAGCTGTTCAGTACATTTTGACGAATTATGCGAACATAAATGTATTGAACAGCTGATTTTTTTTTGTAATGTGTTTGTTTTTCGATGTCGAGTATGTGGACGAAGTTCTTGCAGTTAATTTTTTTACACCTAATATATGTTTTTTTTTTTGTTTTTGACAAAAATTGATGTAAGTATAAATAATGATTATTATTTGTACAAGTTTTGATATTCAATTAGTTAATTAGTAGTGCAATCATTGATTTGGTGTACATGTAGATTATTAGATGGAAACTATTTGATGTAAGAATATTTTTCTGGTGTGCGATTAATAATTTCCCTTTACCCTAGAGTTTATAGAGGAAGGTTAGAAACAAAAATATGGGAACAACATTGCTGCTAGACGTCAATCGAGTCGCGGCTGTTGTTTGGTGCTACCAGTTGTCACATCGACAGCGTCTGACATTGACATATCTCTGACGTGTGGCACTGTGGCGTTTCTTTTAAAAGAGACAAAACGACGAATCTTTAGTGTTCGCTGTTCTATACAATTTAGACATGGTGCACACTATGCGACATGTTACTATACGACAGCTGGGCGACTAGACGCAAAGACAGGCTGCGGCCGACAAGTTTCATTGTTCAAAGCTCTGCATACTTATTTGGCTTTGAGTTGCAGAGTCACTACGACAGGCTAGGGGGCAGTCGCAAGCTCTCGCTACGTGTCGCAGCTTCTAGACGCACGATGCTCGAGCACACGCAATGGCAGTCGTATGCGACAAGTCATAGTCTTGTCGTCGAGCTGTCGTAATCGCAGTGTTGTACTTTAGCACGACGAATTAAGAGGAAAGACGGGTGGCCAGACTTTAGAAATTAGGTATTTTAAGAAGGTATTGCTGTCGCTTAGCGAGCGCTCCGCCCTCGAATTCGTGCGATAAGGACAACTGCAGATCCGACTAAATAGCCTATGTAAAAAGTCACATTTCGATGTTTGGCTCTCGCCTATTTCCTCCTCCAATATTGGACCAATTTAAAAGATGTTTCATAAACTGAATAAGAAGGATATATACTATGCCCCTATGTTTTGGTCATCAACCAGAAAGAAAACAGGCGAGAGCGTTTGTATCTTTTTGTATGGAGAAAAGAGCACCCACGTTTCCTCTTAAATAGGAGTACATAATGCATTTTTAGGCATGCTCCCGTTTCATCAACTTTTATGCCAGCTGGAATTAAGCGTTGTCGTGCTGGGCACGAATCTTCCCAGCACGACCTGTATATCTACGATAATTGAGAGGTATAAAATTTCTAATTAGTGGTATAAAATAGTACAAATTAAAAGAATTTTATTACCATCTAAAGTTATGGTAATATAATTCTTTTGATTTGTACTATTTTATACCACTAATTAGAAATTTTATACCTTATAAAACACTATCGAAAACGGGTCTTATCGCGATATTTTTTTTAAGTAGGTACCTGTTTACCTCGTTAAAAAGAATATCGCGATAAGACCCGTTTTCGATAGTGTTTTTTAATGTGTACAAATCGCGAAAGTTTAAAAAGTTTAATTTTATACCTATCTGTTTTGTGATTTTGGCGGCCTCTCGGGTCCGGTGCCCATGTCTCTTGCCGGAACGCCCTTACCGATCTGCTCCGATTTTCGGTACCTCGGGTCGCTTGTCCAAGGGGATGGCGAAGTAGACCGAGACGTAACACACCGGATCAACTCAGGATGGATGAAATGGCGACAGGTTACAGGAACAACTTGCGACCCACGGATGCCCCTCAAGTTAAAGGGGAAAATATACAAGTCCGTGATAAGGCCTGTCGTACTGTATGGATCGGAATGCTGGGCAGTGAAGAAGACGGATGAAAAAAGATTGCATGCAGCGGAGATGAGAATGTTGAGATGGATGTGTGGAGTGACGAGAATGGATAAAGTATGAAATGAGTATATAAGAGGAAGTTTGAAAGTGGCGCCAGTGACAGAAAAGTTGAAAGGAAATCGTTTGGGTTTGTATGGGCATGTGATGAGGAGAGACGAAACGCATGTGACTAAAAGAGTGATGAATATACATGTTGATGGATGGAGAGGCAGAGGAAGGCCAAAGAAAAGATGGATGGATTGTGTGAGGAATGATATGAAAGAGAAGGGAGTGAATGATAGCGTGACGGTTGACAGGGGAGAATGGAAGAAGAAAACGTGTTGCGCCGACCCCAAGTAACATGGGATAAGGGCAGGAAGATGATGATACCATCTAAAGTTATAACGAAAGCGTTCATGGTCGTGCTACGAAGTACCTACAACACTAATCGCATAGTGTAAAATGATCGTGATTGTAAGTACCTAGTAATTGAGTTGTTCGAGTGATTGGTGTCATTGCCGCCACTTATGGCTTCATTCGATACGATAAACCTTTTGATTAAAAAGTGATACCTACATTGAATTGAGAATCCTTGACTAAAGTTCTGATGACACAAGAAAACACTATCATTTTTAGGGTTCCGTACCAAAATGTTAAAAAAGGAACCCTTATGGTGTGACTCAGTCTGTCTGTCTGTCTGTCACAGCTGGATATCTCAAGAAGCACTAATGCTATCAACTTGAAATTTAGAATAGTTTTAGATGACGTTTACCCAACTATTTTGCAAATAAGAAAGAAATAAAACTATTTATATTTTTTTTTGCAACAGGGACTGAAAAGGGGTCTTAAAAATTTAAAGTGGGGCTACTAGGTCATGTGGGGTATCATATGAAAGAGCGCACATTCTTTTCGACTTTTGATGAAAAATGTAAAAAAAATACCGTCCCCCCCCCCCACCCCTTTATCTCCGAAGTTTGCAAAGAGAAAAATCTAAAATTATTCTATGTGTTATGTAAAGTTTACAGGAAAAATAAAACGATGTCTCTAAGTAGCACACTTTTTTAGAAATCGGTACGGAACCCTCAGTGCGCGAGTCCGACTCGCCCTTGACCGGTTTTTAACATAATGTTATTGGGCGGTCAATAATCAGATGTTCCACCTTATAGTAAACTAGCGACTACCCGCGACTTCGTCGGCGATCCAGGATAAAAAGTAGTAAATCTCGGCGAGGCACATCTCAGATCTCCGTTTCGAACGCGCCATATTAATATGATAAATCTCCGCTCAGTAGTATCCACTGATCCTGAGTGGAGAAGAAATGTGTGAATAACGAAATTCTATTGGTTGTTTAAAACACATCTCTCCTCTTCTCTTGTCTCCAGTTTGGTGGAAGGGCTTGAAAACATCTCTACTACAGTTGTACTTGTTGTATTTTAGCATGGCATTAGCGGTCATAGACCCACCTACATTATCTAGCATTGTTTATTTAAAAAAACTGAAATAATCATAATCGTGATCTTTAACATGTTCCAATAAAGAAAAACCATACATTTCTAGTTTACTATTTGTGTTCCTGCGGAGATAATAGGTCTTTACCTATGAAATTGCCGTTTTGTATGAAAAAATTTAAACGAATTTTTTTCATGTATTTTTTATTTGTATTAATCGAAGTAATCACCCATGCAATCAATGCATCTTTGCCAACGCAGTGGCAGTTTATTGATGCCCTTCTTAAAGAAATCAGCTGGTCGGGAGGCAACATATTCTTCAAAGGCATTTTGTACTGCCTCTCGGGTATTGAATTTTTTTCCCGCCAAGAAGTTATCCAAATTCTGGAAAAAGTAGTAGTCTGTAGGCGCAAGGTCTGGTGAGTAGGGCGGATGACGTAGATCTTCCAACCCCAGTTCTTGCAACTTGGAGACCGTCTGCTGTGCAGTATGAGGTCGCGCGTTGTCGTGCAGGAGCAGCGGAGACGAGCGATTGACCAATGCTGGTTGGAGATGTGCCAGCTTCTCCATCATTGTGTTCAGTTCTTCACAGTACACATCTGCAGTAATGCTCACCCCGTTTGGTAAGAAGCTGTGATGAATCACACCGGCGCTAGATCACCAAACAGTGACCAGACCATCACTTTTCTAGGGGTAAGTTTTCGTTTAGGGCATTGTTTAGGTGCTGAACCAGGATCCAACCAACTTGCTGAGCGCTTGCGGTTATCAAACAGAATCCATTTTTCATCGCAGGTAACAATGCGGTTCAAAATTCCTTCATTTGTGTGTCTGTTGAGCAGTGCAAGGCACGTCTCGACGCGTACTTCGCGCTGGCGATCATTGAGTTCGTGGGGCACCCATTTGTCAAGCTTTTTTACCTTGCCAATTTGACGCAAATGGACCAATATTGTTTCAATGACGCTAACGTCGAAAGCTGCTGCTAATTCAGCCGTAGATTGTGTATCATCAGCTTCCACAATCGCCTTTAATTCGTAATTGTCGACCAAAGTCTTCGGACGACCGCGAGGTTCATTTTTCAGGTCGAAATTTCCAGAACGGAAGCGAGCAAACCAATAACAGGTGGTGCGTTGGTTTGTAGTGTTAGCTCCGTAAACGTCGTTGATGTTGCGTGCCGCTTGTGCCGCGTTGCTGCCACGACGGTACTCATATTCCATAATTACTCGAATTTTTAACGTATCCATGATGACGAAAAAGATTGAAATGCGATGAAAATGTAACACTAATCAATAAACAAATGACTACTTTTGGAAAAAAAATCCATGTTTTTAAAATAAAATTAATTTGAAATTAGAATTCTTAGCCAAACAAAAATTATTTTGATTTGAAATGGCCAATACTGCAGAACGGCAATTTCATAGGTAAAGACCTAATATATAAGGGCAGGGTGAATGACCGCTATAGCCATGTTAAAGGCGCGACAACTATACTATAAATCTGACATGTTATACTTTTGATAAACAGATCACGCTTAGTGCAAATTTTGTCCTTTAAATTAATAACAGATGACTAATCACCGAAGACCAAAGTTATAGCATGACATGCCTAATTTAGTAACATTCCATATACGTCGTCCCGATGTAGGTCGGTTATCTCCGTATAAGGTGACCTCGGTATCTTGTTAAAGCTGCGATATGCGCAATTATATCATAAGGCAATGACCCAGAGGTTTGCTAACACTTGTACTTTTTTTAAGAGGCCGTTTACGAAAATTTTCCGATTTGCGTGATTTTACAGACGTAATTTTACAGTTAAAATACTGTATTTCTATACGTTTTAATGCACAACATGAAAGATTATTTAAATTATGATGTAGTGAATGAGCTACTTTTTTATTTTGCATCGAGTTTATAATGCTAGAGTAAGGTTGTTTTAAAAGATTTTTTAATGCCAAATGGTTTTAATTTTTTGCATTTTTTATTCAGGAAATGGATTGATTTTGAATTGAAGTTTATTTCTGTTGTTTTAATTAGGGTTCCGTACCAAAATGGTAAAAAAGGATCCCTTATGGTGTGACTCAGTCTGTCTGTCTGTCTGTCACAGCTGGATATCTCAAGAACTACTAATGCTATCAACTTGAAACGTTTACCCAACTATTTTGCAAATAAGAAAGAAATAAAAATATTTACATTTTTTTTGCAACAGGGACTGAAAGGGGGTCTTAAAAATTCAAAGTGGGGCTACTAGGACATGTGGGGTATCATATAAAAGAGCGTTGTTTGCACATTCTCAAACTTTTTTTTTCTATTTTTTAGCCCGCCTAGTTTTCGACTTTTGATGAAAAATGTAAAAAAAATACCGTCCCCCCCCCCCCCCCCCCTTATCTCCGAAGTTTGCTAAGCGAAAAATCTGAAATTATTCTATGTGATAGAAGTTTATGTAAAGATTACAGGAAAAATAAAACGATGTCTCTAAATAGCAAAGTTTTTCAGAAATCATCAACATAAATTACATATAAATGATGGTACGGAACCCTCGGTGCGCGAGTCCGACTCGCTCTTGACCGGTTTTTTTTATGAATGAGAGTTCTAATTAGCCGAAATCAAAAGCAATTTGTCAATTTTCTCTAAAACTTGACTAAGTTAAATATTTTTTACTCAAAAATTTTATATGACATGGTAAAAAGTGATTCATCATACACTGCATAGATACTTTCACAAACTTTTTTGTAATTTTTCTGTACCCTTTAGACGTCAAAAACTCAAAACTATTCGTAAATAAGTGATAACCTAAACCTCTTACAGCAAAAATTCACAAAACAGTCGCCGGTTTAGGTCGATTAATCAAACAAAATTAAATAAAAAAGTAGCTCATACATTAGATATTAGATCATAATTGAAATGATCTTTCATGTTATGCTTTATAACTTATAGAAATACAGTATTATAACTGTAAAATCACGTCTGTAAAATCACGTAAATCAACGAAATCGGCAAAATTTCGTGTACGGCCTCTTAACAAACAAGCATACATAAACTCGCTTTCTTCCCCTGGGGGTAGGCAGAAACTACGGAACGCCACCTGCTACGATCCTTCTCCTCCTTCTCCTCTTTTGGCTTCGTTTACGTTCATACATAAATGGTCATACACACACGCCGGTTGTGGTTCTGTATTCAACGTCCATAAAAGGTATGTTTAGTAATGAAACTGGTTTTGCGGTACTTGATCGATTTTGTATAAGGTTTTAAGTACCGATAAGTTTAGCGTACACACGGCTACACATCAAGCTATACATTTCCAGTATAAGCTGATTTCACATTGTACAAGATTTCCTTATAATGAGAGGTCAGTGTAAACTGGAAATGTATAGCTTGATGTGTAGCCGCGTGTACAGTATGCGCCACGAAAGATGAGATTTAAATACGACACGTTATTCCTTGCTTTGAAGAATTACATCTGTATATTATGTATTTTGTTGAGTAAATTCTCGCGGATTCATTATTCAAGAGGATTCTTCAGATGGATAGCGGCTCCCGTATTCTTTTGTTCTGTATTTTATTTGAGAGTTACTCGGTACACGTGTCGAGGTCCTACCTCAGACTTTTGAAATTCGAAAAAGAGCAAAAAAGGACGAAAAGTTTGAAAATGATTGGTGATTTTCATTTTTTCTTTTATTTGGTCTTTATAAATGCCGATGTAATTTACCTGATCATTTTAACAAAAAAAGAAATAGCATTAAGCAGCAAAGTCCATGTAAGTTTAATTTTGAAATGCATTAATTAATAATTAAGTATAATAGGAAACTGTGTAACCACATTATAGCCACGTTCCGAATAGTTTTTTTTACTGAAAACATTTAGTGTACAATTATGACTAATTGCACGTCGCAATGTTGATAATAACTAATCGGCCTATCGCAGATTCGCAGTCCACTGCTGGGTAATCTGGACATAGGCCTCTCCCAGCCTGCGCCTCAACATCCTGTCCTACGCTTTCCGCATCCAGTCTCTCTCAGCCACCTTTTTAAAGTCGCCGGTCCATCTAGCTGGGGGCCTTCCCACACTACGCTTGCCGGAGCGCGGTCTCCACTCCAGGGGCCTTACTATGAGCTCATAAAGCAGGGCAGAAGTTGAACGTTTCCAGTGAGAGAGAGAGAGATGGAGCTATATACGACCTATAGCACCGTCAGTCTCTCTCATTGGAAACGTTCAACTTCTGCCCTGCTATAGGAGCTCATAGTAAGCCCCCTGGCCTCGTCTGCTCCACCGGCCATCGGTCCTTCGACAAACATGGCTTGATAAAAATAGTCAGCAAATAATGTTTTTAAAACATTTGGGTTTCAAATTTTATTTATTATTTTTTTATTTATTATTTCCAAAACACTTAACCTTATACAATTTTGGTTATAGCCACACACGAAAACCTCTCAGGGCTTATCTGTGTGCTGGCAAGCCGCTCATTTATCAAGGATGTTACTAAACTACCGTGATACATAAGACATTCATAAAGCGATCATAACAAATTATTGGTACATATTTTGTGTAAAGAAACGTTTGTATTTGTACTTATAACTTTTCGAACTCATTTTATACAACGTTTGCAAGTTCTCTGGAAGTTTATTAAGGCAAAAAGGCACTAAATATTCTGCAGTCCTCATCCCGTACACATTACTGAATTTTGGTAGGAGGTATTTATTTTTAAGTGGTATCGTTCTCAGAAAGCCAGGTCTTGTTTTTTCGGTTAGCAGCTCAGGTCTATTGACTTCCACAAGAGTAAAAAAATTCCACTTTATTGAACACATTCATAACATTACAATATTTAAAGAGGTCGTTATCACTATTTTTGAATTTCTTGTTTATATGTTTTGGCGTAATTACTTTTAACATTCTTAGTTGTAGCTTATAGATATCTGTCAGGTATGTATGATAAGTTCTCCCATAGCTGCTGAGTCCATATGAATTCGTGAAAGCCCAAAAAACCGCAGCAAACCGAGTGACGGATATTTACTGGTCTCTTTATATCCGTAATTATAATTAATTTTCAGTTTAATAATACGTGTTCATTTCGGTAATATTGACTGTAAACAAATATTCTGCGGTTTTCTCTGAGTGGCAATAATATTATTTTGTAAGTACTTCGGACACACTCTGGATATGTAGATAGGCAGTCGCTTCATGTAAAATATACTGCAGCTGCATCCGGTGGGACTGGAAGCCAACCTCGACATGGTGGAAAAAGGCTAGGCAGATGATGAGGAGCACTCTGGGCAATCCTATCGTGATCTATTTCTATGTATAGTAATAGTGCTGACATGGTGCTGACACAAGAAAAGCAGGTTAGTCTGGGTCTAACTGTGTTTAGAGTTACAGTTGTATAAGTACTATCGAAAGCCGACGTTGAAATCGTAGTTTGCAACGGCTTTTTTTAGTTTGACCAATAAATGAAGGATGAGCCTTTTTTTCAAAGTTAATTGTTTTTGTTTGACCAATGAACGATGAATGTCGCCTAAGAAGGATGACCTTAAAATAAACAATGTCCCTTTTCTTAAACTTTTCGTATAATTTTTTTTTTATTGTTCTAAACTTTTTTTTTATGATGTGCGCCGAAGCGCTATTGGTGGACGAAAACAATGCAGGCCACCAGCCACTGGCCCGAGAATACGAAAAGCACCCTTATTGGGGTGATGGACAAAAGTCGTTGACTGTACAATCACCTGCAAAATTGCATGGATACCTTAGTGTCTATTTTCCTGTGAACGTTTGAGTTGAAGTTTTCAAAAATCAAACTAGATGGCGTCGGTTTCTTCACAACTATGATTAATTATTTACGAAATGTATTATCTGTTCAATTCCCAGTGTCACTTGTAGGTGAAAAAAGTTTTTATGGTTTTTTTCATTTTTTTCTACCACAAGGCAATTTTACTTTTAATTTCTACAAGAATAATAAAAATCGCATGTCCTTTAAAGTCTTAACTTTACACAATGACAATACCCAGTGTCATCTGTAGGTTATACCTGTAGGTTATAGGTTTTTTTTTATATTTTTGTCCTAACTAAATGCACACAGGCGTCAGTATGTGTCCCTCAAGTTTTAAAATGTTATACTGCTACAACATCGAACCCGTTACGAATAATTTAAAGAATACTGCAAAAAGAGTTCATTTTTCGACTTGGATTCGAACCATCGCTTCACCAAACGTCGTCATACTCATACCAGCAGTTTCACAAACTAGCCAGCGAGACCTTAAGAAATGTGATGAAATTGTTATCTACTATCGTCCGAGTAACTTTATCTTTAGGTCTCTGTCTAATCGATAGATGTTATAATTTGAGGGTATCCATTAATTTTACTTACTTACGTTTTCTTTATAAAATTAATCCATACCCTCAAGTTATAACTACAACGTTTGATGTTGCGTTATAGGATGTCACTTGTCTAGGAACCCGTTTGTGTCAGTTGGCAAAATATGTCATGTCATATTATGAGAACTGTAAATGATCAAGTCAAATTGTAAAATGTCAATGTAATTGTATTGTAAATTGTAATCTTTGTAGTGAAATAAGATCAACGTTTTGTTAAATAATAGCAATAATAAATATTATTCAATGTTATTACAATATTTTATTTTTCTTGTTTAATTGTTTATAAATATTACTAAAACAAAATAGAAAAATACTTTCTTTAAAAAAAAAATATAATGCATGCCAAAAAAGCACATGCTGTGCCTTGGATTTGAACCTCCAACCTGATACACGGCAAGCGGTCTTGATACCTCCGGTCTATTAAGACATTCAATAACACTTCATAAATGTTAAGTCTATTATCAAAAGAAACCGATACGAATAACGAGTGGGTATTCAACTTTTAATAATTTAGTAGGTATTTGAGTTGGTAGTTACTTAGCAACAAAAAGGCACTATTAAAAAAATGTAGAGATTTATTTCTTACAGTTTATTATTCAAATTTAACATTTACTTTATTAAATATCGTATAACATTATAATATTATGTATAACTTCTTATTGAGGCCATAGCTTAAGTATTCGTTTCCAAAATTGGAAAGAGGATTGAAGCTTATGTAACCTCAATAAAAACCAACAGGAGACCAGATTATTTTATCACAAAAGTCAAACGGACTAAATGGATTAAATAGGTAGGCTAAAAACTACAATTTACAATTTTCAATTGCACAAAAACAATGGTTAGTAAATAACATAAAAAACTAAAAATTATGTTTTTTGAACTTGAAGTGTTCATAACTTTTTAAGTTATTAAAAATACGTAAATAATATGTTACACAGGTTACACACATAACCAGGTCTCCAGTTAATATAAATAATAAGCACTAAGTAAAATAATATTAATTAAGTATAATTTTATTTAAGTACTAATAGTTCGGGTCTGGCTGATAAACAGCTTGCATTATATGGCAACGCATTGAATTAATTAAATTTTTACACAAATCTGAACCACGAATACCTACTCTCCCATATTTGTAAACAATGAGCCTCTAACGCATCTGAAGAACGCTCATTTTGATTATTCCACCGTTGAACGATAACACCCCATAGATGATAAGCAATATGGTCTCCTCCAGCACTTTGCACTATTTGCTCGACTTGGTAGCCTGACTACTTCTCCCGTATCGGCTGCACTCATCCATCCCCACATGTTCACTGTTATATGACCAGATTGCATATTGGGCACTACGTGACCACTTTTAAAACGCGTAATATTTCGCCGCCACAAACATAAGCGTCCGTGTTCACTGCACTTAAAAGTTTTTTCATCTGTAAAGATGACATTACTCCAATCGAAGTGTGATCCAAAGCAAACTATAATCTTGCCCTTTTATGGTTTTCCGTAAGCAAGGGTTTCACAGCATGCCTCCGATAATGCAGCCCGCCACTGTGAAGAGCAGGCGGACAGAGTCAACACTTGTGACACATAAACCAGCATAGTGGTTAGTCGGCAGAAATCCATTTTCTTCATAGTCCCTTATCATAGTTTGACCACATGAGTTTGAGTTTTGAGCCGTGGTCTACCAGTTCTTTGATGGTGTTGTAAAGAATCCTTCTCTTCAAATTGTCGTACCCATAGAACAGCTGTTTTTCTCTGCAACAATAAAACAGAAATATATAATACCAAATAGTGATTATTATGTAGAATGGTAAAAAAAATATTGTGGTTTTAAAATAGTGTAAAAATAAAACTACTTACGTTTACACCGGTCTCTTTGGCTATTTCTGACAAGTTTTTGCCTTGATTATGCAAAGCAATTATTTGAGCTGATTTCGTTACAAATCAATATTACAACGCGTACTCATTATGGTAAAATAAGTAATTCACCTGATTACAAATAAAAACTGAACAAAAGGCACTCGAACGAGGTAATTGAAATGAACTTAGCAAATCAATTGAGTTTAGTCATAACTCATCGATCTAAGTATTAATTATACTACCTACCAATTATTTATAAATCCATATTCAACCTACCCTCTCAAGTTTGGAAACTAAAACTCAGAAAATCATATACTTATAAGTATATGATTTAATAGATATTCAATTTTAAATTAATAGTGTTTAGAACAGTTATAAATTATTTGAATGTTTAAAGAGATAAAAATTAACTATTAAAAATATTTTATCGTTTATTAAAGCAAAGCAACGCCATCTAGTAACAGCATGATTAAGTTTTGTTAGTCGATAACTGATTTACGCTAGGTGGCGTCATTTCTCGCTTCACACGATTTTATTTCTGTTCTATCCATGGACTTTTGCTGGCGACTGTACCTACTCTAAACAAATGCGATGGTGTTTGCTTTTTGGCTACTATTTCACTATATTATATTCAGTTCTGTATCTTGTTTTATCTGCAAATTAAAGGGATCAACTTGACTAGTTTAGTTTCAATCGCAAACCGCAACGTGTTCTTTTTTTTAACCGACTCCTAAAAAAGGAGGAGGTTCTCAATTCGGATGTTTGTATTTTTTTATTTTTTTTTATTTTTTTTTTATGTTTGTTCGCGCATAACTCCGTCGCTTGCCAACCGATTTGAAAAAATATTTTTTTGTTGGAAAGGGTATACTTCCCAAATGGTCCCATTTTTGATGATGGGATCCTGGAGAAATCGAAGGAACTCTTCAAATATTATAGGCACACATATAGCGTTTTGGGTATATTTTACAGTAGGTCGTGCATTTGCTCTCGGAAAGCACCACTTGGTGAAGTGGAACTGATGATGAAGACCACAGATGGCTACCGGAACTACTCAATGATAAATATTTCACGGGTTGCGATTCGATTACTTTAATAAGGTTGCTAAGCAATTTCCGCTCGTCACACAATGCGTGTAGTGAGTGGTTGTTGAGGAGTTCTCCTGGTTCTTACCAGCAGAACTCCATATACGATTTTATTTGCATTTTTACGACATGATTCCGGTGCGCGTGAGAATCTTCTATCTCGTGCGTCAAACTAGACAGCCATAACGCCATTTCACTTACACACCGAGCTAAACCAATCTTGGAACCTGGGCCTTAAACCCACGAGATCAATAAACCGATTTTGTGAATACCGCCGTAAAAAACATAAAAAAGTTCCTCATTTTTCGTACCGTGTCACTGCGAATTTATCCCGCAAATTGGAGGTGAGTGGGCTCTGGCACCTAATGCTTACTTTCGTTAAGAAATTCCTCTGTGATGCTTCTATCATACCAAGAGGGAGATCTGATTAAAAGTTATTTATTACTTTATTATGCCCGGTACCTGTAATTAAAGCTAAAAGTAGGTAAGTAGCTTTTTAATGATTTTCTGAACTTTTATATTTTGTGACTTGGTACCATAGACTTATAAAAAAAGATGGACTCCGCGCCACGCATAACGAAAGTGAAGCACCGTACCGATCTATGTGTGCGTGATTTGAGTACCTGCAAAGACGCCGTCGCTCGTGTCACGTAATGGCGGCTGGTAGACTTACTATGATGTAAATGTGTGCGTGAGGCGTGTTTGTACAAACGGACCCGGCATACTTACTGTGCTTCACTTTCGATATGCGCAGCGCGGAGTCCATCTTTTTTTATAAGTCTATGCTTGGTACCTACTTATTTGTCTGAAATCTGCTCTGTAAAGTTAAGATCTTCATTATTTAAAAAATATAGGATTTACTACATATTTTGTTCTCGAAAATTATAATTATCGATACCTTGAACCCATACAATATATTTTAAAGTACTATCAGGCCAGTGGCACTCCACATTTTAGGTATGAAGCTGCAAATACGCGGTGGGCTCGACTTGTCAACCTAATTCAGTGTGGTGTGTAAAAGAACGCAATCCTAACGAATCAGAAGCTATAGAAAGAGAGGCAACTTCTAGGTGAATATAACTGTAGGTAATTAACGCTGTGCTACCTGAATTGCACTTTATTGTGTCGTAGCAACAGTCGCTATTTATTTAAATGATTTTGCGAAGTGAATCTTCTGTACTTGTACTATTATATTTTCATGTAAAATGTTGCCAAGACGAGACCGTATGGCTCGCACTGACAAAAGTTATCAGATCTCATGTAGAGCCAAGCCTCTAGCCATGTAACGTCTGAGCGGTTCCAATTGGTCGTTTCATATAGAGAAGATCCGAAAAAAACTCCACGGGAACTCTTTTTAGGGTTCCGTACCAAAATGGTAAAAAAGGAACTCTTATGGTGTGACTCAGTCTGTCTGTCTGTCTGTCTGTCACAGCTGGATATCTCAAGAACTACTAATGGTATCAACTTGAAATTTGGAACAGTTTTAGATGACGTTTACCCAACTATTTTGGAAATAAGAAAAAAATAAAAATATTTATGTTTTTTTTTTTTGTAACAGGGACTGAAAGGCGGTCTTAAAAATTCAAAGTGAGGCTACTAGGGCATGCAGGGTATCATATAAAAGAGCGCTGTTTGCCCATTCTCAAACATTATTTTTTAAAATCCGCATAGTTTTCTACTTTTGATCAAAAATGTAAAAATACCGTTCCCCCGCCCCCCTTATCTCCGAAGTTTGCAAAGATAAAAATCTGAAATTATTCTATGTGATAGAAGTTTATGTAAAGATTACAGGAAAAATAAAACGATGTCTCTAAATAGCACACTTTTTCAGAAATCGGAACGGAACCCTCGGTGCGCGAGTCGCACTCGCTCCTGACCGGTTTTTTAAAAAATAATTGGCTTTTATTACAAACTAGCTGACCCAACAGACGTCGTTGTCCTGTCTTAGCTATAAATACTCTAATGTAAACGCGAGAAGCCACTTCCACGGCATCGAAGGTGGCTGCATTTTTTGGGGCATAGTGGGCATGATATAAGGTGGAGCATAGCTTGCGACACACCTCGACTTCCACACCCTGCTGCCGTAAAAAAACTTTTTACAAAAAAAAAAACCGACTTCCAAAAATCACTACAAAGTGAAAAATAACTTTGATTTCGGAAGTCGGGTGTCTCGTTTTTTATTTACTTTCTTTTTTTTTTTCGCCACCAACTTCCGAAATCAAAGTTATTTTTCACTTTGTAGTGATTTTTGGAAGTCGGTTTTGTTTTTTTTTTGTTAAAAAGTTTTTATTTCTCGCTTTTTAGTGGGTCTGTTTATAATTTGTATAAGTTACAATAGTCTAATGTCAATTGCTCATCACATGTTACAACATATTGCTTTTCCCGATGCTGGGACGTTAATTGTTGAGGAGTTCTGCTGGTAAGAACCAGGAGAACTCCTCAACAACCACTCACCACACGCATTATGTGAAGAACGGAAATTGCTTAGCAACCATATTAAAGTAATCGAATCGCAACCCGCGAAATATTTATCATCGAGTAGTTCCGGTAGCCATCTGTGGTCTTCATCATCAGTTCCACTTCACCAAGTGGTGCTTTCCGAGAGCAAATGCACGAGCTACTATAAAAAACTACTATACTTTGAAGAGTTCCTTCGATTTCTCCAGGATCCCATCATCAGAACTGGATTTTGATGATGATGGACCATTTGGGAAGTACACCCTTTCCAACGAAAAAATATTTTTTCAAATCGGTTGGCAAGCGACGGAGTTATGCGCGAACAAACATAAAAAAAAAAAAATACAAACATCTGAATTGAGAACCTCCTCCTTTTTTAGAAGTCGGTTAAAAATCACTGCAATATAAATCTTAATGGTACCTGATATTAAACCCTACATAACAAAGCAGCACAATAGGAATTCCCTGTACACATTCGCTTCCAATTTATTAGAAAAAAGGAAAGACAGACACGCAGTCCCTAGAGGTTTCTAGAAGGGCAGGCAGGATAATAGCCTTCACTTTTTATTTCCTATAATGTAGAGGATAAGCTTTATAATATAGAGGGGCTCGTGGCTAAATAATAACAGCCGCACGGGTCGATCGATCAGGTTAAGCTACGCGGCCGTGGATGAGTGACCATCTTTAAATATCAAGAACCCTCCGTGCCTCGAAAAGCACGTTGGTCCCAGCTGTCATTCGTAGATCTTTGACAGTCGTTACGGGTCGTTAGAAGCCCGAAAGTCTGACAGCCATTCTTAGCAAGAGTTATCGTATTACTCAGTAACTGGGTTGTGGAGGTCAGATAAGCAGTTGTTTCATGTAAAATACTGGTATTCAGCTGCATCTGGTTAGACAGGTAGCCAACACCAACATAGTTGAGAAAAGGCTAGGCAGATGATGATAGCGGATAAGCTTTGCGTTGTTTAATTGAACACATTTCTAATAATTTAGGTAAGTATTACAGTTGAACAAAAGATTTAAGAAAGCCTTGGATGAAGATTTTAGTAAGCCACAAACAACACCTTCAAAATCAAAATTAAAATCATAGTCATTTATTCAAATTAGGCTGAGAATCAGCACTTTTTGAACGCCGAAACTACATAAGACAGTCCCCACAAAACGCCCGCCCTTCACCAATTCCTAGTGCTTTAGCTGGGAAGAAGAAGGGGCGCAACATACTCCCCAGCAGCACAGCTGTCTGTTCAGTTAGAAGAACTTGATTCTATACAATAGTACCTATCCAAAAAAAATAACATACGTACAAAAAGCTAAAATACTGCTACAGTAAAAACAGATAGAAAAAACATACACGGTTAAGCAAAACATTTCACCTAGCTAGTTCAACAATGAAACGAAGCACTTTAGGCTTTCAAAAATAGACTTCAAAGTTTTGTTGAACATCACGTATGAGCGTTTGTTTTTCATAACGCTCGGCGCTGTTGCTGAATTGCTGTGTACTGGAGTGTATTTGGTATGGAGGAAAGAGTAAATGGAGTTGTTATGACTGTATGATGAAGAAATCGGATCGCAAAGCACGCCGTGATTAACTACGTGCTCATTGCTTGGATACAAATACTGAGTAAACATAGTTTTGTTTCAGTTTTCTCATTTACAAATAGAAGACGGTTTGAATGCACGATTACTATTAAGATATGAAGTCCTTCTCCCATTAAATCTATCCAAAGGTTCTTTAAAAAGATCGCTTTTAGCGATAAGACTGCTCATTATGTCACCCTATATAAATTTTCAAAATTTTTATGGTTTACATAATAAAGAGTATTCTAATTAAGTAAAAAAAACCGGGCAAGAGCGAGTCGGACTCGCGCACCGAGGGTTCCGTTCCGATTTCTGAAAAAGTGTGCTATTTAGAGACATCGTTTTATTTTTCCTGTAATCTTTACATAAACTTCTATCTCATAGAATATTTTCAGATTTTTCTCTTTGCAAACTTCGGAGATAAGGGGGAGGAACGGTATTTTTTTTACATTTTTCATCATAAGTCAAACACTGTGCGGCCTAAAAAGAAAATTAAAATATGTTTGAGGATGTGCAAACAGCGCTCTTTCATATGATACCCCACATGACCTAGTAGCTCCACTTTGAATTTTTAAGACCCCCTTTCACCCCATGTTGCAAAAAAAATACATATATTTTTATTTCTTTCTTATTTGCAAAATAGTTGGGTAAACGTCATCTAAAACTGTTCCAAATTTCAAGTTGATAGCACTAGTAGTTCTTGAGATATCCAGCTGTGACAGACAGACAGACAGACAGCCAGACAGACAGACAGACAGACAGACAGACAGACAGACAGACAGACTGAGTCACACCATAAGGGTTCCTTTTTTACCATTTTGGTACGGAACCCTAATAAGCTACACCTTCAATAATCTACCAATAACTTAGAACTTGATGTGAAATGTGGAGCATTTAATCATTAATCTTTATTTTGTCCACATGCTGCATTTTTGTAAAGTTTTGTTTGTGGTATAAGAATCTGCATGTTAGCCCTCCATTTGCTCACTTCTCCGTGGTTCCGGAGAAATATGGGAAAGCAAATGTTGTGTCAGCTCTCTGTTGTATATCACAAGCTGAGCGGTTGGGTTGGTTCTATTTCTATTTTACTTCAACTTGAGGCAGTTTCCTAGGACAAGACGTTGAGACAAGGAAATACGGTTGAAATAATGCCCCTTGTAAAGGATAGCAAACTAAATATTAGCTTAAGTTTTAGTGCATCCGCCCGCGGCTTTGCTTGCGTGGTATGTCGATAAAAAGTAGGTTATGTTCTTGCACAGGGTTCAAAGTATCCCCATACCAAATTTCATCAAAATCGGTTCAGCCGTTTAGCCGTGAAAGCGTCACGAATGAGGCGACATGTCAAAACATTTCTGATTTATGTGCTAGGTAGGTATATCTTGGCGGCGATCTCTCGCGTCCGAGCCTGGTTCAGGCCATGGTGCGGAGCGAGAGTGCATGGGAGGCCGTCACCTCCTTCTGCGAAGCAGTGATGCTCGCGAAGGAGGAAGCGGAACGCGTGAGGGAGAGGCAGCCTCACGCCCTCAGTCGCCGCAGGAGACGCCCTGGGCGGCGGAAATTGCGTGGCGATTTCCGGCCACCGTAGGCGCGGGCCTGCGGACGGTGAGTAGCGGGTAGCTCGCCGTCCGGTAAGGACCAGCAATGCTATTCTGTAAACATCTCACCGTGATAACTTAAGTGAAGTGAGCGTGAAGTGAGCTGTCATTCCACCCAATGCTACGGATTGACACTATTGACAGCTCACTTTTTAGATCACTTCACGTAAGTTTTCACGGTGATATATTTACAGAATAGCACTACAGGCCCGAGTCAACGGCGCGTTGTGTTCCACGCGCGCCTCAAAGAGATGTCAGCAAGTGATGGGGTCCAATAGGGCCGACGCGCGTCGCAACACCGCTACGCGAAACGTCGCGACGCGATATCGCCTCGTGTCTGTAAGAGCCTTAACTTAATTCACAAATGCTTTTTTTTTATACCAAAAACTGGTTACAACACAATTTTATAGTGTATCCAGGTGTACCAGAAATGTGTTGCCAAATTTAAGGGTGTGGTACAGACCATGAAACTCTATGCGACCAACATCATAATCGCGAAAAAATAATCAGTTGTCCCATAGACAACTTCAAAACCTAATACTTTCGCGCGATTAAGATGTCAGTATACAGGGTTATTGGTAAAACACCAGCAACCTCTTAAGGGGTCATTGTACTCATCATTATGAACAACTTTTACTATGGGACCAATCCTGAAATCGCGAAAACAAAATCAGCTGCTCCCTACATTTTGACGAGTTTGATGTAGATAAATGTACTGAACAGCTGATTTTTTTTTCGCGAATTCAGGTTTGGTCCCATAGTAAAAGTTGTTCATAATAAGGAGTACAATGACCTCTTAAGAGGTTGCTGGTGTTTTACCAATAACCCTGTATATGTATACACCCTAGCTCTTGCCCGTGGCTTCGCCCGTGTGGATATCGCAAAATATCCCACGGAAACGTACACTCAGTAACAAATTCGCCGATTAACACTTCAGTTTTTTTTAATCTTAAATATTGAGCAATATAATTAATTCAAATCGAAACAGAAGTAAAATAATTTAAAGATCTACTAGGCTCTTAGGTATTTTAGGAAAAAAGGAGATAATCTAATCATTTTGTATTAATTTATATGATGTGTAAAAGTAGCACTGTTAATCGACTTATATTGCTGACCGTACTACCGTGAATTGCTTCCTTATTCCTTGTCTACATAATAAACGGAACCTCTGAGCAAAATTTCAGCTTTCTAGGTCCAAGGGTTTGGGCTGGGCGCTGATGAGTCAGTCAGTCAGTCAGGACTTCTCTTTTTTTCTTCTTTCTCTTTTTCTTTTTAGGGTTCCGTACCTCAAAAGGAAAAAACGGAACCCTTATAGGATCACTCGTGTGTCTGTCTGTCTGTCCGTCTGTCACAGCCAATTTGTTCCGAATCTGAAAGACCGATTAAGTTGAAATTAGGTACACATATGTATTTCTGTGACCCAAACACGATCAAGTAAAGTAAATAAATGAATTTTGAATATGGGGGTCACTTTTAGGGGCAAATAAGAAAATTAAAAAAAAAGTTTTGCAAACTGTACCGTGTGACATATCAAATGAAAGGGCTTACTATGAGGGTCTCAAATATTTTTTTTTATAATTTTAAAATAAATGGTTTTAAAGTTATTTAAGAAAATAGACGAAAATTGACCATTCCCCCCCATTATCTCCGAAACTACTGAGCCTAAAATTTTGAAAAAAATAAAGAAAATAGTTCTTTACCTGTAGATTACAGGAAAACCTATAAGAAGTCTGTTGTCTCAAAATAGCATGGTAAATCTCTGAATATTGTGAGTACAAACTTACATTTACAGTTGAAATGTATGGGATAACATGTATTTCAACTACAATGTTAAGTTTGTTCTTGGGATACATTCATCCCGACTACGGAACCCTTCATTCTGCGTAGTCCGACACGCACTTGGCCGGTTTTTAGGGTTCCGTACTTCAAAAGGAAAAAACGGAACCCTTATAGGATCACTTGTTTGTCCGTCTGTCTGTCTGTCTGTCTGTCAGTCTGTCAAGACCGTTTTTCTCAGGAACGCGTGGAGGTATCAACTTGAAATTAATATCAAATACGTAGGTCTGTTGTCTCTTGAAGTCCTAAAAAACTCAAGCTTCTAAGTCAATGCAATAAAAACATACGGCCATTTATGTGACATATTTTGATACTCACAAGTAAATCAAAACCTATAGGGTACTTCCCGTTGACCTAGAATAATGAAATTTGGCAAGAAGCAAGGTCTCCTAGCACAAGTAAAGGAAAAAGTCCGAAAATTATGAATTTGTAATTTTTTGACATAAAGAAAATTTTTTTTTGGGATCCAATGTAAGTTTGATTTTGGGATAAATTCAACTACGGAACCCTTCATTGTGCGCGGTCCGACACGCACTTGGCCGGTTTTTTTATTATTAATTTGACAAATGTTTTCCAGTGTACTGATACTAATATATCTCATTTCATTATATTTCATTACCATCTAAAATTGAACCACCAGGTGGGGTACTCTCACAAACATAAAAATTTAAATCTAGCCAGACAAATTGCTTCCACAGTATTATGTGCTATAGAATTAATTTCCGTTGACGTAATTATAGTGGTGGCGGTATTAGGTGATCGCATCGTGTGGAAGTATTACCACCATGAGTTACTTAGGAGATTTGTTCTTATCAAAGTAAATTGGAGACAAATTGCGCTGGGATTCCTGTTTGGTGCAAGTTGTGAGCGGAAGCGGGTAGCGATATCAAAACTTTTTGTTTATGTTTCATTTATAACTTACGAACAGCAAGTTATAAATAAAACAACAACAACAAAAACTTTTACGGCGTCGCCAAGGTGTATAATTTTTATTGCGATTTTCATACAAAATACCATCCAATTTTTTCTGCTGGATTTTTAACCGACGATAAAAAAGGTTCTCAATTCGACACGTTTTTTTCTTTTTTTTTTGATAAAAAATTTCTTTTGTACAAACCTTATTCTGACAATGACGAACACAACAAAAAAAAAATCGGGCAAATCGGTTGAGCGGTTCTCAACTGATGATCTTACATACATGCGGCCATACATTTTTATTTTATTATTTATTTTATTAATATAAATCTTTGTTCTTTTACAGGTAAATACGCGCTTAGAAGAAGATAGGTGACACAACATTGTAAGTCAGGTCCACAATATCAATCTAATTTTAATTTAGTGAACCATTATTAAAAATTAAAAAAAAATACATAGCTACAGGAAATGTAGAAAAATATTTAATTATAATTAGGTTAAACAATTTCCATATTTTACTCTTATTTAAAGCTTTTAATATTGAAACATGAGGCTAAACAGGGAAATAAAAGACAACCCCACGAAAAATATCTGACAAGCCAATATCGATTAATCGAAATGTATTTTCATACGGTGTAAATGTTAGTGTAAAAATCCATAGATAAAACAGGCATTTTAATTTATTTTGTTGTAAAACATGGTTAATTTGTCTTTATTATTTCCTCAAACAATTTACATTTCAATAAATTAATTCATGGATCTTCATAATCCTAACTAATATTTTAAATGCGAAAGTAAGTTTGTTTCCTATTGACGCTTACGAGTCTTACGACAGAACCGATCATCCTGAAATTTTGCATAATTATACGTTGTCAGCTGTACAGAAACGGACATAGGGTACCTTTCATCCCGAAAAAAAGTACTATTCCCGAGAAAAACAACAATAACATTTTTATGATAATAGATGGCGCCACGTATCTTTTGAATCATGATTGAATTATTATTATTACAAGCAGAGTAAACCCGAATTGATTGTCAAATTCAAAATTAACGCGAGCTAATCCGCGGGCAAAAGCTAGTATATTATAAAATGATACAATTCTATGATCTACACGAGCAAAATCACGAAAGCTTTTATGTAAATTCAAACACCTACAGCAAGTAACATTGTTTTGTACTTGGAGCTAAAGGAATATGTTATTACGCTACTAATAAGCATGCAAATTGCTGTGCCACATATTTGCATAGGATGTACGTTTGTACTAGATTATCTTAAGGGGGATGCGCTAAGGTAGCCCGCGAAATTAAAATTTTCTTGCGTTTTCTGCAATTTGCTTATCAGTGTAAGGTTGTATCTTGATCAAAATATGATTCGCGACAATAAGTATGTATTTACATAATTTTGACCATAAAAATCATCAATACGTCAACTTAGATACGAGGCTTTTGCATACATTACTTTCTGAGTGTAGGTACTTTGCTTTGTCATTTTTGTTTTTTTTTTCTAATGTGCGTTTTATTTGTGCAGAATAAACAAGTTTTCTTTCTTTCTTTCTTTCTAATACATGTTAGAAATTTGAATTTCGCGGGCTACCGCAACGGATCCACCTTAAGGCGAGTAGTGCAGACAACTAGCGACACTATTCGAGAGCATAAGGTTTAGTCTTGATTTTTTTCTCAATGGAGGCGCTAGTTAGCAGCACCACTCGTCTTAACTAATATTATAAATGCGAAATTGAGTTTGTTTGTTAAGCTTTTTAGCTAAAACGGCTGAACGGATTTTGATGAAATTTGGCACATGAGTAGACCATGACCTGGAATAGGACAGAGCTGCATACTTTTATCCCTGTAGTACGTTCCCGTGACATAATTTCCGGGATTTTCATTAGATTAGTAACACAATTAATTTCAGTGGTTTTAAAACCATGTTACAGTCGCTAATTATAAAAGAAATCATGAAAATAGAAAAAGTAGGCACACCTTTGTACTACTCTCTTGTAATTTTCACCATTTTTTTTTATTTTTTTTTCCATCAACGTTTTAAACCGTTTTTTAAATAAAATTCTAAATTAGTATGTTTCAGCTTTTCTATACAATCATAATTATTGTTATAAGTATCATAGGCACTAATTTTATTCTTACGTCAGCTTTTAACTTGTACCACACATCTCTCTAACAGATTTTTCCCTATTAAAATATATATACAACGGGTGTTATTGCCAACATCTTAGAGGCCGTTCACATGAAGTCGGGATGTTGTCATCCAGCTTTCAGAGGGACACATGCGAGCTACACTTTGTATTGTCATAGAATATTGAAATACGAACATTACTCGTATCATGCTTAGTGAGCCTTTCATTTCGGAAGTCGGTGGCAAAAAACTAAAATAAAGATCCCAAAAGAAATTTAGAAATTAAAGTTATTTCATAATTTTGAGTTAATTTCTTTTTGAAAACGACTTAATTTTTTTAAATTACTTGCTTTTTTGAGCTTTGTCCTTTACCGAAAAATCGTACATGTTTATAACTCATTTCTTCCGGTCGGCAACACCGTACTTTATCTTGCCGTGTGTAGAAATGACGCGAATTTTGTGTTAGCCTCGGCTTACGGTAGCTATTTGTTATTTTTGGGGATTTTCCCTTAAATTTTATCACGTTGAGTGAAAATGTTCTCAAGTGGTGGCAATGACATTTCGGTTGAACATCTTCTTAGACGTTACTTTTTCATTTTTTTTTTTTGTTTTTCAATTATAAAGATAGTGCAATCCACGAAGACGCGCCCACTACTCCTCCTAATCGTTTATATTATAATATATGTGTGCAACGGTTCTTCGTGGATTGCACTATCTACAGGGTGTAAGGGACAGCCCTCCGCAAACTAACAGGGTGCATTCAGCTCCTCATTTTGGATCATATTCCACCGGAAATTTTCTCAGGAAAATTTTAATTTTTTTTTTAATTTTTTCAGTTACTTACATTTTTATTATTTCAATGTAAAATTGCATTGTGTGTTCACAGCACTCCATTTATGTAAAAAAAACTGCAAAAAAAAACAGCAAAAAAAAACCAGCAATGGATGTTGAAATACTCTAACCAACGATGCGTGAAATCAGCTGTTCACTTTCTGTCTAGCTACAGAGTTCATCGAACTCACCGCATACCTATTACCTACCCCTCCCAACCAGTATTAGACGCTCCGATTTGTGCACAAAAACACAAACAAATCAGGTTTATTGGATTCCCTTAACGTTCCTGAAAAAATTTCATGTACCGGTCATCTTAGTATGACATACTGAATTCACCCTATCAGTTTGCGGAGGGCTGTCCCTTACACCCTGTATATTTATGTAACAATAGTGCCTATAGTTCTTAGTTACACTGCATAAGTCTCTTTTTGGGCTCGGATGACGTTAACAGGGGGCGCTGTTGGTAAATATTTAGTGCAGTACTGTTTTGTGAAAATGTATTGAAAAAAAAAAACCGGCCAAGTGCGTGTCGGACCACGCACAATGAAGGGTTCCGTAGTTGAAAAGAATTTATCTCAAAAACAAACTTAACATTGCAGTCGAAAAATTCCCATACATTAATATACGTCACGGTCAATTCTCCAACTGAAAATGTAAGTTTGTAATAATTTTTTTTATGTGATAAAATTACAAATTAACTATTTTCGGACTTTTTACTTTTTCTGTGCTGTGAGACCTTGTTTCTTGCCAAATTTCATTTTTCTAGGTCAACAGCAAGTACCCTATAGGTTTTGATTTACTTGCGAGTATCAAAATATGTCGCAAAAATGGCCGTATCTTCTATTGTCAATGCAATAGAAGCTTGATTTTTTTAGAGCTCCAAGGGTCTATAGATATAGACCAACGCATTTGGTATTAATTTCAACTTGATACCTTTACGCGTTCCTGAGAAAAAGTTCTTGACATACTGACAGACAGACAGATATACAACTAAGTGATCCTATAAGAGCGGTTTCGCACTCCGTCCAATCCGAATCCGAGAAATGTCGGTTCGAAGTAGCCACAGTACTATTTGTATAAAGGGTTGCGCACTAGATCCAAACTCTGTCCGTCCGAATTAAGAACATTCCCGATTCGGATTGAACTCGGATCTTGAATTCGGATTCGGATCGGACGTAGTGCACAACCGCTGTAATGGTTCCGGTTTTTCCTTTTGAGGTACGAATCCCTAAAAACAAGATCGCCATCTTGTTTCTATGGCATTAGTAGCGCATTAGTTCTGATTTTCGCCACGTGCCAAAAAATCTTTAAACAGCTATTACCTACTTACATACTAAAGACTACAATAGTTATTTATGCAACTGACGTATAATAAGGGGTATTAAAACACGAATGTGGGTGATAATAGTATCACATGAGTGTTTTAATACCTAATTATGTACAGTTGCATACAAGACTTTATCTACATCCATGTTATCAATCCTCTATAAAAAGTTCTGAAACAGTTTTTTGCAATAATAATACTCGTATCGAACATGGCGTCCGGCGTCATAGAGTATACGACGTGAATTCGAATAAGTTCTTTTTTTTAATTACGGCGCTGTTGTAGTGAAACGCGCGTGCATTACAATGTTCTTTTTTTGAAAACGAGTTGCAGTATGAAATTCAGTACAACATTAAAACACCCGTTTGGATGCTATTATGGTTACCATGGTTACTATGACACTGGCTGTTTTAATGTTGGCAATAAGCTAACTGTTTCAGAAACTTTTATAGAGGATTTATAGCATGGGTGTAGATAAATGTACCTATTTGTAATACTAATGTTACGCCACGTACAAGTAAGGAAGATCCATTATTCTTTTTTTCTGGTAATAATACACGTAGGTTGAACTGACTGGGCCTTGGGCTACCTTTTTGGTAAGAAAAATTGAGGGTCTAGGGAATAAATGTAGTTCGGATACACAACAATTTAAATGTAGATATACTTATGTAGTTAGAAAGAAATTGATGTTTGATTTGATCGGGTAGGTACATGTCGGTCTTTACTGAGTACTTTAAAGTACTTAGGTAATGCACTAAGGGCCTTTCACGATGTCCAAATACTCACCGAAATTCAAAATTGGAACAGAATTTGTATGAAATTATCTGCCAAGTAAGTTAATAGAAACTTAATCGTAGGTGGTGAAACAGGGCCTTAGTCTTCGAGAAAGGTACAGTCAGCAACAGAAGTCGGTTAACACTGGTACTTTTTGACATCATCTAAATTAACACAAAATTATACGATAACCTGCTTTTTAGCATTTCATTTAAGTAACAGCTGAGTTAATTTTCTTTAAAATTTATATCTGTTCCGATTTTAATGAAGTAGTTTCTCAATAATTAAGATTTAGAAAACTCGACTTGTTAATCGACTTTTGTTGCTGACTGTACTTATTTTGAGATGCAGCACTGTTGAAGCAATCTTCCTCATAATATACTTATGTACACTCGACAAAGTTGGCGGTTGACCACGTTTCACCCTTAGTAATAAGGTTGAAAATTTGTCAACAGAATCTTTTCCGACTGTATAAATTCAACGACATTTTGCTGTCTCTAGAACTCTAGAGCATTCCATGTAATTTTGTGTCTTTGCTAGATAAACCGGCTCTTTCGCATTTTTCATAAACTTCCCCAATTCTTACAAGGAAACCCTTAAAAATACGACAGCAATATCATTTTCCAGTACCGAAAATATGACTTATGATCCTCTCTTAGAATCACGTACTAGGTCATTAATGGGCCGTTATCGGGCGTCGCCCAATTAATGGCTACGATCCTACCCTGACGACTTTCCGATATCCGGCATTAGGCACTTTCGTACGCATCCGACACTTGTGGACCCGAAAACATGATAATTTACTTGTAAATGTTTGTAATAATGAAATAAAAATGGTAAAGAAGAGGTTTTGTGTCGAAGTAAAGACGTCTAATTTAGAGGATATTTTTTTGGTAGAAAAACAACTTTTCGATAATGATATTCCTGATTCCAATGATCGAAATACAATAAAGAATGTTCTGGAATATTTTTATTACGCTTTATCAATATACGTCGTTACTTTTTCGTAGAATTGTCTGAGATAATTACGTAGAATATATGTCACAATTTTCAATACATTACCTTACTTCAAAGTATGACTTAAAGACGGCTTTATTGTGCTCACAAAACCAAAAAAAAAACACTTTTTTCTTATAACTACAAAGTCAATAATAATGAATTCTTGTTTTTCTACAATATCAAAACATACACATACCGTAGCAAAACAAATTATATGCATGAAAAATTACCGCCATCATTACTTTTTAAGTACCCTAAAATTTCCCTTAGGACCCCTGGATTGATTGACCTCGGTCACTCACGGACAAAACACCTCTGAAATTTTAGCTTTATATCTAAACAAGGTCACAGAATACATAATA
Source organism: Cosmia trapezina (assembly GCA_905163495.3). Classification (NCBI taxonomy): domain Eukaryota; kingdom Metazoa; phylum Arthropoda; class Insecta; order Lepidoptera; family Noctuidae; genus Cosmia; species Cosmia trapezina. The sequence continues at coordinate 25,023,995 of LR991027.1, forward strand.
GTACAAGTACAGAAGATTCACTCCGCAAAGTCATTTAAATAAATAGCGACACTTGCTACAACACAATAAAGTGCAACTCAGGTCTCACAGCGTTAATTACCTACAGTTATATTCACTTAGAAGTTGCCTCTCTTTCTATCTCGTAACTCTTGTACCTTCTGACCCTTAGATATAACGACGCGAAGCGTGAGTGAGTATCGAACTAACCTGCGAGCCGGCGCGGCGGGCGTGCGGCAATCCATACTAAATCAGTCCGACAAGTCGAGCCTGCCGTGTACTTGTAGCTTCATACCTAAAATGTGGAGTGGGCCTGGCCGGGGGGCTTACGAGCTCTTACAGCAGGCCAGAAGTTGAATGTTTCCAGTGAGAGAGAGACCGTACTATAGGTCGTATATAGCTCCGTCTCTCTCTCTCACTGGAAACGTTCAACTTCTGCCCTGCTATAAGAGCTCATAAGCCCCCTGACAACGTGAAAGTTAAGATGCAAATATGTGTTATTAAGTTATGAATATTTCGTATATTTTTAATGAGGCCCGCCCCATGCATGGTAGCCCGCGAAATTTAAATTTTCTTGCGTTTTTTGAAATTTGCATTTACAAAAGGGGTACACTTACACAGTGAAGCAACTTTTCAGTAGTTTCATTTCACTCTTGTGTGTACGCACGGCTACAGATCAAGCTATACATTTCCAGTATAAGCTGATCTCGCATTGTATAGGATTTCCTTACAATGAGAGGTCAGTGTAAACTGGAAATGTATAGCTTGATGTGTAGCCGTGTGTACAAGCAATTGCGATACTGCGGTGTCATTAGGCAAACTTCCAAGTAGGTTCCCAGTCTCACTACTTACTTTTTATAGCAGTCTTTAAATCCAATACGCTACCGAAATTGTTAAGGACTGAAGTGGTACCTACATTAGGGAAGACAGCTCTGAATGTTGCATTTTAAGGCCCTGCATCCAAGCGTGGTTTAGCTCGGTGTGTAAGTGAAATGGCGTTATGGCTGTCTAGTTTGACGCACGAGATAGAAGACTCTCCCGCACCGGAATTATGTCTTAAAAGTGCAAATAAAATCGTATAAAATTAGAAAGTAACTATTTAATAATAAATAATCCATCACTGGATGCTGTTTGTCATTTGACATTTTATGGTATATTTTTAATTATAATTGGATAAACTGCTCTTAAAGATTATTAAGAGGTATGTTTGAAGATTTTTTTGGTGCATTAAAGTATGTTTAATTATGTTTTGAGTTCCATCACTGTATGCAAAAAGGACTAGAAAATATCGTAATTTTTTTAATAGTCCAAATTATTTACGGTTTATGAGATACACAGCTTTAAAAAAACACTTTTTTGACCGTTTTCATGAAATCTCCGCTTTAAGTATGATGGTGCCGTGGTTGGTAAGTACCTAAGTCGCATAATGTGTGAGGCCTGATAAGCAATCCTCTGTTACATAAATAAATAAATAATAATAATGTTTGAACGCGATAATCTCTAGAACTACCTGTCGGATTTGAAAAAATATTTTAGCATTTGATAGCCCCGTTCTTGAGGAAGGCTATAGGCTATATAACATCACGGTGCGACCCTTCGTAGTCGAGCAAAATGAAAAAAAAGTCAGAAAGAACGCTAAGCGAAAACAAAGTATGCGACAGGGTGAGTCGGGGGGCAAGAAATTTCACGCGGACGAAGTCGCGGGCATAAGTTAGTATGAGAATAAAATATGCCACCACCATAATTATAGGTAGCCAAACCCCTGAACCTTACAATAAGTTTGTAAAGGATTTCAAGAAACTATTTCTTTCGCCAAAATCAGGCACTAATTTCGGTTTCCTGGTCCATTTCTTAGAGATAGTGCTAAAACGAATTGCTAAAAGTAATTTGCTTCGTACATTAAATTGTTTTATGGTCGCTGGAGGCTTTGAGAGTGTTCCGAGAAGTCTGCGGTAGACAATGAGCCCATATCTGCTGAGGTCTGAGGCAGACCGTGAAATGGAGGAATAAGTCATAAGCGGTGGGATTTTGTGAAAAAAAAACCGTCCAAGTACCGTACAATGAAGGGTTCCGTAGTTAAAAAGAATTTATCCCAAGAACAAACTTAACATTTTAGTTGAAAAACATGTTCTGCCATACATTGACATACGTCACGGACAATTCTCCAACTGCAGTTTGTAATCCCAATTTTTTTTGTGTGATAAAATTACAAATGAACTATTTTCGGACTTTTTCCTTTACATGTGCTGTGAGACCTTGCTTCTTGCCAAATTTCATGATTCTAGGTCAACGGGAAGTACCCTATAGGTTTTGATTTACTTACGATTATCAAAATATGTCACATAAATGGCCGAATTTTTTGATTGCGTCAACTTAGAAGCTTGATTTTTTTAGAATTTAAAGGAACCATAGACCTACGTATTTGATACTAATTTCAACTTGATACCTCCATGCGTTCCTGAGAAAAAGTTCTTGACATACTGACAGACTTGAAAATATTTTTTTATGTGACAGAATTACTAATTAACAATTTTCGGACTTTTTCCTTTACCTGTGCTGTAAGACCTTGCTTCTTGACAAATTTCATTATTCTAGGTGAACGGGAAGTACCTAAAAATAAAGGATAACCATAAAAGGCAACAAGCAAAATAACAAAATATTGTGATTTGTGTACTATAATAATTTCGAAGAATTGCGGAATATTCCATAATTAATTTACTGAGAACGACTATGTTCTACTAATCCTTGTTTCCAATTAGGTATCAGAATCTCAACCACTTCGACGAAGCGATAAATTGAAACTTTGAAATATTGTATTCCTGAAGAAGTTTTCGTCGAAACTGAAATTGGTATCGGGAACTATAGGAAACCTACTTATTATTTAGTGCTGTATCTGAAAATATCTTAGTCAAATCGCTTCTTCCCCGTATCGTTAAGAACTATTCAGTGGCGTAACTACAGGGTGGCAAGTCGGCAAAATGGGCCCCCAGCCGAAAGGGGCCCCCCGGTCAGAGGAGAATCCCAGCTCCCAACATTTATTATTACACATGTAGTAAAAAAAATTGTTTTGTCTTTAAGTTAGGTACCTCTACTTAGTTGCATATACAAGTGATTTTTTTTTAAAGATTTCAACGCATTTCAAGAAAAAAAAAAGTTGTAACCCAGATTTAGAAAGAATGGTCAAAATCCAATGAATAATTTCGGAGATATACGTGCACAAAGTTCATTATACACTTTAATACTTTTAATTTAAAGTGTAAAAATAAATATTATAAAATAAAAATACTGTTATTGTTGGTCCAGCTTCTTTATATTGGGGGGGTACCATACCCCCCGAGTATGGTACGGGCGGGACCGACGAATTTGCCACGGGCCTCGAACGGTATAGTTACGCCACTGGAACTATTTAAGAGGCTTAATACATTCGGACTGTGATTTTTGAGTAAATTGGCCAACTTTACGTAAATGTAAATATGTACTCTATAAATATACGGTACTTATAACAAAAAAAAAACAATTTTCAAAATTGTTGGCTGTGTGACGTGTCTGTTTGTTCCGGCAAATCTCAGAAACGTGAGGACCGATTTTGACAGAACTTCCACTGGCAGATATTTGATGTTATACTTAGGGAGTAACTTAGGGTATTTTTATTTTAGAAAAAAAAGAATTAGGGTTCCGCGTAACAAAAAAAAACCATGAAATTTTGAACATAATCCGATTCAAATAGGGAAGTATTGACCTACATGCTTGAAACCCCGTTTTACGCTAGTCCAGTTCAAGGTAATGTTATCACTGACGTGCAGTCTACTGTACTACATTTAATTACCACCATTAGACAACATTTGCAATAAGAATAGACAAATAAACAAACCTTTTTTGCAGTCCGTTCAACCGATTTTGACTTCTATTGCGTTGGCGCCATGACAAATGGCAGCTGCAGTAAACAGTTAGTATTGAAACCACTTTTTTGCCTTTAATGCCATCCTTAAGCCTACGGAATAGAAGTCAAAATCGGTTGAACGGAATGTAAAAAAGGTTTGTTTAAATGTATAATCTTATAGCAAATGGAGTATAGTTGAGGACATATCGCTATAAGCTTGTAACTCTCACCAGTTATTGTAAACACACAAAAGGGTACGAAGTCGATCATGTAGAAAATAGCAGCACATTCCGTGATTCCTACACTCAAATAGGTTTTTGTAATCACTTTTTATTGTTAGTTTTCCTAAAGGATATACATACTTACTGAGTATCATTATATATAAAAATTAAGACTCAAACTATAAGTAAGATGACATAATTTTTTGCGAGCTTTAAAGCGTCTAGTGGAAAAACCGCCGACGGGAAGTGTCTGAAACAGATATAAGAAAGAAGGAGATGTGCCCAGTATGTTAAAATGTATCGGAACCCTGTGTCTCCACTTTTTCCCTTTGTCACTTTCATGATTTAAAAAGACAAATACGGTAAAATACTTGTACTTACATATGGAAAGTGATTCCATGATTTACATGGCGTCGGTTTTTACAAGAAACGACTGAACAACACGGCATTCTTATAAATTGTCACGGTCACAGTCGAAAGCGCACTAGTTCGCGGAGACGGAATTTTTACTATGAACGGCTCATACTGAGCATGTCGCGCGGACACAGATTCGCCCGCTTGCCACTTCTCCTGTTTTTTTTTTTATATTTCTATGGTCTTGAAAGTGTTGATTATTAGTAATTATTAACAATATTCTGTAAAACATACAAAAAAATCATCAGTCAGACTTAATACCGGAAAGTTGGCCGTCGGCCCGACGGGTCGGGCCAAGCTAGGGTATGCGTACGTTCAAAGTATATACTAACACTACTCTATCCCATACATTTTGTTAATCAGAAAATAAGTAAGTTCTGGCGGCCCCGGGATCTTGCTATATTAAGGGTGGGTAGGTACAATAATATTTAATATTCAAAGCTCTCGAAATGCAAATTTGTAGTCGATGAAAAATAAGAAAATGCTTTCATTTTAACAGCAACTGAATTGCCACTCAATAAAGTGATATTGATATCAGATTATTAAAAGTGACTTTTCAGTATAAGCTAAAAACTATTTGAATAAGCTTATTTTGAAGAGCGAAAAGTAAACATTTTTTTAAATTTAATTAATTAACTTCCCACGTGCGTCTAACAATTAAAGGTAGACTAAAAACTAGATAAGATTTTAATTACAAGACAATACTTATTAATGAGGTACATTGTGGAGCTCATCATGTGGGCACTGTATTGCGCCCATGTTAGGATAGCCAATTGTATTGTAAACAGAAAATAAATCATTTGAATAGAGCTTCATTTAAAACCTTACTGGCTGCGCCAAAAAAATACTTCAGTTTAGAAAAAAAAACACGTTTCTTGTCCTTTCATTTTAACTCGATTTTATTTTTATTTTTTGTTGTTATAGCGGCAATAAAAATATACAATCTCTGAAAATTTCAACTGCCTACCTATTACGGTTCATGAGATACAGCCCGCTGACAGACAGACGGACGGACAGAAAGTGGAGGCTTAGTAATAGGGTTCCGTTTGGCCCTTCGGGTGCCCTAAACCTAAAAACCGCTGAACCCTAAAAAAACTAAGAATTTTCTGAACAGCATTCAATATATTTTTCTTACCCAACAGTTCAGATACACAGATAAAAATCAAACAATCATTTTATTACCGCATTTTCCTTTTCCTCAGCCGCCTCCGTCGTAAGCCAGGCGTTTGATCGACAAGGGAACGCCCCAAACCCTTCAGCCGACTCAATAGAGCGAGAGAATCCATGTTAAAATACTATGTTTATCTATTTGGGATGGTCTTCTTGTAATCTTGCTCTGATGCCTTTCGAGAACCCATTTTAGGGATCTCTTGACGGAGAACTGACTATGTAAATTTGACTTTACCCTAAGGAGTAAGTGTCTAAACACACTATGCCGAAGTTACGCAACCGAAGTTCGGCATGATTGCGCCTGCAATGCTATTGGAATTACTGACGACACACTATGCCGAAATTACGTTGCGTTCTAGCGTACAGCCGAACTTCGGTCGGGCGTAAGTTCAGCGGCAATTCGGCGGCAACGTATTCTGTAGAGCACACATTATACGCGACCGAAGTTCGGTTCGATTGCCGAAGAAGATCCGGGGCGGTGATGGGGGGAACGGGGGGGTGGGGCGTTCAAGACACTGAAGTTCCGCAACTGAATTTCCGCCGTAAGTTCGGCACTTATGATGTCACTAAGTTCGGCACTTATGGTGTGTCATATCAGCCGAACACGTCGGAACGTAACATCAGCCGCGGAACTTCGGTCGCGTAACTTCGGCATAGTGTGTTTAGACACTTAGGAACGGAGTATAAGTAGAGTGTTTACAGCTTTCAATGAAAAGTGTAGGCAGATTGATTGAGTGTCATTTGTTTAATGACACTCAATCAATCTGCCTACACTTTTCCCAACTACGTCGGGGTCGGATGCAGCTGAGTACCAGTATTTTACATGGAGCGACTGTCTATCTGACCTCCACAATCCAATTACTGTGTAACGCGATACCCCTTGGTAATCCTGGTTGTCAGACTTTTGGGCTTCTGACTAGGTACTAAAAAACCGGCCAAGTGCGTGTCGGACTAGTACACGCACAATGAAGGGTTCCGTAGTCGGGATGAATGTATCCCAAGAACAAACTTAACATTGTAGTTGAAATACATGTTATCCCATACATTTCAACTGTAAATGTAAGTTTGTACCGCAATATTGAGAGATTTATCATGCTATTTTGAGACCACAGACTTCTTATAGGTTTTCCTGTAATCTAAAGGTAAAGAACTATTTTCTGTATTTTTTTCAAAATTTTAGGGTCTGTAGTTTCGGAGATAAGGGGGGGAATATTCAATTTTCGTCTATTTTCTTAAATAACTTTAAAACCATTTATTTTAAAATTATAAAAAAAATATATTTGAGACCCTCATAGTAAGCCCTTTCATTTGATATGTCACACGGTACAGTTTGCAAAACTTTTTTTTTTAATTTTCTTATTTGCCCCTAAAAGTGACCCCCATATTCAAAATTCATTTATTTACTTTACTTGTTCGTGTTTGGGTCACAAAAATCCATATGTGTACCAAATTTCAACTTAATCGGTCGATCAGATTCGGAGCAAATTGGCTGTGACAGACGGACAGACAGACAGACACACGAGTGATCCTATAAGGGTTCCGTTTTTTTCCTTTTGAGGTACGGAACCCTAAAAACAGAATAAAATAAATATTTAAGGGACCTCCCATACAAAAACCGTGATTTTTTTGGCGTTTTTATAGATAATGGTACGGAACCCTTCGTGTGCGACTCCAACTCGCTCTTGACCGGTTTTTAGAATCCTACTGGTAATTAGCACGTTCAAACAAACAGTTTAGCTTTATTATATTATCATAGATATTACATAAGACTTCCAACTTCCAATAATAAATTGACATGAATCCTCATGTCAATTTCTAGAACCAGTTACAGAAAATATAACACTGAACCGAAGATCGCAAGAAAAGTATAAAAATAAAATGTTCATAATTATTACAGTTCCTGTAATCTCTTGCTACCAGCCACCCCTTCAGATAAGGATTGTTTATTTTATAGTAAAAGGCTTAAGGGGTCGCAAAACAAACCACGATAATGGGGTGATATATTTGTGCGGTACAAAATATATTCTCATGGTTCACCTGAGAATGTTGTGCTTGTTACTATAGCTAATTTGGTGACAGTATTCTTTTGGTAAACACACAAAAAATCTATATATCGTCGCTAATCTAACTAAGTGACGTAACTGATTCGAAGAAAATTTTACAGGGCAAGCTATTTTTCTTTTTTTTTGTAAACTGTAGATATATAGGTATCGATTTTTGCACTATCACGGATACCGTAAGGCATAGGTACAGATTCGCCGATTAGACAGATCGATTCGACTTGGAAAATGTATCAAATTACTATAGTTAGGTCGGCTATCGGCTTAGTCCTAAATGACAGATACGTCAGTTAGTTAAATTATCGACAATATAAGAATAAGAAAAAAGAAAAAACAAGAGACAAAAGAGAAACCAAACCAACCAAATTAGCTATAATAACAATATAATTTGATGACAGTATTCTTTTGGTAAACACACACAAATATGTTATAAGGGCCCGAACACGCGAGCGACAACCACACCACAACGACAACACGTGGACGGGCACTAATTTGTATGAAAACTAGCTTTTGCCAGCGGCTTCGCCCGCGTGGATGTCGGAAAACATCCCACGGGTACTTACTACCGGGAATTCCTTCCTTATTCCTTGTCTACATTATAAAGGGAACTTCTGTGCTAAATTTCAGCGTTCTAGGTCCAAGGGTTTGGGCTGGGCGTGAGTCAGTCAATCAGTCAGTGAGGACCTCTCTTTTTAATTATATAGATAGATTTGCAACGTATGCCCATCATCGAGAGATCATATTACATTGCTCCAAGTCGGAATGTTGCGCTGTTATCGTTTTTAAGAGAGTTGAAGCTTAACCCTTTTGAATTTAAGCTGTTCAAAAGGGTTACCTAGATCGTATGGGTTTTTCATAGAAAAACCCTATCGAAAACCCTTTCAATGGATAACCAAAATGTATTTATTTAAGGATAATATTTTTGTGTTCACCAAAAATATTATCCGTACATCAAAATACTGATCGTGCACCAAATATTCCTGAATGTTACACAAAACACCCGCGCGTCCGAAACTTCACATTGGTGAATCATTTGGGTTAGAATCATTTGGGTTAGGTTAGGTTAGGTTAGAACAGTGACCCTTAACGCGCGACGGCGAGCGAGCGAAGCGAGCGGTGCCGCGGCAGCGGCCGCCGAGCGCCATATCCAATAGATGCTCGTTATGACATATTTTAATGAACATATTTTGGTGCACATTCAGTATATTTGGTGGAACACAAGCAAAATTAGGTAAATGAAATGGGAATAAATTGAAGTACTTTTAAATACCATCCTTTATTTAAATGCCTTAAAACTACCATTACAGGACTTAACCTAATGCGATCAAATCAAATCAAATAGTTTATTTGTGATGCATGGGTTACACACAGGTGTTCATTACATAATTATATACTTAATAATGTTCATGCCATGATCAGCCACTTGGGCATACAAATGAAAGCCAAGCCACACACCCAACATTAAAATTAAAGTACAAAATATATCTAAAATCATTGCTTATAAATTATAACATAATCTAAACAATAGTACCTACTTTTGCGAGTTCACCCCAGTAACATGTAAATACATCAATTTCGACCTGAATATGATTGATGGTGCGAATTGCTCCAGTCAGAGGGGTCTTGGCCAGCAAGTTGGTCCTGGCTGATGGTACGAGCAGCAGTGGCGGGGGGCGTCGCCTCCACACATAACGGTCCGGTACGTAAAAGTGCAACCGCTGCAGCACTCTTGGGTTGTGCTCTATGCCTCGGAGCAGTTTCACTAGGTCCTTTAAAGCAATTCAAAAGGGTTACCTACATCGTATGGGTTTTTGATTAACTGCTTAGAAAAACCCTATCGAAAACCCTTTTAATGGGTAACCAAAACGGTCCCTGGTTACCACTGCTTGCCCAAATTTTGTTGCTGCGATGTGGTGTAGTTGTGGCATGTGTGAACGGGGCCTAACTCAAAATAGAAATGTTTAGGGAGAAGAAAGTAGGTAAAAAGTTTCAATTACCTACGGCATTAGCTATTTTCGTATAGCCCGCGGTGAGGTTACCAAAGCTATTCTTTTGTATTCGCTCTCGTTCATCATTATACTAAGTAATGGAAGACTCCATAGAAATATAAATCTATGAAAGAAACAAAAGACAAAATAGGTAACAAATTGTACAAAGATTTCGGAAATTGAAGAAAGAACGCTCGCTTTTTATAGAAAAGATGTCTATTCTTCGTAGAGTTAAAAGAGATAGAAATTATCATGCTGCGCGTACTCATTGTAACGTCGGCGTCGAGCACTAATTTAGTTGTTATTAGGGTTCCGTACCTCAAAAGGAAAAAACGGAACGGTTATCGGAAACGGATCACTTCGTTGTCGGTCTGACTCACAGTCTGCCCTTTTTCTTAGGGACTCGTGGAGGTATCAAGTTGAAATCAAATACCTACGTAACCATTGTAGCCCCTTGGAGACCTAAAAAAATCAAGCTTCTAAGTCAACGCAATAAAAAATTACGGCCATTTATGCGACATATTTTGATACTCGCAAGTAAATCAAAACCTATATGGTACTTTCCCTTGTCCTAGAATCATGATATTTGTCAAGAAGCAAGGTCTCACAGTACAAGTGAAGGAAAAAGTCCGAAAATCGTTAATTTGTAGTTTTGATCAAACGAAAAATAGTTTTTTGTGAAACACAAACTTAAATTTGCAGTTGGAGAATTGACCGTGACGTATATCAATGTATGGGAGAACATGGTTTTCAACTACAATGTTAAGCTTGTTTCTGGGATATATCCTATTCAACTACGGAACCCTTAATTGTACGTGGTCCGAAGAGCACTTGGCCGGTTGTTATTATTAAGATTCCACTGTCCGTCTGTCTGTCTATCTGTCCGTCTGTCACCAGGCTGTATCTCATGAACCGTGATAGTTACACAGTTGAAATTTTCACAGATGATGTATTTCTGTTACCGCTATAATAACAAATACTAAAAACGGAATAAAATAAATAAGGCAAAAAAATCACGTGATTTTGTTTGCCGTTTTTATAGATAATGGTACGGAACCCTTTGTGTGCAAGTCCGACTCGCACTTGGCTGGTTTTTTTTCCAGATAATGAATTTTTATTATTGTTAAAAATCATAGTGTGTTGTGGATAAACGTGCATATACAAGGTGATTTTTTAATGACCAGCCAAATTTTCACAGGGTATTCTACCCATGAATATGAACAACTTTTACTATGGGACCAACTTTGAAATCACGAAAAAAAAACCAGCGGTTTCCTACAAAAGTTCAATACCTATGTATGAAACAGCTGATTTTTTTTTTGCGATTTCAAAGTTGGTCCCATAGTGAAAGTTGTTCATATTCATGGGTAGAACACCCTGTGAAAATTTGGCTGGTCATTAAAAAATCACCATCAACAAATACAAAACATATTCGCATGTAACTCATCGAAATGGACGCACATGTGCGTTCACAAACTTGTTAACGCGTCGATATCGCGTCCGTCGTGTCGGATTTACGTCGACACGTGCTGCTGAACAGGGAAATGAAGCTGTTGGGATGGCAGACGAATTATAGGCGATTTTGCGATTTTGTACTATTAATCTATACTTCCATCATTTATATTTTCCATCACTACTCTAAAAAGGGTGTGTGTGTAGGGGTCCGGACTCGAAGGACCATGAAGATGAAGTGTTTTAAATAACACATTCTTTTTGAAAAGATTGAACCCTTTGGTTCGATCTTTTTTCTTTTGTGTGGATCGCCCGGAGGACACGGTGGAGCATACAGTGGAGGTCTGCCCGGCTTGGGCAGAGCACCGCCGTGTTCTCACGGAGGCGATCGGAGGCGGCGATCTCTCGCGTCCGAGCCTGGTCCAGGCCATGGTGCGGAGCGAGAGTGCATGGGAGGCCGTCACCTCCTTCTGCGAAGCAGTGATGCTCGCGAAGGAGGAGGCGGAACGCGTGAGGGAGAGGCAGCCTCACGCCCTCAGTCGCCGCAGGAGACGCCCTGGGCGGCGGGAATCGCGGGGCGATTTCCGGCCACCGTAGGCGCGGGCCTGCGGACGGTGAGCAGCGGGTAGCTCGCCGTCCGGTAAGGACCAGGCCCGAGTCGACGGCGCGTTGTGTTCCACGCGGGCCTCAAAGAGATGTCAGCAAGTGACGGGGTCCAATAGGGCCGACGCCGCTGGGTTCGCGGGTTGTTTGAAGAAGATACCGCGGCCCTGGCATAGGCAACTGAAGGAACACGGGTGGGTTTTAGTCAGTAAAAGTCTGACACGCCCTTCCGCTCCACCCAGAGCGGGAGAAGTTATTTGATGATTTCCCACCCTTAAAAAAAAAAAAAAAACGTGTAAGTGTAAACAGTGGCAACCTTTTAAGGGGTCATTGTACTCATAATTATGAACAACTTTTACTATGGGACCAAACCTGAAATCGCGAAAAAAAATCAGCTGAGCAGAAATACATTTTGACGAATTATGCAAACATAAATGTACTGAACAGCTGATTTTATTTTCCCGATTTCAGGTTTGGTCATGTTGTTCATAATTATGAGTACAATGACCCCTTAAAAGGTTTCTACTGTTTACACTTACACCATGTATAGGTTTAAAAAAAAATCATTTTTTTAATTTCGATGTTAGAATTTATTTGATACTAGCTCCCCGCGGTTCCACCCACGTTGACCGGGATAAAAAGTAGCCTATGTGTTAATCCAGGGTATAAGCTACCTACATACCAAATTTCATCCAAAGCGGTCCGGCCGTTTGAGCTTGAAGAAGTAACAAACACGTAAACGACGCACGGATTAATTTGTTCTTGTTATTTTTGTTATAAAAGTATTATTTTTCCACTCTGCAATTCGGATTTGTTTTTTTGTTTTGTTTGCTGCATGTTTGTTGACATTTCCTAGTGTCACAACACAGAGCAGAGGCAATATAGAGTTCATAGTCTAAGTAGTATTGTAGAATTACTGTTTTAAATTGTTGTCTTTGGTCTGAGATCAAAAGACAACTTGGATACGAGGCTTTTGCTTACTTTGCATAATGTGTGTACTAGTCTTTGTTATTTTTTTTTTTAGTTTCTAATGTGCGTTTTATTTGTGCAGAATAAACGATTTTTCTTTCTTTCTTTCTTTCTCTTTCTAAACACTCACAAACTTTCGCCTATATAATATTAGTGTGATAGTTTCAAACTTTTCAGTCACCGCCACCGGTGTGACTTTCAGACTTCCTCTTATATACTCATTTCATATGGATGAGCTTGTAAGTGCGCATGTAAAATTCTGTAATAAATGGGAAAGGCATGAGGTTTGTATGTATCCATACAAATTCGGTACCTACTGTACCTTTGTAGTCATATGGATGAGATGCACATTCTTTGGGTATGAGGATATGATAACGCATAACCATAGATATAAGAAAGAAGGAGATGTGCCGAGTATGTTAAAATGTATCGGAACCCTGTGTCTCCACTTTTTCCCTTTGTCACTTTCATGATTTTAAAGATAAATACGGTAAAATACTTGTACTTACATACGGAAAGTGATTCCATGATTTACATGGCGTCGGTTTTTACAAGAAACCACTGAACAACACGGCATTCTTATAAATTGTCACGGTCACAGTCGAAAGCGCACTAGTTCGCGGAGACGGAAATTATACTATGAACGGCTCATACTGAGCATGTCGCGCGGACACAGATTCACCCGCTTGCCACTTCTCCTGTTTCTTATATTTCTATGCGCATAACAAAGCAACTCCTAAACTTTGTTAAGAATCTCCTTGTACGTAACCGATCTCAATAGATGGAAACTTCTTTAAAATGTCCCGTAGTGAGACACAATTGGTTATACCAAGACATGATGACTCGATATCGGGTCAAGAACCGAGATATTGAGACATCATCTGTTGGTATTTAAGAGGAGCTCGTGGCTAAGTAATAATAGCCGCACGGGTCGATCCATCAGGTTAAGCTATGCTTGCTGGGTTGGTCTGTAGATGGGTGACCATCTTCACATACCGAGACTCCTCCGTGCCTCGGAAAGCACTTTAAGCCGTTGGTCCCGGCTGTAATTCGTGGATCTTTGACAGTCGTTACGGGTCGTCAGAAACCCGAAAGTCTGACAACCAGTCTTACCAAGCGGTATCGTATTACCCAGTTACTAGGTTGTGGAGGTCAGACAGGCAGTCGCTCCATGTAAAATACTGGTATTCAGCTGCATCCGGTTAGACTGGAAGCCGACCCCAACATAGTTGGGAAAAGGCTAGGCAGATTGATTGATCTGTTGGTATTTAAGGTTGATGCACCACGGTAGCCCGCGAAATTCAAAATTTCTTACGTTTTTGCAATTTGTAGGTCAGTGTATGTTGATTAAAATATGATTCGCGGCCGTAGCTGATATGGCTTTACATAATTATAATCATTGGAATCAGCAATACAACTCCATAAGTTAGCATTTACCTCAAATGTAGCGATTTCATGAAATCATGAGGTTTGAGGTAAATGCTAACTTATGGAGTTGTATTGCTGATTCTAATGATAATAATTCTGTAAAGCCATATTAGCTACGGCCGCGAATCATATTTTAATCAACATACAAGCTCACACTTTCCTACAAATTGCATAAAACGTAAGAAATTTTGAATTTCGCGGGCTACCCTGGCGCTTTCGACTTAAAGAGTTAAGCTTGTTTCAAAAACCCGTCAATCAGCACATCTACCTACACAAAATACCCTTACAATATTCAAACAGATTTCCACAAATAACCCTCTCTTAGTTCAATCGTTCAATCATTCATTCAGTACATGACAGACCGACATTCAGGCTTGATTTAAACCGGTTTAAATAAAAGGTACAGACGGATGTAGTGGACCTGACCGTGCCAGTCGACCCTCGGGCTTGTAGTGGGTCGGCGAAGTACTAGAAATTATGTGCTTTGAAAATGTTGGTATTGTTTTTGAAGAGAGGATTTATTAAGATTAAACAACATCATCAACAACCTATATAATCAACTTACTATAATTACCTGTATCATAGAACGCCTGTAAAATTGTGCGAAGTCGCTTAGTAAATTAATGAACTAATAATTATTAATTATTTGCCTCAGTACTTGATTCTAAAGAACATAATAAAATATAGGAATCGACAAGATACAGCAAAGTGGCGCAGTACTTGAATTCAGTACTTTTAAGGCGCAGATTTCCTGAAAAAGATCAAAAAGGTGGTTTTTTTAAGCTGTGTATCTCTTAAACCGTAAATAATTTTGACATATAAAAAAAATGTGATATTTTCAAGTCCTTTTCGCATACAGTGATGGAAGCCAAAACATAATTAAACATACTTTAATACACCAAAAAATTCTTTAAACATATTAACATACCTCCTAATAATCTTTAAAAGCTGTTTATCCCTTCATTAGCAATTGTAATTATAATTAAAAATATACCATGAAATGTCAAATTCCTAACTGCATCCAGTGATGGATTACTTTTTATTAAATAGTTAATTTCTAATTTTATACGATTTTATTTGCAATTTTACGACATAATCTCGGTGCGCGTGAGAATCTTCTATCTCGCGCGTCAAACTAGACAGCCATAAATCCATTTCACTTACACACCGAGCCAAGCCACGCTTGGAACCAGGGCCTTAATGGGAAAGGCAACTGTCAAAATGGCGCTGTCGTAGCTAGTTCCCAACACAAACTAATAATACAAGGCGTGAGGTGGTTTTATTTTATTTTTGCGAAAATGAAGAATTGTTGTGTTCCTAGATACGCCGAAATTGGAGTCCACCATTTTCCGAGAGACCCTAAAATTTGCATTGTGGATTAAAGCTATTTCTAAAGATTTTTAAAAATTAAACAGACTGAGAAACATTTTGAAAAAATTTATAATAATGAGGTTTTAAATTACTTACGACAATTTCCATGTCAAATGTTTTCTTAAAAATATTGAAATAACCGAAAATAACGAAATAGTGAAATAAAACTAACTGTATAACTCGCTAAGTACTTAACTAATAAATTATTATAATATTTTGTCATAAATCACCCAGTTTTCTTCCTCCTCTCTCCTACTTGATCTGTGCTGTGCCAGACAGGGTCCGTAATTGTGACTAATATAATAATTTCCCTACCAACTATACAGGGTGTAAGAGACAGCCCTCCGCAAAGTAACAGGGTGCATTCTGCTCCTCATTTTGAATCATATTCCACCGGAAAATTTCTCTGGAAAATTTTCATTTTTTTAATAGTTTATTTAGTTACATTTTCTTTATTTCGATGTAAAATTGCATTGTGTGTTCGCAGCACTCCATTTATGTAAAAAAAAAATGGCAAAAAAAAACCAGCTATGGATGTTGAAATACTCTAACGAACGACGCGTGAAATCAGCTGTTCACTTTCTGTCTAGCTACAGAGTTCATCGAACTCACCGCATACCTATTACCTACCCCTCCCAATCAGTAACAGACGCTCCGATTTAAAAACACAAACAAATCAGGTTTATTGGATTCCCATAACGTTCTTGAAATAATTTCATGTACCGGTCATCTTAGTATGATATACTGAATTCACCCCATCAGTCTGCGGAGGTCTGTCCCTTACACCCTGTATACATTATTGTACGCAAAAAAGAATTGAGAATTAAATTGAATTGAAAACCAAACTCATGAATAAACGAAATGTCAAATTTATTATAGGCCTTAGCTAAATAATAAATAATAATTAATTAGTTAATTTATTATAGGGCTTAGGGTTTAGCTTTATTAGGCGTCACCTTCTTCTGCGAAGCAGTGATGCTAGCGAAGGAGGAGGCGGAACGCGTGAGGGAGAGGCAGCCTCACGCCCTCAGTCGCCGCAGGAGACGCCCTGGGCGGCGGGAATCGCGGGGCGATTTCCGGCCACCGTAGGCGCGGGCCTGCGGACGGTGAGCAGCGGGTAGCTCGCCGTCCGTTAAGGACCAGGCCCGAGTCGACGGCGCGTTGTGTTCCACGCGCGCCTCAAAGAGATGTCAGCAAGTGACGGGGCCCAATAGGGCCGACGCCGCTGGGGTCGCGGGTTGTCTGAAAGGGTTACCGCGGCCCTGGCATAGGCAACTGAAGGAACACGGGTGGGTTTTAGTCAGTAAAAGTCTGACACGCCCTCCCGCTCCACCCAGAGCGGGAGAAGTTATTTGATGATTTCCCACCCTCAAAAAAAAAAAAAAAAAAAAGGGACTAGCTATGATCACGCCATCTACAATTAGCTTTGCCCGACCTTCCCCATTCGGATGAATAAATTGGTTATTCAGATATTGACTGATTATGAAATGACATGACAAGAAAAGAACTTTTCAGACTCGTGTAGCTGTACTTATTAGCCTACAGACATGCCAAGTTGTCTAGACATTTGTTGCTTAGTAAATAAGGTATAATAACATGACATAATAATAGGGTTGCTAACTGATAATCCAATTTCTGAAATCCTACTCAATTCACAGTGCCCTCCAAAAATAGATTGACATTTTTCCTCTTCAGCTGTAATGCCACATTATGATTTAAAATAATAAAAAAACAGGGCACTAATCCAGACTCCGGGCTGCTACTGAAAAAATCCTGATGGAAAAACCCAATAACACATTGCCCGACCCGGGAACCGAACCCAGGACCTCATACTCAGCAGTAGCACTTGCGACCACTACACCAACGAGGCAGTCACCTAAGGATGTACAGTAAACTCAATCATTATTTTATTGCAAGTATAAACATGCACATACTTTTTATACTTGCAAGTTTATCCGGCACTTGCAGAACTTTCCTAGCATAATAGAAAGCTGGCCTAACAATAGAAACAAATATTGTAACTATTACAATTAACCCCAACCCATTGGTTCGATTACATTCACATCGCGCTCCAATTCTCTTCACACTTCCGTTAATTGATGGATACGTACAAGTTATACAAGACCGCTGGCAAGGTTGGATAGAGTTTCATTCTAGTTATGGTCCGACCTGCATGCTGCGCTGGCTCGCTTCTTTGTCCTAGACAATTACTACCGCGGCAGAAAGCACAGGTTGTTTCTGTGCCCCCATGTCGCACTGTTGCGCGTGCTAATCCCCCCCAGTACTTGATCTCTTGCATTCTTATCCAACAAATGATCTGCTTGCGGATAAATGGATTAAGATTTTATTGCCATGGAAGAAATAATGTGAGAGAGATTCATGAAAGTTAATTCTTATTGTTTTATGTACCAGATTTTTTTTTCTATGTGTATGATGTGTGCCTTTAATTATTGTAATTGGTTTTTAACCCGTGTTCATTACAGTTCACATTATTTATATTATTAATTACTAGCAAGCCTGTGGCTTCGCTCGCGTTAATTTAGAATTTGACAATAAATTCGGTTTGTACTCTGGTTGTAATAATATACTTAATTCAATCATGATTCGCAAAGCACGGCGCTATCTATTATCTTAACAACGTTATTGTTGTTTTCCTCGGGAACAGTGCTTTTTTCGGTATGAAAGGTACTATGTTCGTTTCTGTACACCTGACAACGTATAGGTACGCAAAATTTCAGGTTGATCAGTTCAGTGGTTTAGGCTTGAAAAGGTAACAAACAAACTTACTTTCGCATTTATAATAAGGATTATACTCATTTGATTAGGACATAATGGATTTCAGGTGGATGGGAAGGTCCCATTTCTAAATAATCGAGTAGGTTTAAACCGGTCATGTACCAATGCGACTTCTGGACCTGGTTGAGACACGAGTAAGTATTGATAGGTATTTTAGAAGAAAGTAATAAAATATTTCTGAACTAAGAGAATATTTGTGTGAAAGTTTCTGAAGTATAATTTGCTAGTTTTGGTTACATGATTGTCATAGATTATTTAATCGCGTCAGATTCTCCTATTGTTATTACTACTATTACTGGTAATTTATTTTTTTCTTTTAGCATCATAAAAACCTATTCATATCATGGATAAAAACCTTATCATTATACTCGTCTAAATACAAAGAATCGTCCTAAAACAAATAAAATAAAATAAGTAAATAAAATAAAACGGTTTTAAAAACACGAATCAGGAAACTCCTGCTTTAAAACGGTTTGTTAAAAAAACAATTCCACCCAGGAAATTCCAGGAAATTGAAACCTTTCATAACTGTTACACACAGATGTGACCACAAACCCCATTTTTTTATTAAAATTTGAACACAAAGTATGCTAAATTGCGAGCCCGTACTGAAACAAAATCGTACCATTTTTTATGAAGACAAAATTGGTTTCGATCTCCGCTCGTAGCTATCAAATGTCCATTTTAATTTGGACCTTGAAAAAGGGAAGTCGAATTTGCCTATTTTCCATTTTTAGGGTTCCGTACCAAAATGGTAAAAAAGGAACCCTTATGGTGTGACTCAGTCTGTCTGTCTGTCACAGCTGGATATCTCAAGAACTACTAATGCTATCATCAACTTGAAATTTGGAACAGTTTTAGATGACGTTTACCCAATTATCTTGCAAATAAGAAAGAAGTAAAAATATTTATATTTTTTTTGTAACAGGTACTGAAAGGGGGTCTTAAAAATTCAAAGTGGGGCTACTATGCCATGTAGGGTTATGGTATCATATGAAAGAACGCTGTTTGCACATTCTCAAACATTTTTTAATTTTTTTTTAGGCCGCTTAGTTTTTGACTTTTGATGAAAAATGTAAAAAAAAATACCGTTCCCCCTTATCTCCGAAGTTTGCAAACATAAAAATCTGAAATGATTCTATGTGATAGAAGTTTATGTAAAGATTACAGGAAAAATAGAACGATGTCTCTAAATAGCACGCTTTTTCAGAAATCTGAACGGAACCCTCGGTGCGCGAGTCCGACTCGCTCTTGACCGGTTTTTTCAACCTTTTAACAATTTCTTTTTGATGGTTTTTAGGGGCATATATTTGCGAATTGGAATAAAGAATCTATAAGCACTAACGTCTGTTAAACATTGAATGGATACTTGTGCAAAACTAATTTTATTAAATCATTATCTAATTTAATAGTTTGGTTGGTAAAACCGACAGGTTTTTTCAATATCCAGATAACTTTTATCTGAGGAATATAAATAGCGATTTGACAGCTTTCGTATGGAAAATATGTCAAACGCGTCTTTTTATTCGTTAGACGAAAGTTATCGGACGATTAAAAATCGGCCCTTAGGGCGGCTGCACACGCTCGTCTCGTCGAACGCCTCTCGACACGCTTCCGAGCGCGAAGAGGGCCGCGAGACGCGACGAGGGTACCATGTACACACTCGTACTCGGCCTATCTCGTATTGTTTCGACGAGCGTGTTACACAGTCACCGTTAGACATAGTTTTTATCCAATTACTATCTAGTGAGTATAAATTTTTCATACAAACTTAATTATTTCTTAATTCATTCAAGAATCTTTCTATACATTTAATTACAAATAACATACTCAGGGCAGGCAAAAACTAACAGAACGCCACCTGCTACGATCCTCACATACTCCTTTTGCTTCAAGTGTCGAATGCACCCCATGTGTGCATAAGAAAAACCCTTTTTTTGTTAGGTAATATATATAAATGTAAAAAAACATCATCCGATGGAAAACCAATCATGTCATTAGTTGTGAACCTATGGAGTTCGTAGCTAACCCCCCCTCCCCCCCGCGTGTCAAATGCACCCAAAGTGTGCAAAAGGACAAAACTTTACATAATAGGTATATAACCTTAGATCACATATATATATAAACGTAAAAAAACATCATCCGATGGAAAAAATATCATCATCAGTAGTTGTGAACCTATAGGGTTCGCAACTAACCCCCAACACTCCCCACTCGCTGGGGTTTTGGGTCTAAAATTAGCCAAACTCAGACACGTGAGGGGGTTCATACACCAGGTCACACACGCGCCGGTTGCGAGTACTACGCACCTGACCTTTCTGAAGAACATCACCAATAAGGTCACTACATGCCCTCCTATGGTCTACCGCCGGCGTTTCCACTCACATTAGCCTTGTATTTACCCCTTTTGTTAATCGCCTTTCATTCATTCTCTCAACATGACCAAACATCTAAGCAAACTTGGCTTACAAATATCGCATTCATTAAAACAATATTATTACTTCTTAGCTCTTTGTTTTGGAAGCTTAGAATAGTTTGTTCTTTGAATTGCTTTTTAATACGTACTTTTACAAATGAAAGAGTATTAAGTATTGTCTCTAATTCAGATACTTATAAAGATTTACTTCTTATCTCCATTTTCCTTTTCCTAAAGAGGTATTGAAAAGAATAGGTTAGTTAAGGTTGATGCGCCAGGGTAGCCCGCGAAATTCAAAATTTCTTACGTTTTTTGCAATTTGTAGGTAAGTGTGAGCTTGTATGTTGATTAAAATATGATTCGCGGCCGTAGCTAATATGGCTTTACAGAATTATAATCATTAGAATCAGCAATACAGCTCCATAAGTTAGCATTTACCTCAAATCTAGCCATTTCATGAAATCATGAGGTTTGAGGTAAATGCTAACTTATGCGGTGAGTTCGATGAACTCTGTAGCTAGACAGAAAGTGAACAGCTGATTACTCGCGTCGTTGGTTAGAGTATTTCATCATCCATTGCTGGTTTTTTTTTTGCTGTTTTTTTTTGCAGTTTTTTTTTACATAAATGGAATGCTGCGAACACACAATGCAATTTTACATTGAAATAATGAAAATGTAACTGAAAAAAAATTTGAAAAAATGAAAATTTTCGTGAGAAAATTTCCGGTAGAATATGATTCAAAATGAGGAGCTGAATGCACCCTGTTACTTTGCGGAGGGCTGTCCCTTACACCCTGTATAGTTGACTGCTTTGTGACGTGTCTTTTTACACCCTGTATCTTACCACCACACCATTTCCCGATTGTTGTTCCTATTTCCTCGTAGGACAAGCGGAGACTTAATCGGATGTCAGTCAGGGCCGCTTGACAGTCAAGTATTTGCGTCACCACAACACATGCGCTGCTGTGACAAGAGGGTTGAATTACTGCGCTATTTATGTTGACTACCGTATGTGTTGTGTGTACACTCAGCTAAAGAGATGGGTAAGCAGGCGAAGGAGGGATATCTGCGGGGTCCCGAGAGCTATATATAACATGGAATTATTTAGCTATAGGTGAAAAAAACAAGAAAATGTAGTAGTGGTCAAACGCACTCCTATTATTTTTAAAAGAGTAACCATGGAGTTTCTTGCCGGCTCTCCTCCATAGGAAACGACCAATTTGGAACCGTGCACTTAACTTAGCAAGCACAGGAAACGGAAATGCTGCCTGTACATCTTTTTGTTTCACGTACTGTACTTACAAATAAATTTTTTATTTGTTTTTCTAGGATTGGTTAAGCTTAATAAAATAAAAAAAAAATAAAAAAATTATGTTTATTTATCCCCACAAATTACATTCTTATTTCTTAAAAGATTAAAGACATAATAAGTTGACACTTTGACAGGTATTTAGACAATTTGTAATTTGTGGAAGATCTGGAGTCTAAACTAAGCCTAGGCCTGTATTTTAGAACTCCAGGATCCCCCATTATATCTCACAGTAAACGTTGTCATCGTGATACAATTGCGAGTGATTAATGGTGTGTGTATGTATGTGTGTGAATGTGTATGTGTGTGAAGGTGTGCGTGAATGTGTGAGGTTGTATGTGTGAGGGTGTGTTTGAGTGTGTGTTTGCTTACTTTTATTGTACATACGATATTTCATAAATATATATAGGTATATAATATATGTATATATTAAATTGTAATTAATTACATGAGCATAGAAAACTACATATAAAAATATAATATTATACATAGAAAACTACCAGGCACCTGTCTCACCATCTCCGAATTGATTCCCGTAAGTAGAATCCACTACAGCTTACTGCTGTACACAAAACAGGAATTAGGTGCAAGTGCAGGAATTAGGTGGGTATACCTATACCCAGTTACTGGGTCGTGCAGGTCAGATCCATGTAAAATACTGGTATACAGCTGCATCCGGTTAGACTGGAAGCCGACCCTAACATAGTTGAAAAAAGGCTAGGCAGACTGATTGAGTTGCAAATATCACACGAATGTGTATACCAATATAACTATGTATTGTCAAGATGCATACGATACTACTAATAGAACCTGACGTCATTTAGCAAATGACCAGCAGTATCGTCTCCGATAAAATTATCATTTACAGTATCGAACATTCTTAACGAGTGTTCATTGGCCGTAATATTTAATGATAAGACACACAACAGGCCAGTAGATCGGAAACTGTTAATGTTTCAATGCTCCATTAGCCTTTATACATATTGCAAACCACATTACAAGAAAATGCAGAAGGCTACAAAAGCAATGCACCACATTTCAACTGTCGACGATCGGTAGAGTACGGTAAGAGGTCGGACTGTCTTTTAATTTGAGTTTAAAACGTGGCTCGCCAACCAGGTGCTTGAATAAATTAAGGCCATCTTCTTAATTTAAGACACCCACAAAATAAGGCACCAACATAGACTTATAAAAAAAGATGGACTCCGCGCCACGCATATCGAAATTGAAGCACAGTAAGTATGCCCGACCGTTTGTACAAACTAGGGCTTTCAGTCTCGCTGCATTTCTGAGTCCCGGGAAAAAAAAATCGAGACTCGATGCGGTCTCGAAATTCCCGGGAAAAACGAGACTTTCGAGACTATTTCAAAAGTGGCTTTCATACTTATAGGCTAGGCATTTAGGCAGTCAAAATAAGATATATCAACCAAGTACTTCATTAAACATAAGTAACAAACTCAAATTATAAAATCAAAAATAATTTTTGAAAGTTTCTTTTGGTTTTTTTATAGTGAACACTTAACAAACAAAGGGCGTTTCATGTGGTTTCAGACAGAGAGGACCTGATTTTATTACAAAAGTATCCTGCGTTAGAAAAAGCTTTCTCAGCTTCTAAGCTAGTGAGGGGTTAGATATTAAGGCTGCTCCTTCCTAAAATACGGCGAAACTAAGTAACTTTGTAACCACCTTATACAGTAACTATAGCATCTTTCTGATAGAAAAAAATACACAGTAATCTACAATACATAAGAAGTGATTTCATGTGTCCTGAAATCTATTTTAGTTTGTAGAACTAAGGAAAAAAAAGGCTAAATCCAGGTCTACTCCGGTCTATTTTTTCGAGTTGTTACCATATTACTCGTACAGTTTTCATTAAGTGTTCATTTTATACAGTTCTTTACAAACTAATAAGGAATGATTTCTTGTCATTAATTTTTTAGTTTAATCAACAGATTTTTTGTAAATCGATAATCACTTCATATTTTGCAAGCGTTGTGTCATCGCGCTTCTCTTTCTTTTCTATGCAGTCCGACAGTGACCGCGCTTTTTGTGACGGACAAGCCTTAAGTAACTGTAGCAATGGTGTGGCCCCTATTTTCAAAGAGAGCTTTTTCCTCGTGAAAGGCTGATTGCAAGTCATGGATAGACATGGAAGTTATATTCTGACCTTTGTCTTCTTGGGGGTTTAAAAAAATATTAAGCTCACATTTCAGCTGTTCTCCTGTTGTTAGACTTGTGAGCTCCGCAATCGTCGCATCATTTGGGTCACTGTGGTATTTGCGGGATAATTTTCAGATGTTTTTTTAGTTGAGTCTGAATTTATTTAACCTTTCGTACAATTATTTTAAAGACATTGTAATTTCATCGTTGCTTAACGTTTGAAAAGCGCTTGCATGCAGCTTTTTTTAAAAAAACTGAGAAGGACTACGCAAGTATTGTAAGACACTTGCCTCCATCAGTCTATTTTCCTTAATACGGATAGGTACGCAGTGAATTGGCGAGACTTACGTTCAAAGAACTTTGTCGTATTTCTAATTTCTGTAAACTGAAATTTAGTGCATTTGTTAAAAGAGTAGCGTCTCGCCTACACAGTACATAGTGCTTCTAAGGTCACTTTGATGATACCAAGTGAATTTGAGATTGCTTACAATGTATTTTACTCCTGATGCAGTAAACTCTACTCCGGATACCTATTAGGTATATGAATTAGAGCTTTTCGGGCGAATATCTTTATTTTAAGAAATCATTCAAGAATTTCAGCTAAACTGGACCACCTCGTTTTGTAATCAATTATTAATTCTAGTTCTGTGTGGAACTCTTCTGTTACTTATTTAATACTGCCAAGTGACTTAAGTCTCGAAAGTCTCGTTATTCCCGAGACTGAAACTATCAGTCTCGAGTCTCGAAAATACCAAAAAATCATCGAGACTCTCGAAATTTTCGAGACCGAGATTCCCGGGATGAAACCCCTAGTACAAACACGCCTCGCGCACACATTTACATCATAGTAAGCCGACCGGCCGCCATTACGTGACACGAGCGACGGCGTCATTGCAGGTACTCAAATCATGCACACATAGATCGGTACGGTGCTTCACTTTCGATATGCGCGGCGCGGAGTCCATCTTTTTTATAAGTCTATGGGCACCAACGATAAAAACGAAAACGACGAGGGATAAAAAATAGATAGTCGCTGGAAGGACCCTTTGTTTTCATCCAACAATAGAAAGTCGGATCCGCCCATCCTGTCTGACGACGACGACGACTAGGGACGGAAACAAACGCGAAACGAACGACGTCGGTCTTTAGGTCCTTTGTTTTCGTCCCTCGTCATTTTCGTCTCGTCGCTTTTGTTTTCGTCCCCTTTTTTCGAATTGGATTCGTGCAAGTGTCATTCGCGCAAGTGTCTTTCGCGCAAATGTCCATTCGCGCAAAAATCCATTCGCGGAAATGTCTTTCGCGCAAGTGTTCCAGATCCAATATATTTGAGGACATGGTTGGCACAGTGGTTGAGCGATTGACTGCTGCGCAGCATGTCGTGGGTTGGATTCCCGCACGGAACAAATATTTGTACGACCTACAAGTATTTGTTCCGAGTCTGGGTGTTTTTCTATCTATAATATGTATGTATTTACAAAAAAAAAATCTATATAAGTAGTTTATCAGCCATCTCGTTACCATAACACAAGCATTAGGTTGCTTAGCTTGGGACTAGATGGCGTTGTGTGAAATGTCCAAGGATATTTATTTATTTATTATTTATTTGCATCACAATTCACGATTTCAATGTTGATTTATTCCTGACTGCGCGACGCAAGGGAGGGTAATGTGTTTATTGTTTTATTTGATGACATTAACTTCAGCTATTTGAAGTTAACAAACTCGCTACGAACGAAACTCGAACCGTTGATCAGTTTCGTTGTTCTAACAACTCAACACATACCAGGTAGCTGGCTGACCTTTTAGGTCTGCAAAGCGTCTAGACGGGTCCAGTATATCAGAGAAAAGACTTTGATCATAATCCAAACCGATTGTGTTCTTCCATAGTAATCGTCCGTATCTCTAGTTTATTTTCACACATTGCTCAAAGTGGTCCTTCTTTCAAACATTTGTATAGCAATCGTTAACGAGTTCGTATCTCAACGGTTTAACAATACTTTAAATAGTAAGCTAGATAACTAGCACAGTTAGATAACAGCGTTGATTAGACTAAGTGCTTATCGTGTTAGAATTAAGTATCTTAATAGCTTGAGAAGATTAAACGTTGGTTTTTCGTTTATATAGACGTGGGCGAAGGAGAAGTAGTACCTATGTATTGTAAGGATTGTACTAAAGTCCGTCACGAAAGAAGTTTTGCAGCGCAACGCGGCGCTATGCAGCCATGCGCGTGCGACGGAATCATAATCTTTATTTATTTATATACAGGGTGTAAAGGACAGCCCTCCGCAAACTGATAGGGTGAATTCAGTATGTCATACTAAGATGACCGGTACATGAAATTATTTCAGGAACGTTATGGGAATCCAATAAATCTGACTTGTTTGTGTTTTTGTGTACAAATCGGAGCGTCTCTTACTGGTTCAGAGGGGTAGGTAATAGGTATGCGGTGACTTCGATGAACTCTGTAGCTAGACAGAAAGTGAACAGCTGATTTCACGCGTCGTTAGTTAGAGTATTTCAACATCCATAGCTGGTTTTTTTTTTTGCTGTTTTTTTTACATAAATGGAGTGCTGCGAACTCACAATGTAATTTTACATTGACATAAAGAAAATGTAACTGAAAAAAATATTAAATAAATTAAATTTTTCCTGAAAAAATTTCCGGTGGAATATGATTCAAAATGAGGAGCTGAATGCACCCTGTTAGTTTGCGGAGGGCTGTCCCTTACACCCTGTATATCTCAACATAATTTTACAGGCTAGCCTTTTCCCAACTATATTGGAGTCTGCTTCCAGTCCAACCGGCTGCAGTAGAATACCAGTATTTTACATGTAGTGACTGCCTGACCTCCACAACCCAGTAACTGGGTAAAACGATAATCAAAAAAATCAAAATCAAAAGTCCTTTATTCAAATTAGGCTGAGAATCAGCACTTTTTGAACGTCGAAATTACAGTAAGACAGTCCCCACAAAACGCCCGCCCTTCACCACTTCCTAGTGCTTTAGCTGGGAAGAAGAAGTAGCGGAACAAACTCCCCAGCAGCACAGCTGTCTGTTCAGTTAGAAGAACTTGATTCTATACAATAGTACCTATGCAAAATAATTTACGCAACCCAATACATTAAATTATATTTTTGTCAAATAAAATAAACAATTTTAGTACTTAACTCATGTAACCTGTCATTATGTGATCTGATCCTGGAGAAAGAACATAACATAAACATTGTCTTGAGTTAATCACAGCGACCAACTATTCTTATCATTTAAGTAATCGTTGATAGAATAGTATGCCTTTGAACAAAGATTGGATTTAACTTTAATTTTAAACGGATTAAAAGGCAAATCTAGCAAAGAAGAAGGTAGCTTGTTATAAAAAGTTATACCAAGACCAACAAATGAGTTATGAACCTTATGAAGCCGATGAAATGGAGCACATAATTTCTCCTTATTTCTGGTGTTAATATTGTGAATATCACTGTTTTTACTGTACAAATGTATTTTTTGATACCCCTTGGTAAGAGTGGTTGTCAGACTTTCGGGCAACTGACGACCCGTAACGACTGTCAAATATCCACGAATGATAGCTGGGACCAACGGCTTAACGTGCTTTCCGAGGCACGGAGGAGTCTCGGTATGTAAAGATGGTAACCCATCCACGGACCAACCGTGCTCCTAAAAAATACTTAACCGATTTAAACTATTCTTTCACCTTTAAAAAGCTACAATATCAGAGAATAACATGGGCTTTATTTTATCGACCTCCACGCGAACGAAGTCGCGTTCAGAAGCTAGTTTTCAATAATCACATAGTGTAGGTAATTTAATTAATTTTGTGCTACCAAAACTTCAAGTAATAATTACTAAAGTTACCCATAAATCTATAATTACCAATTCCAGTTTAAAGTTTTATCATCAAAATAGCTTGGCAGCCCATCGAGTCGAGTGCCTCTTATAAAGTTCATCCTCCACAGTTAATAAAATATATTATGGGAGAGCCATCGAGGAAATCGATTGCCGCATCGGTGAATGAGGTGCTTTGGCTGCTTCTTTATTTTCTTAATTTTATCGTAAAGCTAAGTACTTAGTTGGCCGCTTGGATTTTTATTTCTTCTTTTTCGGTATTCCTTTTTTAAAGGGAATTGGAATCTGATTTGCTCATGGAATTAGTATGTTCTATACGGCATGATGCACTTACCAGAAAGATGCGGCCATAGGGGTCGCGGGTTGTTCGAAAGAGATACCGTTTTAGAGGCATGAGGCCCTGGCCCTGGTTCAGGCAACTGAAGGAACAAGGGTGGGTTTTAGTCAGTAAAAGTCTGACACGCCTCCTGCTCCGCCCAGAGCGGGAGAAGTCATTTGATGATTTCTCATCCACAATAAAAAAAAAGTGTGTGGTAAAGACGATCAAAGTGACATGGGACCAACATCGTAATCGCGAAAAGCGAAAAACTTATTACATTAACATGCTTCATAGAACAGATTTGCTGGAATTTCTGGTTTTTAGGACCCGTCCTGCCCTCTCATTAGATATTTCTTTAAACATCGTTTATTATTTTCAAAGTTTTTTTTAGTGTAAATGTAGGTATTTAATACGGGAGTGATACGTAGGATCGAATGACGTTTTAGCGAAGGTCGCCATTTCGAAAAAATTTGCGAGTGGTACGCCAGTTCGAAAACTCATTAAATCGAAAACCGCTATATCGAATGACGTTATCGCGAAGGTCGCCATTTTGAATAATTTTGCGAGCAGTACAAACAGTTTGGAAGTCATGGTATCGAAGTCCGATGTTGAGTTAATTTGTCTTTTTTTTTTCCAAACTAAATCAAAAGACCATGCTCTCTGTGTCTCGTCTCATTGGGGTCGTGAGTTCGATTCCCAGACAAATTAACTCAACATCGGATTTCGAAGGATTGCTACCTTAATATCGTCCTCTGTAAGTTCAAAGTACTGGAGCACTTGTTATCTTCAGATCAATATGAGACAAATACTCAGCTGCTCTATTATCATCTCTTATACAGCGTTATTGGAAACCCTGCATAAGGATTGGAAACGCCGCCGGGGTCGCGGGTTGTTCGAAAGAGGTAACGTGGCCCTGGCACAGGCAACTGAAGGAACACGGGTGGGATTTAATCAGTAAAAGTCTGACACGCCCTTCCGCTCCACCCAGAGCGGGAGAAGTTATTTGATGATTTCCGATCCAAATACCATCGATTTAAAGAAAAATTAACTGCACAATAAAGAATTGTATACGTATAATCGTATAAAACAGAAAATAGACCGTGATACTTTGGAATTTTTTTTCATCGAAAAAATTTGTTCCGGTTTTAGTACAGAAGTAGACAATATAGTCAAATAACACATAATGGAAAAACCAAATGATTTAACCATATACATTTGGTTTTATAGGAATTTTAAAACACAAAATTATCGACGTAATATGGGGATACGTCGATAAAACAATGAAACATAGTTCCCACAAAATTCTTGAGGTCTTCAAGAATTTCATCTATATTCTGTATACTTATAATAAATCTGTAGAGAGGTCAATTCTGTACATGATATATATTTTCAAAATAACTATCAGGGTGTAATTAGTGATCGATACTGATGCCAAAAATGCAATCAGTAAAATTTTTGTCTGTCTGTCTGTCTGTCTGTCTGTCTGTATGTCTGTATGTTCCTTATAGAAACAAAAGCTACTCGACGGATTTTAACGAAACTTGGTACAATTATTCTTCATACTCCTGGGGAGGTTATAGTATACTTTTCATCACGCTACAATCAATAGGAGCAGAGCAGTGAAGGGAAATGTTGGGAAAACGGGAGAAGTTGCTCCATTTTTTAAGCTTCCGTCGCGTGTGCAGCCTTAATGGTTAAAGCTACATAGAAATCATTTATGACGGAAATGTTCTACATAAAATTATCTAAAAAAATATCCCACAACAGCATCTTAATAAGTACATAGTTTTCTTGCTGGCAATCTGCCCACACCCAACCAGAAACAGTAAAGCCTTAAGTTATGTAGTACGACAAAATTATAAGAACGAAACCACATGTTCAAAGAAATATAATGCTGATATTTCGAAAAAAGATATCAAGGGATCTTTTTGGGAGGAGATATTCGTTTTAGTCCGTTTTTTTTCGCATAGTCGGCTGGATGTCGTCCGAATGTACAGTCAGCGAATTAAAGCTGTAGTTACTATGCTACATATCAGGCTAGTAAATGTCCTTGGTTGTACATGAGATTCCTTCATAAATTGCTGTAATGAAATAGGGAGTTCTACTTTACTAAGATATTCACAACTTTTTCCCATGGGCGTAAGCAAAAACTATACAGCTTAATTTATTGATTAGTCCACGTTCATACATTTTGCATAATTGGTATTATACTGAAAATTTGTAGAAATTGCCATATTTAGGTACCTTTAAGCCTACTTACAGCATTGATTTGCTATTCATTTTGGTTAGCCTAAATGAATCGAATTTTCTATACGGTGAAACTTTCTACACTCACAAAACTTTTACATTTAAAAAGAGGTACAAAAGAACTGTCTTACGAATATAGATGATAAAATGAGTATGAATGTCGATGGCTATACGAGTAGGGGAAGACCAAAAAAACGATGGATGGACAGTGTGAAAGATGGCTGGCTGGATGATGGATGCCTAAGAATGGAGTGACTACCGATACCGAGATGACGTCTAATAGAGAAGTGTGATTGAAATAAAGTGTGTGTGTGTGTGTGTGTGTGTGTGTGTGTCAGCTCCGACGCACGACGGGAGTTTACTCCTTATGTACATGTACAGAAAACAAAAGAGATGCAGGACAAAATAGCACAAAATAGTATTTGTCACGAAATTGAACATGAAGCAATACACATACAAATATGTTAGTATGCTCTGTCCAGATATCTCTTTTGTTGTCTGTACATCCTCCTTGTCTTTGAATATAATGGATAGATTAGATTGACAGCTCAATGAAGACTGTCCAAAAATAAACAAAACAAGTATAGGCACACATACATAGTTTCAAAGTGAAAGATGCGCAAAGTACGTTGCGCAGAAAAACGTAACGCTTTTGAGTTAACGCTTGTATTAATTTCACTCCTCATAAAATTTTCATACCTGGGGCCATAGACGTATAAAAATACGTCTATGGTGGGGGCCTTACATGAAAATCGATTCTTAAGTTGTAAACTCCAAAAATATTTTGTGGCAACCCCAAATAAATTGGGATAAGGGCACTAGAATGATGACAGAAGAAATGTCTTATGATACGTTGGTATGTCTGAAGACTAACGAGTTAGAATTGATTCATTTAACATATGCGCTTGTATAGCTGGGGCAATCAGACAGGCGCAAGAGTTGTGTGGATGCGACACCATGCATGCCAGTGACGATTTGTTCCATAGTGCATTTCTGTATAGAATAGAATAGAATAGAATATTCACTTATTTGCTCAGAAAGCAAGACTAAAAAAAAACCCAGAGTAGAGAGAGAGAGAGTAGTTTTGAGAGAGAATGTGAGAGTAGTTTTGAGAGAGAGTGTGAGAGTAGTTTTGAGAGAGAGTGTGAGAGTAGTTTTGTTCTTAACAATAATGTGCCTGTTCCACCAACTCCAGATAAACTCTAGTTAACTTAACTGGCATATAATTTCACAAGAATAATACCTAATCAGTCACTGAAACACGCCCTTCCCTAACATTAATATTTTTGGCTTATTTTAACTATCTCTCGATCGTGGCTAACAGCCGCACGGATCGGTTAAGCTACGCTTGCCTTGATCCGGGACTGCTGCGGTCGGGGATGCAGTCTGTGGATGGGTGACCATCTTTACATGCCGAGAACCCCCCGTGCCTCGGAAATCACGCTAAGCCGTTGCGTTGGTCCCAGGTGTCATTCTTGAATCTTTGCCAGTCGTTAGGTGTCGTCAGGAGTCCGACAACCACTCTTACCAAGGGGTATCTTATTACCCAGTAACTGTGTTGTGGAGGTCAGATAGGCAGTCGCTCCATGTAAAACTGGTATTCAGCATTCGATTAGACTGGAAGCTGATCCCAACATAATTGGGAAAAGGCTATCTCTCTTTAACTTTTATCAGATAATTGAATTCTAGGGAATCAATTTATAACTACCAGCTTTCCTAACTCATGGTAAAATGCTTTGAAATGACTTAGGTAAGTACTTAAACATTTATTGAATCGCTCTTGTAGTCTTGTCTTTGCGAGAGTTTTTACTGTCATTTTCATTTTGAAATGGAAACGTTCTTTGAATTCTTTTTTTATTCGTTCATCAGGACGTCACTCTTTGCTAGATTTTATACGTAGTTTGTTATACTCAGTTATGATGACGTATGGAGACTCCACTCCCCAACTTAAATGCGTTTTATCCATATCATTAGGGTTCCGTACCAAAATGGTAAAAAAGGAACCCTTATGGTGTGACTCAGTCTGTCTGTCTGTCTGCCTGTCTGTCACAGCTGGATATCTCAAGAACTACTAATGCTATCAACTTGAAATTAGGAACAGTTTTAGATGACGTTTACCAAACTATTTTACAAATAAGAAAAAAGTAAAAATATTTATATTTTTTTTGTAACAGGACTGAAAAGGGTCTTAAAAATTCAAAGTGGGGCTACTAGGGCATGTGGGGTATCATATGAAAGAACGCTGTTTGCACATTCTCAAACATTTTTTTTCTTTTTTTTAGGCCGCATAGCTTTCGAGTTTTGATGAAAACTGTAAAAAAAAAAACCGTTGCCCCCCCTTATCTCCGAAGTTTGCAAAGAGAAAAATCTGAAAATATTCTATGTGATAGAAGTTTATGTAAAGATTACAGGAAAAATAAAACGATGTCTTTAAATAGCACACTTTTTCAGAAATCGGAACGGAACCCTCGGCGCGCGAGTCCGACTCGCTCTTGCCCGGTTTTTTTTTTTGTTAATATGATTGAGCAAAAAAAACGTGTCTAATATTTTTATTATGACTGACGCGACGGGCTAAATAGGAATTCTTTTTTTTATCCAGGAAACAACCCTAATAGGATGAAAGTGTTAAACTAAGCATAAAATCTTAAATCTTACTTACTTATAAATGCGAAAGTTTTGAGGGATGGATGTTTGTTACTCAATCACGCAAGAACGGCTGAACGGATCTGGATGAAATTAGCACAGTCACAGTCTGGAATAGCACATAGGCTACTTTTATCCCGGAAAAATGTACGGTTCCCGTGGAAAGATTACCAACAAACACGCGAGCGAAGCCGCTGGCAAAAGCTAGTAGGTACCTCAATCAATCTGCCTAGCCTTTTCCCAACTATGTTGGGGTCAGCTTCCAGTCTAACCGGATGCAGCTGAATACCAGTATTTTACATGGAGCGACTGCCTATCTGACCTCCACAACCCAGTAACCCAGTTACTGGGTAATACGATACCCCATGGTAAGACTGGTGGTCAGACTTTCGGGCTTCTGACGACCCGTAACGACTGTCAAAGATCCACGAATAACAGCCGGGACCAACGGCTTAACGTGCTTTGAAGGCATGGAGGAATCTCGATATGTAAAAAGATGGTCACCCATCGACGGACCAACCCCGGCAAGCGCAGCTTAACCTGACGGATCGACCCGTGCGGCTGTTATTACTTAGCCACGAGCTCCTCAAAAAGGCAAAAGCTAGTACCTATCAAATAAAAATAACGATCTCTCTACAACTCATTCCAATCTTACTCAACCGTGTCCACACAACTCCAACGCCGTACCTAACCCGTAAACAACTCGTGTGGGTCAATAAAAGCGTAACCCCGGTACAACAGGCCCTCATTGACGGCACTGTCCATTGTGGGGTTATCACACACTGGCTCATTGTAGACCACTGTATACTGGTACTTACAACCACCATGTTATTGAAGTTTATGACCATAAACTATTGTACAGGGATTTTATTTGATTGGGGTTATTAAATTAAATGAATTTATTGGTTTTATTTAATGATATTTTATGCTTGTTGGTGTGTTCTAGGATAACTGTATGAGCGCAGACGCATTGCAGATATGACATACTTATTTAAAGTTGCTAATGGTACTATAGATTGCCCCGAGCTGTTAGGCAGTTTAGGATTAGTAACACACTGTAAAATGATTCGCAAACCTAGCTAGTTGCATATCCCTCATTCCAAGTCCGCGTATAGTCAGAACTCGTTTCTGGGGACCTACTCCCTAAGCACGAAGCCCGTAGTTTCGGGCTTCGTTACGGGCGTTTCTTACTACGTATCACCTACGGATGGATGATTGGTTCGGGGCCCGAACGAAGTATGAATGACAACATGATTTGCCAGTTGTCCCTTCTCCAGATGTGTTTTTGCCCGTCCGAAAAATTTAACTTTTACACTTGTTTTGATGGATTCGTAATGTCAGACGGACGGATGAACGGACGGACGGAAAGACGGACGGTCTTAGGGAGTAGGCCCCCTAATCCGTGCGAGCAGAAGTTTTAATAAACTGTCTGGTGAACATGATTTGGATATATTCAATACCAGTGTTTCTCGGATTAGGCATTTGTTGGTGAAGAGTGAGTTTACGACAGAGTAATTGTTTGTGTATAAATGTTTTTAAGTTTGTGTTTGTTGATCGTGTACTGTTTGTTTCCTAATTTATGTGGTATTTTGTACCGATGTCTTTTGTTTCAATTTAAATTTTAAATTTTTATCAGTGGAAACTTGTTAATGGCCTTCAGATTCACAGTGTATGAGGATATTGTCTACTTTAGCTGTAAGTTTCCCAATATAATAAAATAAAATAAAAATAAAATAATCTGGTTTGTGAGTGTTTACTTATAGATACAGCGTGCAAAGTTTAATAATATAAAATGAAGTAACAATAGAAGGCCCACTTGCGCGTTCATGGGTTATCAATTTATCATAAATAACTCGGAGTTAACAGATAATTCAGGGTTGATCAAATAATTAATCTTGCGCCACCAAGAGTTAGAGATAAACCTAGAGTTTAAATATTTAACGCTCCCGATGTGGGAGAGTTAAGTCGCTAAACTCTGGGTTAGTGTAAGTAATGTCAAAATAAATTGGCGTTATGAGGTAACTGATAACTTATTTTGTGTTTTATATTGTTCAACGTATGTGAAAATTCGGTACTATGTATATCAGCAGGCAAATTATATTCATGAACTAATCTAGAAATAAATTAAAAATTATAAAAAAAAATGTAAAAAAAAATTCCATCTTACATTTTCGTCAATCAAATAACTAAATCTCCATGGAAACCACATAGGTATTGATAGTGGTTTCCATGGAGATTTAGTACAATACGATTAAAAAAAGAATGTCATGTTATTGAATTCAAAAGACATGAAAGTATTACGTATCGTAGTAAAAGAGATAGGGATTACATATTCACTCGCTCACTCACTGTTTGTTTATTTGTTCGTTCACTCGCTGTTTATTATTAGATAGGGATTACATATTCACTCGCTCACTCACTGTTTGTTTATTTGTTCGTTCACTCGCTGTTTATTATTAGATAGGGATTACATATTCACTCGCTCACTCACTGTTTGTTTATTTGTTCGTTCACTCGCTGTTTATTATTAGATAGGGATTACATATTCACTCGCTCACTCACTGTTTGTTTATTTGTTCGTTCACTCGCTGTTTATTATTAGATAGGGATTACATATTCACTCGCTCACTCACTGTTTGTTTATTTGTTCGTTCACTCGCTGTTTATTATTAGATAGGGATTACATATTCACTCGCTCACTCACTGTTTGTTTATTTGTTCGTTCACTCGCTGTTTATTATTAGATAGGGATTACATATTCACTCGCTCACTCACTGTTTGTTTATTTGTTCGTTCACTCGCTGTTTATTATTAGATAGGGATTACATATTCACTCGCTCACTCACTGTTTATTTATTTGTTCGTTCACTCGCTGTTTATTATTAAGGCCTTATTAAGGCAATTTTTTGTATTTTTAAATCTGTTGTCTGTATCTGTACCTACCTATTGAATAAAAATAAAATACGGATCAGTGCTATACGAAGCAACTTTAAGGTGTAAAGACACTCGTCCTCCTCTCCCTCTTACCCCTCCTCCTCTCACTCTCACTCGCCCCTCTTCCCACCCATATCCCCTCTCTACCTTATCATCCCTTTCACTGCCCCCTCTCACCCCTTCACCCTCCCCAACCCTTCTCCCTCTCACCCCGCTCACCACATCCCCTTCCCGCTAACTTCCCCCTTCCCCTCTCACACCCTCTCACATCCCCTTCACCGCTTCCCCTCCCCCTCTACCCTCACCAAGTCATCCCCTCCCCTTCTTTTCTTCTCCACACCCTACCCCTCACTACACCCTCCCTCACTACACTCTCCTATCCCTCTCCCCATCCCTCCATCATCCTCCCCCTCTCCCTCATTAACCACCCCTCCCCTCCCCCTCCCTTTCACCAAACCCTGCCCTTCCCCCTTTCTCTCCTCACCACCCCGTCCTCTTCCCCCGTTCCCTCCTCACCACCCCTCCCGTTCCCTCCCCCCTCTACCCTTCCCTCTGGGGAAAAACTATTAATGACAAACTTTATTACTTGCTTAGGCAAGTATTTGTGCCAAGTTTCAAGTTAATTAACCAAATGAATAAGATTTTTCATATCAACTAATTATTTCCTTTTTTCACCCCCACAGGGGTGGAATTTGAAAAAAATCGTTTGGGATATCTCCGTAACTTGACTGAAAGATTATTTACACCAACTTTCGAGTTAATCAAGCAAGGTACGGAACCCAAATAGGGTTCCGTACCAAAATGGTAAAAAAGGAACCCTTATGGTGTCACTCAGTCTGTCTGTGTGTCTGTCTGTCTATCTGTCTGTCTGTCACAGCTGGATATCTCAAGAACTACTAATGCTATCAACTTCAAATTTAGAACAGTTTTAGATGACGTTGACCCAACTATTTTGCAAATAAGAAAGAATTTAAAATATGTATATTTTTTTGCAACGGGGACTGAAAGGGGGTCTTAAAAAATAAAAGTGGGGCTACTAGGGCATGTGGGGTATCATATGAAAGAGCGCTGTTTGCACATTCTCAAACATTTTTTTTCTTTTTTTTAGGCCTTCTGATGAAAAATGTAAAAAAAAATACCGTTCCCGCCCTTATCTCCGAAGTTTGCAAAGAGAAAAATCTAAAATTATTCTATGTGATAGAAGTTTATGTAAAGATTACAGGAAAAATAAAACGATGTCTCTAAATAGCACACTTTTTCAGAAATCGGAACGGAACCCTCGGTGCGCGAGTCCGACTCGCTCTTGACCGGTTTTTTATAATTTATTTTTGTACAATAACAGGTTTCCCTTATCCCTAAACGGTTGTACAGCAGGATATGATACCTTAAATAGTTACATTAAAAACATAATTAAGTACGTACCTGCCCTCAACACTATTTCGTAGGTATATATTTTTTAGGCTCTAAAACTAACGACGCCATCTTTTATTCCTTTGATATCACACGTCACACATAGTTCACACGTCTGACTTTGAATTTTCAATTCGCCTGTTCAAAAGGAATGCAAAAAGCCGGCCGTCCGCCATTTAGAATTTCTGCATTGACACATTGATAATGATTATATGTACATATATTCATTTTATGCAGAATTAAAATCCCGCAAAAGACGTTATTATACTTCTGAACAGATTTGTGGATGGGTGACCACCCATTTCTCATTGAGACCCCTCCGTGTCTCGGAAAGCACGTTAAGCCGTTGGTTCCGTCTGTCATTGGTAGATCTTTGACAGGTGTTACAGGTCGTCAGAAGCCCGAAAGTCTGACAACTACATAGTTTTATCAAGGGGTGTCGTATTACGCAGAAACTGGTTTTTGTAGGTCAGACAGGCAGTTGCTCCATGTAAAATACTTATAAATTCATTTGCATTTGATTAGACTGGAAGCCGACCCCAATATAGTTGGGAAAAGGCTAGGCAAATTATGATGACTGCTAAAAAACTAAATAAACTATCTATTGGTACCTAATTTATAAACACTTGCTATTTTCTCCTTCCAGCTTCTCAAAGATTTCAAGTCCCTTTACCCTGACAATGACCAAAAACTAATGGAAAACTGGCTACTAATAAGAACAAGAATTATTAAATTGGCAAAAGGAGGATGCGCTGTGGTGTGTGGTAGCCCAATCAATCTGCCCAGCCTTTTCCCAACTATGTTGGGGTCGGCTTCCAGTCTAACCGGATGCAACTGATGAATACCAGTATTTTACATGGAGCGACTGCCTATCTGACCTCCACAACCCAGTAACTGGGTAATACGATACCCCTTGGTAAGACTGGTTGTCAGACTTTCAGGCTTCTGACGACCCGTAACGACTGTCAAAGATCCACAAATCACAGCCGGGACCAACGGCTTAACGTGCTTTCCGAGGCACGGAGGAGTCTCGCTATGTAAAGATGGTCACCCATCCACTGACCAACCCTGGCAAGCGTAGCTTAACCTGATAGATCGACCCGTGTGGCTGTTACTACTTAGCCACGAGCTCCTGTGGTAGCCCGCGAAATTAAAATTTTCTTGCGTTTTATGCAATTTGCAGTTCCATGTCAGGTTGTATCTTGATGCAAATTGCAAAAAACCCAAAAAAGAAATAATTTTGAGGGCTACCACTGCGCATCGCCTTAAATATATATTCCATTCTGCGAAGGCTCTTACACTATATCTAATGTGACTATAAAATAAAAGTGACATTAAAATCGTGGATAAGAAGGGCATAAAACACGTATCACACAGCCCTTTATGTCATTCTTAAAGTTAGTGCTTTATGAATAAGATAAATGAAGACTGTCTTGGGTTTTAAATTGAACGCTAATTTAAAAGACAGACATGCTTAATAAGTGTGCATGTTATGCTTATAATCTCTAGAGGA
The DNA here is from genome assembly GCA_905163495.3 of Cosmia trapezina. Classification (NCBI taxonomy): domain Eukaryota; kingdom Metazoa; phylum Arthropoda; class Insecta; order Lepidoptera; family Noctuidae; genus Cosmia; species Cosmia trapezina. The sequence goes on from LR991027.1 coordinate 25,063,157, forward strand.
GCTCGTGGCTAAGTAATAACAGCCGCACGAATCGATACATCATGTTAAGTTACGTTTGCCGGGGTTGGTCCGTAGATGGGTGACCACCTTTACATACCAAGAGCCCGAAAGTCTGACAACCAATCTTACCAAGGAGTATCGTATTACCCAGTTACTGGGTTGTGGAGGTCAGATAGGCAGTCGCTCCGTGTAAAATACTGGTATTCAGCTGCATCCGGTTAGACTGGAAGCCTACCAATCTTTTAAGGGGTCATTATACTCATCAATATGAACAACTTTTATTATGAGGATTTTGGCGAATTATGCGAACATATTAAATGTACTGAACAGCTGATTTTTTTTTCGCGATTTCAGGATTTGTCCCATAGTAAAAGTTGTTCACAATGATGAGTTCAATGACCCCTTAAAAGATTGCCACTGTTTATGTACTTACACCCTGTATAGGTATACCTCTGCCCAACCCTTTGGGGATTACAGATGAATTCATTATTTATGTATTATCATCAATCTTAGGAAATATTTATGTAACTAATTTGCACTTATGATACCTGAGATACAGGTTTATCCTAGTTCAGGTTAATCCCATTATTATATACCTACCATTTTTGTTTAAGCCTTAATATTGTAAATATGCACTATTTAAATGAATAAATAAAATAAAATAAAATATAGTTCAAATGAATAGAAATAAAAATAGTACCTACCTAACACAATTCAATGTTTCATGAAAACATACAATCTCCCATCAAACACGAGTACCCCGCGATTTATACGCGTGAAGAATTATTCCCTAATTCGGGAATTAGGGAATAATTCTTCACGCGTATAAATCGCGGGGTATTCGCCAGAAAGGCAGGGGATATAATAATACGGGACATAAGAAAGACCTGCCATCTTCACGGCGCTTAGAACATTCAGGAGTTACTGCAATGCTTACAAAAATGCAATGCTTGCAAAATATGAAGTAATTGTCGATTTACAAAAAATATATTAATTGGTCTAAAAAAGTAATAACATGAAATCATTCCTTATTATTTTGTGTAGAGATCTTTATAAATTTATAAACACTTATAATACAAATTGTAGGAGTAATATGGTAAAAACTAGAAAAAATAGACAGAAATAGACCTGACTTTAGTATTTTTTTTTCCGTTAATTCTATAAACTAAAATAGATATCAGGACACATGAAATCACTTCATATGTATTTTAGATTACTGTGTATTTTTCCTATCAAAAAGATGCTATAGTTACTGTAAAAGATGAACACAAAGTTACTTAGTTTCGCCGTATTTTAGGGAGGAGGAGCCTTAAACAAAGCGTGCGATCCCGTCGCACTCACGGTGTGCAATGACAAACGTAAGTGTGGCCGCTTCAACGCAATAATTCTCGCAATAAATCTCTTTGATCTGCCAAAAAAACCGCCACTCGAGTTATCGCTTCACATCAAAAATAAGTAATCGCGATAAGTTGTGGCTACACGTTCAGTTAACGTCCATCATCGCGATACTCAACGGCGTTTTCATTGGTGTGGCCCTAGCATCAAAATTAGCAATTTTCGGACCCATACAATGATTCAATCAAGTGGTCTAGCCTCTTCCCAACTATGTTGAAGTCGGCTTCCAGTCTAACCGGATGCAGCTGAATTCCAGTATTTTACATGGAGCGACTGCCTATCTGACCTCCACAACCCAGTTACTGGGTAACACGATACCTCTTGGTAAGACTGGTTGCCATACAATGATTTCATGCTTTTTTCTTTTTCAATCCATGCAAAAAAACCGCGTTCTCTCATCACTCATACCAAACGTTCAACACAAACATAAGGCACAGATCACACTGTGGAACGCACTTACGTCCAAATTGCTCGCAGTTTATGCGCCCTTACGAGACTAACTCACTGACAGTAATTATCACGAACTGACTTCAAATTGTCGCACTAACGAGAACCGTGTCCAATAAATCTTAGGGAGCCTTATTGAGTTATAAATCTTCATTTTCTGTAAAAATATTTCGTTTTTTACTCTATATTTTGCAGTCCATTAAGTTCTACTTATTTTGTAATGGTTTTGAAACATTTATATGGAACTTAATAAGGTGGAACATTTGCGATTATTTGTCTTATTTAGAAAGAAGCCAGACCAAAATAAATGAACATAATTGACCGTCTGGGATTGCCAAAAAATAACTGTTTTTAGGGTTCCGTAGTCAACAAGGAAACTTTATAGTTTCGCTATGTCCGTCCGTCTGTCTGTCTGTCTGTCCGTCCGCAGCTTAGCTCAGAGACTCTTAGTACTAGAAAGCTATAATTTGGCATGGATATACATATTCATCACGCCGACAAAGTGGAAAAATAAAATCATGAAAAAAAAATGTTTTAGGGTACCTTCTGTACACGTAAAGTGGTTATGTTTTTTTTTCTCGTCTACCCCATGGTGTGGGGTGTTTTGTTTTGTTATGTGTGTTGGATAGGTCTTTGAAAAATAATGCGGGTTTGTGAAAACAATTTTTCGATTTAGGGATCCGTTTCTGAAATAATAAGCTTTATTGCGTAACACAGTAAGGAATAGGTTTCATTTTGACAGTTCAACAACATTCATTGCGTTATTTCCGTTGTCGAGCAGACAAATTTTTCGAACATGTGAAGCAATGGATTAGCAATTTGCTTCAAAATGATTCAGATTTTTATTGAGAGTATGTTACGCAAATTTGAGTGCAGGATAGAGCATTCTTTCGTTGGTCTATTCTTACTAAAATGTCAAGAATATCAAGAAAATAATACTTTATGTCCAATCAATCTGCCTAGTCTTTTCCCAACTATGTTGGGGTCGGCTTCCAGTCTAACCGGATGCATCTGACCTCCACAACCCAGTTACTGGGTAATACGATACCCCTTGGTAAGACTTGTTGTCAGACTTTCGGGCTTCTGACGACCCGTAACGGCTGTCAAAGATCCACAAATGACAGCCGGTACTAAAGGCGTGCTGTCCGATGCACGGCGGAGTCTCGGTATGTAAAGATGGTCAGCCATCCACTGACCAAACCCGGCAAGCGTAGCTTAACCTGATGGGTGGACCCGTGCGGCTGTTGTTACTGAGCCACGAGCTCCTCATAATACTCTATGTCCAGTTGATCTAAACCCACTATTACTTTAATAAAATTAAAAAAGCTAAAATAAAAATATTTTTTTCCCTTCTATAATAATGAACGGCCATTAGATACATACATTAGAGCCATAATCACCACTTTTGACAGACGGATTGATGATCACAATAGCCGTTAGCAGACAGACTACCCTCTGAATTAATTTCTATAGTAGCCTTTACGAGACCCACGGGTGAGTCATTGACGAGATTAACGCGGTAATAAACATAATTAGATTGTACATACCAACTATTATATTTCTACCCTACAGCCCCAGGCAACACACGAAAGCTTGTATAGTAGAAATCTTAGATAATATACAACTAGATCGAGCCACCGCGTGGCCGGTCATGAGACAGCAATATAATACTATGTGGTATTAGAAATGAGGTTTAACGTAAGAAATCTTCCATATTTTGGACTGAAACCCATGTCAATACATTCGCACAATGCAAAAACTGTCCAAAAAAGTTAAATTAATCGACGCAAGATAAATTTTGTAACAGTGAAAGCACTTTGTTAGGCTAACATTTGAAAGTTCGCCAAGCAAAAATACGGCACGCCGTAAGATACAGAAGATACAATGCTTTGTCTCAATTTTCCTACTAATTTCGTATACTTACATGTGTCTCACTTCCACACTTCACACTGTAATCATGGCAACGTCTAGATGTTTAATGTCATTGGTAGAAATAATTATGTGAAACATAAGACAAGCTTCTCTTCCGTACTTATGTCATTAAAAATAACGGGCTGTTACTGCCATTATACAAAAATATAATGTTTCAAGAAGTATTTTTATAAAAGCACAAATTTTGATTGTTGAATTTTAAGCTCCATTTACACGGCGCCAGTTTATTGCCTGTGGCATACCATAAAATTGAAAAGCAAATATCTGGCATCGTCTAAACAACACGTACAATATTGTTGCACGATACGGGTAACTTTGAAAACTGGTATAAGCATGTACAAGAAAATCGCACAGTACATACAATAATTGCTCGTACAATAAAATCGCATTCAATTCTGGCATGATCTGACATTTGTGCTGTCATTGAAATATGAGTGCGGTAAGTGAGGGTGTGGTAATCGTTGTTGCTATTTTCAGGCAAGAAATCAAATCAAGAACAACTTGAAAAATATCTTGAGAAGCGTTCAATAAAATTTAATGAAATATCATGTCTAGGCAAAACTTGCATGCAATAATCGCCTGTCAATTATATTGCCTGATGTAAGACGCATGCGATTTTATTGAATGGCAAAACTTGTATTCAATTATTGTACATGCCATTTTATGGAATCGCACGCGTGTAAACACTTCATGCAGTTCTTGAATGTCAAAAAACTTGAACGTGCTTTATGGCATGCAATTATTGCTCTTGAACGTTCCAGAAACTTGCCCCGTGTAAACGGCGCTTTACGCTTTGTACAAATATTATACTGAAGGGAATACTTTTTTCACCAATTTTTTCATAATGATTCCTGTTTTGATCATCGATGAACAACATCGTCATTCAAAGGTTCTGAGTTATAATAGTATACTTTTGTAACCATCTCCAGTATTCCTTCCTCCCGTAAAAGTGCGGTCACTGTCGTACTGCATAGAAAAGAAAGAGAAGCGCGATGACACAACCCTGGTAATTTATTGCAAAATATGAAGCAATTATATAATTTCAAAAAATCTATTGATTGGACTAACAAAGTAATGACATGAAATCATTCCTTATTAAGTATTGAGGAATGATTTCATGTGTATTTTGAAGAGAGAACACTTTTAATTAATGAAAATTGTAGGAGTAATATGCTAAAAACTAGAAAACATAGACCTGGATTATTTTTTTTTTTTAGTTCTATTGAAACTAAAGTATATTTCAGGACAAATGAAATCACTTCTTATGTATTGTAGATTACTGTGTATTTTTTCCTATCAAAAAGATGCTTTAGTTACTGTAAAAGATGGACACAAATTATCTTAATTTCGCCGTATTTTACGTAGAAAAAGCCTTATACGCACCCACCTCTTAATCGAACGCGTTCCACTTCTCCAATTCTGTGAGGCATCTCAGATTATAACAGCTGTTACAAACATTTGATGTGTACCTACTTAATAATTCACAAAGCCCTAATCCTATTCCAAAGGGTTCAAGCAAAGCCAAAGCCCTCCACAATTATTGAGTTCATAAACCCCTGATACATAAAGCTATGGCGGCTGCATTCTTAATGTTGCCATTAAAGTTACCGTGCGTGCTCCAACGCCCTCTATTTCTGTATTACTGCGAACAAACATTTATAAGTGTTTCTCTTTGTTACAGGTTCAGAGCACATGATCTCAAAATGGAGAAGCTAGTTTGGATGCTACTGAGCTTCTTCCTTGCCACAGCAGTTGCTGACTTCACGACGAACTGTCCGCATGAGTGCAAATGCGTATGGGCAAGTGGAAACAAACAAGCCGACTGCTCACATGCCCATCTACAAGATATACCGAAAAATCTAAGCTCAGAGATACAAAACCTCGACCTCACAGGAAATGACCTGTACGAGGTAACGAGGCTTGCATTCCAAGATGTCGACCTAATAAACTTAAAGAAACTCATCCTAAAAGAATGTAAGCTTATTACAATTCAAAGAAACGGTCTAAGTGGACTCGCTATTATGATAGAATTAGATCTGTCGAAGAATGACATAAAGATGTTACATGCTGACACGTTTAGAGAAACTGCAAAGATAAGATGGATCCTGCTGAATGACAATAAATTGGAAAAATTAGAAGATGGTCTCTTCAATAATTTACCATTCCTGCAAAAAGTAGATCTAAGCAACAATAAAATCCTATCAGTGGGAATGAAGACGTTTATGAACGTGCCTAAAATGACTATTCTTAGACTGGATAGGAATAAATTGGAGTATCTCAAAATTGACACGTTAAGTGCTTTGACGTCACTGTCTAACTTAGACGTCCACGATAACCCATGGCGTTGCGACTGCTACCTACAACCCTTCAGAAACTGGGTGATCAGTAAAAACTTCTACACTTCTCCCATATCTTGTGTAGAGCCTCCTAAGGTTCATGGAAAGCTTTGGAAAGAGCTGGACTCCAGCGACTTTGCCTGCAAACCCAGCATTGTATACCCTTCTGTCAGCACAACTTTGCGAACTTCTGACAACAATATCACACTATCCTGCCAAGTCGACGGCAACCCATTACCAGAAGTCAACTGGGTGCTAAACGCACAAATCATAGATGGTGCTTACAGATATCAAGGAGAACTCAAATACTTCATCACACAGAAAAATCTTGACAACACTAAATGGGTTAACCTTACTATAGTTGACTTGGGAAGCACTGATAATGGGGAATACTTATGCGTTGCCAAAAACCCTGGTGGTGTTGAAGAAAGGAGTCTGACTTTAGCAGTGGCTCATTATCCCCCAGAAAGCGGGGTAGTTCCAAAGGGCATGGACAATAACATGTTGCCAGTGCTCATAGGCGTCTCCTGTACCGCCGCCATTTTGTTGATAATCCTGGTGATTCTCTGCTACTGCTGCTGCAGACGTCGCGGTTCTGACAAGAAGAAATCTGACAACTCTAATGGGGAAGCTTTGATCGAAGGATCAGTAATTCCTGAGATGGAGAAGAGCCTGATTACTGCTGTGAATCCAGTGACAAAGCCGCCGAGGAGATACGACGTCCCTCCATCGATCACCAGCGGAGCGACGGAGATGTCTGAACTGAACAAAACATTGCTGGACAATGATTCTGTTTTTGGTAAGTGTTCACTTTTATTTATAGGTTTAGGATATGATAGCTCCCTACAAACGTATATTTTGGTTCGACTTTTAATACCTAATACCGCAAAAAATACTATAGGTATACCTCTGCCCAGCCCTTCGGGAAAACAAAGCGTGATGTTATGTTATGTTACCGCAAAAAATAATTCGTTCAATATTAAAGGTTCAATCACTTTGCTCATAGATAGTTCCAATCACGTATTAGATGATAAGCTTTGAATCTAATAAGTCAATATCTACTCGGTCGCTATCAATATTTCTGATAAGATATTATGAAGCTAAGCTAGAGCTTTACTGTTTGCTTTTACTGATACAGAATTGTAATTACAAAGCGTAGGTTTAATCAAAGAGATGATTGACCCCTTCGGGTTATCGACCGTTCATCAGTGCATATCCTATCCTATCCTATTTAACTAACCATTATATTTGTTTCAGCACACAACGAAGACGAGAAACGCTCGCTAGACTTCGACCCACCATCAAAACGATCGCAGGACGCCCTCAACGTAGAATACGGCCGGACGGCTTACCCTCCCGATCTCCTCTCGTTCCCTCCCAGAGCTGCCCAGATATCGCCAGCAGCTAGCAACGCTTCCACCGTGCCGGATACCACCAGGCTACCACCGCAGCTCAACCCGATCAGTCCAATACACTCTCCAATATATGGCATGAACAACCAAAATCTCTTCAGAACTCTGCCGTACTCTCGCTCGCAGTCTCCGTTCACTGCGCCTATAACTCCTCCCGTCGTCACTCCTAGGCAAGGATACGTGACTATCCCGAGAAGACCTAGAGTGCCTAGCTGGACTAGTACAGCGAGCACACAAATCCTACCAAGCTCAGAAGCACAAGAACCATTGTATGATAACTTAGGGCTAAGGACCACAGCAGACGGCAGCTCAGTGTTATCGCTCAACAAAACAGGCCTTGAACCCCAATTTTCGCCAATGAGGAACAGGCCCTTACCCGCAACGCCAACGGTCTACCCAAACCAGCATCCAGTTTTCTACGCGCCTATTGAAGAACAAGAACCAGCACCTTCACCTGTCCCACCACAAATGAATCGGAACAGTATCAGCTCTCAGTTGTCTCACCAGCTATCTACTCCGGGCCCTCAGGAACCAGTGAACCCGAGAATGAGCTGGACAGCAAAGAACACTTCCACTCCACAACCTGAGCCAAGGAAAGTTCTATTCAGTGACAAAAGCGATGCGCAGTCCCATGTATCAGATAGTAGTACACTGAGTCGAAGAGGCAAGCCAGAAACTGGATCCCTGAGAAGAATTCCAAGGGTAGACAGCAAGGAGGAGCCAAGTTCTCCTTCTAAAGATGACGGGAAGAAGAACGAGAGTGTATTGAACCAATCGGGGACAGGAACTTTGGGCAGAAGTGGAAAGATCCCTCCACGACCACCCCCAAAGCCGAAAAAAAAGCCGAGTACAGAAGTGAACCCCAACGAACCACTGTTTGAAGACGAAGGAGAGGATGGTACGGAAGTGTAATAGTTTAGACTAAAGGTTTACCAAAGTGCCAATGAGCTTTTAGTGAGAGGAGAGACCTACGTCAAAATATCAGTGAAAAAGACGTGTTTTACGATTAATTTTCCGCGGTGCTCCTGTAAATAGACATTTGTGCTAGATTTTTTACTTGTCGCGTAAAATTTATGGACCATTTTTAATGTAATCATTGTAACGCAATTGGACGTCGCGTTCACTGTTGATTTTAAGTATTTATTATTTGTGGTACTCTTTGGTTAAGACATGGATGATAAATAAATGATGGTTTTTTTGTAGCGACGATTGTTTCATCAATTTCCAAGACTGATTACTCTAAATTGACACGCTTTAGTGGTGTATGAACTGTTTGAAAAGCAGATATTTCTGTTTCCATTAATTCGACTGAGTTTGAAGTTTTATCATTTTTAGCTTTGTTTTGCTCGACTGTCATTGTGCTCAAAGTTTTCAGTACGACATTGCCGTATATTATTCAAATGCGAGAGAAAATGAAAGAATTCAGTTTTTAAGTACTTTCACACAAGCTAGACATGAAAATTCTTTACTGATATCATTCCAAAATTGTATTTTCATCATCTGCTTGAAACTGTTCATATATTCCATTTTTATTTGACATTCCTTGAAGCATTCTTAGTCGTAACATCAACACACATTGCTACAATGATTTTCACGTAGATTATATGGAAGACTGAGGCAATTACTTCGCTTTTCCTCTATTGATCAAGTCAATAGTTTTGTGTAATAAGCGTTATGTGTTTGTAAAGTTCTTTCGTTTCGTTTTGATAAGTTGCACATTTTTGATAATTTGTTTTCTAAGCTTCTTTAATTGAAGAGTCAAGTACATTGAAGTGCTTTTAGGGTTCCGTACCAAAATGGTAAAAAAGGAACCCTTATGGTGTGACTCAGTCTGTCTGTCTGTCTGTCTGTCACAGCTGGATATCTCAAGAACTACTAATGCTATCAACTTTAAATTTAGAATAGTTTTAGATGGCGTTGACCCAACTATTTTGCAAATAAGAAAGAAATAAAAATAATTATATTTTTTTTGAAACTGGGACTGAAAGGGGGTCTTAAAAATTTAAAGTGGGGCTACTAGGGCATGTGGGGTATCATATGAAAGAACGCTGTTTGCACATTCTCAAACTATTTTTTATTTTTTTTTAGGCCGCATAGTTTTCGACTTTTGGTGTAAAATGTAAAAAAAAAATACCGTTCCCCCTAATCTCCGAAGTTTGCAAAGCGAAAAATCTGAAATTATTCTATGTGATAGAAGTTTATGTAAAGATTACAGGAAAAATAAAACGATGTCTCTAAGTAGTACACTTTTTCAGAAATCGGAACGGAACCCTCGGTGCGCGAGTCCGACTCGCTCTTGCCCGGTTTTTCGTACCTGCTTTAACATCTTATACAGCTAAGATGCTGCTAGCGCTCCAATTTCATTTTGAGCCAGCAAGGTTATGTTAATTCCTGTACCAGGCTGGGGCAACCCGAAAACAACATTGTCCCAACTTTAAACAACATTTTTATTCAAGGTTAGCTAGTTGATTTTGAAATTGGACCATCTGTATGCACTCTGGCAAAGAAATAATAATACATTTATACAAACGAGGTCACAAAATAGAGGTTTTTAAATATATTTTTTTTTAGTTTTCGTGTAGTTTTTTTGATAAAATGTGCATCATATTTCGACACACACCGGTCACCCTGTACTAAAATATTTAACTTCGTGTATTTCTAAGTTAACAACATTTTAGGTTTTAGTCCGAGGCTGTATTTGCTAACATTTATTTTCATGTATTTTTCAAATGTAGACAAATCTTTTGAAATATGTTTTTGGTGCAAAATAAACATGTTGTTTGCAAAATGTATTGTCCATCGTACCAATATATTATGGGGATTAAAGGAATTCCCAGCAGGCAACAAAATAACTAGGAAGTCAATTGTTTTATTTCTTAGTCATAATCTTTTATACAGTTTGACTCCGAAACACATTGTCGGTAAAATGTCAAATTGTAGAATGACATTTTATTTTTTCTCTCACTCTTTACATAGTCTAAAATACTGTCATAATAATTTTAAAGAGGTTTTGTATGAGTTTAGCTTGTTGCTGTAAAGTATGGGCGAACTCAATGGCTGTTCAAATAATATATGTACTGATTATTTCATAGCGAATCATTATCTTCTATATTCTGTTCTTATTATGATTATTGATATGACTTAATATGCTAAACCCTTATTTTAATAATTCTAAGTGATTCTTTAGTGACAAAACATCAATCGAAAGTTTGAACCATTTGATTCTAATTGATTTTTAGAACCAAACATTATCGACCTTGCTTTGACGTTGTACGCTAATCAAAAAGAGTGTCTTCTATATGTCATATCGGTCATCACAAAATGAACATAGTATAATATATGACGTCACTTGATGACTATGTAGTATGTTTTCTGCCCTGCCATTTCTACAGTTTGACGTTTCAAATCAAGTACCCGTAAAATAAGAGAAATAGTTCCTAAAACTTTGTAAACCATGTGTTAGCTTATTTCGGTAGCTATAAATATCATGTTATGTTTTAAGGAATCGCTTATGTTTTGGTGCATATTTTTATATACTTACATGTTTTTTATTATGTGTCTATTTATTTTATTTTTTTAATTGTATACTACGAAAGTCTCTTACTTGATAATGCTTGGGATTTTATAGAATTTTTCTATTTAAATCATGTTTTATAGTGAAAGTCGAAAAAACCATTTTCGGTTCACGCGTTACAGAGTTACGGTATGATAGACAGACTAATAGACTACTGTCATATAGAAAAAACAACTTTATTATTATCATTCACAATGCAAGCTAAGACATAATTTTTGTACGATAGTAATATTAATTCGTACTTTTATGACCACTGATGCTATTATTTTTATATTAGTGTGACAATGTGCAAAACTAATTGTTTATTAATTGTTTTTGTTTCAAGCATTATTCAAGGGAGAGGCAGATTTTAATTAAGTTGAACAAGTACATGACAAAGTTGTATTACATGAAATGTTGTAAATCTTTAGTATTTTACATTAAAGCATTTAAAAAATGGGCGTGTACGAAAATTACGATAATATTTACTGTAATTAATGTATTGGTATGCTTGTAAAAATAAAAAAATAAATACTTTTTGGCCACTTAAAAGAAAACAATAATTAATGAAAATCAATGTAACTAAGCGCCCTTTGTACAAATCAAATGTTTCACAAATTTTCTTGTCTATGCATTATTGAATTAACGGATCGTAGAAAAAACGCCTCGTTCATAATAACGTTTCGTTTTTTATCCGTTACGTTTGCATCCACACGGATGCAAACGTAACGTGCCCTAATTCCACTTATTTTATTTGTAAATTGTACTACTTACGATATTTTTACGATGTTTACTGTAGAAATCCAGTTTTTATAGTGTTAAGTCCAATGTAAATAGATACATTATTAAAAGTGATTAAAGCTATATTTCATATTTTTTTTGTTTTATTTTTTTAAATTAGTGTTGTTTCTTCAAACAGGGATTTCCACAAATGGGGTCGCCTCTTTATCAATCTGCCTAGCCTTTTCCCCGTTCAGGGTCAAAATGTCCAATTCTCAAAATGTCCAGCGGTGTCAAAATGTCCAATTCCCAAAATGTCCAACTGCTAAAATCTTTGAGAATGTGTTCAATAACTCATCAAAACGCTTTTTACGACTTGTGAATGACAAACAATAAAAACAAAAAAAAGTCGTAAAAAAGCGCTTTGATGAGTTATTGAACACATTTACCACATTCTCAAAGATTAGACATTTTGGGAATTGATCATTTTGGGAATTGGACATTTTGACACCGCTGGACATTTTAAGAATTGGACATTTTAACCCTTTCACACCGCTGGACATTTCGAGAATTGGACATTTTGACCCTGAGCGACCCAATGGCGGCGCGGTATGTTGCGGTGAGCTTCCTGTCTAACCGGATACAGATGACAAATTCTGATATTTGTCGACAAATTTCGACTAATTAGCGACTAATCCATTGTGTTATCAAAATTAAAATCCCTGATGGTGGCCCTGCCATTGTCAGTCACACAACAAATCTCCCTGATTCCAAAGCCGAGAAATATGAAACTCTCACTAAAGATTTGAACCTTATTTTGTTTTAAATAATCGGACTGTTGAACAAAGTTAACAGGCCGGCAGACAGACGGGTGACGGAAATCCAATTATATCCTACTGAGCAAAACAGCAACGAAGTCAGACGGCAAGACGTAAACTCGGAGTTAAACTGTGAAAAGTATGGAATAAAGATTTATATCAAAGCTCAGATCACATGAAAAACCAAGACATCGCTGTCAACAGTGATAAGAGGCTGGTTTCGTTAACATGTGTGCGCTTAGTGAGGTGTAGTTTGGTCTAAATGTGTGCGTGTGAGCACAGAGCGAGGTGTAGTTTTGGGCATGCTTCACTGTATTGTTGTCGCAGCACTATGTCTTGTGAACAACACTATGGTCTGTTTCAAAAATGTCTAATACACTTTCCACAGTCATAAGTACAACGTGTTGTTTTTTTTGCATCCTCGTCAAAAAATGTCCAATTCAACCGCGCGCCCAAGTCATAAAAGATGAAACTGCCAGGAATTAGTGGTAATTTGTTAATATACAATGCGTTTCAAATAAGAATAGGATCGACTTATCGCCATGTTGTGACGTCATAGCTGGCAAATCGAATAAATTGGGTAGGGTGAGCAAAACAAGATATTTTTAAATAACATTTATTTACGAATCATGAACTAAGAATTTGAAAAAAAAATAAAAAAATTGTTGCCAACAATGAAAATATGAAAGAAATTAGTATAATTTTTAAAAAACGAATTATGAATAATTTTTTGATGTCTTTTTTCACTTTGATTTAACAAAAAAAAAAAGTTATTGATACGCAAATAAGTTTTCTTTGCCAACCGTACTTTTCAATCAACATTTGACAGATAGAGGTCATTGACGTTCCTATTCTTATTTGAAACGCATTGTACACAGCTCTTTTCCTGAATTTGTTGTAAAAAAAACTAAGACGCTATGACCAAAAATAGTTGGCCGCTAGAACCGCCACTTGCCGTAGTCATCGCCTGTGATTACACAGAAACTAACTAATGCAGATTGGCGAATGATGCATCAAAATAAACGTCTTAATTTGTTGTATTTGTTGCAAAAACGCCAAAACGTAAATAAACAAAGGGTGTGGTATAGACCATCAAACCGAACAACTTTTTCCATGGCACCAACAACGTAATCGCGAAAAAATAATCAGCCGTCCCTTATATTTGCGTCGAGTAGGTATGTTGATACCTATTGAAGTTTTCTATGGGACAAATGATTTTTTTTTTGCAATTACCACAGACTTATATTGGCTAGATTACGCAAGTCTCATCGTCTGAATAGAAACCAAGCGTGCCATTATTTTTCCACCTACTGTGACGTCACATGAGCGATTTAGTGATGGGAACTCCCCGTCCGCGAGTAAACGATTCAAAACGATTTAAAGGCCCCGCCGCGTTTCGCCTCGTCTTTGGAGCGAGAAGTCGCGTGCGAGCATTCCGTCCGCTTGCATCTTATACCTACTTGTTTCACACTGCTTCCGGTTGTGCCTAGGTATCCCGAAAGAGAAGAGGGAGTGTTACGTAAAGATTATTTGAGTAAAAAATAATAATTTTATAATATCGATTTAGCAATCGATTATTCGAGTTCATCGACAGAGGAATGATAGATCTAAAATTATTTGTTTTTTTTTTACTGAAATGTTAGTCATTTTCGATTATGTCATTTTATAACTGGTTCTTATTGGTTGCTTGAACCTAATTAGTCTTATTATGTACTTTGTTGTAGGAAAGTTACAACGTTAATAAAAAACCCTAGAAGACATTTTATCTACAAAAAGAAAAGCCAGTAGAAGTCGCTATGAAATAAAATCCGATCCAGAACTAAGTAAATAAATTAGTAAAAAATAATTTAAAAAAAAAAAAAAGGTTCCGACGAATTGAGAACCTCCTCCTTTTGGAAGTCGGTTAAAAATATTTTTAATAATTCCTGAAAAAAAAAGCAAATGTAAAATAAAATGTAAAGCTTGCGGCGGGTTCTATTCACTGGCACTATTCTTTAATCCTAAAATTCTAACGAAAAACCGGGAACAGATTCGATTAGATGAACACTTAAATCGGATCTCCCGCCTTAAACAATACGCATAAGAGTTCCGACATCGACAACATCTAAGTACCTACTGACACAGAATAAATAATAGTACTACGTACTACTGATTTCTATAAAACATAGAGAATTTTAGGTTTTAGAGAACGATGCCAGTGAATTCGAGCCTAAAGTCAATCCAGTAACTCCAGCATTAGTTAACGCCTTCAATACATCAATTGTAGTCAGGCGTCGAAACTTTTTGTTTCCGTAAAGCTGCCTTCATTAAAATGAACAGAGCAAATTCGACTATATTGTGTTGGGAACCAATTTTCATGCCCCGTCGCTTCAATCCATATTTAATTAACTTTGGTATCACTTGGAAATCTGTAAATATAATTAATAATATTCTAAACAAAATCA
The DNA here is from genome assembly GCA_905163495.3 of Cosmia trapezina. Taxonomy (NCBI): domain Eukaryota; kingdom Metazoa; phylum Arthropoda; class Insecta; order Lepidoptera; family Noctuidae; genus Cosmia; species Cosmia trapezina. The sequence goes on from LR991027.1 coordinate 25,078,214, forward strand.
CTAAATTGGCACATTGGAGTAAAAAAAAAAAATTACATGTCACAAAAAACCCAACGCAAGCAATCCTCATTCCTCTGTTTCCAAAATCGATTAGACTCGAGATTGACTGTACAAACTGTGTGTACAACACGATTTGCTTTATTTGACAGAAAAATGAGAATAGCGACTGTACCACGAAGCTGAGCGACAAGTGACAATATCGATCATTTTAATTTTCATTGCGTGTTTTAACAGATAAGTCCTACATACTGCCTTGTAACTAAAAACGGCATGTATCATGAATTATTTGATACACACTCAGTTACATAGTGTTCATTGTAAGAACACAATGAACACAAAATAATTGATTTTGCAATAAAAAACACATAATTTAATAACAATATGACTTATCGATGAAAGGAAACGTTTCCATTATCTCGTCCCACTTTTTTTGTGTAGTTTCTACAGCTCAATACCGCATAATTTGGCATTTTTTAGTTTTTGGTTGACGTCCGGCATCAAGAACGTTCGAGCGCAGACTGAATGGAAGCGGCGCTGAAGGAAGTCAATTTTACTCCCTTTTTACACGCGAAGTACATACACTTGCGTCGTCTAGCCAATATAAGTCTGTGGCAATTACGATGTTGGTCCCATGGAGAAAGTTGTTCGGTTTGATGTTCTGTATCACACCCTGAAATTTGACGAGGATGCAAAACGACATGTCGTATAAGGTTTCAACTTCATTTATCACCACATCTGCGATGAAAAGATTATAAAATGAACGTCAAATAGTCAAATGATAAATATCTTAAAAGTGATTTTAAATTAGCATTTCGTGTTTAACACGTTGACTTCTAACCTACGAGTATACTGTTACTACGAGTACACTCGTATGGCAGCCCATAATCAAATCAAATCACTCAATTTGTATGTAACACTACAAATTGTCATCCGGAGGTAGGTACGTTTTCTGTTACATTTGTTTACATTTCTATCATAGGTTTAGAACAGACCATACAACAGTTATTGCAACTTTGACTCTCCAATCAGTCAATCACTTAAGGGGCCCGCCGTCATGCTGCTGGTCGATGGGATGAAAGGCTCTGGGAACTAACCGCAGAACCGATGTCTGTTGGACTTACAACAAATTGACAAACGTAGTTTAGCCCTTAGGCAATGTGGAACGAAGATATTCGCAAAGCGGTTGGAAATGGATACAGAAAATCGAATATCAAGCTCTATAGTCTGCAATAGGGAAGGCGTACCTAGTTCCTTTAGTGGACTTCTTATGTAGTTATCCTACTAAATATACTAAAATACTAAATACACTAAAACTAACTACTAACTATACTAAATATTATAAAATGTGAAAGTTTGTGAAGATGTTTCGATGTTTGTTGTTCAATCACGCAAAAACGGTTGAACGGATTTGGATGAAATTTGGCACACAGATAGTTTATAACCTGGATTAACACTATACGATATTTTCTATCCCGGTAGTAGGTTCCCGTGGGATAATTCCCGACATCCACGCGGGCAAAAGCTAGTCCCGTATAAACATGACTAATATTTAACGATCTAATAAGTCCGCTTCATCATCATCTGCCTAGCCTTTTCCCAACTATGTTGGGGTCGGCTTCCAGTCTAACCGAATGCAGCTAAATAGGTACCAGTATTTTACATTGAACGACTGCCTCTCTGACCTCCACAATCTACAGGGTAATACGATACCTACCCCTTGGTAAGACTGGTTGTCAGATTTTCGGACTTCTGACGACACGTAACGACTGTCAAAAATCCACAAATAACAGCCGGGTCCAACGGCTTAACGTGCTTTCCGAGATACGGAGAGTCTTGGTTTGTAAAGATCCACGACCAATCCAGGGAACAATCGCTGCAAGCGTAGCTTAACCTGATCGATGGACCCGTGCGGCTGTTATTACTTAGCCACAAGTCCCTCTATTGAGTCCGCATGAAGATTCTAAAAAACGAGAACACTTACTGAACTACCTATGATTATACAACCTACCTACCTATTATTAATACCACCTATCTACGAGTACATAACCTATTGATATTCAATTTCCAATTTACAGCAACACCAGACTGACAGGCAATATTTTTACACTTCAACAAAAACATAACGGCCGAATTAAAAAATTCGAACCCGCCATTTTGAAAATATTCCCTCTCATAATATTTAATCCCATTGTTTGGGCACACTACTGCCAATAAAAACGAAAGAACTTTTATTTCTGCCCGTGGAACATCGACTATTAAATAACAAAGGACTCGGAACTTTCGAGTCGGTAATTTTGAAGTTCGGCTCTTAATAATTCAGTTCTTGTTTTCGTTCCAAATATATCTGGAGGTCAAAGCAATAAAAATGAGAAGTCGAACTGAGGTGACGATTTTATATTTGGCTGTGATTTTTAGGGTTCTGTGTCTCAAAATGGGATGTCAAACCCTGAATATGATGCCTTTGGTGAGATTTTGCCCATAGAAACTGCTCCACAAAAGACACATTTCTTGTGGATATTATTATGCGTATAAAAACAAAATGGCATATAAATATTCACTAGTATTTGTCTATTAATAGCCGATGTAAATATCTTATAAGTGATAATATCTTATCGGGATGGCATAACCTCCCTGGATTGCCTGCAGCCTGGTGTCGAGGACCACCAACTCTTCGCTTGTGTGTGGGTGAACTCCTGTACCGCCACCTGCGTAACTGGTTGAAGGGAATGGGCGCGATTGGCTCAGGCCCACAGACAGACGTGCTGGATGCTCTCCTAGCCAGTTCGTCAGCTGCGTCGTTACCCAGTGATCCACTGTGTCCTTTTATCCATTGCAGTATCACTGTGTTTCGGTTAGCTCGTTCGAGTGTGTCGTGACATTCTAGTATTAATCTCGAGGTAATGTATCTTTTCCGTAAGGATTGGAGCACCGAGGCACTGTCTGAGAGTACACGTATATTCGTATCCGTGACTCTCCTGGCTTCTATGGCATAGCACGCTTGTATGATGCCTACCCACTTCGCCTGGTAGACAGTGTTAAATACTCCAAGCGGGCTGGATATATTAATGTTGAGATCGTGTGAGAAGACTCCGACCCCGGTTCCGGAGTCAGTCTTTGATCCATCGGTGTATAGGTACTCTCAACTCTTGCGGGCCTGAGTAATCACACCGTTCTTCCGTGAGTGTTATATTATAATGCTTCTGAAAGTAGTTTGACAACAGTCATTGCGTTATTTACGTTGTCGAGAAGACAAACTTTTCGAACATTATGAAGCAATGGATTAGCAATAGTGTATTACGAAATTAAGTGCAGGAACCAATAGCTTAGCCACTGCGCCCATCGTGCCATTAAATGCAGCAGATTTTGAAGTAGATGTTATTACAGATTGACCTTAATAAAGACAATATTATCCTAGTTTCAGCCTATAATGTTCCCACTGCTGGGACACAGACCTCGTCGCGCCTCTCGGCAGACAATATAGATCACTACTATCTATCTTCATAATTATGTATGTCTGTATGTTCAAAGTAAGTTAGTATCGTCAAGTAACAATATAACTTGTATCCTCAGTTAACTCAAGTAACTATTGAAGTTTGTCAAACAATTCAGGAGCTGGAACAGTTACAAGTTGTTTCATAATATTAATCTATGTAAATGTTATCATAATACTATCTGTCATTGCTTTTGTGATGCGATCTTCGTCATCAAAATAGATTATACTGTGGGACATAATAGATTGGGTTTGATTGGACAAAGAACAAAAAAAACTGGTCAAGAGCGAGTAGGACTCGCTCACCAAGGGTTCCGTAGCATAATTTATATGTAATTTTTGTTTCATGATTTCTGAAAAACCGTACTATTTTTGAGACATTGTTTTATTTTTCCTGTAATCTATAAGATAAACTTCTATCACATAGAATAATTTCAGATTTTTCTCTGTGCAAACTTCGGAGATAGGGGGGGGGGGCGGTATTTTTTTTACATTTTTCATCAAAAGTCGAAAACTATGCGGCCTAAAAAAAAACAAAAAAAATGTTTGAGAATGTGCAAACAGCGTTCTTTCATATGATACCCCAAATGCCCTAGTAGCCCCACTTTGAATTTTTAAGACCCCTTTTCAGTCCCTGTTACAAAAAAATATAAATATTTTTAATTCTTTCTTATTTGCAAAATAGTTGGGTAAATATCATCTAAAACTGTTCCAAATTTCAAGTTGATAGCATTTTCTTGAGATATCCAGCTGTGACAGACAGACAGACAGACAGACTGAGTCACACAGCACACTATAAGGGTTCCTTTTTTACCATTTTGGTACGGAACCCTAAAAAGACTATAAATTCAAAAAGTAAAAACCGACTTCAAAATCGTAAAACGAATAAAATAACTTTCATAAAAAACTTAACAGCTTCTGAAGTCGGTGCCAAGCTAAGGTGCATTGAAGAATTGAACACACCGACTTCAGAAGCTGTTAAGTTTTTTATGAAAGTTATTTTATTCGTTTTACGTTTTTGGAGTCGGTTTTTACTTTTTTAAAGTAAATTTATTTTTCAGTTTTAAGTTGAATAAGCAAGCCCAAGACGAACAAAAAGAAGAATCATCAAAATTGATTCATTACGTTTTGAGAAAATCGCGGACGTCAAACATACATACATGCATACGGATGGAATACAGAATCTCCTTTTTTGAAGTCGGTAAAAAAATTTCAATATCTGTTAAGTGTTTGAAAGAAACTTCTTTTTACACAACTGCTCCAAAAAAGGAGTGTAATATTTTCAGGGTTCATGTATGTTTATAATGTAGGTACTTATATGTGAGTTTTGCTGATATATGATTGCAGAATCATATATCAGCAATTTTAAGAGACGTAACATTACGCCTTGTTTTCCCGAAGGGTTTCTTACTTACAATTACAAGTTTTATCCAATTCATTGTTTACTTTATTCATTTCATTCGGGATGCTGGGCAGTGAAGAAGACGGATGAAAAAAGATTGCATGCAGCGGAGATGAGAATGTTGAGATGGATGTGTGGAGTGACGAGAATGGATAAAGTAAGAAATGAGTATATAAGAGGAAGTTTGAAAGTGGCGCCAGTGACAGAAAAGTTGAAAGGACATCATTTGGGTTGGTATGAGCATGTGATGAGGAGAGACGAAGCGCATGTGACTAAAAGAGTTATAAATATACATGTTGATGGATGGAGAGGCAGAGGAAGACCAAAGAAAAGATGGATGGATTGTGTGAGGAATGATATGAAAGAGAAGGGAGTGAATGAGAGCGTGACGGTTGACAGGGGAGAATGGAAGAAGAAAACGTGTCGCGCCGACCCCATTTAACATGGTATAAGGGCAGGAAGATGATGATTTATTTCATTCGGGAGTGATATGTAGGTTCGAATGACGTTATCGCGAAGGTCGCCATTTTGAAAAAAATTGCGAGCAGTACCTACGCCAGTTCGAAAGTCATGTAGAAATGCAATGTTGAATTAATTTGTCTTTTTTTTTCGCCCAAACCAAATCAAAAGACCATGCTCTCTGTGTCTCGTCTCATTGGGGTCGTGAGTTCGATTCCCAGACAAATTAACTCAACATCGGATTTCGATACCATGACTTTCGAACTGTCGTAGGTACACACGGCTATCAAGCTATACATTCCAGTTTACACTGACCTCTAACTGTAAGGAAATCCTATACAATGCGAGATCAGCTTATACTGGAAATGTATAGCTTGATCTGTAGCCGTGCGTAACGGTACTGCTCGCAATTTTTTTCAAAATGGCGACCTTCGCGATAACGTCATTCGATATAGCGGTTTTCGATATAGCGGTTTTCGATATAGTGAGTTTTCGAACTGGCGTACCACTCGCAAAATTTTCCGAAATGGCGACCTTCGCGATAACGTCATTCGAACCTACATATCACTCCCATTTCATTCACATTCCATGCATATGTTAATTACATATATTATCTTAATTAAAAATAAATAAGTATTGATATACCTACCTACATTATAAATAAAATGCTATTATAATAATGAGAAACAATTGATAATGTAAACCACCCTGTCAAAACAATCTCCAAAATCAGACAAACAATCAAAGAAAGAAAGAGAGAAAATACGTTTATTTGCGGTAAACATGACGCAAAGAACAACAAAATAAAATAACAATTTATAAAACAAGTTTGGGGAAAATATGCGCCACATCTACGCAATACGTTTGGGGAAAATATGCGTCACATCTACGTCACATCTTACGCATAATAACAAATGAATGATAATACCGATTATCATCATTACCAACAAAGCTTTTCTCTGATTTAATAATAACAGACAAATAGCTGAGCGGTTGAGTTTAAGATTAATGAAAAAACTGTTTTTTATTGAGATTTGAAGGTTGAAATACGATGTCGCGTTTAGGGGTTGGATTCAGTGAACGAAAAATTTCATCGATTATGGCATGATTATAATTATAATTAAAAATATACCATGAAATGTCAAATTCCAAACTACATCCAGTGATGGATTACTTTTTAATAAATAGTTAATTTCTAATTTTATACGATTTTATTTGCACTTTTACGACATAATTCCGGTGCTCGTGAGAATATTCTATCTCGTGCGTCAAACTAGACAGCCATAAAGCCATCTCACTTACACACCGAGCTAAACCAAGCTTGGAGCCAGGGCCTTCGGGCCTTGGGGCCCCAGATTGTCGTGTTATTTGTGACTTAGGAAGGAGCCAGATGCAACTTTTTATCCTAAAAAAGCGAGCGAAGTCACCGAAAACTCTTGTATAAAATAGCAAGCCAATTATTCTAAAGAGTTGGGCAGACATTGCACTCCTATTTAGGTGCAGTCAACGACTGGGAATATCTTAGTCTGTCAACGGAAATTTAAAATCGTACATTTCTGAACTTCAAGTGACTTGAGCAAGCGAATTCCATTATGCGCTAACATCTTTGTTCGATCTTGGAGTCGAAACCGAGCAAGAACGGGCTGTTCTTCTGAAATTATAATGATGTAGTTTTTAGGGTTCCGTACCTCATAAGGAAAAAACTTAATCCTTATAATATTATCATTTCGTTGTCCGTCAGTCCAAGACCCTTTTCTCTGGAACGCGTGGAGGTATCAAGTTGAAATTAATATCAAATACGTAGGTTAGCAGTCCCCTAAAGCCCTAAAAATATGTTTGAGAATGTGCAAACAGCGCTCTTTCATATGATACCCCACATGCCCTAGTAGCACCACTTTGAATTTTCAAGACCCCCTTTCAGTCCCTGTTGCAAAAAAAATATAAATATTTTTATTTCTTTTTTTATTTGCAAAATTGTTGGGTAAACGTCATCTAAAACTATTCTAAATTTCAAGTTGATAGCATTAGTAGTTCTCGAGATATCCAGCTGTGACAGACAGACAGACAGACAGACAGACAGGCAGACAGACAGACAGACTGAGTCACACCATAAGGGTTCCTTTTTTACCATTTTGGTACGGAACCCTAAAAATCAACTTTCTAAGTAAGTACACGCAATAAAAAAACATTTTGATATTCGCAAATAAATCAAAACCTATAGGATACCTTGAATCATGAAAGGCAAAAAGGAAGGTATTCCCCCTGCGCAAGTAAAGGAAAATGTCCGAAAATCGATAGTTTGTAGTTTTATCATATCAATTTTTTTTGCGATTACAAACTTATTTTTGCAGTTGACCGTGACGTTATCGATATAAGGGAAACCATGGTGTTCAACTACAGTGTAAGGTTTGTTTTTGGAAAAGTCATCCCAACTACGGAACTCTTCACTGTGCGAGGTCCAACACGCACTTGTCCGGTTTTTTATTTATATAGATTTACGAGGTACTTATCTAATATCTACGTTGTTGAGTAGACGAATTATTGAAACTTAATGATAACAAATGATGGATAACAAATTTCCTATAAAATCCTTCGGATTGTGATAAAAAGTGAGTTACGTAATTGAGGTGTTCATATTTTTTGGTATCAGTATTTTCAACAAGTTTTCAATATAATAATTCAATAATAACAGACAAACAGCTGACTGGTTGAGTATATGATTAATGAAACAACTGTTTTTATTGAGATTTGAGGGTTGAAATACGACGTCGCGTTTAAGGGTTGAATTCCGTGAACGAAAAAATGTCATCGATTATCGCATCTTTGCGAGAAAAACGTGCTATCTCGATTTTAGAAGTGATAATGTAAATGTAAACTTTAAAAAAAATATGATAAGTAATTTTTTTTTGTACGTTATTTATGTTATCTAGTAAACTTATAAAAAAGAGATAGTATAATTGCTAATGAAGGGACAAACTACTTTTTAAAGATTATTAGGAAGTATGTTTAAAGATTTTTTTGGTGCATTAGAGTATATTTAATTATGTTTTGGCTTCCATCACTGTATGCGAAAAGGACTTGAAAATATCATATATTTTTTTACATGTCAAAATTATTTACGGTTTATGAGATACACAGCTTTAAAAAACCACCTTTTTGATCGTTTTCAGGAAATCTGCGCCTTAATACTTGCTGCGCACCGCGGTTTTACCCGCGGGATAAAAAGTAACCTATGTCTTAATCCAGGGTATAAGCTATCGACATACCAAGAATCATCTAAATCGGTCCAGCCGTTTGAGTGTGAAGAAGTAACAAACATACAAACAAACACACACTCACATACTTTCGCCTTATAATATTAGTGAGATAACCGACAGGCTAGTTTCTTTCGTACATTTCCTCCTTAAATAACACCTGTCATGAAAATGTGTCAATTTAGTAATTTTTAGGTTTAGGGTTCCGTACTGTTTAAACTTTACCGTTTGTATACCGGATCCTATAAGTGTAGCGAAAAAACGGAACCCTTATAGCATCACTTCGTTGTCAGTCTGTCAAGAACCTTTTTCTCAGCAACGCGTGGAGGTATCAAGTTGAAATTAATATCATAAACATAGATCTACAGTCTCTTGGAACTCTAAAAAAAAGTCAACGCACTAAAGAATACGGCCATTTGCGACATATTTTGATACTCATAAATAAATCAAAACCTACTTAGAATCATGAAATTTGGAAAGAAGCAGTCTCACAGCACAAGTAAAGGAAAAAGTAAAAAAATCGTTAAGTTGTAGAAAAAATCACATAAATAATATTTTTTTGATAAATTCATACCAACTACGGAACCCTTCAATGTGAGTAGTTCGACACGCACTTGGCCGTTTTTTTTTTGACAAATGTAAATTTCGCTTTGTCAGTTTTATATAAAAAAAACCGGTCAAGTGCGAGTCGGACTCGCGCACGAAGGGTTCCGTACCATATTATATGTTTAACAATCGCAAAGATAACTTTTTACTTATTTTATAATGATACTGTGAATTACAAGGTTATTTTTTGCAATTGCAGAAAATCACCCATGTTTAAACAAAATACCCTATGAATCGCCGTTTTCAGTATTGTTGATTAAATACAGTATTTATGGTACCTACATGGTATAAAGAAGTTTCAAATTCCTAATTTGTTGAATTGTTGCGCTAGAGCTCGTACAAAAATGGTCTAAAATTTACAACTTTTGCGGCCCCCTATTTCTTAATTTTAGAAGATAAAAAAAAATATGTTTGTACTCTACTCAATGAGTTCTAGACGATGACACCCCACATGCTAAAAAAAATGAATAGTTTATTGTATGGGGACCGACCCCTTAAATTTTTAACTTTGCTTTATTTTTATTATTTGTTGTTATAGACGTAATAGACAGCGTAGGCTTAGTAAGTTTGTTAGACTGTACGTGGTTGTCTGATTTCATGGATTTTAATTTTCTTGCGCGGAACCCCAATTATTTTTCTAAAATAAAAATAGCCTAAGTTACTCCTTAAAACATCAGCCATATATGCCGTCAAAATCAGTGAAAATTCGTTTGGCAAGTTTCCTAACTTGACTCAAAGTACCATTTTTTTAATCGGACTGCGCTTTAAAATTCTTCTATACAAACTTTAACATCCCTAAACCTCATTTGAGGCGTAGTTTTGAAAAACTAATAATGACAATGACAAACATTATTACTTACTTATGCAAGTATTTGTGCTAAGTTTCAAGTTCATTAACCAAATTAATAAGATTTTTCATATAAACTGTATCTCTGTTTTCACGAACACAGATAAAGAATTTCAAAAATCGTCTGGTATGTTTCCATAACTTGACTCAAACATTATTTACACCAATTTTAGAGTTAATCAAGCCCCCAATATAATCCTCCGCTATAAAATTAACTTTTCACCCCTTAGGGTTAGATTTTTGGAAAACCCTGATACACGTTAAGGCTCTTACAGACAGAGGCGATATCGCGTCGCGACGCGATATTTTTGTACGGATATAATATTGAAATATCGCGTCGCGACCGCGATATCGCCTCTGTCTGTAAGAGCCTTTAGTCTTAATTTTTGGTCTCAAGTATAAAAACTGAGTTTTGAGTTAATCGGACCGCGTTTTAAAATTCCTCCATATAAACTTTGACACCCCCCATCCCTTCTTAGGGGGTAGTTTAGGAAAACTAAAAATAATAAACTTTATAATTTACTTAGATGAATATTCGTGCTAAGTTCTATTAACTCAAGGGATAGGATTTTTCATACAAACTTTCATCCCCTATTTTACCCCCTTAGGGATGGAATTTCCAAAAATCTTTCCTTAGTGGATGTTTACACTATATAAGGTATCTATGTGCAAAATTTCAAGTCTCTGGGTCCATTGGTTTGGGCTGTGCGTTGATATATTAGTCAGTGACTCAGTCAGGACTTTGATATTTTTATATATATAGATTTACCATGTTATTTTAAGACCACAGACTTCTTATAGGTTTTCCTGTAATCTACAGGTATAGAACTAATTTCTATATTTTTTTCAAAATTTTAGGCTCAGTAGTTTCGGAGATAAGGGGGGGGGGAATGGTCAATTTTCGTCTATTTTCTTAAATAATTTTAAAACGATATACTTTAAAATTATAAAAAAAATACATTTGAGACCCTCATAGTAAGCCCTTTCATTTGATATGTCACACGGTACAGTTTCCGAATTTTTTTTTTAATTTTCTTATTCTCCCCCTAAAAGTGACTCTCATATTCAAAATTCATATATTTACTTTAACTGTACGTGTTTGGGTCACAGAAATCCATATGTGTACCAAATTTTAACTTAATCGGTCCATTAGATTCGGAGCAAATTGGCTGTGACAGACGGACAGACGGACAGACAGACAGACACACGAGTGATCCTATAAGGGTTCCGTTTTTTCCTTTTGAGGTACGGAACCCTAAAAACAAAACCGACTTCCAAAAAAAACACTACAAAGTGAAAAATAACTTTAATTTCGGAAGTCAGTGTCATTGGATCTGTATTTTAGTTTTTTGCCCCCGACTTCCGAAATTAAAGTTATTTTTCACTTTGTAGTGTTTTTTTTGGAAGTCGGTTTTGTTTTTTGTAAAAAAGTTTTTATTTTTCACTTTTTAGTGGGTCAGTTTGTAATTTATCTAAGTTACAATAACCCATTGTCAACTGCTCATCATGTTTTACAAAATATTGCTTTTCCCGATGCAGGGACGTTAATTGTTGAGGAGTTCTCCTAGTAAGAACCAGGAAAACTGGAGCTCATGTTGAAGTCACCATCACCATTATGCATTTTGACGAGCATAAACCATATTAAAGTAATCGAATCGCAACCTGTGATATACTTAGATATAATTGAGTATTTCCGATGGCCATCTGTGGTCTTCATCATCAGTTCCAGTTCACCAAAAGGTACTTTCCGAGAGCAATTGCACGAGTTACTATAAAAAATACCGAAATCGATATAAGTGTGCCCATAAAGTTTGAGGGTTTCCCTCGATTTCCATGGGATCCCATCATCAGATCCTGACTTGATGATCATGGGACCACTTTGGAAGTATACCCTTTTGAAAAAAAAAAGAAAAATCTAAATCGGTCCAGCCATTTTCGAGTAATCGGGGAACATATATAAAAAAAAAAAAAAAAAAAAGGTTCCGACGTATTGAGAACCTCCTCCTTTTTGAAGTCGGTTAAAAAAGGCCCCGGTGCGGAAAGCTAGACAAACAAATTAATAAAATATCACTTTCCCACAGCAATATTAATACGAATTCCGGTTACACAAACAAATCATACGTAGTTTTAAAAACAAAATATTGATGTGTACCGAATATTCGATGTTTCGATAGCAATAAAGTGTCGCTCAGATTGTAATGGCCGCCGGTCACCGGAATACATCACGAAGCGTGTTTGGAATCGAACTATAAAACTTTCAACCCCTCTCGTCCACGGGGTGAAATGGTGGAATGCAGGTGAATATTTTGAAGTGGGGATGAAACATTGTGGGTTTTTATGGTGATGGGATGAGCAGAGGTTGATTGACAAAGCTTGTTTTTAGATTGACAGGCAAATTGGTGTACACATATTTTTTTCAAAACAAGTTTTTGAAGATTCTGTCAGGTCGTCCGTCATTCTCTAGCCCTTATACGAAGAGAATGGTAGGTACTTAATTGCCAGACCTCTTTTTAGGGTTCCGAACCAAAATGGCAAAAAGGAGCGCCCTTATGGTGTGACTAAGTCTGTCTGTCTGTCTGTCTATCACAGCTAGATATCTCAAGAACTACTAATGCTATCAACTTGAAATTTGGAACAGTTAAGTATAGATGACTTGGCCCAACTATTTTGCAACTATGAAAGAAATAAAAATATGTATTTTTTTTTGCAACAGGTACTGAAGACTTTTTAAGACCCCCTTGTCTTAAAAATTCGAAGTGGAACTACTAGGGCATGTTCATATCAAATGAAAGAGCGCTGTTTGCACATTCTCAAACATTTTTTTTCTTTTTTTTAAGCCGCATAGTTTGCGACTTTTGATGAAAAATGTTTAAAAAATACCCCCCCCCCCCCCCACCTCCGAAGTTTGCAGACAAATATGAAATCATTTTATGTTAATGAAGTTTAAGTAAAGATTACAGGAAAAATAAAACGATGTCTTTATATAGCACAGTTTTTCAGAAATTTTCAACAAAAATTACATACAAATGATGGTACGGAACCCTCGGTGCGCGAGTCCGACTCGCTCTTGACCAGTTTTTTTTAAATTGGATTGTGATAATTATTTCAGGTATAAGTTTCTTCTCAATATTGAAAGGGCATATAACACTCAGGGCTTTTAAAATTAGGTAAAGGTCGAGACCTTCAATTTAAGGCAAGTAGGGCTGCTAACTAGCGAGAAAACATCATAAGCCTACCTACCTACGACGCAGCTCTATGTGTCCCGGTTACATCACACCACGAAGGTTGAGGAGATCGTGGAGTATGTTCGATCGAAGACCAGCTGGACCTTAAGGGTCGAAAAGTTGGCGTCGCGCCACAACACGAATTTCAAATCGTTTGTGGTGCGAGTTCCGACTCAATATATTGAGACCGTACTCAAGGAAGAGTTTTGGCCGAAGGGTGTCGTGTATCGGCGATTCCGCGGAAGGTTACGCGACACCACGCAACGCAATACGACGCCGTCACTTCGTATGCAATAAGTAGTTTAGTTTTGTGTTTTTATAAATATGTATGATAGTCTGTAAGGTATTTATGTTATGGGTCTTAGTTACCCGAAATAAATGATATATTATTATTATTATTTTTTTTTTTTGTCTTTGACATATCTCGGGACCCTGGGGTCCCGGACCTTTGGAAGGCGTATGAGGGGCCGAAGCCAACTCGCAGAGGCCCCTTAGACAATTTTAAATGACGAGGCGGTACCAGCCGACGATTATCCCTATATGCACTATGCATGTGCACCCAAGGACAACCCCCGGTTGGTGCAGGACTATTGCAGAACATGGATACAAAACATATTGGGCTATGGATTTGGGTGGTTGTGGACTGGTTACCTAAAACTATGAACTGACTATGGCCCCTGCCGGATCAATGTTTTATAATACACGGATAAAATGGCAGGGGGTGACTTGCACACTCAATAATGGGCCCCCGAAAACGGTCGCTAGCACATAGTGTCGTAGCGGCAAGGGGGCAACATGTCCTGAGGTGCTTGTGAGGAGTGGAGAGGTATCCCACGGTTCTCAGAACAATCCCAGAGCCCGGAAGATGGTCAAGATCCCTACAAACACTTACTGGAATACTTCCTTCCTCCGAGCACGTTTGCTCTTGCGAATCTCCACTCAAGCCAGCCAATAAAGGCAAGAATGAGGTGGGAGCTCTGTTCCCGTCAGTGTTCACTCCAGCCGGCCAATAAAGGCAAGCCAGAGATGAGGAACAAGACTACTCCCGGGAGATAGGGTCCGTGGGGTCGCTACTGCCCAACAGCTCGCCACATGCTGCCCTGCGGGTTTCTGTATCTCTCTTGGTCTGGCTCTTCACCATAGACCTGTGTCGGCAAAGTGAACTCTACTGGCACAGGCCCAGAGTTCGGAGCGCGCAAGCCCCACCACGACGTCAACGTAGAGGTACGGCGGTGGGGTTATTATTATTATTATTATAAGTCTGGAGATATGGAACATTTTCAAATTTCCTCTAAGTAGGTACTTAGGTAGGCAAGACATTTTTAGTCAGGTGAGGTAGAATTTTTGTATAAAAAAATTCAACACTAAACCAACAACTACCACTAACGTTCGAAGCCTTAGCAGTTACCGCCCTAAACGGCCATTTTTGGCGTTAACTCCTAAAACTTCGAACCCTTATCTCCAGACTTATTACGAAATGCATCATTGTATACATAGTTCCATATTGAGATAGACTCATGATAGCACAAGTGTAACTAAACCTTAGTGGTTTTTGGTTGCTATTTACATGAATAATCCTGTATTCTTTTGTATAAACGTTAAATAAAAAATAAATAAAAAACTTATTATTTTTTTACTCAATGTTGGTGCTAGATGGCAGCACTACTCGCCTTAACCCCTCAAGTGTCGAATGCACCCCATGTGTGCATAAGAAAAACCCTTTTTTTGTTAGGTATATAAGCTTATATCACGTATATATAAATGTAAAAAAACATCATCCGATGGAAAACCAATCATCATCATTAGTTGTGAACCTATGGAGTTCGTAGCTAACCCCCTCCCCCCCCCCACCGCGTGTGAAATGCACCCAAAGTGTGCAAAAGGACAAAACTTTACATAATAGGTATATAAGCTTAGATCACATATATATAAACGTAAAAAAACATCATCCGATGGAAAACATATCATCATCAGTAGTTGTGAACCTATGGGGTTCGCAACTAACCCCCAACCCTCCCCACTCGCTGGGGTTTTGGGTCTAAAATTAGCCAAACTCAGACACTTGAGGGGTTAAACCACCTCTCACATGAGTGTGTGTGAGTTAATGTTAACTGCACACATTTTAAAACCATAAAACCCCCACTAAATCGTACCTCCAGTTACGGTTCAACCCTTACACAGAATCGTAAAGAGCCACCACTTCGCTTTCACAAAAGGAATCTGAAATTAAAACTCTGGATGCGTTTGATAGCTGTGTAATGGGCACTGTTGACCGGTCAGTATGAAGGATACCAGTGTCTATGATATTGAAGTACCTACTCACTGAGGTTTAAATAAATCAACGAATAAATAAATAATAATGATGATAATTACAAAAAAAAAAGGTATATAAGTAGTTTATCAGCCATCTCGTTACCATAACACAAGCATTAGGTTGCTTAGCTTGGGACTAGATGGCGTTGTGTGAAATGTACAAGGATATTTATTTATTTTTATTTATAATAATAATGATGCGTGCCAAATAAGAATAGGATCGCGCTTGCTTCAACTTCACACGATAGCTGTCAAATTAGTACCTACGCATTGGTAATGAAGTTCGCGAGTATTGCCATAATATTGCGGAACAAAATGGCGTCTTGACAGTACTTTAAATTTAAACACTACACAACCACGATTGGCGAAATGTGGGAGTGCACCTCTGTCCAGGAACGGGACAGTAAGTACAAGCTATCAAAAAACAAATCAACCATTTTTTTAACCAACTTCAAAAAAGGAGGCGGTTCTCAATTCGTATGTAGGTACACCGATTTCTCCGTTCAATTGTGTACCAATTTTGAAAATTCTTTTTTTGTTTAAAAGGGTGTGCTCAAAGGTGGTCCCATTGTCACCAAGTCAGAATCTGATGAGGAGATCCCATGGAAATTAAGGGAAACCCTCAGATTTTATAGGCACACCTAGAGCAATTTGGGTATTTTTTTATTTTTATAGTAACTCGTGCATTTGGTGCACTATTTGGTGAAATGCAACTGATGATGAAGACCACAGATGGCCATCGGAAATACTCAATTATATATCTAACGGGACATCGGGAGACCGGGCTGTTGCATTCGATCGCTGACTCGTGACCTCGTCAGCACGGGAATCCATAGTGGGCGCCAAACTTCAGGAAACGTTGAAATAAAGACACTGTTGCGTAGACTGTTCACTACTTTAACACGTTCGGACCCGCAACGTCTTATAACGTCAAATTTGTACAATTTATTATTAACACAACGTCTCACCACGTCTAATAAAAATGTTACATTATTTGCACTACGTCTCACAACGCCAGGAAGCCATAGTAAATTCCATTAGTTGAACTTTTGCGCCGCAACACTTGCAAGTGTCAAACACCTTGAGCCACAACAAATCGAATTTTGGCGGCTTACTATTGTCGTCTACTACACACTTGCAAGCGCGTACGCACACATACGCAACGTCAGAACACGTCGTGCGGAGCAGCAACGCTCCCCACACCAGTCGCTGTGCGCCGCATACGTGACCGCACGTATCTTAGACGGACAATTTTTACGATAAAACGTAAGTATTTCATACTTATTTTATAAAAACCAATGTATTTTGAATACGCATACCCATGAGGGTACGCTATAGATGGTCAATCAATCGTGGCTATCAATAGAAATTATTGCTGTATAGAATTTATCACTAAAACAATTTATTCAACCATCCAAATGCCGGTTTTTATCCATCTAAAACAATACATGTTTTAGATGGATAAAACCCGGCAGTGTAGCAAGGCGTCCTTGAAGCTTTTCGAAGATGTTTCGTCGCGAGAAACTACACCTGACCCCTTCAGTGATGATGGAGAGTACGGAACAGATTATGATCCAGGACCAGGGCCGTGTGACGACAGTGACAGCGATAGCTCCGTTGTCACACAGCATAATTTGCAACCGTAGATGGTTGCAAATTATGCTGTGTGTCTAAGATTGAGACCTCGGCATCAGACCTTTCTGAGGATTCTGAATGCTCCGGAAGTTCCGGTAGTATTTTTGATAGTCGTGCAACGAAACAACGCAGAGTTTCGGCAAATTGTGGTATACATACAGAACAGGCGGATACTGTTTCGATCGAATCTCGTCCAGAAGGTAATTTAGAAAATAATGCACCTCTTGCATCACCAGCACCTACAGAAATGGAAGTTGACGTTGACGGGAACAGACGTTGTGTCCAAATTGTATGCAGTTGTATTGACCGTATATGGAACAACGTCATCTGACGTCGACGTCTTTAGGCGTTGTGTTTTATCTTATAACACTATAGGATACTTGAAGAGCAGAACGTTTGTGAACGTATGTCCGTTTTGTATGAGAAAATATTGTGTCATAACGTGCGCACTTCACGAGAGCGGCGCGGGCCTGAACGTGTTAACTATACAGACACCGAAATTACATAAACAATTAAGGATTGCAGTAATAATTAGCGATTCAGAGCCAATGGGTTTGCGAGTGACCACCACGTGCAACGGCTGTCAATCCAATGCATGAATTGACACGGCAACTCCATTCGGTGTTACCCGCTCTTAATTAAAATTACCATTTAGTCGAATTCAAATCGATTAATCGTTAAAAATAACAAAATAAATTACAACTCTCAAAATTAAGTGACTTTCATTATTAAATAATGTCACGCGCCGTTATATCTAAGTAATTTCACGGATTGCGATTTGATTACTTTAATAAGGTTGCCAAGCAATTTATGCTCATCAAAATGCATAATGGTGATGGTGACTTCACCATGAGCTCCAGTTCTCCTGGTTCTTACTCCTAGTAGGTAAAGTAAAAAATAACTTTAATTTCGGAATTCGTTAGCACAAAAACTAAAATACGAATCCAGACACCGACTTCCGAAATTAAAGTTATTTTTCAATTTGTAGCATTTTTGTTGTAAGTCGGATGTTTTTTTTTTATAAAAAAAAAATTGTTTTGCTTATCGATAATCTTGAAATGAAATGAAACCATTTTTTTTATTGATATCTTGATCCTGCCAAAAATTAAGCTAACTGATAGGAAAATTCTACACCATAAAAGAAGCTGAAAAGTCTACTCGTAGCACTATTTTATTTTATAGCCAGAAATCAGTTACTGGGTCGAAATCACGAAAGATTTAACATCGGACTGGGACTAGCTAATGGACGGCGCCCGCTACCCCAGCTGATCCTTTCTATTCAAAATGGCGGATCTAGTGCTGAAAAATCGAACCTATCTAGGTTTAAGACTGGTGAAGTAAAAAACCTAATGTGTATATCAGTCTTAGGGTAAGTTATTAGGGTAATTTTGGGTGCTTTTAGATCGGTCGGTTAATAATTGTATGTTATCATCTGCCTAGCCTTTTCCTTTTTAGGGTTCCGTACCTCAAAAGGAAAAAACGGAACCCTTATAGGATCACTCGTGTGTCTGTCTGTCTGTCCGTCTGTCCGTCTGTCACAGCCAATTTGCTCCGAATCTAATGGACCGATTAAGTTAAAATTTGGTACACATATGGATTTCTGTGACCCAAACACGTACAGTTAAAGTAAATATATGAATTTTGAATATGAGAGTCACTTTTAGGGGGAAAATAAGAAAATTAAAAAAAAAAATCGGAAACTGTACCGTGTGACATATCAAATGAAAGGGCTTACTATGAGGGTCTCAAATCTATTTTTTTTATAATTTTAAAGTATATCGTTTTAAAATTATTTAAGAAAATAGACGAAAATTGACCATTCCCCCCCCCCTTATCTCCGAAACTACTGAGCCTAAAATTTTGAAAAAAATATAGAAATTAGTTCTATACCTGTAGATTACAGGAAAACCTATAAGAAGTCTGTGGTCTTAAAATAACATGGTAAATCTATATATATAAAAATATCAAAGTCCTGACTGAGTCACTGACTAATATATCAACGCACAGCCCAAACCAATGGACCCAGAGACTTGAAATTTTGCACATAGATACCTTATATAGTGTAAACATCCACTAAGGAAAGATTTTTGGAAATTCCATCCCTAAGGGGGTAAAATAGGGGATGAAAGTTTGTATGAAAAATCCTATCCCTTGAGTTAATAGAACTTAGCACGAATATTCATCTAAGTAAATTATAAAGTTTATTATTTTTAGTTTTCCTAAACTACCCCCTAAGAAGGGATGGGGGGTGTCAAAGTTTATATGGAGGAATTTTAAAACGCGGTCCGATTAACTCAAAACTCAGTTTTTATACTTGAGACCAAAAATTAAGACTAACGTGTATCAGGGTTTTCCAAAAATCTACCCCTAAGGGGTGAAAAGTTAATTTTATAGCGGAGGATTATATTGGGGGCTTGATTAACTCTAAAATTGGTGTAAATAATGTTTGAGTCAAGTTATGGAAACATACCAGACGATTTTTGAAATTCTTTATCTGTGTTCGTGAAAACAGAGATACAGTTTATATGAAAAATCTTATTAATTTGGTTAATGAACTTGAAACTTAGCACAAATACTTGCATAAGTAAGTAATAATGTTTGTCATTGTCATTATTAGTTTTTCAAAACTACGCCTCAAATGAGGTTTAGGGATGTTAAAGTTTGTATAGAAGAATTTTAAAGCGCAGTCCGATTAAAAAAATGGTACTTTGAGTCAAGTTAGGAAACTTGCCAAACGAATTTTCACTGATTTTGACGGCATATATGGCTGATGTTTTAAGGAGTAACTTAGGCTATTTTTATTTTAGAAAAATAATTGGGGTTCCGCGCAAGAAAATTAAAATCCATGAAATCAGACAACCACGTACAGTCTAACAAACTTACTAAGCCTACGCTGTCTATTACGTCTATAACAACAAATAATAAAAATAAAGCAAAGTTAAAAATTTAAGGGGTCGGTCCCCATACAATAAACTATTCATTTTTTTTAGCATGTGGGGTGTCATCGTCTAGAACTCATTGAGTAGAGTACAAACATATTTTTTTTTATCTTCTAAAATTAAGAAATAGGGGGCCGCAAAAGTTGTAAATTTTAGACCATTTTTGTACGAGCTCTAGCGCAACAATTCAACAAATTAGGAATTTGAAACTTCTTTATACCATGTAGGTACCATAAATACTGTATTTAATCAACAATACTGAAAACGGCGATTCATAGGGTATTTTGTTTAAACATGGGTGATTTTCTGCAACTGCAAAAAATAACCTTGTAATTCACAGTATCATTATAAAATAAGTAAAAAGTTATCTTTGCGATTGTTAAACATATAATATGGTACGGAACCCTTCGTGCGCGAGTCCGACTCGCACTTGACCGGTTTTTTTTTGGGATCGGCTTCCAGTCTAACCGGATGCAGCTGAATACCAGTATTAGACTCAGTCTGTCTGTCTGTCACAGCTGGATATGTCAAGAACTACTAATGCTATCAACTTGAAATTTGGAACAGTTTTAGATGACGTTTACCCAACTATTTTGCAAATAAGAAAGAAATAAAAATATACATATTTTTTTGCAACAGGGACTGAAAGAGGAAAATAATTCAAAGTGGGGCTACTAAGGCATGTGGGATATCATATGAAAGAACACTGTTTGCACATTCTCAAACATTTTTTTATTGTTTTTTAAGCCGCATAGTTTTCGACTTTTGATGAAAAATGTAAAAAAAATACCCCCCCCCCCCTTATCTCCAAAACTCGCGCAGAGAAAAATTTTAAAATATTCTATGTGATAGAAGTTTATGTAAAGATTACAGGAAAAATAAAACAATGTCTCTAAATAGCACATTTTTTCAGAAATCGGAACGGAATCCTCGGTGCGTGAGTCCGACTCGCTCTTGACCGGTCTTTTTTACATGGACGGACTGCGTATCTGACCTTCACAACCCAGTTACTGGGTAACACTATATATACCCCTTGGTAAGAACCGAATACAGATCAGGATACTACTAGTATTATTAAATCGAAATAGAATAGTCACGTCCGCCATATTTATATAAAAACAATATATTTATACTGATTGCGAGTCTGCTCGGAACGTTTCGATTAGTTTTGCGGCAAACGGTTTAGTATGAATCCACTGCATTGTGGGTATTATACAATTATAATAGGAAACAGGAGCTCGGGAATTATTTCAATGATAAAGACAAATTAATTGTTTATTAAGCCCTATCTTGTTTTAATGGGATTAAACCATGACCCCTATCGAAGTTTTTGATCGCTTTGGACCACTTGTATTATGACTTTCAGCCGTCTATGAAGTCTTAATAGGTATCTAACGGGTGATTCATTTGGAGTTACTTTTTCCAAAACTAAAAAAAATATGAATAAAACAAATTTATCGGGTAATCTTTATTATAATACAAAAGAACCATTCCTTACATTTACTTTTTAAAGATTATTTCTTTCAAATGTTGTCCGTAACTGCGATTAAGGTGGTCCATTCTGGAGTTCCAGTTTTCGATGACCCGACCGAGCATTTCCAGCGGTATTTGGCGAATAACGCGAGTAATGTTGGCTTCCAGTTGATCAATCGTACGCGGCTTATCCATATAAACTTTGGACTTTACATAAACCCACAGAAAAAAGTCTAAGGGTGGGATATCACAGAATCTAGGCGGCCAACTGACTGGTCCGAAACGCGAAATTAACTGTTCACCAAATTTTTCTCGCAACAAAGCCATGGTTTCACGTGCTGCGTGGCAAGTGGCGCCGTCTTGTTGGTACCAAAAGTTCTGAAGATCACGGGCTTCAATTTCAGGAAACAAATAGTCCGTTATCATGGTACGATAACGGTCACCATTGACAGTGACGGACCACCTTAATCGCAGTTACGGACAACATTTGAAAGAAATAATCTTTAAAAAGTAAATGTAAGGAATAGTTCTTTTGTATTATAATAAAGATTACCCGATATATTTGTTTTATTCATATTTTTTTTAGTTTTGGAAAAAGTAACTCCAAATGAATCACCCATTACTTCCATAAATTATTTTGCTTTCTTAACTTATTAGGGTTCCGTACACGAAGGATGCCAAATGGAACCCTATTTAGGAACTAAGCCTCCGCTGTTCGTCCGTCTGTCCGTCAGCGGGCTGTATCTCATGAACCGTAATAAAATAGACCGTTGAAATTAACACAGATTGTGTATTTTTATTACCGCTATGACTACAAATAATAAGAATAAACTCAAACTCAAACTCAAAGCATTTATTTCAAATAAACCAATTACAGGCACTTTTGAATTGTCAAAGGGTCGGTCTTGGGTCGATCAGTCAGAAAAATGAAGCTAGTAGCCGATTCCAAAGCGTAGATCCTGGAGAAGAACGGGCAAGAAACTCAAATAAAATAAAGTAAAAAACTAAAGGGGACCCCCTTTAGTTTTTTACTTTATTTTATTTATACATACAAGAATACAAGAAAACCGGTCAAGTGCGAGTCGGACTCGCGCACGAAGGGTTCCGTACCATATTATATGTTTAACAATCGCAAAGATAACTTTTTACTTATTTTATAATGATACTGTGAATTACAAGGTTATTTTTTGCAGTTGCAGAAAATCACCCATGTTTAAACAAAATACCCTATGAATCGCCGTTTTCAGTATTGTTGATTAAATACAGTATTTATGGTACCTACATGGTATAAAGAAGTTTCAAATTCCTAATTTGTTGAATTGTTGCGCTAGAGCTCGTACAAAAATGGTCTAAAATTTACAACTTTTGCGGCCCCCTATTTCTTAATTTTAGAAGATAAAAAAAAAATATGTTTGTACTCTACTCAATGAGTTCTAGACGATGACACCCCACATGCTAAAAAAATTGAATAGTTTATTGTATGGGGACCGACCCCTTAAATTTTTAACTTTGCTTTATTTTTATTATTTGTTGTTATAGACGTAATAGACAGCGGAGGCTTAGTAAGTTTGTTAGACTGTACGTGGTTGTCTGATTTCATGGATTTTAATTTTCTTGCGCGGAACCCCAATTATTTTTCTAAAATAAAAATAGCCTAAGTTACTCCTTAAAACATCAGCCATATATGCCGTCAAAATCAGTGAAAATTCGTTTGGCAAGTTTCCTAACTTGACTCAAAGTACCATTTTTTTAATCGGACTGCGCTTTAAAATTCTTCTATACAAACTTTAACATCCCTAAACCTCATTTGAGGCGTAGTTTTGAAAAACTAATAATGACAATGACAAACATTATTACTTACTTATGCAAGTATTTGTGCTAAGTTTCAAGTTCATTAACCAAATTAATAAGATTTTTCATATAAACTGTATCTCTGTTTTCACGAACACAGAAGAATTTCAAAAATCGTCTGGTATGTTTCCATAACTTGACTCAAACATTATTTACACCAATTTTAGAGTTAATCAAGCCCCCAATATAATCCTCCGCTATAAAATTAACTTTTCAACCCTTAGGGGTAGATTTTTGGAAAACCCTGATACACGTTAGTCTTAATTTTTGGTCTCAAGTATAAAAACTGAGTTTTGAGTTAATCGGACCGCGTTTTAAAATTCCTCCATATAAACTTTGACACCCCCAATCCCTTCTTAGGGGGTAGTTTAGGAAAACTAAAAATAATAAACTTTATAATTTACTTAGATGAATATTCGTGCTAAGTTCTATTAACTCAAGGGATAGGATTTTTCATACAAACTTTCATCCCCTATTTTACCCCCTTAGGGATGGAATTTCCAAAAATCTTTCCTTAGTGGATGTTTACACTATATAAGGTATCTATGTGCAAAATTTCAAGTCTCTGGGTCCATTGGTTTGGGCTGTGCGTTGATATATTAGTCAGTGACTCAGTCAGGACTTTGATATTTTTATATATATAGATTTACCATGTTATTTTAAGACCACAGACTTCTTATAGGTTTTCCTGTAATCTACAGGTATAGAACTAATTTCTATATTTTTTTCAAAATTTTAGGCTCAGTAGTTTCGGAGATAAGGGGGGGGGAATGGTCACTTTTCGTCTATTTTCTTAAATAATTTTAAAACGATATACTTTAAAATTATAAAAAAATACATTTGAGACCCTCATAGTAAGCCCTTTCATTTGATATGTCACACGGTACAGTTTCCGAATTTTTTTTTAATTTTCTTATTTTCCCCCTAAAAGTGACTCTCATATTCAAACTTCATATATTTACTTTAACTGTACGTGTTTGGGTCACAGAAATCCATATGTGTACCAAATTTTAACTTAATCGGTCCATTAGATTCGGAGCAAATTGGCTGTGACAGACGGACAGACGGACAGACAGACAGACACACGAGTGATCCTATAAGGGTTCCGTTTTTTCCTTTTGAGGTACGGAACCCTAAAAAGTGTCTTTTTTATACTGAAATACTTTTTTTCAAATATGTAGTGTAAAATAACATGGTGTGCGAGCCCGACTCGCACAAAAAAGTAAAGAAAGCTGTTGTTCTTATTTTTCTATATTTGTGCCATACTACTTAGTTTACAGTGTGACTGCCGAGATGACGACTTAATCATCGAAAGTATGGAAAAAAAACCGGTCAAGAGCGAGTCGGACTCCCGCACCGAGGGTTCCGTTCCGATTTCTGAAAAAGTGTGCTATTTAGAGACATCGTTTTATTTTTCCTGTAATCTTTACATAAACTTCTATCACATAGAATAATTTCAGATTTTTCGCTTTGCAAACTTCGGAGATAAGGGGGGGTGGGGGGACGGTATTTTTTTTTTACATTTTTCATTAAAAGTCGAAAACTGTGCAGTTTAAAAAAAATAAAAAAAAATGTTTTGAGAATGTGCAAACAGCGCTCTTTCATATGATACCCCACATGCCCTAGTAGCCCCACTTTGAATTTTTAAGACCCCCTTTCAGTCCCTGTTGCAAAAAAAATATAAATACTTTTATGTCTTTCTTATTTGCAAAATAGTTGGGTAAACGTCATCTAAAACTGTTCCAAATTTCAAGTTGATAGCATTAGTAGTTCTTGAGATATCCAGCTGTGACAGACAGACAGACTAAGTCACAGTGTAACTTCCTGTGCGAGTCCCAATTAATACTCTTTTTCCTTTCTTTCTTTATGAATTCTCATAAGAAAGAAATAAAGAAAGAAAAAATGTTTTAGTGTCACAGAAACGATAGAAAGAAAATCAAATGAAAGAGAATCGATAAGAAAGAAAAGAAAGATCGAAAGGTTGAGCGTGAAAATTTACAATGACCTCTTAGGAGGTAAAGCGTTATTAGGTTAAACCTTGTATACAAATACCAGCAATCTAAGACACCAGTTCTTCAATACTTTGGTACATTAACATAAAGTACTGATCTTTTATTGCTACAGCAAAATAGCTAATTCCGAATGCAAACAAACCATTCACAATTGATTGACATTCATGAGCCGCTGCAGATCCCCCTGGACACGCCGTGAAGGTTTCTAAACGTCCTCATATCCCATGGGGTGTTAAGAGAAATGCTTGCTACCTTTTGCGACACGGAATAAGAAACAAATGGAGTGCCAATACAGACATAGGTAACCTTAACTCAAGCACAGATGCCCCACTCCGCAAAATCATTTAAATAAAAAGCGACTCGTGCTACTATACAATAAAGTGCAATTCAGGTCGCACACCGCTTATTACCTACAGTTATATTCACCTACAAGTTGCCTTTCTTTCTCTCTGGCTCTTATACCTTCTGACTCGTTAGGGTTGTTTTCTTTTACGACGCGGCGCGTGAGTGAGTATCGAACTAACGTGCAAGCCGGCCGGTGCGCGGCAGCCCACACTGAATTGACCCAGTGAGGTGAGCCCGCCGTGTACTTGTAGCTTCATATCTAAACTGCGTAGTGTACCATCTGTATTAATCTGTGACTCAAGAGAAGTTAGTTTAAAAAGATAATCACAATAATATACTTTTTTTCATGTTATTGGGTGGAAAACCACCTGGCAGCCAATTTAATGGTAGTAGTCAGAGTCACCAGCGCCTACAGTCATCTACAACACCACACACATCGCAGTTGCCTTGCCATGCTAGGAACAAAGCTAGCATTAATGTCTCATGATGTGCCTGACATTACACACACCGACATTTTTTTTTTTTGGTAATATCTGACTTACGGACTAAATAGATTTTTTTTTTACCCAGGCATCATCCCAATTAAATGAAGGGATGGGACTTTGAACTACTTAGAACTTAAGGGTGCTTGCATAGAGAACCCGGTGTTTTTCGCTGCAAGTTGATCTACGGAAAGAAACGGTTACATATTTTATTTACCCGTTTATGTGTGAGCGCATATTACACCCACACCAATCGGTACCGACTTGTCTTTACCGGAAACCCGCTTCTTTATGCAAATATTATCACAGTCCTGTTAGTCCATTTACTATCGACTCCTGGTTTTCACGGCAATCGACAAAGCCGTTTGGGAACAGAGGGGTCTTTTAAGGTGAGCGTCCATTGGTCCGCGCCGGCCGCACCGCACGCACGGCACGCAACGGATTTTGGTTTGCTCTGTATGAATTCATATAGCACTGCGTCCACTAGCGGTACCGGCCGCACCGACCGCCGGCATATATGAGCAAAAAAGGCGATGCGTGCCGGTGACGTCATAAGGAATGCCGGTGACGTCACCGGCACGGAACGCATTTTTGAACTCATCTCATCTGTCAGTGTCATTCTACTGATTCCAGGGATTGACGAAGCATAACATTTACAATGTTTTTTTTATCTAGACTAGTCCTTATATGCATAAAGACTAGTCTATACAACATTAGTTTTTGTTTATACTAAACCCGAAATGGGTCATTGTACTCATCATTTTGAACAATTTTTTCTACTCCTTCGCTAGCTCACTAGATGGCGCTTTTAGGAGTTTTTGTTTCTAGTATTAAATCCCTAAACATTGTATTGAAGAATGATTATGTTATATTATTTGTGGAATAAATTAATTCTTATGTGTATAAAATAAGACTATGATGACAAATTCATATTCTAGAGGAAATTTAGAATTCGAAACATAGGTACACATAAGAATTTACTTATTTCACAAAATAAATAACATAAACATTCTTCAAAATCCTAAACTATAAATGCCATCATCAAGAGACATACCAATAAATGAAACGGAATAAAATGGTAGTTATAAATGAAATAATATTTATTTAGAAAACAAGCACAGTCTTAAGTTGTAAAAGAACACAAAACAGATCACCAGAACACACGAACACAACACAGAAACAATGAACGAAACTGTAGGAACACACATTAACTTCATTAATTTATGAAGTGTATTCACAAAAATAATAGTAACGATTGGGAATCAAAATGAAATGGAATAAATAATAGTTCCTAAAATATTGTTATAGGGAATATCAAATTTGAACGAAACCATAGCAACGAAACAGAAGAAATATTTTCAAAAGTCAACAGTACTGACTGTTTCTATGGTTTCTATATCATCATTTACGTTTAGTTTCACTCGTGAAAAAGGTGTTATATATTTTGCTACTATATTTAATAAATTTATTTGTAATGCAATAGTCAAATAATCAATAATGCTTATTTATTATTATTTAATTTGTATAGTAGCTATACTTTTGCTGTAGGAATAAGGTAGGTAAAAGTAGCTCTATCTATCTGCTAAAATGTAAAACTATGGCCAAAGATTTCGTTCCTTTTCCTTGAAGGATGACGGATGACGTCATGACGCATGACACCGGCAAATCCGTTCAATACGTTGCGTGCGTTCCGGCCGGCCGGCGCGGACCAGTGGACAGTGGACGCATGCCATCGGCAAATCCGTTCAATCCGTTGCGTGCGGTGCGTGCGGTGCGGCCGGCGCGGACCAGTGGACGCTCAGCTTTAGAATAGCCTATTTATTACTTCAGGATTCCTATAAACCTTAGATGTAAAAATCCATTTATAGATAAGTAGTCATAAACTGCTGATGGAGTTTGGATTGGTAATTAATGTATTTTGTTACTATACAAAAAAAAATAACGAGTATTTGTATTGATTTGTTGTTTGTTTGATTATAAGGTCCCATTAAAATAGATGGACAAATTTTCGCAGGGTGTTCTACCCATGAATATGAACAACTTTCATTATGGGACTAACTCTGAAATCGCAAAAAAAAAAATCAGCTGTTGAGTACATTTATCTACACCAAACTCGTCAAAATGTAGGGAGCAGGGAAATAATAATAATAAAATTGTTTAATTGTGAAACAACAACATAATTCAATTCAATTGTTTAATTGCTGTTTTGTTTGTTATTGTTATGTTGTTTGTTTGTTTTGTTGTTGTTGTTATTTTTTTTTTGTTTTTGTTGTTTAATTGTTTTTTGTTTTGTTTTTTGTTTGTTTGGTCCCATAGTAAAAGATGTTCATATTCATGGGTAGAACACCCTGTGACAATTTGTCCATCTATTTTAATGGGACCTTGCATTCGATCGGAATCCGAATTCAAGATCCGAGATCCGATTTCCCTTCGAATCGGACTGCTGGAATTCGGATCTGGGGGTCTACTCCCTAAGCACGAATTCCGTAGTTTTGGCCTTCGTTACGGGCGTTTCCTACTCCGTATCACCTACGGATGGATGATTGGTTCGGGGCCCGAACGAAGTATGAATGACAACACGATTTGACAGTTGTCCCTACTCCCGATGTGTTTTTGCCCGTCCAAAAAATGTAACTTTTCCACTTGTTTTGATGGATCGTTATGTTAAACGGACGGATGAAGGGGCGGACGGATGGACTTAGGGAGTAGACCCCCTAATACGGAATCCCTCAAACAAACATGTGTGAATTAGGTGCGACACAGCATAACGCAGACGATCTACCTCTGCTCTCTTAAGGAAATCATTATTTTTATGTTTTATAAGAAACACAACACAACATCACGCCTGCTATCCTGGAAGGGTTAGGCAGAGGTTTTCTTCCACATATTTGTTAAGTACCATGTAATATCGTCACTAATTTAACTAACTGACGTATCTGACGTTTTGGACTAAGCCGATAGCCGACCTAACTATAGTAATTTGGTACATTTTCCAAGTTGAATCGATCTGTCTAATAGGCGTATCTGTACCTTATTGTCTTTTATTTTATTTTATTTTATTTATTGAGGGATAATAAACAGCTACAATATAAAATATGACAAAAAATAATAATATAAGGAGTGTTAACAATATTGTGGCCCACTACATTATCTTGTCTAAATATCTACAATCCCCATGATAATGCAAAAATAAAGCTTGATATATGTAAAGTTTACAAAAAAAAAAGAAAAATAGCTTGCCCTGTAAAATTTTCTTCGAATCAGTTATGTCACTTAGTTAGATTAGCGACGATATTAGGTAAGCCTATTGTAGGGCTGATTTTCATTTGTCCCGATACATGTCACCGTTATTAACAGTGATGTCCCGACGTCCCGACAAGCTATAAAATGTCCCGACAAATACATCAGCATCCCGACTTTTACGGAACACACCGAATCGATGAATACGAGATTCAGGTGTCAAATTAATTTTAACATGAGCTGTGAAGAATTTTATAAATTCGTGAAAGGTGACCCACAATTATTGTCCCAGATGGAAATCATCTGAAAAATATAAAAAATAATGATTGTATCCTCAGTAATTAAAAATAAATATTTACCAAATAAATATTTTTAGTTTTTTGGTTTATTTCACCTGCAAAAAATTGCGTTCGCTATAAATGTCCCGACGGTACCTCGGGAAAATATAGCAGGCCTAGCCTATTGCTATCAACCGGTCACAAATACAGACTCCGAGCTACTGAGAAAGTTCCAGAAAAACACAGTATAACACTTTGTCTGGGAAACGAACCCAGGGCCTCTTGCTCAGGTAGCGCATGCAACCACTACACAGCAATAAGAAAACTACGTAATTTTTCCCTCAAATTCTCTAGGCTTATTTACCCGATTCAGTTCCATAGTAACTTTGATACAGAACACACAAAAAAACTGACTCGCGCACGAAGGGTTCCGTACCATTATCTATAAAAAACCGGTCAAGTGCGAGTCGGACTCGCGCACGAAGGGTTTCGTACCATATTATATGTTTAACAATCGCAAAGATAACTTTTTACTTATTTTATAATGATACTGTGAATTACAAGGTTATTTTTTGCAGTTGCAGAAAATCACCCATGTTTAAACAAAATACCCTATGAATCGCCGTTTTCAGTATTGTTGATTAAATACAGTATTTATGGTACCTACATGGTATAAAGAAGTTTCAAATTCCTAATTTGTTGAATTGTTGCGCTAGAGCTCGTACAAAAATAGTCTAAAATTTACAACTTTTGCGGCCCCCTATTTCTTAATTTTAGAAGATAAAAAAAAAATATGTTTGTACTCTACTCAATGAGTTCTAGACGATGACACCCCACATGCTAAAAAAAATGAATAGTTTATTGTATGGGGACCGACCCCTTAAATTTTTAACTTTGCTTTATTTTTATTATTTGTTGTTATAGACGTAATAGACAGCGGAGGCTTAGTAAGTTTGTTAGACTGTACGTGGTTGTCTGATTTCATGGATTTTAATTTTCTTGCGCGGAACCCCAATTATTTTTCTAAAATAAAAATAGCCTAAGTTACTCCTTAAAACATCAGCCATATATGCCGTCAAAATCAGTGAAAATTCGTTTGGCAAGTTTCCTAACTTGACTCAAAGTACCATTTTTTTAATCGGACTGCGCTTTAAAATTCTTCTATACAAACTTTAACATCCCTAAACCTCATTTGAGGCGTAGTATTGAAAAACTAATAATGACAATGACAAACATTATTACTTACTTATGCAAGTATTTGTGCTAAGTTTCAAGTTCATTAACCAAATTAATAAGATTTTTCATATAAACTGTATCTCTGTTTTCACGAACACAGATAAAGAATTTCAAAAATCGTCTGGTATGTTTCCATAACTTGACTCAAACATTATTTACACCAATTTTAGAGTTAATCAAGCCTCCAATATAATCCTCCGCTATAAAATTAACTTTTCACCCCTTAGGGGTAGATTTTTGGAAAACCCTGATACACGTTAGTCTTAATTTTTGGTCTCAAGTATAAAAACTGAGTATTGAGTTAATCGGACCGCGTTTTAAAATTCCTCCATATAAACTTTGACACCCCCCATCCCTTCTTAGGGGGTAGTTTAGGAAAACTAAAAATAATAAACTTTATAATTTACTTAGATGAATATTCGTGCTAAGTTCTATTAACTCAAGGGATAGGATTTTTCATACAAACTTTCATCCCCTATTTTACCCCCTTAGGGATGGAATTTCCAAAAATCTTTCCTTAGTGGATGTTTACACTATATAAGGTATCTATGTGCAAAATTTCAAGTCTCTGGGTCCATTGGTTTGGGCTGTGCGTTGATATATTAGTCAGTGACTCAGTCAGGACTTTGATATTTTTATATATATAGATTTACCATGTTATTTTAAGACCACAGACTTCTTATAGGTTTTCCTGTAATCTACAGGTTAGAACTAATTTCTATATTTTTTTCAAAATTTTAGGCTCAGTAGTTTCGGAGATAAGGGGGGGGGGAATGGTCAATTTTCGTCTATTTTCTTAAATAATTTTAAAACGATATACTTTAAAATTATAAAAAAAATACATTTGAGACCCTCATAGTAAGCCCTTTCATTTGATATGTCACACGGTACAGTTTCCGATTTTTTTTTTTAATTTTCTTATTTTCCCCCTAAAAGTGACTCTCATATTCAAAATTCATATATTTACTTTAACTGTACGTGTTTGGGTCACAGAAATCCATATGTGTACCAAATTTTAACTTAATCGGTCCATTAGATTCGGAGCAAATTGGCTGTGACAGACGGACAGACAGACAGACACACGACTGATCCTATAAGGGTTCCGTTTTTTCCTTTTGAGGTACGGAACCCTAAAAACTGTCAAAGTGCGTGTCTGACTACGCACAATGAATGGTTCCGTAGTTGGGATGAAATTATCCCAAGAACAAACTTAACATTATAGTTGAAAAACATGTTCTCCCATACATTCCAATAGTAAATGTAAATTTGTACTCACAATATTGAAAGATTTACCATGTTATTTTAAGACCACAAACTTCTTATAGGTTTTTTTTTTCAAAATTTCAGGCTCAGTAGTTTTGGTGGTAAATTTTCTTAAATAACTTTAAAATGATTTATTTTAAAATTATAAAAAATATATTTGTGACCCATGAGGTTCACAAATATGTCCCTTTCATTTGATTTTAAACCCTTTCATTTGAGACACGGTACAGTTTGCAAAACTTTTTTTTAAATTTTCTTATTTGCCCCCCTAAAAGTGACCACCATATTCAAAATTCATTTATTTACTTTAGCCGTACGTGTTAGGGTCACAGAAATCCATATGTGTACCAAATTTCAACTTAATCGGTCCATTAGATTCGGAGCAAAATGGCTGTGACAAACGGACAGATAGACACACGAGTGATAAAGGTTCTGTTTTTTGCTTTTGAGGTACGGAACCCTAAAAATGGATGTTGAACGTCACAATATGCTTTTATAGGTTAAGAAATGGCTGGAGGAAATTATTTTTGCTCCCATTTCAGATTGAAAGCATAAAATAGAATACATCAGTTTTGTATATTACAAAATACATTGCTCTGAGCTTGTACTATTATTCACAGAACACGATCAAGTTATTTAATATCCAGTATAAGATGACCTCTCATTGTACGGAAATCGCTTTTCACAAAAATAATAGTGCCAAGTTCGAATGGCATCAAAGATAGCGTGAAGTAAGCGAATAATAATGGATAATTTCCTACCTCCATGCGAACGAAGCCGCGGGCAAAACCTAGTGTAAAATATTTCGATTGGGACACCATTTCTTTTCACCATAATTCCCGCAATTCTCGTCGGCTCCAAAATAAAAAAGGAAACTTTCGACATTCCAATAAATTAGTTCCTAGTTCGTAACTAGAAATTAAAACTTAATTATGTAAAAGTTACGAGGGGGAGTTAAGGCTCAGTTCCACTGCTGCGTAGGATATGCACGGACAGGTTACGCACATTAGACTGTGCACCCACACATTTGTACCTACAAATAATTGCGAATAGGTTCCTCTTGATGTTTCTGATGTAATGCTTGTTGCTTACCTTTTTGTTTATGATTTTTTTTCTGCGATATTATGTCGATCGCTTGACGCGATAACTGTGTTTGAACGTCAAAACATGAAATCAACAATAATCAATAATAATGTATAAGATTCTCACGCTATAACTATGAGTAACATTTGTACCTTTTATTTTGAATATTAACACCGTTACATGTAACATAACTATACAAATTAATTACACTATCTAACATTAATGTAATCTTAGATATTCTCATAATAAGGTATTAGATTGAACACATATTTTTTCCAAAACAGTAACACTATACTCGTTTAGACGTGATTTTCAGTTTAAAATCATTAAAAGTCGTTTATCGTCGCCTTAAATTATTTGGGCAGTAGCGTGGCCGTGGGCCGCAGTGCATGAGCCTCCATTTTCATACCAAGCGAAGCTACAGAAGCGTAGTTTAGCCGTAAGCAGCAATGGAACTACTTATAGCTTTTTTTTTGTATTTTTTGTGTTTTTTTTTTTTGTGGATGGGAAATCATCAAATGACTTCTCCCGCTCTGGGCGGAGTGGAAGGGCGTGTCAGACTATTACTGACTAAAACCCACCCGTGTTCCTTCAGTTGCCTGTGCCAGGGCCACGGTATCTCTTTCGAACAACCCGCGACCCCGGCGGCAATGGAACTATACCTTTAAGGTGGAGTTCGAGCGAAAAATTATTTTTGTTTTCACTTGTTTGGAAGTTTCAATTATTGAATGTTTTGTGTGTTTTGGCCTTAGGGTTCTGTTGAAATTGAGTTTTCAGATTAGATAACATATAAATTATAATTTCAGGGAAATTGAGGAGATGATTTGGCTGTAAGTATTAAGATTTTTTCAGAGTAGATAAATCAGTAGGTATTTGTAACTGTGCACGCCATCGTGTGCATCAATAACGGACACCGAGCTTTTTAAACACACAAACACGTTTTTATAATCGTTGTTTGAAGTAGTAAACAATTAAATTAAAATCCAGGAAAATATATTGGTATTATTGAGGATATATATAGGGTGACTGGTAATTAGTGACCGATACCTAAACCCATGATTGTGCTCATGATAACAAACAACTTTTACTATGGGACCAAACCTGAAATCGCGAAAAAAAAATCAGCTGCTCCCTACATTTTGATGAGTTATGCGAACATGAATGTATGAGGCAGGTGATTTTTTTTTCGCGATTTCAGGTTTGGTCCCATAGTAAAAGTGGTTTGTTATCATGAGCACAATCATGTGTTTAGGTATCGGTCACTAATTACCAGTCACCCTATACAGGGTGTCCCGTAAATAATGGATAATCTCTTAAGGGGTCATCGTACTCATCATTATGAACAACTTTTACTATGGGACCAAACCTGGAATCGCGAAAAAAAAATCAGCTGCTCCCTACATTTTGACGAGTTTGATGTAGATAAATGTACTGGTCAACTGATTTTTTTTCGCGATTTCAGGTTTGGTCCCATAGTAAAAGTTGTTCATAATGATGAGTACAATGACCCCTTAAGAGATTATCCATTATTTACGGGACACCCTGTATATACTAGATCGTATACACAATGGAAACACGATTTGATGAAGTAGGCTCGAGCGGACTAGTCGCGTTTATTGTGTCGGAGAACGACCACTCGTGTTCCCCTTGCGCGCGCGCACTCGTTTACTTTGCCGTCGTCGCGCCACGAGTGACCGCGTGCGCATGCGCCGCGCGGCCGCCGGGGCTTCTCGGCTGCGTGCTTAGATATTGTTTACTACGCTATGGCAGATAACGATATTAGCGCTCCGGCGCGCGGTGACTCGCCCATTTCAAATAACTTGCATGACCTATTGAATGATATGGATACGATTGATGTGTGCGAGGAGGAGGAAGATTTGATAAGAATATCGAAACGACTACGAGAACGAACTGACAGTAGTGAGGAAGAGAAGTGGACTGAAGTTAAGGGAAAAAAGCCTCGTCGTAATAGTCAGACAAAAGAGGACAAATTTGAAGTTTACATTTCTTCCAAAGATCAACTGCCTAAACAATTTTCAATGGCTCGGATTTTAAAAGAAAATAAGATTGGTCAAATTTGTCAAATAAAATATGTAAGCCCATTTAAAGTACGCCTGCAGTTCGAAAATGAAGCAGCGTCTAAAACCCTATTCGATTGTGAAAGTCTCATAACAAAAGGCTGGAGGTTTCAAAAAGCACTGGAAATTTCAACATGCTATGGTCTTATAAAATACGTAGATCTAGACCTCAAAGATGAAGAAATCATGGATAACATTTCATGCCCCCCTCCTGCTAAGCTGTTATCATTTAAAAGGTTAAACCGTCGCAATAGGGATGAAGGAGTTTCTGGTTGGTGTCCGAGTGAAACTATTCGGTTATGCTTTGATGGCAACTTTGTACCAGCGTTTATACATGTGTGTGATATAGAGGTTAAAGTTCTGCCATATATTCACCAAGTGTCTCAATGCTCTCAATGTTGGAGATTAGGGCATACACGGAAGATGTGCCCGGAAAAAAAAACGAAATGCCCCAGATGTGGGGGACTTCATGAAAGATGCGACACGGAATCGTTTACTTGCGTTAACTGTGGTGGCGATCACATATCTATGAGTAAATCCTGTCCTATCTATAAGAAGGAAAGAAAGCTGCGAGAAATTATGGCTGAGTTTAGGTGCACGTACAGGAAAGCCCTAGAATGCTATGTTCCCCCGGAACCTACAAATCCCCCAGATCGTACTGCCCAACAAGATCCGACAATAACCGATAATCAAGATTTATTTCCCTCGCTTTCCCATGACCCTTCAAGTTCTATAACCCCCCCCTTTGAACACTCGATTCGCCCGTCATATGCACAAAGCGTTAAAACAAAGGCTACAATACATAATGAAAAGACTCGACAACAGCATCCAGCGAAAAATCCTTCGAAGGCTCCAAGGAACAAAAATCGCCCTGATCAAGATGACTGGATATTTCTGAGCACCAATAATGAGGAAAAATTTACACCCCAGGATAATAAGGAACAAGAAAATCAGTGTCCGCCTTTTAACGAATTATTGACTCGCATAAAAGAAATTATCTTCCTCCGGCAATTCAGCGTCTCAGAAAAAATTAGCTCGGTTATTAAATTGTGCCTAGAATGGTTTACGTTAGTGGTGGTAGGCTTTATTTCAGAATGGTCGTGGATGAAAGCATTGTTTAATTTAATCCAATCACAATGACATTTACAACTTTCAATAAGCTCAATAAGCTAAATATACTTCAATGGAATGCTCAGAGTATTCGACCCAAGACCGCTTGTTTTTTAGAATTACTACGCCAAGAAAAAGTCCATATTGCTGCTCTTAGTGAAACATGGCTCGATCCAGAATCTTTATTTAAACTTAGTTGCTACGAAGTTTTTCGGGCAGACCGTCACGACTCTTACGGCGGTGTAGCTGTGGTAGTGCATAAATCTGTTCAGGCTAAACGGAGACGAATAACTCTCCACAACAGAGGTATTGAGATAATATGTGTCCAATTATTTAATTGTCATCCAATAGAAAACATTGTGTCCGTCTATTGTACCTCTACTACCACCACAACTCAGCAAGACTGGGATTATATTTTTGCATTGTGGCCATCCAGAACCCTAATTTTAGGCGATTTTAACGCTCATCATATCAGTTGGTCCTATAAAACTGATAAAAGAGGTACTTATATCCACGATGCACTCATGGAAAGCAACTTTCTCTCATTGAATGATGGGACACATACACGGATCCGTTTGGTTAACTCAATTCCACAACAGTCTTCCCCGGATATTTCTTTTGCATCCATGGATATTGCACTTCAATGCAACTGGGCTGTTTTAAACGAAAATTTAGGCAGTGACCATTTAGTCATTAAAATATCAACACTGATTAATTATTCGCAACCCCCCGTCACAAAAAGAAATTTCCGCAAAGCTGATTGGGCTTCATACACCAAATATTTAAATCAAAAATTTCACACATTTAGTTTACCAAGTGACCTTCAACAAGCATATGATTTATTTTTAGATACTCTTAACGAGGCTGCCGATAAATTCATTCCGTTATACAAATTTAGCCAAAACCCTTCCTCAGCATTTTCTCCAAAACCTTACTGGTCCACTGGTCTTTCGCAAGCTGTAGCCCGGCGTAGACTAGCTTTATCTACTTTTAGGCGTAATCCAACTCCTCAAAACTACGATGTTCTAAAAGACAGCATAAACACATCACAGAGACTGATCCGACAGGCTAGAGGAGAAGATTTTCATAATTATTGTTCTTCAGTTGACGAGTCCACTACGTCCAGTGACATGTGGCGTAAAATGAAATGGCAGAAAGGATACCGTTCACCCAGACATTATGTGGATTCCCAAAGTGCTGAGGATTTGTTGCATTCTCTTACTCCAGATTATGTTTCCCCTGCATCTCCAACCATCCACAAAGAAAACCGTATCTTAGAATGTGAGATCTCCATACAGGAGCTTGATAAATGTATTAAATCCAAGGATACATCTCCTGGATGCGACGACATATCATATTCTATGATCAAACATTTACCTGATGTAGGCAAACGTATTTTGTTAACTTTATATAATTTATTTTTAATTCATGGCTTTGTACCCTCGCAGTGGCGCAATATTTCTATTATTCCCATCCCGAAACCTGGACGTGACCCCAGTGACGTCTCCTCCCTTAGACCTATATCTTTATTATCTTGTATTTGTAAAATATTTCACTTTATCCTGTACCGCAGACTTGAATGGTATTTTGAAAAAAATAATATATTCTCAGTAAATACAGTAGGATTCCGCAGGTTTAGGTCCTGTCTAGATAGTTTAAGTTGTCTTGTCTCCACTATACAAACAGGTTTTTCTGACGGTTTTTCGACATTAGGTTGCTTTTTAGATATAAATAGTGCTTATAATAATTTAGATAATAATACTTTAATTCATATTTTAGATAAACTAGGAGTTGGATTCTACATTTGTAAATATCTTTGGAACTTTCTTCACAAAAGAGTGTTAACAATTAAAACAAGTAATAGTTACCTTAGCAGATATTCAGGACGCGGTTTAGCTCAGGGTGATCCATTATCACCATTACTTTTTAATGTGATAACCTTAGAAATTTGCGAACGTGTGGAAAAATATGTTAATATCTCCCAATATGCGGATGATTTTGCAATTTATGTACAATGTACATCGATATTAGAGGGCCAGGCCAAGATTCAGTCAGCTCTGGACTTAATCAATTCTTTGTTAATAAATGTTGGCTTGGACATCTCTCCGTCTAAAAGTAAAATATGCATATTCAGTAGAGGTTACCGTAGGCTTGATATTGATGTCCGCTTGAATGGTTTATCATTGGAACTCGTGGACAATGTTAGATATTTAGGAATGTGGCTAGACAGATGTCTCCGTTGGAAAAAGCATATTAACGAGATTTGTGAAAAAATTGTTAAATTCATTAACATTTTTAGAGTCTTGGTAGGCCCTGGGTGGGGTGTCCATCCGATACACCTGCGACGGCTATACATCGCCCTTGTTCGTAGTCGAATGGACTTTGCCAGTTCCCTATTTGATAACAGTGCAGACATTCACTTATCTAAACTTGATCGGTTACAAAATATTTGTTTGCGTGTGATCGGTGGGTTCATCAAAAGTACCCCGATTCATGTGATGGAATCCGAATTAATGCTGCCCCCTTTGTCTGTACGACGTCGATATTTAGCGGGTAAATTTTATTTGAAATCTAAGTCTAACAATTTCCCTATACTTAATATTCTTGAAAATTTAAACGAACTCTGTAATAATCTTTATTGGATTCACAAGAAAAAGCCTTTGTTAATATTAACTCATAATTTATTAAAAGAGCATCTTATTCACTGCAGTAATCAGATGGATATGTTCTCCATGGACACTTGGGTCAGCAATGTGGACTCATCTTATATAGTAAGACCTAGCTTAAGTAGTATCGATAAACCAAAACAATTTTATTGCCAGCAAAATTTAAGATCCCTATGTTGCAAATCACTTAATGAACAATATCACGAATTTTACTCTATTTATACAGACGGTTCTTTACACAAAGATAATTATTCCGGCGCCGCATTTTTAGATATACAAGCAGGTATATTTATGAAATTTAAAATTTCTTGTAATATTTCTATAATGCATTTAGAACTGATTGCCATCGCGGAGGCCCTCTCATATATTCATTCTTTACCCGGGGATCGTTTTGTCATATACACCGACTCTAAAAGTGCCCTTCTACACTTGATTAAATGTACCTTATCTGTTAGGGGCCTCCCAATAGCTTACACTATTTTAAAATGTATTTATGAAAATGTAACTAAAAACCGAACTGTTGTACTCCAGTGGATTCCTTCGCACATTGGACTGGAGGGTAATGAGGTAGTCGACCGTCTTGCAAACGAAGCCGCATCCGATGGTTATGAATATTCCTGTTTACCTTTTCATACCGAACTAATTCCTATGGTGAGACATTCGTGTTTTGAGTCCTGGTCAGAATATTTCGATAAAAGGTCCTTGACGAAGGGTATTTGGTACAGGACTATTCAGCCCTCTCTTTGTCGTTCTTTGTGGTTTGATGTGGGTGGGATACACAGGCAAGAACTGGTGACGGCTTTGAGGCTCCGATCTGGTCATATTCCGCTGAATAGTTTTGCTTACATGATGCGCAAAGTAGAATCACCTAATTGTACAGTGTGTGGAATTTTGGAAGACGCGCACCACATTTTAGCGGAGTGTGGTCGGCTGGAGCGTCGAAGGCGATCTATGTTTAATAATAGGTACTGCAATGTAGGTTTCTTTAATAGTATTTTGGCTTCACCATTGTCTGAGGCAGCCAAAATGCTGTTTAGGATGGTGATGGTAGGTTTAAAGTTAAGGTCAGAGTAGTGTTTTCTTGTTTCTTAGTTTTTGTAGGTTTATTTAAGTTAAATATTAAGTGAAATTTTTGTTTTCAATAATGGGGGTGAAATATTCATTTATGAAAAAACCCCCTAAATAAATAAAGAATTAAAAAAAAAAAAAAAAAAGTTACCTCTTTTCGAGTAATTTTTTCCTTTATTTCGATATTTTTTTATATAAATAAGTATTTTTTTATTATGATTCATTTACTAAAATAATGTTCATTTATGACTGGAGCGTGTATACACGATAGTTTTTTATTTATGATGAAAATAACAACGAAAAACATTGAAAAAGTGCAAAAGTGTGGTTATTTTCTTTACTCTTTACACGTAAAGAAAAAGCTCGGAAAGACGAAGGAAAAAGCTCGGTGCGCCCTTAAAGAAGCAAGAAAACCGTATCGTACCGCGTGTCATAGCGCGCGCGGTACACCACTACGACGGCAGCGGGGTGCGGTGCGCGGGGCGCTCGGCGCCCGCGATGGTGCACCCCACCCGCCGCCTCGACACTACGCACGCTAGCGATCACTCATCACTTCATTCTATATAGAGTGACTGGTAATTAGTGACCGATACTGAAACACATGATTGTGCTCATGATAACAAACAACTTTTACTATGGGACCAAACCTGAAATCGCGAAAAAAAAATCAGCTGCTCCCTACATTTTGACGAAATATGCGAACATGAATGTATGGGGAGCTGATTTTTTTTTCGCGATTTCGTGTTTGGTCCCATAGTAAAAGTTGTTTGTTATCATGAGTATAATCATGTGTTTCATTATCGGTCACTAATTACCAGTCACCCATATTCTGTGCCCGCGCATAAATGTACGCGTCTCAAAATGTCTCATTAAAACATTGATTCAAGAAGAGGAAGTTCATTTATATTTCGATGTCCAATCCCCTTCAGTAACAAAAACAAGAAAGTTGGTGAAGTTCGTCTATCTTTCATCATCTGCCGAGCCTTGCCAACTATGTTAGGGTCGGCTTCCAGTCTATTACCAGCTGGATACCAGTATTCTACATGAATCGACTGCCTATCTGACCTTTACAACTCAGTAACTGTGTAATACGATACGCCTCGGTAAGACTGGTTGTCAGACTTTCAAGCTTCGGACTACCCGTACAAATGACAGACGGGACCAACGGGTTAACGTGCTTTCTAAGTCGTGGTTTCGATATATAATGGACGGTCACCTATCCACAAACCGACCTCAGCAAGCGTACCTTAACCTTCGATCGACCCGTGTGGCTGTTATTATTTAGCCACTTGCCCGTTCTTCTCCATAGGATCTACGCTTTGGAATGGGCAATGTAGCTTCATTTTTCTGACCGATCGACCCAAGACCGACCCTTTGACAATTCAAAAGTGCCTGAAATTGGTTTATTTGAAATAAATGCTTTGAGTTTGAGTTTTTGAGTTTGAATTTAATTCAGTTGTTTGGCTACCTAAGTAGAGACACCCAATGAACATTTCAATTCCTAAAACAATTGAGAATCAAAATAATAATTTACACGAGGATATAAGTAATAACAGCCGCACGGGTCGGTCGATCAGGTTAATCTACTCTTGCCGCGGTTGGTCCGTGGATGGGTGACCATATTTACATACCAAGACCCCTCCGTGCTTCGGTAAGCATGTCGGCTGTCATTCGTGGATCTTTGACAGTCGTTACGGGTCCTGAGAAGCCGGAAAGTCTGATAAACAGTCTTACCAAGAGGTATCGTATTACCCAGTGACTGGGTTGTGGCGGTCAGATAGGCAATCGCTCCATGTAGGTACTGGTGTTCAGCTGCATCCGGTTAGACAGGAAGCCGACCCCAATATAGTTGGGAAAAGGCTAGGCAGATGAATCAAAATAAACCATACACTAGTAAGCACCCAATCACCTTTGAATAAATAAACCATACACTAGTAAGCACCCAATCACCTTTGAATAAATAAACCATACACTAGTAAGCACCCAATCACCTTTGAATAAATAAACCATACACTAGTAAGCACCCAATCACCTTTGAATAAATAAACCATACACTAGTAAGCACCCAATCACCTTTGAATAAATAAACCCCAGTCTACACTAGCGAAGTCCAAAATAAAGCAAATAAAAGACACCCGTCAAAAGGCCCGCTTAAATAATGCATACGCGAATATTTTAAAGATTCACTCTTTCAAGTACACAGATACCTAGATGTCTAGTCTAGATTATTCTGAGCTGAAAACACTGTCTGATGCGGCGTGAAATTGAATGCCTAAGGCTTAGAATGTTGTAGTACAGACATGTTGAATCTAGACGCTGCCTAAGGCTCTTTGTACACGGCCCGGTTTCCATGTATATGTTACCGGCAATCTGTATAATCCGCGGCGGAGGCTGCTCTCCCTACGCACCTCCGGCTCTAAAAACACTCTTGAGATAGGGCAAACAAGTACCACGTGGAGTCGGGGTTGGCTAACTCGGTTCAGTGACAGTTTTTGCACCTATTCTATCTTAAGGCGCAGATTTCCTGAAAACGATCAAAAAGGTGGTTTTTTAAAGCTGTGTATCTCATAAACCGCAAATAATTTTGACATGTAAAAAAAATAACTATGATATTTTCAAGTCCTTTTCGCATACAGTGATGGAAGCCAAAACATAAATAAACATACTTTAATGCACCAAAAAAATATTTAAACATACCTCCTAATAATCTTTAAAAGCTGTTTATCCCTTCATTAGCAATTATAATTATAATTAAAAATATACCACGAAATGTCAAATTCCAAACTGCATCCAGTGATGGATTACTTTTTATTAAATAGTTCATTTCTAATTTTATACGATTTTATTTGCATTTTTAGGGTTCCGTACCTCAAAAGGAAAAAAACGGAACCCTTATAGGATCACTCGTGTGTCTGTCTGTCTGTCTGTCCGTCTGTCCGTCTGTCACAGCCAATTTGCTCCGAATCTAATGAACCGATTAAGTTGAAACTTAGTACACATATGTATTTTGGTAACCCAAACACGGACATGTAACGTAAATAAATGAATTTTGAATATGGGGGTCCCTTTTTGGGGGAAAGTAAGTACAATTTAAAAAAAAGTTTTACAAACTGTACCGTGTGACATATCATATAAAAGGTCTTACTGTGAGGGTATCAAATATATTTTTTTAATAATTTTAAAATAAATTGTTTTGAAGTTATTTAAGAAAATAGACGAAAATTGACCATTCCCCCCCCCCCTTATCTCCGAAACTACCAAGCCTAAAATTTTGAAAAAAATACATAAAATAGTTCTTTACCTATAGATTACAGGAAAACCTATCAGAAGTTTATGGTCTTGTAAATCTATATATATAAAATTCAAAGTCCTGACTGACTCATTGACTGATATAATAATCAACGCACAGTCCTAACTGGACCTAGAGACATTTTTTGCACATAGATACCTTATATAGTGTAAACATCCATTAAGGAAGAATTTTTGGAAATTCCATCCCTAAGGGAATAAAATAGGGGATGAAAGTTTGTATGAAAAATCTTATCTCTTGAGTTATTAGACTTGAAACTTAGCACGAATATTCATCTAAGTTAATTATAAAATTAATCATTTTTAGTTTTCCTAAACTACCCCCTTTTTTGTGGATGGGAAATCATCAAATGACTTCTCCCGCTCTGGTTGGAGCGGCAGGGCGTGTCATACTTTTACCACAGAATAAATAATAGTACTAACGTACAGAAGTTGCACTCCTTTGATCTTGAAGAAAGCCGCTTTTATAATAGCCTACAAAATCTTTTCCCCTCCATGTGCAAGCTAAATTGCTCTTAATCGCCGCGCTTGAGAGTTGTTATTACTTTGTGTCGTTACTCGTCCGTAACATACCTACGCCGCTTAGCCGAGTACTAGGGCT
Source organism: Cosmia trapezina (assembly GCA_905163495.3). Classification (NCBI taxonomy): domain Eukaryota; kingdom Metazoa; phylum Arthropoda; class Insecta; order Lepidoptera; family Noctuidae; genus Cosmia; species Cosmia trapezina. The sequence continues at coordinate 25,122,478 of LR991027.1, forward strand.
GTCCGCAAAGAAAAATAAAATATGGTAAGTACCATACCACCATACCACACCATACATACCTGAAGGTATGGTGGTGGTGGTGGTGGGGTATATGGTACCTTTTTATAATTTTATTGTATTCAGTAGTCTATCTAGAGTTGTTTCACTTTAATGTAATGTCTTATCATTTTCAAACGTTATTTTTTATTAATCAGTCAAACAATCATCAATTATTTTTAATACACCATCATCTCGTATAATATTTAGAAGTGTTCTAAAGTAAACAAGGTACAAACACGTCTTAAAATTGAAAGTGACATTTGGGCCACTTTAGTCGCCTGAACATGGTCATAAAACAACTAAAGATGTCTCAACGCACCAGTGGCTAAGTTTGTGCGATCGTACGATCGCGGGTAGGTACAATTGCTTGTTATTCCTAAGTTAATCTTTAATTACTTTAAGCGATTTTGAACCTTACTCCTGAAACAATACGACGCGCATACAAACCCCCACCACTCCGCCGAGAGCTCAAGTTAAATGTCGGCAACTATAGTAAGTAGGTAGGTAGGTAAAAAAAAGGTAGCAACAAGACTCGACATTTCGTAATGGATTTTCGTCATTCAAAAAGTAACTATATCACTAATTTATATATAGTACTAGCTTTTGCCCGCGGCTTCGCCCGCGTGGATGTCGGAAAATATCTCATGGGAATGTTCATGTGGAAAACATAGGGCCGTCCGATATAACTGTGCAAACTCAAATCGCTACGATATATCGTTACCGTGTATAGTAGGCATGAAGCTACCAGTCGGCATGATTTTTTCCGACATCTTCAACAGTCGTCGTCATATTTCAGCCAATTTACACAAAACTATAATGAATTACCCTGAATCACTCCGTTCATTGGAGAAAACCGTATGAAAATCCGTTCGGTACTTTTTGACATTATCGCATTCAAACAAACAGACTTACGCGGCGGGGGGACTTTGTTAATTACTTAAAATGTATTATGCCAGTCACGCTCTAATAACAAATAACTTTTGTCCGAGTGTCCACTCGTTCAAATAATTTCCTCGTAAAAACGACGAATGAAATAAAGACTAAATGTTACCTCAAGATTCGAACTATGACTACATTTCCAATCCCTTAAATCTCTTAAAAAGAGGTAGGTACACAAACATTTGTCAACCCCTATTGTACCCCCTCAAAAACGCTGTACCATATATTTCTTTATATCCTACCAAAAGCATAAATTTGAATTTTCATATCCCTTTTTTTTTTTTTTTTTGAGGGTGGGAAATCATCAAATAACTTCTCCCGCTCTGGGTGGAGCGGAAGGGCGTGTCAGACTTTTACTGACTAAAACCCACCCGTGTTCCTTCAGTTGCCTATGCCAGGGCCGCGGTAACCCCTTCGGACAATCCGCGACCCCAGCGGCATTTTCATATCCCTAACTTAAGAAATGTTGGGTTTCCCATACAAATTTTCATCCCTTATATCACCCCTTGTATGATTATGTTTCAAGACAAAAAGTAGCTCATGTCGTTTCCCAGGATGCTATCTATAGCCTTGCCAAATTTTGTCGAAATCCGTGCAGTTTTGTAAATTTTAAAATCAACCCCTATTTTACCCCCTTAGGGGATGATTTTTCAAAAACGTTGAACCGCATATTTCTTTATTTCCTATCAAAAGCATACATTTTAATTTTCACATCCCTAACTTAAGAAACACTGAGTTTCCCATACAAACTTTCATCCCCTATATCACCCCCTGTAGGATTATTTTTTAAGACAAAAAATAGTCTATTTCCCACCCCAGGATGCTATATAAAGCCTTGCCAAATTTTATCGAAATCCGTGCAGTTTTGTAAATTTTAAAATCAACCCCTATTTTACCCCCTTAGGGGATGATTTTTCAAAATCGCTAAACCGCATATTTCTTAATTTCCTACCAATAGCATAAATTTGTTATCCCTAACTTAAGAAATACTGAGTTTCCCATACAAACTTTCATCCCCTATATCACCCCCCGTAGGATTATTTTTGAAAAAAAAAGTAGCCTATGTCCGTCCCCAGGATACCATCTATAGCCTTGCCAAATTTTATCGAAATCCGTTCAATGGTTTAGGCGTGAAAAGGTAACAGACAGACAGACAGACAGACAGACAGACAGACAGACAGACAGACAGACAGACAGACAGAGTTACTTTCGAATTTATAATATTAGTATGGATAGTGATAATGTGAATAGTATACTTAAATTTAAAATCAAATATTTAATTTTTTCATGGGCGTGTCTCGCTCGCTGAGCGCGTAATACACCCTGATTGACTTGAAACCCAGAGTTGCCGCGAGCTGTAGGTACTTATCTCGAGCGGAATGTACCAGTGCAAGAGGCCTGCTTTTACTGACTAAAACCCACCCGTGTTTCTTCAGTTGCCTATGGCAGGGCCACGGTATCTCTTTCGAACAACTCGCGACCCCAGAAGACGGGATTGGTGGGTGTCAAAGTTTGTATTGAGGAATTTTAACACGCGATCCGATATACTCAAAACTCAGTTTTTGTACTTGAGACCAAAAATGAAGACAAACTAACGTGTATCAGGGTTTTCAAAAAATCTATTAGATTTTATTGGGGATTGATTAACTCGAAGATTGATGTAAATAATGTTTGAGCCAAGTTATGGAAACATCCCAGACGATTTTTGAAATTGTACCCCTGTGGGTGTGAAATCAGGGATACAGTTTATATGAAAAATATTATTAATTTGGTTAATGAACTTGAAACTTAGCACAAATGCTTGCTTATGTAAGTAATAAAGTTTGTCATTATTAGTTTTTCAAAACTACCCCTCAAGGGGGGTTTAGGGATGTTAAAGTTTGTATGGAAGAATTTTAAAGCGCAGTCCGAAGTCCGATTAACTTGTTACTCAGTATTTATACTTTTGATGTAAAATAAACAATATTAAGAAAATTAAAACCCATGAAATCAGACATCCACGCGGGCGAAGCCGCGGGCAGTCTAGCTAGTCTCTCAATATTGTGCGTACAAACTTACTAACTGAGTCTCCGTCCGTCCGTCCGTCCGTCTGTCACAGGGCTGTATCTCATGAACCTTAATAGGTAGACAGTTGAAATTTTCACAGATTGTGTGTTTCTATTACGACTATAACACAAAAAAAATTACCTGTGTATGGGGTGTTATTGTCTAGAACGCATCGAGTAGAGTACAAAGATATTTTTATGTTTTTTATATTCTCAAATGAAGAAACAGGGGTCCGTAAAAGTTGTCAATTTTATACCGTTTTTGTACGAGCTCTATTATATAATGTACCTTATACTGTATACTAAAAACGGCGATTCATAAGGTATTTTGTTTAAATATGGGCGATTTTCTGCAACTGCAAAAAAATAACCTTGTAATTCAAAGTATCATTATGAAATACAAAGTTATCTTTGCGATTGTTAAACATATAATATGGTACGGAACCCTTTGTGTGCGAGTCCGTCTCGCACTTGGCTGGTTTTTACGACATAATTCCGGTGCGCGTGAGAATCTTCTATCTCGTACGTCAAACTAGACAGCCATAACGGACATTAATATTCATAATGTTTCATACATTGCCTGGACGCCCCAGGTATTCTGTACATTGCCTAGGTATTGTATAGAATACTTGTATTATACAGATTGCCGGTAACATGTACACACATTTTTCTTGCCGTCAAAATCTACGGTTTATTCGCCGTGTGTAGGCGCTGTCGTCAGTGTTGTATGGATCACCAGGATCACTGTGGAAGCTGGTTGACAAATACGTTTTTTAACCCCCGACGCAAAAAAAGGGCCTTAAAAGTTTGACCGCTACGTATGTGTGTGTGTATTTGTGTGTCTGTTTGTAGCACCGTAACTTTTAAACGGGTGAACCGATTTGGATGCGTTTTTTTAAAAATTAAAATCGGTTTAGCCGTTTCAAGGTTATCCGCTCTTTTGTTAGGTGCGGTAGGGATCTAGGTTAGGGAGGGTAGACGCATAATGGGTATTTACTTTACTTTCAAACATAGCTATATGCGACCTAAAATTCGAAACACCCATTTAAGCTATAATAACTATGCAAGATTATGAACAAACTTAACAGTGTAATTTAAAAAAAAAATAAAAAAATTGTTTACTAACAAATTAGTCTTGGTTACTTGCCTAAATAAATTGAATTGAATTGAATTGAAAAACATGTTCTCCGACTCCCATACATTCCAATATTAAGTATGCAAACGGATCCCTGAATCAAAAAATGGTTTTCACAAACCCCATTGATGTATAAATAAGGTAGATATGGTTCGCGCTCCTCGTACATGGACCGCATAAAATGTGTTACGCACACAATTGGCATTAGTCACAATCTAACTGGCGTTTTGCTGCATGTAGTCGTGCGCCGAGTCCAGGTTTAGTGATTGCGATGTTAGCGCGTAACATATCTACCTCTAATATATCAATGACAAACCCGCAATATTTTTGAAATGCCTACCCAACGATACCCCACACCATGGGATTGACTAGAAAACAAATATCTTCCCCACTACATGCAAGAGAGGTACTACTCTACAACTTTTTTTTATCAAGATTACATTTTACAGTAATACTCAACTAATAAGGCGCGTCGTGAATCTTCGTTCGCACAGAAAAGAAAGTATGGCCCCAAAGATTAACGAGAATACTTAAAACTTACAATCAACCTTAGATCACTACTATAAGGTTCATAATACACTGCAGCTGTTAGTTCCGTCTCACTCGCAAGTATGGCGGCTGTCAAGCGGCGCGCGCTAACATGGCGGCAGCTACCGACCAATAGCGGTACAGGAAAAAGCGTGGAGCGTGCCGATTGGTCAATAGCATTTCCCGCGCTTTGAAAATTCATCTTCTGCGCAGGTACATCCATAAGCCATATTACTTGGGTACTCCTGTACCACTTTGTCGGCGTGATTAATATGTAACCTACCCATGCCAAATTACAGCTTTATAGTACTCAAAATCTCTGAGCTAAGCCGTGGACAGACGGACATGGCGAAACTATAAGTTACTTGTTGACTACGGAACCCTTATAAAGAGTTAAACAATGTTATTGTTAACAGAAAATGCAAGGAAAGTTTCTTTCACATTCCTCTGCATATGGATTATACAATAGATGAAATCGAGTCATGTCATTGTGATGCGTAGTTCGTATGCGGCGATGTAGATGCCGCCACATCACTATCTTCCATAGAAAAGGGAGGATCCTCCGACCAGACGGGTGTTGTGTCTGGTGGGCTACTGCCCGACGGCTGATGTCGGGACGTTGTATTTATGCTAGTCGCGCGGTAAACTCTAATTGCGCGATGCAGGATTTCGTGACGTCATGTCATTGTGATGTGTAGTTCGTATGTGGCGATCTAGATGCCGCCACATAAGTACCTACGTTTGAAAGTATTTCCTAATCTTCTTGAATTAAGGCGCAGATTTCCTGAAAACGATCAGAAAGGTGGTTTTTTAAAGCTGTGTATCTCATAAACCGTAAATAATTTTGACATGTAACAAAAACATGATATTTTCAAGTCCTTTTCGCATACAGTGATGGAACCCAAAACATAATTAAACATAACAAACACAACGCACTACCGGCTATATTGTACCGAGACTTATTAATAGTCTACCCTCAGAAATAAACAAATGTATTACAGATAAAAATATCAAATGTAAACTTAAGCAATATTACTTAAGTATTATGTAGGAATGATTGTAACTAATAAAAAGACCTAAATATGTTAAGTAGCAATTGTATCGATATCAATAACGAAATGCATCATTATACAGTTCGTGAGATAGCACAAGCATGATAGCACAAGTTTAAACCTTAGTGGTTTTTGGTTGCTATTTGTATGTATAATTCTGTATTCTTTTGTGTAAACGTTAAAAAAAAAAAAAAAAAAAAAACATACTTTATTGCACCAAAAAAATCTTTAAACATAAAATGTCATGTCTTTAACCATGAAATGTCAAATTCCAAACTGCATCCAGTGATGGATTACTTTTTAATAAATAGTTAATTTCTAATTTTATACGATTTTATTTGCACTTTTACGGCATAATTCCGGTGCGCGTGAGAATCTTCTATCTCGTGCGTCAAACTAGACAGATAACGCCATTTCACTTACACACCGAGCTAAACCAAGCTTGGAACCAGGGCCTTAAATGATTACAACTTTGACGGCAACCCTACACTTACTGTTTTGGCACACAATACTGCCCACAAATACACTGAAAATTGCTACAATCAATTAGATTTTTCCCATTGCTCCTGTGTGACCCTGAGGCCTGATATCAGCAAAACAATTGTGTAAATAGCTTGGCAGGGGTCTAATACATGACTATTTCTCCAGGGACCCACGGTGCATCGCTATCGAACTGTGCGATAATAGTGATGGGACATTGTTGATAATAATGTCGATAGTATTTTTTTATTATCTGGATGGATGGCGAAGTAGACGGAGACGTAACACACCGGATCAACTCAGGATGGATGAAATGGCGACAGGTTACAGGAACAACTTGCGACCCACGGATGCCCCTCAAGTTAAAAGGGAAAATATACAAGTCCGTGATAAGGCCCGTCGTACTGTATGGATCGGAATGCTGGGCAGTGAAGAAGACGGATGAAAAAAGATTGCATGCAGCGGAGATGAGAATGTTGAGATGGATGTGTGGAGTGACGAGAATGGATAAAGTGATAGTAATTAGTGACCGATACCTAAACACATGATTGTGCTCATGATAACAAACAACTTTTACTATGGGACCAAACCTGAAATCGCGAAAAAAAATCACCTGCCTGATATCGTGAGCGATATTGCGATATTATCGCGTCGCGACACCGCTACGCGAGTCGCGACGTGATATCGCCTCTGTCTGTAAGAGCCATAACTCGTCAAAATGTAGGGAGCAGCTAATTTTTTTTTCGCGATTTCAGGTTTGGTCCCATAGTAAAAGTTGTTTGTTATCATGAGCACAATCATGGGTTTAGGTATCGGTCACTAATTACCAGTCACCCTATACAAGAGGTTTGAAAGTGTCGCCATTGGCAGAAAAGTTGAAAGGAAATCGTTTGGCTTGGTATGGGCATGTGATGAGGAGAGACGAATCGCATGTGACTATAAGAGTGATGAATATACATGTTGATGGATGGAGAGGCAGAGGAAGGCCAAAGAAAAGATGGATGGATTGTGTGAGGAATGATATGAAAGAGAAGGGAGTGAATGATAGCGTGACGGTTGACAGGGGAGAATGGAAGAAGATAACGTGTTGCGCCGACCCCATTTAACATGGGATAAGGGCAGGAAGATGATGATCTGCCTAGCCTTTTCTCAACTATATTGAGGTCAGCTTCCAGTCTAACCGGATGCAGCTGAATACCAATAATTGAAAGGGAGCAATTGCCTATCTGACCTTCACAACCCTGTTACTGGGCAATACGATCCCATTGGTAAGACTGGTTGTCAGACTTTCGGGCATCTGACGACCCGGAACGGCTGTCAAAGATCCACGAATGGCATTGAGGGTAGATATTTGATTGATTGAAATAATTCTTTGTTAGTAGTGCCACATTGTGTGACAAAGATTTTGGCAGTTTTCCTGAATATCGTACATGGATATCAATCAATCTGCCTAGCCTTTTCCCAACTATGTTGGGGTCGGCTTCCAGTCTAACCGGATGCAGCTGAATACCAGTATTTTACATGGAGCGACTGCCTATCTGACCTCCACAACCCAGTTACTGGGTAATACGATACCCCTTGGTAAGACTGGTTGTCAGACTTTCGGGCTTCTGACGACCCGTAACGACTGTCAAAGATCTACGAATAACAGCCGGGAGCAACGGCTTAACGTGCTTTCCGAGGCACGGAGGAATCTCGGTATGTAAAGATGGTCACCCATCCACTGACCAACCCCGGCAAGCGTAGCTTAACCTGACGGATCGACCCGTGCGGCTGTTATTAGTTAGCCACGAGCTCCTACATGGATATCTATTTCATATAAATATTTATTACGTTTAGTTTTATATAATTTTTTAGTAAAATTTTCCACCATCCTTAGTTTTCCACCTTATTAATATTAAGTATAATCTTATTTGAATGAAAATGTAGCAGTAAAAGTCATCAAGGCTTGATAAAAAAGTTTAAGTACATGGTGACTTGAATTGAAAACGTCAACAAAGCGTCAAGTTATCGATAGCGATACCCAGATGCTGCACATCACTATTATCCCCTTGTCTGCACTGCGACGATTCTTTTCAAGCATTCAGGTAATAGACTAATGTTTATAGGAACAAAGGAACATTCTAGAAATACCTGGAGCTAGGCATCGAGCAGCGATACGTCTCGAAGAGAATTCGTTTGCGAAAGAAAATTGGTATATCAATATACTAGAGGGCAATTTTCTTTTGATAGGAGTGTATGTTTTTTTATAGGTTTTAAAGACATTGCAGATTGCAGACGACGACGTCTAGAAAACATCACACTATAATATCACAAAGGCGAAAGTATGTGAGGGGGGATGTGTCTGTGTGTGTGCTTGTTACTTCTTCACGCTTAAATGGCTGTACCAATTTTGATAAAATTTGGTATGGAGGTAGCTGACACCTTGGATTAACACATAAGCTACCTAACTACTTCTTATACCATTTTACGCGGGTGAAACCGCGGGGCGCAGCTAGTAATCATATAAATACATAAACTCACACCTTTTTCCATGGAGGTAGGCAGAACTACAGAATACCAGCTGCTACGATCCTGACATACTTTTGCTTTGTTTACGTTCATACATCAGAGGCCTTTTTTTTGTGGATGGGAAATCATCAAATGACTTTTCGCGCTCTGGGCGGAGCGGGAGGACGTGGCAGACTTTTACTGACTAAAACCCAACCGTGTTCCTTCAGTTGCCTATGCCAGGGACACGTACCTATCTCTTTCAAACAACCCGCGACCCCAGCGGCATCGGCCCTATCGGACCCCATCCCTGCTGGCATCTCTTTGAGGCGCGCGTGGAACACAACGCGCCGTCAACCCGGGCCTGGGGGTCTACTCTCCAAGTCCGTCCGTCCGTCAATCCATCCGTGAGAGATAACGATCTATCAAAACAAGTGTAAAAGTTAATTTTTTCGGACGGGCTAAAACACATCGGGAGTAGGGACAACTGTCAAATCGTGTTGTCATTCATACTTCGTTCGGGCCCCGAACCAATCATCCATCCGTAGGTGATACGGAGTAGGAAACGCCCGTAACGAAGGCCGAAAGTACGGGCTTCGTACTTAGGGAGTAGACACCCTGGTCCTTACCGGACGGCGAGCAGTCCATTGCTCGCCGTCAACAAGCCCGCGCCTACGGTGGCCGGGAATCGGCTACAGAGTCCTGCCGCCCAGGGATACATCAGAGTCAGACATCAGAGTCTGAGTTTTAATGCTTACTCGATCACGTTATTAACGTAAACTTCAATTCAAACTGAATAAGCGCCGTCTGGTGACTAGTGGGAAACACAATTATTCCATAGAAATGGACGTAACGCGATCGAGTAATTGTAAAAACTCGCACTAATGCCTCTGGTCATACACGCATGCCGGTTGGCATAGATACACACATCAACACGGTCTAGGGATATTTCATACTCAATTAAATAACTCGAAAAGTACTGGCCGCATTGGAATCTTTTATACACCGATTTGTTTGTAATTTATCTCAGACTAATTCCAAATTCAAATTTTTGAAAATTCTTTTGTTTCGGTGGCATAAAAATGTCTTGATGTGTAGGAGAGGGAATTTTCATTTGTGCGAAATTTAGAAAACAATACGAATTACGTTTAGTTACAGTTTTTTTTTTCATTTTTAAACGAAAGATAAAGTTAAAATTGAGGTATTGTAGCCATGCAACGCCAACATTTGACGAGGGCGGAGATGTTACGAGCTGTGGGAATGCTGGAAGCTGGGTCTGTTCAGCGTAATGTTGCTGAGGCCATAGGGACCCACCAAAATGTAATTTCAAGATTGTGCCACAGGTGAAGTAGCGGAGAGGCACCGGGGGCCAAGTCGCATCACTACCCCCAGAAAAGACCGATTTTTGCAAATTACTGCGCGAGCTCAACCAAATGCAACGGCGACTCAATTGGTCCAAAAGCTGCGAGTGGAACACCAAGTGCTTGTGAGTGGCCAAACTGTAAGAAGGCGACTGCATGAAAGCAATCTACGCTCTCGTAGACCACTCCGGGTCCAACCTTTACGGAGAGGCAATCGTGGACGACGATTAGAATCGGTTCGGAATCACGTGGACTGGGGCCGTGAGCAATGGTCCAATGTGCTGTTCACGGATGAATCCAGGTTCGGCTTCCATCCGGATTCACGAAGGACGCGTGTTTGGCGAGTTCCTGGACGATGGAGCCGTCTTCAGAACCCTCAGGAAGTTCACCCATACCAAGGAGGAACAATTATGGTTTGGGCAGGAATTCGTCTTGGAGGACGGACGGATCTCGTTTGGGTGCGGGGCAATATGACGGCAGAACGATACGTCCAACAGGTGCTGGGGCCCGTAATCTTGCCCCACAGAACACAAATGGGGCAAGATTTCCTGCTCATGCATGACAATGCCCGGGCACACACGGCGAGAACGGTAGCAGCTTGGTTACATACACACAATGTTAGGGCCTTAGACTGGCCTGCTCAATCGTCAGATCTAAATCCCATTGAGCATGCGTGGGATGCGTGCTGCAAAGAAGAGCTCTGAAGGAAGTTCCTGAAAATCTGGCTACAGAAGATCAACTTTTTGCGCACCTCAGAAGGACATGGGACAATATTCCGCAGCAAGACATTGACAACCTTGTTCTGAGCATGCCGAATCGTTGCCGATGTGTTATGAACATCATGGGCGCTTTCTCAGACTACTAACTTCAAGTTTATAAACACAAATTAAATGATTTTTCTATTTTTTTCAGTTTTTACTCACAAATTAAAAGTTAATTCATATACGGTTTCCGTCTATGCTTCATTTTTTTTCCATAAAATCCTGAAATTTTAATCTAAGTACCTTAACCATTATTAAAAAATGGTAGAATATTAAATAACGTATCTTTTAAATATATACATGTCATATAAATAATTAACACATTGACAGTAATTCGCTTTCTTAAAAATATCCCTAGACCGTGTTGATGTGTGTATAAGAAAGAAGGTTCTACGTCTTTTATTTGTTCTGTGGTCAGACCCCTTCGGAATATAGGCGTAATTTAAAGTTGTTATAATGGGCGATACTAGGGTAAGAAAACAGACCATAGAAACGACACATGGACTGCGTGAAAGAGTTGATATATAACTGGAAAGGAAGTGACTACCGATACCGAGATGACGACTAAGAGAAGTATGGAAGAGAAAGACAGGCTGCGCTGGCAGGAGAAAAGATGATAATTATTAAAAGATACAGGGTAGTGGGTGACACTCGCATAGAGAAGTAACGAGCACTGATTTGCGTACAGCGTCTGAAGATTTTGGACTTTTCAAGTGTTTGCACGGTATTTTCCACACAAAACCAAAAACCAGTTTTAAGGCGACGATGAACGACTTTTAATGATTTTAAACTGAAGATCACGTCTAAACGAGTAGTGTTAATGATTTAGAAAAAATATATGTTAAATTAGAGCATTTTCTTAATAACTTTATATGTGAATATTTTGGATTATGTTTATATTATAGTGTAATTAATTTGTAAAGTTATATCTAACGCGGATAAAAAACTAAGAATCACGCAAAAATTATCAAGCGTATTTTTATGAAACCTTCACCATTATAAAGATAATTTAAGTAATTATTTATCTTTTAGTATACGATTTTTAATATAATACCTTTTGTATTATGTATAATAAATTAATAATGCGTCTAATTTGGGACAACGCTCCTTGATGGGCGAGTCTTATTACTTAGCTGGACGTACGACGCGTTGCGTGAGCTCAGCACAGAAGACACAAGCTATGCACTCAAGGCCGTTGACATATTTTATTCATTTGTTAAATTTAAATTTTCTCGTTCAAGAATTTTCTTAATTTCAAATCTTGGCAGTAGACGGTGCCAAGAATTGAATATAACTTCGAAAATGCACTTAAGTCGTTATCATTAAAGTTTGGTGCGATTTTACTGAGTTCAATTATTATGATAGTTTTTCTTTTGTTTAAAAACATATTAAAATAAAAACCTAAGTAAAGACCGGGTCAAAATCGTATAGAAGGGTTTAAGGTTGTAGCTCTTTCATTTCAAAACACTAATTTATCTACTCAACAATTATAATTAGTCAGTCTCATAAAGAACATTATCATTTTCACATATTTGGAATAATTAAAATATTAAACAATAAAAACCATAAATTATTAAACATCTTCTAATTACGATTTTGCCCCGACACATGGGCAAAACCGTATATTAAATACGATACTGTTCCAGAAATTATTTAGAAGCAACGCATCCCATACATACAAAATTATCTAAATCCTCTGAGTCATAACCTGTACAGCCATCATGAGCCAAACCTTTACACTCCCTACATTGCACCCAACCTTCATCCACGTGGCTTGAACCGTATTCTTCGAGGCAGAACAAGCAAATGTTATCATATAGTATTTTTGCTTTAGTTCTTGGTCTTAGGCGATTGATTCAAATTAAGCTTACGAGTTGCACTGCACCTAAAATAAAAAAATTATTTATATTCATTCATGCGGGTCAAAATCGTATAGTGGCCGGTTTTGCACCATACGGTTTTGACCCAAGGCTCAATGTATAAATATATCACTCACTACTACATACACAAACCAATTTTGCCTACTCAAATATTTGTTAATTACGAGTAAATACACACAGTTTAACATAGTTGATTGGACACTTACCTGTTATATACCTAAATTTCACTATTATTTATTGAATTTTCACAAAAGTAAGATCAAGTACGCCGAAAAACAATAAAATCGAATATTTTGATAACGCGCGTGCCTACAACGACAAGTGTTTCTTGACAGATAGCTCCCATTGGTCGACGCCGCTGAGCAGTTTGCGCGCGGGAACTTTGAATTATTGACAAGAATAGACATGCTGTACTGTTTTACCCCGGTATACGGTTTTGTACAGGTCTCCCCTACAGTTAAAACAAATTGTTTCATTAAATAAACTAGAGGTCCGTATCACATTCTCCGGAAAGTACTGTTTGTATGAACATAATTTGTATATAGTTATCTAACAACACATCAAACAAGATAATAATATTTACATAATAATAAGCAAACGGATAGTAGCGAGACCTCATACGAAGACTTTTTGGACTTTTTGTCCTTAATACAGGCTACTAAATAACCTAGCTAGGACGTCAGTTCGTAAACTTGTATTGTTACCTACTCATCTCAGATGTATACTTATCCTAAGTTGTCAACCTACTTGTAACAGACTGTACCTCTTGTTTATGAAATAAATTATTATTATTATTATTACTTTGGAACAACAATCATAGCAGTGACAGAAAAAGAGTACAGAATGCAGTCTAAACCCCGCAAAAGATTCACCGGTGAAGCTAGACTTGAAAGATGAGCCATTTATTGCATATATGTGTGTTCCATACCATATATCACCCGTCTCTCCACAATTCCATTGCTTACTATAGGGAGCTTACCCGGTAGGCTCTATGTAATCCTTCCATATCCTAAGGGCACGTCTTCCCTACTATTACCGCGCCCCCCGGTCTACTCCTTGATATGCAATGGTCTCTGTTGCACCATGTAACATGAGGCAAACAGGGGCTAGTCTGAATCTTTGTGTTCATTCGAGTAATCGTGTCTGGTCAAACCATGCTGGGATCGGTGCATTTCATTTATTCATTCATTCATTTATAACAGACTTAAACTAATAATAATATTTACATATGGTACTTATTTAATAATGGAGGGGAAAGAATATATTGACATCAAAGTATCAAACCACCATTAGTATTGTATACCCACTATATTTAGCCTCCATACAATTACTAGCGGACACCCTTCAAAGTTGTCCAAGGATTTATTTATCAAAGACCTACAAAGGATTCACATTCAATTATTTCAAGCTACAAATTACAGACTAGGCTAGACTTTTAGTTAAAAGGGAAAAGTCAACACGTTTAGGCCCCTGTCCTACCGCCAGCGATTTTCTCAACGATTTACTCGCTCAAGGAACTTACAAAAAAATATAGTCCCGTGTAACATACACGGGACCTATATTTTTTTGTAAAGATTTTTTATTTATTTATTTATCTCTCTTACAACTATCAATGTAGGTGTATTTACCAACCCAATGCAACAGTGCGGTTATTTTACAAAATACGTACTCAATAACTTATTTAAAATTTAAATGTAATACTAGGAAATAAATAATTTTCTAAAAAAATAATAAAAAAATACTTAATAAAAAAAAACGTGACAAAACCGCGTTAGAAATGACTTTACAAATTAATTACAATAAGTTTAAAATATTCTTATAAGTTATTAATAAAATATTCTAATTTAACACATATTTTTAACACTACTAGTTTAGACGTGATCTTCAGTTTATAATGATTAAAAGTCGGTTATCGTAGTCTAAAGCCGACTGTTCAGTGTTCAGAGTCCTCGTTCAGTGGTGCTCGCTTAGCTGAGAGACTCTCGCTTCTCGTTAATCGCCTGCTATGGGACAGGTGCCTTTGATTAATAATTAAAGGGATCGAGGGCTTGACAGTTAAGTGCCGTGTCATTATAGTACGGATGTATAGTGTGGATGTAAAATGTCACCGTTTATAGTCGGGGAGATAGTGAAGTAGAAATTTTTGTAAGTCGAAGCCTTTTGTTATTATTTTTTTTATTATAAGAACGGTGGACGTCTTATATAGTTACCTATAATTTTAAATAATATCTATAATCTTAATGTAACACAACGACATAATGTAACACTTGGACCATGGGAAGCAAATAGGTAGGTAAGATAATTGTAGGATGAAAAAATGATAAGATAAAAATAAGATAAAGAAAAATAGTAAGATAATTGTAGCTAACAGAAGTTTCTACATAGAGAAAACAACAGATTTACTCCTCCTATAGCAATACTAGACTTAGGTACTACATTTTAAAATGCAAATTTTATAGTTTTTTCGGAAAAACATTAAACCGAAAAACCCAATACGCATCGAAAAAAGCTGCGACAACCAGAGTTATTTTTTCAAAAACCACGAATCTATTCAGCGGTTACGTGTGACACAGATCAGTGTCCGAGGCGTGTGGCCTGTCTGCTCAATTTGCATAATAAATTGTTGGACTCATCGATATTAGTACAGTCAGCGCGTAAATCTACACAGGCTTGTGCAAAATGTTTTTCGTAGGGCAGATGTTACCCTATGTTTTTAGTCACTGTTAATCTTTACATATTAAGTAATAATAAAAAAAAATCTTTATTGATACAAAAACCTTTGACATTACTTAAGACTAGGATACATAACTTGGTTAACAAAGATCATACGGATAAGGTAAACCCTGACTCCTAAACTAGGTGATCCTCTGTGACTTAGGAGTCAAAAGTACAGTAGTAAAGTATTATCTTATCTATAGAATTTATTATAAATGCGAAAGTGTGTGTTTGTTTGTTTGTAACGCTTTCACGCTAAAACGGCTGAACGGATTTGGATAAATTTTGTGTAGATGTCGTGATGAATTCCGACGAGGAAGACGAGCTACCAGTTTGTTACTATGTTTTTGTGTAATGTTTCGCAAAAAGACGCGCAGGAGACACGGCTTATGTTGTACAGACGCCAGCAAGTCAAACCACCCGAAACTGTCAAATTTTCCCAATCAACCTTGAACCTAACGCTTTGGCGATAAAGATGAAAATCTATTAAAGTTTGACAGATTGTAGTAGCATGATGTGCTGGCGTCTGTACATAATTTCAAGAAACAAACATTGTTATTTCTGTGACATTTGTGACAGTCAGTATCATTATGAATATAATATGATCGTGTAACCTCGATAACCAGCGCTAAACAATGTGCCGCTGTTGTGCATAAGCACCCTAGTCTAGGAGCTAGTGTTCTAGTTATATTTTCATGCCATGTAGTATCCTTCCGGAAACACAAAGTACCAATAAGGCAGTGCTTTATTCGGAGTCCAGTGTGTCCACCAGGAAACACATTTTATGACGCAGTATTAGCTCAATATTCACAAAAATTGGCTTCTTAGATTGTCGAGTATGACGTAACGCAATGAAACTATCCGATGCAAACAATACAATGGACAGAGAAGGGTTTAAAGAAAAAAATATAAATAAATTTTAACCGAATAGAATAGTAAAAAATAGTTTGATATTCCCAATAAAAAATTTGGAAGTTGCTCCACAAAAATAAACTTTGGCGTCGAACATCTCTGTATTTTCAGCGATAAAGATATTCTTTTTTTAAGAATTTAACACTTTCAGCTGAGCATCTGGGTACCTATTCAAATGTTTGTTGCGCGGCACACTATTTTCTCATACAAAATATATGACGACTAGCTTCTGCCCGCGACTTCGTCCGCGTGAAATTTCTTTTTTGCTCGACCCACCCCGTCGCATCGCATTGCCTACCCGCGCTATTACTTCGTTTTCACTTAGCGTTCTTCAGACTTTTTTTCTTTTTGCTCGGCACCTAAGGGCCCTAGAGTGATGTTAAATAAGCCTTCTATAAGATTTGGGCTATCATTAATGCAAAAAGATTTTTTAAAGTCCGACTGGTAGGGTAGTTCCAGAGATTAGGTCGTTCCTTCACCATATCCCCTTCCGCTACCTCTCCCTCCCCCTCTCACTCACTCTCACACCCCCTTCACCACTTCCCCTTCCCTCTCTCTCCCTCACCACGCCGTCCCCTGCCTCTCCCCCTATCCTCCACCTTCGGCTCACCAACCCCGACCCTCCCCCTCAGCCTTCACCACGTCTTCCTCCTCTCCTCACCAAGTCCTGCCCCTTTCTCCCTGCGTCCATCATCCTACCCTTCACCCTCCTCACCACTCCTCCAATTCCCTCTCCCCCTCTAACCCTCCCGCCGGGGTAGTTTAAAAAAACTAATAATGACAAACTTAGGCAAATATTTGTGCCAAGTTTCAAGTCAATTAAAACCAAATAAATAACATTTTTCATGTAAATTGTATCCCTGTTTTCACCCCCACAGGGCTGGAATTAAAAAAAATGGTTTGAGATATTTCCACAACTTGACTGAAAGATTATTTACACCAATTTTTGAGTTAATCAAGCCACGCAGTAAAATCCTCCCCTGTGAAATTGACTACCCCTTTTCACCCCGTTAGAGGTAGATTTTCGAGAAACCCTGATACACATTATTCTTTATTTTTGGTTTTTAGTATAAATACTGAGTTTTGAATTAATCGGATTGCGCGTTAAAATTTTTCCATACAAACTTTGAGACCCCCAATTCCCCTTTAGGGGGTAGTTTAGAAAAACAAAAAATCACAAAAATCATAATTTACTTAGATAAATAATCGTGCCAAGTTTCAAGTTTATTAACTCAAGGAATAAGATTTTTCATACAAACAATATCCCCCCTTTTTACCCCCTTGAAGGTCGAATTTCCAAAAACTCTTTCTTAGCGGATGCCTGGGTCATAATAGCTACCTGTGTTCCAAATTTCAGCCCAATCCGTTCTGTGGTTTCAGCTGTGTGCTGATAGATCAGTCAGTCAGTCAGTCAGTCAGTAACGCTTTCCTTTTATAGATATAGATTAGTGACGTTCTGGTTTTTCATACAAGCAAAGATAGTATGAAATGTGACACAACCGTTACTACACGTCGACGTTGCGAATGTACGCGTAATTATAATGTATGTGTGTGAGTAGCCTTAAAAAGTGTACAACAAAACTAACGTGGAGTGGCGCTAGCAGTCCGAAAATTTAAAGTGATACGGCGCGATGACGTAGCTTGAAGGAATTGGTATAGGCCGCAGCCGTTTATACACGTTCTTTAAAGAAAGATTTTTTGCTGACGTGATTAAACGTTGTGTCAAATAGCGTTTATCAAATTTTACGTATTATAACGTCGCTCCGCTCAAAGTGTTAATAGAATTAGCATTTTTATAAAACCTTAACCGGACAATTATTTAATTAATTGTGTATTCTGAATAATCTAAAGAAAACCCGGAAAATAAATGCACATTCACAGCATAGTCACATCTCGGCAACACAAATATTATTTTCAATTTTCAACCTTATTTCAAGCTAGCTAATGGTGACAATAGATTACTCGGTTGTGTGCCGTTTAAAATCGTAGTCAGTCCGCGCCTTAATACATTTTACTATTATATTAATAAAATTCTAATATCTCTGGCCTCCACAGAGGCCTTTCTGAGTTATGTCTGAAAATAAGACACCTAAGTGCAACACTAGGTACCATGCCAATGCCAAATCCAGAAAAACCGGTCAAGAGCGAGTCGGACTCGCGCACCGAGGGTTCCGTTCCGATTTCTGAAAAAGTGTGCTACTTAGATCAATGACGTATTATAGATAGACGAGTCATACACGAACATCAGTGCTTTCAAAAACAGCGTAAGCCATGATGTACCAACATACCAGTATATACTGGCCGCAAAGAAAAGGAAAGACGCATGCCGATACCTGTTGTAAGAAAGAGATGAATATAGTTATTTAGTTACGTCACTAGCTGCTGCATGTTCACTGGCTAGGCTTGCCAGGTGTCCGGCTTTAGCCGGACATGTTAGGCTTTTTGCGGTCGCGTCCGGCCAAATATGTACGTGTTCGGCCTGTCCGGCTTTTGTCAGGCTTTTTGTCAGAGTGGCGAAAGCCACGGGAACTCCTCAACGATGATAAGTATTTCACGGGTGGCGATAAGATATCTCGACTAATAGTTAAGCGACTATGACGAAGCTTTAAATAAATGGTTCTGATGAAAATGGTACCATCGAAGCGATCTGATGAAGAAGCCGGAAGGTAGGCATCGGAACTCAGTAATAAAACAATGTATCCTTGCCGTGTTTGGGCTTATTGGAATCGTCATGATGTGCACTCTGGCTATAAATGATTCAAATTGCGCTAGGTACTTGAGTTGTCAACTAAAACTACGCCTACCAAACTTCTGACACGACTTAGCTCGACGTATTTGCTTTTTGCAAAGTTTTTATTTGAAATGGTATACTCCTGAGATGGTCGCATAAAAATATCTTCAAGTTCTGATGAGTGGCTTTTGAGTTAGCTTCAATAATTTAATACGTATTTTTCCCATTTAGTCTATGTGGATGATCTCTAATTTATTTTGCAGAGTGGTGTTCAGATTTGTGTGGGGTAGGCAGTCCACTAAAAAGTGAAAAATAAAAAATTTTTACAAAAAAAAAAACAACCGACTTCCAAAAAAACACTACAAAGTGAAAAATAACTTTAATTTCGGAAGTCGGTGGCAAAAAAAACGAAAGTAAATAAAAAACCAAAGACACCGACTTCCGAAATTAAAGTTATTTTTCACTTTGTAGTGTTTTTTTGGAAGTCGGTTGTTTTTTTTTTTGTAAATTTTTTTTTTATTATAAATATTATGTCCATCTTTAAATAAATATCGAATATGCATATATCTGGCACACACACTCCATCTTCGATCTCATTCTCACTTTACATCACGTATAAATTCTTTTTTTAACAGCCCAGCTGTAAAAACATTATATTTGGCAATAAAAAAAACATGTCCGGCTTTTAGGGCAAAATGTCCGGCCTTATATAGTGCGCAGTCCGGCCTTTGCATTTTATGGCCTGGCAACCCTATCACTGGCGCGCGTGCGTGACTGATATCACGCCGGGCAATTACCCTTCATTTAATTTCCCATTTTTGAGCCCGGGTAACGCATCTAAAGGTAATATATGATTGACTTAGATACATCGTTTTATTTTTCCTGTAATCTTTACATCAGATAGAATAATTTCAGATTTTTCCCTTTGCAAAGTTCGGAGATAAGGGGGGGGGGGGCCGGTATTTTTTTTACATTTTTCATCAAAAATCGAAAACTATGCGGCCTAAAAAAAAATAAAAAATGTTTAAGAATGTGCAAACAGTGCTTTTTCATATGATACCCCACACGCCCTAGTAGCCCCACTTTAAATTTTGTAGACCCCCTTTCAGCACCTGTTACAAAAAAAAATATAAATATTTTTATTTATTTCTTATTTGCAAAATAGTTGGGTAAACGTCATATAAAACTATTCCAAATTTCAAGTTGATAGCATCAGTAGTTCTTGAGGTATTCAGCTGTGACAGACAGACAGACAGACAGACAGACAGACAGACAGACAGACAGACTGAGTGACCATTTTGGTACGGAACCCTAAAAACACGGTTTTTGGGCTTGGCGCTAAACGTCGATGCGTGGTTCAGCTCGGTGTGTAAGTGAAATGGCGTTATGGCTGTCTAGTTTGACGCACGAGATAGAAGACTCTCACGCGCACCGGAATTTAAACGCGCTTCGTTTAAATGTAGATTTATGACGAAATGCTATACTTAAATCATTTTTATAGCTTAGTAAGTTCTTAATATATTTAAATACCTTCGATTTAAAGCAAATTTTCCCAAGGAACTGTTTTCGTATATTCATATAAAACAGAAAATAGACGGTGCTTCTTTGGATTTTTTCTATCGAAAATATTTCAAATAAGTAGTACTTAATCATGTTTCGGTTTTAGTACAGAAGTAGACAATATAGTCAAATAACATTTAAGGAAAATCCAAATGATTGAACCATATTTTATATACATTTGGTTTTATAGGAATTTTAAAAACACAAAATTTATCGACGTGCTTTCCGAGTACCACACACAGTATCACACCGTCAACTTCCAAACTCCTGAACAAAAGAAATTCCTAATGGAGAAATCCAATAACAGTTTGCATGACCTGGGCATCGAACCCAGGACCTCATACTCAGTAGTTGCGCTGGTCACCACTAAATCAACGAGCAGTTTCCAAGTACTTATACACTAGCATTGCCAGACGTCCCGTATGTCACTTGACGTGCTGTCTTTGCCGGGACGTCCCGTATTTCAGGCATCACTTTAAACGTCCCGGCGGGGCAGGCTCTGTCCCGTATTTAAACCTTAAAATTGTTTTTTTTTTACGCTAGTAAAACTCCCAGTCGCCATGATTTTTTCCGACATCTTCAACAATCATCGTCATATTTCAGCCAATTTACAGAAAACCTTAAAATAATAATACAACTAAACCTTCCTCATGAATCACTCCGTCTATTGGTGAAAACTGCATGAAAATCCGTTTTGTAGTTTTAAGTTTATCGCGTTCGGACGGAAGCCAGCAGATTAAAAATTGTTTTATACCTAACTAGCTGCGCCCCGCGGTTTCACCCGCGTAGACCGGGATAAAAAGTAGCCTATGTGTTAATCCAGGGTATAAGCTATGTACATACCAAATTTCATCCAAATCGGTCCAGCCGTTTAAACGTCAAGAAGTAACAAACATACAAACACACACTCACAAACTTTCGCCTTTATAATATTAGTGCGATGATTTGTGATTATGAAAATTGTGTTGGGAGGAAACCATCATGTTCTAGAACCAAAAATCCACAGCCAATGCCACGTGGCCTGTGTCCCAGCTGTGGGAACGTTATAGGCTGATCATAAATTATGTGGTCATGTTTCATTAGAAAACTTTACACAGGTGTGAACCCCTGTACAAATGTATGAAAACTCGTTCAACCACATTACATTTGATTAAATTTTGTGATAAATAACAATGAATGTAATAAAATAATGTACTTACAAGTGAAAATAAATAATGCTGCTTCCGCCGCCATAGTTTTTCCACCATTTTACTGAACATTTCCGTAATTTTAGGGGATGTTTTGTAGACAAGTAAGTGCTTGAGACTGTCGCAAATACAAGCGACCAAGGCTAGAATTTCCTGGTTACTGTTAAGTTGCATTGAACATTAGTTCTGACACAAAAATTAATCAAAGTCTTTCCTTGTTAAGAGTTTATTGTACATATTTTTAGAACTATAACACATTGTCGGCACTATAGGTCTTTTGTAAGGAACCAATTCTTTCATAAATAATATTGTTTGTAAGTACATGACTGTTTGTTGCCAAAATAAAATAAAATAAATAAATAAATAAATAAGACCGGTAAAGGTACGTCCGTTTATATGTCGGGTCCAGTGGTTAATTCGTTCATGTTTTAAATCTATTAAAAAGCCATAAAATATGGCTTTCTAAATTAGCATTTAGTAATCCTCAATTTAAGAGTCAATTAAAATTTATATCCATTTAAAAACGTATAAAAACCGACTGATAGATATAAAATCTTTTATAAATAGCGTTGGGAATAAAAAACAGACTCCCCTCGCTATATTTTATGTGGCATCTGTTTGGGAGCGTGGTAGTGGCTCCAGCCAAGTTCAGGGGTGTTACTGGAGAGTATTGAGTAGTGGCGATAAAGTACTTTCGGACTATGTGCTATGAAAAGAGCTCAAAATAGAGCTTTTTTTTTCGTAAGGCAAGTTGGCAGTGTAAAATAATACTCATTTGTAACTCTTATGGCGAAAGCGCTAGGGTAGCCGGCGAAATTCAAAATTTCTTACGTTTTTTGCAATTTGCCAGTCCGTTTTAGGTTGTATGTTGATCTAAATATGATTCGCCGCCGTATCAAATATTTATTTATAGAATTATAATCACAAAAATCATCAATACAACTCTTTAAGTTCATATTCATTATTCATGTTCATATTATTCTATTGAATGACTATTTCATGAAATCATGAGATTTGAGGTCAATTCTAATTTATGGAGTTGTACTGCTGATTCTAATGATTATAATTCTATAAATAAAAATTTGATACGTGCGCGAATCATATTTAGATCAACATACAACCTGACACTGACCTGCAAATTGCAAAAAACGTAAGAAAAATTGAATTTCGCGAGCTACCTTAGCACATCCCCCTTAAGAATGGTTGATTATATTAATTTATAGCGAGATGTAACATTATAATTTACACAGGAAATATATTATTGGTAAAATTTTTATTTGAAATAGGTTCGCTTTTCTTGCAAAATCGCCATAAAAAATCTTAAGTCTTTATTTTACTAGCTGACCCGCCAGACGTCCAAAGGATGAGTTCATACAAAAATCCCATAGAGAAAAAGAACGTTCACTTTCGCTAACTTTATCATTTAACGGAAAATATTCCAATTTTTCTTTTTTCAATAAAAACCATATTTAAATGATTATTTTAAAACAAAAAATAATCAAATCGTTTCAGTCGTTCTCAAATGACGCGATTACCAACGAACAGCATTTAATTATTGTTTATGTAAAAAAAAAAAACTTAAAAACAAACTTAAAAAAAAAACTTGGCCCATTTCTAAATCTGTTCAAAAAGATAATAACTCGTTACAATATTAGATTAACGTCATACAAATAAGATTAATTCTTCAACAAATTGTAAATATTTAATTTTGTTGGCCATAAATCTGCGATGGGGTGACATAATAACTTATAATAATATGTAATGCGTACCTGTGACACACGGGGGTGTAGAACCGGGTACCAAAAAAATATTATTTAAATAGAAGTTGGCTGCAGTCTACAGTATCAAGAGATTATTATAATAATAGATTATTTATTATACATGAGATTATTCAGTAATTGTCGGTTTTGAATTTTTAGACCATATAAATATTTATTATTTATTATATGACCCAACAGATGTTGTCCTGTCAAAACAATTATAAATTCCCATAGAAAAAACATAAGCCTTCCTTGGCAGTCGGGTAAAAAGGACTTTCAGCTTTTACCGAACATTCCTAACTCGGACAATTACGGACA
Organism: Cosmia trapezina; assembly: GCA_905163495.3. NCBI lineage: Eukaryota > Metazoa > Arthropoda > Insecta > Lepidoptera > Noctuidae > Cosmia > Cosmia trapezina. The sequence goes on from LR991027.1 coordinate 25,146,371, forward strand.
TTTAAAAAAAATATAGCCAAATTGGTCCAGCCTTTCAACGAACAGCATTTCATTTTTATTTGTATCAAAATTAAAAAGAGACTCATGAAAGCAACATGAAAGGGAGAGAAAATTCATTGGAAAGATTAACTTTACAGGCAAACCAGTAGCTATGAATACGAGTCTTGTTTATTTTGAAAAATGCAATTTATAATAATTACAACGCTACAGGTTATTTTACCGCGTGGTGAAAAAACGGAACTCACGCGGCCCATCTTGTTTTATCAATACACAACAACAACAAATGTTTACCAGCAACTTCCCCCTGTCGTAGTATTATATTATCTGTGCCCCTGTCAATGTCGTTCAGACGCCAAAAGGTCCTTGTAGCACTCTAGTTAGAACGTGATGACAGATTATACAGGAAAAGTTTTTAAGCAGAGCGCAAATTTATACGGGGTGTTCTACCCATGAATATGTACAACTTTTACTAAGCGAGCAACTCTGATATCACAAAAAAAAACAACTGTCTCATACAAAAGTTCAATACCTACTCGACCAAAATATCGATTTTCACTTACTTACCTACCCTGTGAAAATTTGCGCACTGCTTAAAAACTTTTCCTGTATACAAAATGAGATGGTATATTACAAGGTGTCCCTTAAATAAAGCACAACCTCTTAAGTCATTGCACTCATCAATTTTAACAACTTTTATTATGGGAGTATGGGACCAAACCTGAAACATCAGATTTTTTTTTCGCGATTTCTTTTTTGGCCACATAGTAAAAGTTGTTCATAATGATGAGTACAGTGACCCCTTAAGAGGTTGTGCGTTATTTAAGTTATAAGACAAACATAAATTTCGTAACGTTTTCACAGCAATTTTTAAACCGGTAAACGAATTACTCGTCACGGAGACGGTGTTGCGAACACAACTGTATAGTATTTTAAACCTCCAAAAACTACACTTAAAATCTCGTTAAGCTCCTCAAACTGTCCGTCAGTATGTCACGCATGTTACGGTGCCGTTAATAAGGAGTTTGCTCATAAATCATGTCCCGGGCATAATTAAATGTTAAATCACTTTTATTCACACGGTAAATCAGTGCGGCACTTTTATTTAACACGGTATTGTCTATATTCATGACCGTTTTTAGGGTTCCGTACCAAAATGGTAAAAAAGGAACCCTTATGGTGTGACTCAGTCTGTCTGTCTGTCTGTCTGTCACAGCTGGATATCTCAAGAACTACTAATGCTATCAACTTGAAATTTGGAATAGTTTTAGATGACGTTTACCCAACTATTTTGCAAATAAGAAATAAATAAAAATATTTATATATTTTTTTGCAACAGGGACTGAAAGGGCGTCTTAAAAATTTAAAGTGGAGCTACTAGGGCATGTGGGGTATCATATGAAAGAACGCTGTTTGCAAATTCTCAAACTATTTTTTTTTTTAGGCCGCATAGTTTTCGACTTTTGATGTAAAATGTAAAAAAAATACCGTTCCCCCCCCCCTTATCTCCGAAGTTTGCGAAGCGAAAAATCTGTAATTATTCTATGTGATAGAAGTTTATGTAAAGATTACAGGAAAAATAAAACGATGTCTCTAAATAGCACACTTTTTCAGAAATCGGAACGGAACCCTCGGTGCGCGAGTCCGACTCGCTCTTGACCGGTTTTTTTAAATTAAAATAGGAGGAATTTAAATTTTAAAACTTAAGGGAGTTAGGTATGAATGAAATTATAATTATTTGGAGGGACTGCAATTAATATAGATTATTCTTTTTTGATTAATTTATTGCACGTTTTTAGGGTTACCGTACCGTACCTTAAAAGGAAAAATCGGAAACCTTACAGGATCGCTTGTTTGTCTGTCTGTCCGTCTGTCAAGACTCTCTGTGTCAGGAACGCGTGCAGGTATCAAGTTGAAATTAATATTAAATACGTAAGTCTATGTGCCTTGGAGGTGTAAAAATAATCAAGCTTAGTCAACGCAATTAAAAAATCGGCCATTTAACGGCTTAAGTTTTTTTTTTTTGTAAAATGTTATAGTAAATAAATAATGTCCACATTATTATTTTAAATCTGTGTTAGATTATATATTATGTACATATTTTTTAGTAAAGTTGAGTATTATGTCAATGGAAAAATAAATAAATAATTAATAATAATAATGCGACATATTTTGATACTCGCAAGTAAATCAAAACCTATAGGGACCTTACCGTTGACCTAGAATCATGTTCGTCTAGAAGCAAGGTCTCACAAGTAAAGGGAAAAGTCCGCAAATCGTTAATTTGTAATTTTATCACAAATAAATCTTTTTTTACAAAAAATTTGCATATTGAGAATTGACCATGACGTATATCAATTTTTGGGATAAAATCTTTTCAACTACGAAACCCTTCATTGTGCGTGGTCCGTGTTTTATTAATGACAAGCGGCCCCGACAGACGTTGTCCTGTCTGAACGATCCTAGAACCCGACTGCAGCGCGACCTACCGGGTCCAGTTGTGTTTTCAAACCATCCAGGAATCCATTCAAATATACACACAAAATTTCATCTAAATCGGTCCAGCCGTTGTTATACCTACCACGTTTTATCCGTTTTTTTTAAGTACCCTATGTCCGTCTCCTGGTTCTAAGCTCGATTTTTGGTGGGGAGGTACCAAAAATCCCCATCGAAAATAGAAACTTTAATTTACGCAAAATAAAGTTAAGAACGCACACGTAAATGTTAACCATTTGTCATTATTTCTGAACGCACGCATAAATATTTGAGGAACTTCTATTCAAATCTGCTTAATACACTTTTCAACCTTTTTAATTCTTTAAAAAAAATACAGACAAAAGTTTGTTCACCCTTTTTAAATAGTTTACACAAAATACATTTCTGAATGCATGCATAAATGTCAATCACAGTATTTGACAGGATGACAGGAGGAAAACAAATGTTTGACGGCTACGAAACAAAGGAACTTAGTTAAATGGAAAATGATTCATTTTCATAATATTATGTATTCGTTAAGTTTTCATTGTTTTTAAAACGTATTCTGCTATTCAGGGCGGAGACAAATCCAACGAAACAAAAACCATGAAAATTGATCTAGCCGATCTCGAGTTATAAGTGTTGTAACAAACCCGTCTTTGTTTTATATATATAGATTATTAATTATTAAAACAATATTCTGTAAAAAATACATAAAAATCAGCAGTCAGACTTTAGGAAAAGTGATTTTACGTAACTTTAGTACCTACCTAATACCTGAAAATTGTCCGTCGGCCTAAGCCAGCAGGTATGCGTACGTTCAAAGTACATACTAACACTACTTTATCCCATACATTTTGATAACCTATATCTATCTATACTTATAATAAATCTGTAGAGAGGTCAATTCTGTACATGATATATATTTTCAAAATAACTATCAGGGGGTAATTAGTGATCGATACTGATGCCAAAAATGCAATCAGTAAAATTTTTGTCTGTCTGTCTGTCTGTATGTTCCTTATAGAAACAAAAACTACTCGACGGATTTTAACGAAACTTGGTACAATTATTCTTCATACTCCTGGGGAGGTTATAGTATACTTTTCATCACGCTACAATCAATAGGAGCAGAGCAGTGAATGGAAATGTTGGGAAAACGGGAGAAGTTGCTCCATTTTTTAAGCTTCCGTCGCGTGTGCAGCCTTAATGGTTAAAGCTACATAGAAATTATTTATGACACAAATGTTTTACATAAAATTATCTAAAAAATATCCCACAACAGCATATGTTTATCTTTTATGGTTGACTCACAATAACACGTGTAACTCCCGATAGCTTAGCAGTCCAATACATTAACTTAATAACATACAAGGAGTTACACGCTGACGGAGTCGCGGGCACAGCTATTAATAATCAGAAAATAAATAAGGTCTAGCGGCTCTGGGATCTTGGACTATTAATATTATCTTAAAACCCTACAGTTTCAAACAATGTAAGTTTGTATAACAATGTCAATCCACAGAAACTATCGTTTGTCTAAATATCCCTCCAACTTCATTAAATACAGATACTCTGTGATATTCCGAGTTTCCGGGAATGTTTCGAGAATTCCGAGATGTGTACCGCCCGCCGTTGTTATTGGTAATCAAAGAGTCGGTTAAGTCAATAATTTGTTACTTTGTTATGTTTGAAAATCAGCCCGCCAGTTAGGAAGTTTGAACTATTTTGTTTAAGGAAGGTTTACATGTAGAATAATGAAGTTGGTGATTGTGAAGTATTCCCAGAAATGAACTAATGTATTTTGAAGTCTTCAGAAGTTTATAGGTTTAGAATGAATTAGCATCCAACATGTATTTCCACAGATAGCTAAGAGATAAGAAGTAAAGAGTACTGTGTTTATATGCCAGAAATAAAATCGGGATGTCTACTCTCTAAGTCCATTCGTCCGTCCGTCAATCCGTCCGTTGACATACTTAACGATCAATCAAAACAAGTGTAATACTTAAATGTTTCGGACGGCCAAAAGCACATCGGGAGTATGGACAAGTGTCAAATCATCATACATCATACATACCATCATACCATCTATCATGTCATTCATACTTCGTTCGGGCCCCGAACAAATCATCCATCCGTGTATGATACGGAGTAGGAAACGCCCGTAACAATGGCCGAAACTAAGGGCTTCGTGCTTATGGAGTAGACCCCCAGTAAGCTCAATAAATTGTCCAATGCAATACAAGACCCATACTTCCATACTAATATTATAAATGCTTAAGAAACTCTGTCCGTCCGTCTGTCTGTCCGTCTCTTACGTTTTCATACATAAACCACTGAACTGGTGGCCTACTCCCTAAGTCCGTCCGTCTTTCCATCCGTCCGTTCATCCGTCCGTCCGACATTACGATCCATCAAAACAAGTGTAAAAGTTAAATTTTTTGGACGGGCAAAAACACATCGGGAGTAGGGACAACTGGCAAATCATGTTGTCATTCATACTTCGTTCGGGCCCCGAACCAATCATCCATCCGTATGTAATACGGAGTAGGAAACCCCCGTAACGAAGGCCGAAACTACGGGCTTCGTGCTTAGGGAGTAGGCACCCTGATCATTATGAAAGACGGATCGGTAACCTGAAACCTGGAGAAAGACATAATTTAATTTAATTTATCTTTATTTCAGACCACAGGATCCAAAAAACAAACCGGCCAAGTGCGTGTCGGACTACGCACAATGAAGGGTTCCGCTTCCGTAGTTGGGATGAAATTATCTCAAGAACAAACTTAACATTATAGTTGAAAAACATGTTCACCCATACATTCCAACAGTAAATGTAAGTTTGTACTCACAATATTGAGAGATTTACCATGTTATGTTAAGACCACAAACTTCTTATAGGTTTTCCTGTAATCAACAGGTATAGAACTATTTTCTGTATTTTTTTCAAAATTTTAGGCTCAGTAGTTTCGGAGATAAGGGTCAATTTTCGTCTATTTTCTTAAATAACTTTAAAACTATTTACTTTAAAATTATAAAAAATATATTTGAGACCCTTATAGTAAGCCCTTTCATGATATGTCACACGGTACAGTTTGCAAAACTTTTTTTTTTTAAATTTTCTTATTTGCCCACTAAAAGTGACCCCATATTCAAAATTCATTTATTTACTTTAGCCTTAAGTGTTTGGGTCACAGAAATCCATATGAGTACCAAATTTCAACTAAATCGGTCCATTAGATTCGGAGCAAATTGGCTGTGACAGACAGACAGACAGACAGTCACACGAGTGATCCTATAAGGGTTCCGTTTTTCCTTTTGAGGTACGGAACCCTAAAAATAACAACAACAGTGCATACAATATTACAAATACAATATTATTACAATATTATACATATAATTACAATATTATTATTTATTTTTTTGTTTTGCCTCTTTAATTTAGTCTGTGCTAAATAAATGTGTTTCTTTCTTCTTTCTTTTCTTTCTTTACAAAGACGGTGTTGTAAGACAAGACAAAGACACCTGCCCAGTACACAGCAAACGGACTATCAATTTTGCACGCTAACGTTCTGAGGACAGTGTTGGTGCTACCACGGACCCTGCTCATCATCGACGCAGTTCTGCATCAATCGTCAATGGAAGCATCCGCAAACATTGCGGATGCACATAAGAACCCAATGTTTTCTCCTGGACACCTCATTTTTATAAGATTTAATTTTTATCAAAAAGTATCTAATTTTATCGTTGCTCTCCCATTTATCTATAAGTTTACTAACCTTTACTTATGTACAGAAGTAGGACAGCAACTACATATAAAATTTGATAGATATAATATAGTCTTTAATTTGGACGACACGGTTGGCGCAGTGGTTGAGCGATTGACTGCTGCGCAGCATGTCGCGGGTTCGATTCCCGCACGGAACAAATATTTGTACGACCTACAAGTATTTGTTTCGAGTCTGGGTGTTTTTCTATCTATAATATAGGTTAATTATTGTAATTGGTGTATAACCGTTTTAATTAACTATAAATAAATAAATAAATAAATAATAAATAATAAATAAATATGTATGTATTTCCAAAAAAAAATTGTATATAAGTAGTTTATCAGCCATCTCGTTACCATAACACAAGCATTAGGTTGCTTAGCTTGGGACTAGATGGCGTTGTGTGAAATGTCCAAGGATATTTATTTATTATTATTTATTTAATTTCCTTCCTTACATAGCCCTACAATGGCGTCATGTAAGCCTGTTTACCAATTATCGTGACCCAATAATGAAAGTTAGAGGTCTGTTACGTCAAACAAAGAGTAATTGGCACAATAAGGTTAATAACCAAAAAATGTAGCGGCTACTAGAAAGTGTACGGTTATTAGTCAATGGCATTGAGTCATAGTGTTACTGAAATTATCTTCCTACCCTTATACACGTTTTCTTCTTCCATTCTCCCCTGTCAACCGTCACGCTATCAAGATAAAAGATAAATTTATTTTGTAAAACATGTATAAAGTATGGGCCTCAAGTCTGTTAGTACAATAGTGTCAGAATGGTCTATCATTGATTTCATAATTGTTGATTTTGACAAGTTTGTGAATGACACCATTATGATGCCATTATATTAGTAGATAAACTAATATAATGGCGTCATTATGACTTTCCAATGGTCAACCACTACACTCCATTGTATGAAATTATGAATTTAGCAGGTTACGAACTTTTAGCAAAATGACAATGTAGTGACAATGGGATCGTGTTGGAATGTAAAAAATAGCAGACTTGGGGCCCAGGTCTTATAATAATTAATATAAGGTAGCTACATGTTTTGCAATTATTATATTACAATTTATTAGATTACAATGTCATAATTAAATTAAATTTTAATTACAATGTCGAAATTTACTTCCTATTTCAATCTGCCTAGCCTTTTCCCAACCATGTTGGGGTCGGCTTCCAGTCTAACCGGATGCAGCTGAATACCAGTATTTTACATGGAGCGACTGCCTATCTGACCTCCACAACCCAGTTACTGGGTAATACGATACCCCTTAGTAATGGACTGGTTGTCAAACTTTCGGGCTTCTGACGATCTTCATAATTACAAAGTCAAATTTCAAATTCGAAATTAAAATGTCAAAATTTAATTTGAGAATACTATACATTCACTCCCGTCTCTTTCAATCATTCATTATTTCAACATTGTGTTACTGAAATAATGTTCTTAATAGAAAAAAGAAAAGAAAATAAGTACAAGACTTACGTTTATTTGCGGTAAATATGACGCAATAAAAAAAACACAAACACAAAAAGGACAAGGCCCCACCTGTGTCCTTTTTAGGGTTCCGTAGTCAATGGCTATGTCCGTCCGTCAGTCTGTCTGTCTGTCTGTCTGTCCGTCCGCAGCTTAGCTCAGAGACTCTTAGTACTAGAAAGCTATAATTTGGCATGGATATACATATTCATCACGCCGACAAAGAAGTAAAATAAAATCAAGAAAAAATAATTTTTTTAGGGTACCTTCTGTACACGTAAAGTGGGGATGTTTTTTTTTTCTCGTCTACCCCATGGTGTGGGGTGTTGTTGGATAGGTCTTTTAAAAATATTGCGGGTTTGTCTAGACAGTTTTTTGATTTAGGGATCCGTTTCTGAAATATTAAGCTTTAAAGTGCTAATTTTTGATAGAGTCAAGTGTCCCCCCCCCTGCCAGCTAAACGGTTAGTTTTGGAAGGTTGAAAAAATTCTCAGTAGTATATATAACGTAATTAAAAGGAAAACTATCACAGCTAAGTAGGCTTTTCAAGTTTACGAGTAATAGTCAACCAACTTAAAAACTTACAAACACCAGGTTGCGGCAGGCGCCGAGCGCACGGCTTTTCGACGTCCCGGTGGCTCGCACTAACGTAGGCAAATTCGCACCGGTTGCAAGAGCCATACGGTTATTAAGGCCCAGGTTCCAAGATTTGTTTAGCTCGGTGTGTAAGTGAAATGGCGTTATGGCTGTCTAGTTTGACGCACGAGATAGAAGATTCTCACGCGCACCGGAATTATGTCGTAAAAATGCAAATAAAATCGTATAAAATTAGAAATTAACTATTTAATAAAAAGTAATCCATCACTGGATGCAGTTTGGAATTTGACATTTCATGGAATATTTTTAATTATAATTATAATTGTTAATGAAGGGATAAACTGCTTTTAAAGATTATTAGGAGGTATGTTTAAAGATTTTTTTGGTGCATTAAAATATGTATAATTATGTTTTGGCTTCCATCACTGTATGCGAAAAAGACTTGAAAATATCATATTTTTTTTACATGTCAAAATTATTTACGGTTTATGAGATACACTGCTTTAAAAAACCACCTTTTTGATCGTTTTCAGGAAATCTGGGCCTTAAGCAGCGCCTCACAAGAGATTGATATCTTTAACTGTACATTGGCGGAATTCGTGAGGGTGACTCTCGATTTATTAAGTAATAAGTGATAATCTGTAATCACATTATCGCATTGGGTGTGGACCTGTTAAGATAGTGTAAGATTGGATAAATAAATAAATAAATAAATAAATAAATAAATAAATAAACTTGTAAATTGTACTTTGAATAGTAAAAATTTCGTACAAATTCCATTAAAAATTACCTATCTAACATTGTTAGTCGCGTAAGTCGAGGAGCTCGTGGCTAAGCAATAACAGCCGCACGGGTCGATCAGTCAGGTTAAGCTACGTTTGCCAGGGTTGGTCAGTGGATGGGTGACCATCTTCGCATATTGAGATTCCTCCGTGCCTCGGAAAGCACGTTAAGCCGTTGGTCCCGGCTGTTATTCCTGGATCTTTGACAGTCGTTACGGGTCGTCAGACCGAAAGTCTGACAACCAGTCTTACCAAGGTGTATCGTATAAACCAGTAACTGGGTTGTGGTTGTGGAGGTCAGATAGGCAGTTGCTCCATGTAAAAATACTGGTATTCAGCGGCATCCGGTTAGACTGGAAGTCGACCCATACAGTTCCAACATAGTTGGGAAAAGGCTAGGCAGATTGATTGATTCTAAAAATATACAAAAATAAAATCATAACATTCTTATTAATAATGATTTCTAAATCTATATCAATAAAAAGAGGAGTCCTGACTGACTGACTGATTGTCTGACTCATCAACGCCCAGCCCTTGGACCTAGAAAGCTGAAATTTTGCACAGAGGTTCCCTTTAAAATGTAGACAAGGAATAAGGAAGGAATTCCCGGTAGTATGTTCCCGTGGGATATTAGCCGACATCCACGCGGGCGAAGCCGCGGGCAAAAGCTAGTTAATAATATTTACGCTCGAATAACGACGGGCGATTTTTTTTTTAATGTGTTGTGGCGGCATCTACATCGCCACATATGAACTACGCATCAATGATATGACGTCACGCAAACCTGCATCGCGCAATTAGAGTTTACTACGCGAATAGCATATATACAACGTCCCGACATCAACCGTCGGGCAGTGGCCCACCAGACACAAGACCCGTCTGGTTGGAGGATCCTCCCTTTTCAGTAGAGGATGAGTGAACTTTACACCCTGTTCCTCATGCCTCTAAACTGGTGACCCCGAGCATGAACGTCAGCGCAGCCTTCGTGCAACTACATCAGCGTGACGTCATCAGCATCACTTCCTCAAGCTTTCGAGCGGCGAGTCACACAGCCAGCCAGAACCCACGGCTTCAACGGGTATACTGACCACCAGCATGCAGCGGACGCGCATTCCTGGTCATCACCTTCAGCCTCAACCTCAACCCAGCGCTGTACACTCCGACTCACTGGAGCATAACGCAGCGCCACCCCAACTCACTGGGGTATCACCGCAGACAGTTCCGACTCACAGTGAACTATGCGGCACCCGGTTCCGACTTACTGGAACCGCAACTGGCACTGGCAAGCATCGCAAGATACACGACTCGGCCCACTATCGACCTCCGGTCTCCGAAGGGGAGTGATGTGGCGGCATCTACATCGCCACATATGAACTACGCATCAATGATATGACGTCACGCAAACCTGCATCGCGCAATTAGAGTTTACTACGCGAATAGCATATATACAACGTCCCGACATCAACCGTCGGGCAGTGGCCCACCAGACACAAGACCCGTCTGGTTGGAGGATCCTCCCTTTTCAGTAGAGGATGAGTGAACTTTACACCCTGTTCCTCATGCCTCTAAAGTGTTTTTTCTTTGAAAATAAGCGTCACATCCATACGGCGCTGCGACTGCTCAGCATTTAATAATGCTGTGACCCTGTGACCCTATGCGAGACGGAGCCACAGCCCTGGGGGCGAAGCCCGTAGTTTCGGCCTTCGTTACGGGCGTTTCTTACTCCGTATCACCTACGGATGGATGATTGGTTCGGGGGCCGAACGAAGTATGAATGACAGCATGATTTGCCAGTTATCCCTACTCCCGATGTGTTTTTGTCCGTCCGAAAAATATAACTTTTACACTTGTTTTGATGGATCGTAATGTCAGACGGACGGATGATAGGACGGACGGGAAGACGGACGGACTTAGGGAGTAGGACCCCAGCTACGGATGTATGGTTGGTTCGGGGCCCGAACGAAGTATGAATGACAACATGATTTGCCAGTTGTCCCTACTCCCGATGTGTTTTTGTCCGGCCGAAAAATATAACTTTTACACTTGTTTTGATGGATCGTAATGTCAGACGGATGGATGAACGGACGGACGGGAAGACGGACGGACTTAGGGAGTAGGCCCCCTGGTTTACAGCGACATCCTGCGTAGACGTGTTGACGTCTTACCTTACCGGTGCAACAGTATTTTATGATGTAGGTAACTTATTATTCAAAGTGATTGCATGTTTGCAATAATTTCATCGGCATGGTTTTAATTAAGTATAATTAATTAAATTAATGTAAATTCAACAAACCCTTTGATAATTTGCATGCCTGCGGGTTAAAATTGTGAATGAATATTATTATGTATTTAAAATGTTACCAATATTAATTTTGTTTTATTTTCACAGACCAACTGATTAATTGGATGGTTTTCGTAATGTCATAACTGAAGCTGTTCCCGGAGGTGAGAGCACTGATGTAGGAACTATTCTTGTACTTTAACACCCATCGCTTATATATACTTAGTAGCTTTTTTTTGGGCAGAATAGACCCTTCTTATTATAGTTTTGAAAATCCTAAAGTGCGCAAACCATAGGCGCTGGAAAAAAAAAAGTTAGTGATTTTTTTTCTCGAAGACATCAACACGCTATAAAATTGTGAAGTTTCTTACCAAGGTTGGTTGGTCAGATAGGCAGTCGCTCCATGTAAAATACTGGTATTCAGCTGCATCCGGTTAGACTGGAACCCGACCCCAATATAGTTGGGAAAAGGCTAGGCAGATGATAGGGCACCAAGTTCAGCTGTTGAACTTGCGACCCCACTTGACCAACGGTACCTACTCCACATTGCTAATAAAATACTCATCATCTGCCTAGCCTTTCCGAACTATACTGGGGTCGGCTTCCAGTCTAACCGAATGCCGCTGAATATCTTGCTTACATGGAGCGACTACCTATCTGACCTCCCCAACCCAGTTACTGTATAATAAGATATCCCTTATGGTAAGACTGCTTGTCAGACTTTCAGGCTTCTGACGACTCGTAACAACTGTCAAAGATACAAGAATGACAGCCGGGACCAACGGCTTACTCGCTTTCCGAGGCACGGGGGGGTCTCGGTATAGAAAGATGGTCACCCATCCACGGACCGACCGCGGCAAGATCGATTGATTAAACATACTTTAATGCACCAAAAAAATCTTTAAACACACCTCCTAATAATCTTTAAAAGCTGTTTATCCCTTCATTAGCAATTATAAATATAATTAAAAATATACCTACCATGAAATGTCAAATTTCAAACTGCATCCAGTGATGGATTACTTTTTATTAAATAGTTAATTTCTAATTTTATACGATTTTATTTGCACTTTTAGGACATAATTCCGGTGCGCGTGAGAGTCTTCTATCTCGCGCGTCAAACTAGACAGCCATAACGCCATTTCACTTACACACCGAGCTAAACCACGCTTGGAACCAGGGCCTTAAGAGGAAATGGGGCGAAAAATTAGGTATTTTAAGAAGGTATTGCTGTCGCTCTGCGAGCGCTCCACCCTCGAATTCGTGCGATAAGGACAACTGCAGATTCGACTAAATAGCCTGTGTAAAAAGTCACATTTCGAGGTTTGGCTCTCGCCTATTTCCTCCTCCAATATTGGACCAATTTAAAAGATATTTCATAAACTGAATAAGAAGGATATATACTATGCCCCTATGTTTTTCTTTTTTCGTTAATAGTTGTCAAATTGGTACACTAGGCGTCTGTTGACAGCGGTCTGAATAGGCAATTTTGAGCATTTTTGGATGGTTCTAGTTCATATAAAAATAATATATCATCAAAAAGGAAAACATAGGGGCATACAAGTAGCTGATATTTATATTTCTGTAAAAAATAATTGCTTTATAGTCATTAACCAGAAAGAAAACAGGCGAGAGCGTTTGTATCTTTTTGTATGGAGAAAAGAGCACCCACGTTTCCTCTTAAGTTTAAAATACTAATAACTTATTTAACTCTGTTATACATCTGTCGGCTATCAATGAAAGGTATCGTTAACCGTTTGGTTTGTCAGCAGTTAACATGGTGGTAATTGGTTAGGTTAAATATAACTGTGAAATGAGTTTGTTGGTTTAAATCTTTAACGGTAATTGGTTAAGTATCAAGTGTAGGAAGACGGTCGTTAGTTTAATAGTTACTTTTACAAGTTAGTTTAGATTTAGTTAAATACTTTGTTGCCGACAAAGAAAAAATTGCGTGCGGTCACTGATCTTTAATATATAGTACGCTGGCATAGACTTATTGATTGTTAAAAAAATAATAATGGTCATTTTTGATACTTTAGAATTTGTTTTATTTTTTTAATGTAAGGTATTAAATTAAATCATATTTAAATACATTCCATTTGAAGCCGTAAACACTACTCTATATTTGTGTAAAATTTTGCAACATAATATTTAGGAATAAAAAAGTTATTGATTTTTAATCACAAACAGACCTCGATTTTCCATAGTGCGTCGCTCGTGTCACGCGGCCGGTCGGCATACTATGATGTGAATGTGTGCGTGAGGCGTGTTTGTATAAACGGTCATACATACTTACTGTGCTTCACTTTCGATATGCGTGGCGCGGAGTCCTCCTTTTTAGGGTTCCGTACCCACATGGTAAAAAAGGAACCCTTATGGTGTCTCAGTCTGTCTGTCTGTCTGTCTGTCTGTCACAGCTGGATATCTCAAGAACTACTAATGCTATCAACTTGAAATTTGGAAGAGTTTTAGATGACGTTTACCCAACTATTTTGCAAAAAGAACGAAATAAAAATATTTATATTTTTTTTGCAACAGGGACTTAAAGGGCGTCTTAAAAAATCAAAGTGGGGCTACTAGGGCATGTGGGATATCATATGAAAGAGCGCTGTTTGCACATTCTCAAACATTTTTTTTATTTTTTTAGCCCGCAGAGTTAAAAAAATACCGTCCCCTACAGGAAAAATAAAACGATGTCTCTAAATAGCACAGTTTTTCAGAAATCATCAACATAAATTACATATAAATGATGGTACGGAACCCTCGGTGCGCGAGTCCGACTCGCTCTTGACCCGTTTTTTATACGTCTATGTACGCTGGACTAAGGTCCGTATTACAGAACGTCACTCAATACTCAAGCATTACTTAAAACTAGATTCAAGCCATTTGATTGGTTGAAGCTAGTTTTAAACTAAATTTAAACAAAGATCAGTGCTTGAGTTTCCTTCTGTAATACGGAACCTAAATAAACTATGTAGGTACCTATAAGAAATGACAGTTGATTTTTGCGCCGATTCAAGCTCGAACGTCTCAGGAACTAAAGTTGCCATAATATTGCAAATGGCCGATGTGTTGTTTTGGTATGTCTCTGACGTTTTATGTCTAAATCGTGAAATAAGATTTTTTGTGAATTTTGTGTTAATTAAGTGATATTTACCTACCGCTACCGACATGGGCGTGAAAAATTTATTCACTATTCATTACTTTTCTGATAAACAATGGTTTTTGAGAAACGGCCAAGCCTCATATTAAGATAAGATAAGATATTTTATTTTGCCACAGATTAATACAGATGGACACTCCGCAGTTTATGTATGAAGCTACAAGTACATGGCGGGCCCCGTCCACGGGGCTAATTCAGTAGAAATGCCGCGCGCCGAAGGTATAAGAGTTACGCGATAGAAAGAGAGGCAATGTGTAGGTGAATATAACTGTAGGTAATTAGCGTTCTGCGAACTGAATTGCACTTTATTGTGTCGTAGCAAGAGTCGCTTTTTATTTTAATGATTTTGCGGAGTGTCCCATCTGTATTAATCTGTGATTTTGCAAACATGGGTACAAAAGATGGTGACATAAAAAATATAAGTAGCAACAACCATATTTAACCAGGTGAGGGCATGCAAAAGTACAAAATTCAATAGTACCTACACAATAATAATAAAGATAAATAATGTCAATTAGTGAAGATATTGGCTATAATTACAATTTATATAAGTACACAATTCTTCTGCGGTCAACTTATTTCGTATTGGAATCAAATTAAAATTAAATTAAATGTCATATTTTCATAATTTCTAATCATAAAAAGAGTAATTATTCTCCATTAAAAATTCCGTCACACTATAATACGCTTCGTCAGCTAAAAAATTTCGAAGTTGTTTTTTTTGTTTTGTTTTTTTTTTACTAAGGTGTAGAGTTTATGAAGTTAGGGCTTGTAGAGTAAGGGCGTGTAGAGTTAGAAGCTTGGCTCTACATGAGATCCAATAACTTTTTGACAGTGCGAGCCATATGGTCTCGTCTTGGCAACATTTTAGATGAAAATGTTTTTGGTGGAATAACTATATTTCAGACAAAATATTCACATTCCATTAAGTATATGACTTTGCTACACATACCACCGACTACCTAAATTAATATTAGCATATCAAAACATCACGCCCATACCACAGAGGTACAGGTACACACGTAAACGCACATTTCCATTTTCCGAAGTATTTTTTATTTGCACACTTTTTTCCTGAGCTCGTAGGCTAACAAAGGGGAAGTCTATGTGACGGGAATAATAAAAATTGGACATAATTACGAAAGTCCTGGAAGTTCCAACAAAACAAGCTCCTGTTTTTCTATTATTGCCATAGTTTACTTCGCAAACTTGTTGTTTTCGTTTTCTCCAATTTTTATGCACATAAACTGTAAGCGAAATTATGTTTTTTTTTTTTTTTTTAACTAAAGTATTATGCAACATCTCTCTGTGTGTACAGTTGGGATTATCGCGATGATGAACTTAGGCCGTATGTGTAGCCTAATCTGCCTAGCCTTTTCCCAACTATGTTGGGGTCGGCTTCCAGTCTAACCAGATGCAGCTGAATACCAGTATTTTACATGGAGCGACTGCCAATCTGACCTCCACAATACAGTAACTGGGTAATACGATACCCCTTGCTATAGACTGTCAAAGATCCACGAATGACAGCCGGGACCAACGGCTTAACGTGCTTTCTGAGGCGCGGAGGAGTCTCGGTATGTAAAGATGGTCTATCTACGGATGGTGTGATCTACGGACCAACCCCGGCAAGCGTAGCTTAACCTGGTTGATCGACCCGTGCGACTGTTATTACTTAGCCACGAGCTCCTCAATAATTATATGTAAAATAATAAATAATTAATTAATATAATAAAGAAATCTCATGTGTGTGTGAACTGAGGGACCACACTGGAATTCGCAAAATATTAATACTAGGATTTAGTAGAAGTCTTAAAACAATTGTAGAACGAATCTGGGAATTTGTAAACAAATATATTAAAAACTACAGCTCATAAAGTGTGGTCCCTCAGTCCTCTCAGACCATTACCCAGATTTCGGAGAGTATCTTAAAAATGAAGGTTTTGTGATTACAGACAAGTAGTAAAGATAAAAAAAATATATAACGACTAAACTATGGTCCCTCAGTCCACACAACAAAGGTAAATATTTTAGTGAATATAAAACGTAAAAACTCTAACTTTAACTCATACATCGAGACGTAAAAACTGTAACTCATACATAATACTCACAACTACCTACGTAGGTTTCAAGCAGTGGTGGCCCAGTTGTAATGGCCGTGACTTACGAGTTGTAGGACGTAGGTTCGAACCCTGACAGGCGCTTTACTTTGTGTAAATTATTTCATCACCACTGCTCTCAAAAACGGTGAAGGAAAACATCGTGAGGAAACCGGCATGTCCTAGAACCTAAAATTCGAATTCATGTGACATCTACCAACCCGCACTGGGCCCGCGTGGTGGATTACGGCCCACTCCTCAGACCTGTGTCCCAGCGGTGGGAACATTATAGGCTGATTAATATGCTACATAGGTGTTTTAACATTGAACTGAAATCGTAATTTTAGTTGACACCTCTCAAGGTACCTACTCAGACATGTACAGACGAGTATAATAAACTTTGTGTGAATCTGACACTTTTGACTCGCGAGACACTATTCAAAGAGATTTGTGTTTCAACTGGTACCAGTTTTGTATGCCTTACTTAAAGGCTTTCTTTGTAGTAGGTACCTACAGTCAGCGTCAATAATATCGGGACGAACAGACTGTTCAAAATGATCTAAACAACTATGAAAATGAAATATTAACTCAATGACACAAGGAATGTTCCAGAATGAAGACCGTACACGACAACTGTCATTCTGACAAGAACTATAAACAATTGTGATAAAATTTAATTTTCTTATTTGTTGAGATCATTTTGAACAGTCTGTTGGTCCCGATATTTTTGACGCTGACTGTACCATCGCGAAACTTTCCGGTGAACCACTTTTCATCCTTATTGCGTTTGTTTATTTTTTATTTTATTTTATTAATTTTAAGAAAACTTACAGCTAAAACATTCAAGTAATCAGAATAAATATGTAGAAGAAGGCCAATTACAAGTTTCCACTTATATAAAGTTATGTATAGAATTTACAAAACGGTACAAACAGCCTGAGAATTAAACATAGAAACAACTGAAGAGAATAAACAAAAATTAAAATACGTTAAACACAACAAATTTACATTTCAAAGAAAAAGTAACTTAATTTTTTTTTAAATTTCTGAACACTATTTGAGAATAAATCAAGCAAAATATCCTGGCACACAATATTGAACATTCGACATGCTCTTAAAATATATGAATTGTTATAAGGTCGAAAAGTGGTTATTCGTGGTGGATTCGCGATGGTACCTAGACTTTCTAGTTATATACAGGGTGTATCGAAGCGTGTGGTACAAACCATCAAACTGAACAACTTTATCCATGGGACCAACATCGTAGCGACCACTATGCATCGAGGCAGCAAGATTTCTATAAATAACATAAACATAAACTTACATTGGATGGTTGGTTCACGAGAAGTGTTCAGTCGGATCAGGCGGCCTACTCCCTAAGTCCGCCCGTCTGACATAACGCTCCAAACAAAAAAAAAAAAAAAAACAAAGTCATCATCATCATCTTCCTGCCCTTGTCCCATGTTACTTGGGGTCGGCGCAACACGTTTTCTTCTTCCATTCTCCCCTGTCAACCGTCACGCTATCATTCACTCCCTTCTCTTTCATATCATTCCTCACACAATCCATCCATCTTTTCTTTGGCCTTCCTCTGCCTATCCATCCATCAACATGTATATTCATCACTCTTTTAGTCACATGCGTTTCGTCTCTCAAGTAAAAAAAAAAACAAAGTAAAAAAGTAAGTAAGTAAAAGTTAAATTTTTCGGACGGTCAAAAACACATCGGGAGTAGCAGTAACTGTCCAATCGTGGTGTCATTCATACTTCGTTCGGGCCCCGAACCAATCATCCATCCGTAGGTGATACAGAGTAGGAAACGCCCGTAGCGAAGGGCGAAACTACGGGCTTCGTGATTGGAGAGTAGACCCCCCGTTCAAACCAGATGTTCTTAAGGAGGATCCGCTGTGGTAGACCGCGAAATTCAAATTTTCTTGCGTTTTTGCAATTTGCAGGTCATTGTCAGGTTGTATCTTGATCAACATATGATTCGCGACAGTGACAAATTTGTATTTACAATAAAATCATCAATAATCTTTCTAAGATAGATTTCCTCTGGATTCGTCTGAATTCCGAAATCAGACCAATCCGGCGGAAATCTAACTTAGAGATACGTATTGATAGGTTTTATGGTTAAAGTAAGTTATGTGAATACTTCTTACTGTCGCGAATCATATTTTGATCAAGATACAACCTGACACGGACCTGCAAACTGCAAAAAACGCAAGAAAATTTGAATTTCGCGGTCTACCACAGCGCAATCACCTTAAATGTTTCGTGTTTTGTACAAAGTACCTACCACCCGTCCATAGCACTTAAGCGACTTTAATCTTAATCCGCAGCTAATCTCAGATTAACCTGACGGCATCCCTTTACCCTTAGTTTAACTTATCGATTTTTACTATTAGGCTTATTCTTAACACTTTCAAGATCACTAAACGGCTATAGCAGTCATAACAATAAAACTTCTATTGTGTCTTGTTACCCCGCGTGAACCTGTTAACTTGCTAACTGACTGATAACGACCCCAAACTCGCTGGACCCCACGGAAGTTACCGGTAATGAAATAAGTTACCCTAAGTATTAGGGGAAGGGGGGGAATTTGATTTGGAGGAAATCTAGGGTCATTGAATTGTCATTTGTCAAAGTCATTTGAATAATGACTTTTGATTGTTTAAATATGGTTCGGATTTGGGACTACAAAGTGAGATGATATTTTTCTTTGGTAAGTGAAAATTTCAGTTTGTTTTTTTATTTGTATATATTAATTATAGGTAGAGGTTTAAAAAAAAAATATGCTTATTGGACAGAAGAAGACTAGAGAAATCTCTTGTTCTCAGATGAGACACACTTTTTGGTTCAGGGATACCGATCAAAATTCGTTCGAAAAGTTAACGACGAAAAGTTAACTGCAACTCACTTGGTCCAGACAGTAAAAAACAGTACAGTGAAAAATATGTTTTGGGCTGTTTTTCATATAGGGACAGGGGTACATATACCCATCGAAGGAATGATGAACAGTGAAAAATATGTTTTGGGCTGTATTTTCATATATGGGGACAGGGGAACTTATACCCATCGAAGGAATGATGAACAGTGAAAAATATGTTTTGGGCTGTTTTTCATATATGGGGACAGGGGAACTTATACCCATCGAAGGAATGATGAACAGTGAAAAATATGTTTTGGGCTGTTTTTCATATATGGGGACAGGGGAACTTATACCCATCGAAGGAATGATGAACAGTGAAAAATATGTTTTGGGCTGTTTTTCATATATGGGGACAGGGGAACTTATACCCATCGAAGGAATGATGAACAGTGAAAAATATGTTTTGAGCTGTTTTTAGGGTTCCGTACCTCAAAAGGAAAAAACGGAACCCTTATAGGATCACTCGTGTGTCTGTCTGTCTGTCCGTCTGTCACAGCCAATTTGCTCCGAATCTAATGGACCGATTAAGTTAAAATTTGGTACACATATGGATTTCTGTGACCCAAACACGTACAGCTAAAGTAAATATATGATTTTTGAATATGAGAGTCACTTTTAGGGGGAAAATAAGAAAATTAAAAAAAAAAGTTTTGTAAACTGTACCGAGTCACATATCAAATGAAAGGGCTTACTATGAGGGTCTCAAATATATTTTTTTTATAATTTTAAAATATATTGTTTTAAAGTTATTTAAGAAAATTGACGAAAACTGACCATTCCCCCCCCCTTATCTCCGAAACTACTGAGCCTAAAATTTTGAAAAAAATATAGAAAATAGTTCTATGCCTGTAGATTACAGGAAAACCTATAAGACGTCTGTGGTCTTAAAATAACATGGTAAATCTATATATATAAAAAAATCAAAGTCCTGACTGAGTCACTGACTAATATATCAACGCACAGCCCAAACCAATGGACCTAGAGACTTGAAATTTTGAACATAGATACCTTATATAGTGTAAACATCCACTAAGGAAGGATTTTTGAAAATTCCATCCGTAAGGGGGTAAAATAGGGGATGAAAGTTTGTATGAAAAGTCCTATCCCTTGAGTTAATAGACTTGAAACTTAGCACGAATATTCATCTAAGTAAATTATAAAGTTTATTATTTTTAGTTTTCCTAAACTACCCCCTAAGGAGGGATTGGGGGTGTCAAAGTTTGTATGGAAGAACTTCAACACGCGGTCCGATTAACTCAAAACTCAGTTTTTATACTTGAGACCAAAAATTAAGACTAACGTGTATTAGGGTTTTCCAAAAATCTACCCCTAAGGGGTGAAAAGTTTATTTTATAGCGGAGGATTATAATGGGGGCTTGAT
Source organism: Cosmia trapezina (assembly GCA_905163495.3). Classification (NCBI taxonomy): domain Eukaryota; kingdom Metazoa; phylum Arthropoda; class Insecta; order Lepidoptera; family Noctuidae; genus Cosmia; species Cosmia trapezina. The sequence continues at coordinate 25,167,330 of LR991027.1, forward strand.
TAACTCTAAAATTGGTGTAAATAATGTTTGAGTCAAGTTATGGAAACATATACCAGACGATTTTTGAAATTCTTTAGGTATCTGTGTTCGTGAAAACAGAGATACAGTTTATATGAAAAATCTTATTAATTTGGTTAATGAACTTGAAACTTAGCACAAATACTTGCATATGTAAGTAATAATGTTTGTCATTATTAGTTTTTCAAAACTACGCCTCAAATGAGGTTTAGGGATGTTAAAGTTTGTATAAAAGAATTTTAAAGCGCAGTCCGATTAAAAAAATGGTACTTTGAGTCAAGTTAGGAAACTTGCCAAACGAATTTTCACCGATTTTGACGGCATATAGCTGATGTTTTAAGGAGTAACTTAGGCTATTTTTATTTTAGAAAAATAATTAGAGTTCCGCGCAAGAAAATTAAAATCCATGAAATCAGACAACCACGTACAGCCCAGTACAAACTTACTAAGCCTCCGCTGTCTATTACGGCTATAGATAACAACAAATAATAAAAATAAAGCAAAGTTAAAAATTTAAGGGGTCGGTCCCCATACAATAAACTTTTCATTTTGAAAAAAATATAAAAATTTTAATCTAGCATGTGGGGTTATTTCATATACATTATTTCATCACCGCTGCTCTCAAAACGGTGAAGGAAAACATCGTGAGGAAACCGGCATGTCCTAGAACCAAAAATTCGAAGACATGTGACATCTACCAACCCGCACTGGGCCCGCGTGGTGGATTACGGCCCACTCCCTCTCACCGAGAGGAGGCCTGTGTCCCAGCAGTGGGAACATTATAGGCTGATTATGTGTTATGTGGGGTGTCATCGTCTAGAACTCATTGAGTACAAACATATTTTTTTATCTTTTAAAATTAAGAAATAGGGGGCCGTAAAAATTGTAAATTTTAGACCATTTTTGTACGAGCTCTAGCGCAACAATTCAACAAATTAGGAATTTGAAACTTCTTTATACCATGTAAGTACCATGAATACTGAAAACGGCGATTCATAAGGTATTTTGTTTAAACATGGGTGATTTTCTGCAACTGCAAAAAATAACCTTGTAATTCACAGTATCATTATAAAATAAGTAAAAAGATATCTTTGCGATTGTTAAACATATAATATGGTACGGAACCCTTCGTGCGCGAGTCCGACTCGCACTTGACCGGTTTTTCATATATGGGGACAGGGGAACTTATATCCATCGAAGGAATGATGAACAGTGAAAAATATGTTTTGGGCTGTTTTTCATATATGGGGACAGGGGAACTTATACCCATCGAAGGAATGATGAACAGTGAAAAATATGTTTTGGGCTGTTTTTCATATATGGGGACAGGGGAACTTATACCCATCGAAGGAATGATGAACAGTGAAAAATATGTTTTGAGCTGTTTTTCATATATGGGGACAGGGGAACTTATATCCATCGAAGGAATGATGAACAGTGAAAAATATGTTTTGAGCTGCTTTTCATATATGGGGACAGGGGAACTTATATCCATCGAAGGAATGATGAACAGTGAAAAATATGTTTTGAGCTGTTTTTCATATATGGGGACAGGGGAACTTATACCCATCGAAGGAATGATGAACAGTGAAAAATATGTTTTGAGCTGTTTTTCATACATGGGGACAGGGGAACTTATACCCATCGAAGGAATGATGAACAGTGAAAAATATAAAGACATGTTAGTCACGTATTGTCCAGAGAACTGGAAAAAGTTCAAGCAGTTTGCCAACAATCTTCAACAACCAGTTTGACAAAATCAAGGGGAATTGCAAAAAAATAATTGATTATGCCATAATGAGTTGAAGCTACTCGTATAATAAAAGCCCGCATTTTTTTAAATTTAAATAAAGAATGTTTAAGCTAAATACGCCTGTGTTCACATTAATCTGCACAATACTGTAGGTAGGTACGTACATAAATATAAATCTGTATACTTATTTTACACTTATTTTTTTTTTTTGGTAGGTTCCTTTATTTATTTATTTATTTATTTATTTATTTATTTATTTATGTAACAATTGCTTGCTGCACTTACAGTGTACACCAAAGCGTGCAGCAAGCCAACAATATGTTGTTGCATGAAGTTTTCTAGTTGTATGCTATGGCATTCAACTAAAAAACCTCATGCAAACATTATGCATAGATTTGCTGCTGTAATTAAATATGTCAACATCCGGCTCCTGAGCAATCAGAGCGTTCAGCAGATTGATCGCCTGTGTTGTGGGGGCATATCGAGCAGTATGGGTACGGGCTGGCGGAGCCACGAACAGGCCCCGCGAGGCACAGGCGCGCGACTGCCGCCGCCGCCGCCGCCGGTCCGGAGCAAACAATGAACAGCGAGCTAGAGTAGTCGCGTCATCGATCTTATTATTTAGCAATAAGTAGTCGTGCATCAAAAGCGCACATTTGCGTCGCAGCTCCAACGTGTTGATGCCTATCATTCCCGCAACAAACAGAGACGGATACAAATAGAAATAGGGATAATACCCATATATTTTTTTATATAGGTAGCGAGCAAATTTTCGTTGGACCGTTTCTATCATGAGCTTATACTTTTGCTCATGTGGATCCCATACCAGCGCATTGTATTCAAGTTTGCTACGTACAAACGCATAATAAAGAGTGAGTATAGCATTCCTGTCTTTAAACCTACTTGCCTGTCTCATAACAAACCCAAGAGATTGGAAAGCCTTGCTACAGATATTATTAATGTGCTGATTAAAGGTCATATTCACATCTAAGGTCAGTCCAAGATCTTTTATTTCGTTGACGCGCTCCAGAGGGACACCCGATACGTGGTAGTTATGCTGAATGGGCGCACGCGAACGGGTAAAAGAAATAGTCTTGCACTTAGAAGTGTTAAATTCTAAGTGATTGGCTTCACTCCATTTTACCACCATATCAATATCCCTCTGCAGCGCCTCACAGTCATGCTCGCTATTAATACCCAAGAATAACTTTAGGTCATCCGCAAACATGAGACATCGTACCTTTACCCTGTACCTGTACCAAGGCCATCTATGTGGGTACCACTGCAGTGCAAGATATTTTCCCGTGAAGTAGAAGTGTGCTCAATATTATATTGAGCACACTTCTTTGATAAAAGATGTCCAATGCTAAACATAGGCCTCCCCCAAAGATCTCCACCGCGACTGGTCCTGTGCCTCTCGCATCTACAGCACTCAACATTTTGGGATTCAACATTTTGCAAATTCAACATTGTGGGTCCAGAAAATTCAACTTTTTACGAATTCAACATTTTGGGATTCAACATTTTGCGGATTCAACATTTTGCGAATTCAACATTTTGCAAATTCAACATTGTAGTCCAGAAGGGGTCCGCGGCCTGCTCGCCTACTTTGTGAGCGGTCTATCCCGAAATTCCTAATGTAATTCACATATTAATATTATTATGATTGACAGGCGTTGTTGATAAACACTTTGTGAAATAAATTATTTAGGATAACAAGATGGCGACAAGATGGATACCGCGTGGCCAAAATCGGAACTAACACTGCCCAGTTCCGATTTTGGCCACGCGGTATAAAATCCTAGGTAGGTACTTACATTTTCTTAGATCATTTCAATTAAATGCTCTAAGATTTCAATTTACCACAGTGAGTATGTAGTTATTGTTTTATCATGATTCAGAATATACCTTGTGTTATGTGGATATAGAGTATAGTGTCGTATCTATCTACTATGGTTATTTATACATATCGCATTATTACTTATACAAATCGCCTAATTAAATACCGAAACGAAACATGGTTATCTGTGTCAATCTAATTACTGTAATAATAACAACTGAAATTATCATTAATAGTAACCTAAATATATATACATAATTAATGTTTAAATTACAGGCGACTCGGATTTTATGTTTATTTATTTACCTTTAAACACGCTATGTGTTCTTACGGGGATGTGTAAAGTTGTACATAACTGGTCATGACATAGAATGCATATGTTTTTTACGGAAGGCACAGTTTAATAGTTATTTATGCAACTGACGTATAACAAGGGGGGTATTAAAACAAGAGTGTGGGTTTATCACACGAGGCGAAGCCGAGTGTGATAATAGTATCACATGAGTGTTTTAATACCTAATTATGTACAGTTGCATACAAGACTTTATCTACATCCATGTTATCAATCCTCTATAAAAGGTTCTGAAACAGTTTTTTGCAATACTAATACTCGTATCGAACATGGCGGCCGGCGTCATAGTATACGACGTGAATTCGAGTAAGTTTTTTTTTTAATTACGGCGCTGTTGTAGTGAAACGCGCGTGCATTACACAATGTTCTTTTTTTGGAAACGAGTTGCATTATGAAATTCAGTACAACATTAAAGCACCCGTTTGGATGCTATTATGGTTACCATGGTTACTATGACACTGGCTGTTTTAATGATGGCAATAAGCTAACTGTTTCAGAAACTTTTATAGAGAATTTATAGCATGGGTGTAGATAAAAAGTATTTATTAACTTCCTCATTCCTCTACAAGTTCTATAATGTTGTACTTAGTCTTTGACATGTAGTTTAAATGTAGAACCTAACGTCCTTAATAAACTCGGAGTAAAGTTATGATAAATTTGACTTTACCCATAAATTTTTCGAGCTTCAAACCTCAAGTCAATCTCAAGTTAATACTTTTGGATCTTTCATCATCACCATCCACAGCCCGACTTCATCCACTTCTGGGCATAGGCCTGAAAAATAACTCTAATTTCGGAAGTCGGTGTCTGGTTAAATTTATTTTCGTTTTCTTGGTACCGACTTCCGAAATTAAAGTTTATTTACTTTGTAGTGTTGTTTTTTGTAAGTCAGTTTAATTTTTTTGTAAAAAAGTTTTTATTTTTCACTTTTTAGTTGTGGTACCTACCCCTCAAAAATTCTAATAAAAGCACCTGCAAAAGAAATTAGAACATCATCCACATAAAAAGTGAAGAATAAATACGTATTATTGAAGCTAACTCAAAAACTATCAAAACAATGTTAATAAATTTTATATGGGACCAACTTTGAGGTACTTATACCCTTTCGAATAAAGCTAAAATTTTTTATAAGTACATAAAAAAAAAACAAATATTCGTGTCGACCTGAGAACTTCCTCATTTTTTTTCGTCTGTTAGAAAAGAAAAAAATACATGTCTAATAAACTTTAATAATCTACATGATGAACAAATAAATTTTACTCATCATACCTATGAATAAATACTTATACAGGGTGTAAGTGTAAACAGTGGCAACATTTTAAGGGGTCATTGTACTCATCATTATGAACAACTTTTACTATGGGACCAAACCTGAAATCGCGAATAAAAAATCAGCTGTTCCCTACATTTAGACGATTTATGCGAACATAAATGTACTTAACACCTGTTTTTTTTTTTCGCGATTTCAGGTTTGGTCCCATAGTAAAAATTTTTCATAATGATGAGTACAATGACCCCTGTAACTCTTTAAACGTGGATTGCACACCCAGGTGTTCAGATAACAATACAAAATCTATTATGTCTGCTAATTGGCGTACGATGGGTTAAAAGATTGACACTGTTTACATAATTACATCCTGAATTTACATAATTATTATGCAAATATTCCATTCAACTGAACTCAAGTCTTGTTAAGGGTAATCCGTTAGGGCATAAACGTCTCCTTATTGGCGAAACAATAGCATACCGTTATTAGTTTAGCCATACCTTGCGATTCTAGCCCAGACCCGTTGACCGTAATATAGTTTGAGCTGAGTTAGGCTGAACGTGGGTGTCTGAGCTTGAATTTTAAGTATGTGCATTGCGTTTAGGACTAGTTTTAAAGTGATACAAAAAAAGTGAACTGGGCGGGAATAAGAAAGTGACAGAATCAATTACTTCCACATGCGAAAAAAAGAGAGCGCAACAACGCGCTGGAACCAAAATAAAAGCGCCAGATGAAATAAAAATTGTTTAAAAATAAATTAAGCTATCTATCAAAATTATGTTCAGCCAGAATTTTCAATTACCTAATACGCACATTTTAAATGCAACTTTACAATGAAATTACTTAGGATTTTAGAATTATAGAAAAAAACATAAAAAAGTAGAGGTCTTTTCGGAATTAAATTCTATCTAGGAAATTTAACCCAATCGTGTTTTCCTTCAGTCAAAGTATTAATCAAATAGTCATTAAACATATATCCAAAAATTAAATCTATACATGCTGCAATAGTGAAATATATGGTTACGAAAAATCCTCCAATTTATTTTGGTAGCGCCTTAATGTCGTCTGACGCCGGCTTAAGGTTGTTCCACTGTGGCCGCGAAATTCAAATTTTCTTGCGTTATTTAACCGATTTCAAAAAGGAGGAGGTTCTCAATTCGTCGGAAGTTCGGAACATTTTTTTTGTTATATTTTTTTTGTTATGTATGTTCCATTTATATGACCGATTTGGATTTATGTTTTGTTTGTTTCAAAAATTAAACTTCCCAGGTGGTCCCACGATCATCAAGTCAGGATCGGATCCTGGAGAAATAGAGAGAACTCTTCAAATTTTATAGTCGCACTTGAAACGATTTGAACAGGTCAATTCTGTACCTAAGTAACTAATAAACCATACTTATATAATCACTAGCTTTTGCCCGTGGCTTCGCCCGCGTTTAGGTTTATATTATATATATAAACCTTCCTCTTGAATTCCTCTATCTATTAAAAAAAACCGCAACCGCAGGAGCTCGTGGCTAAGTAATAACAGCCGCACGGGTCGATCCGTCAGGTTAAGCTACGCTTGCCGGGGTTGGTCAGTGGATGGGTGACCATCTTTACATACCGAGATTCCTCCGTGCCTCGGAAAGCATGTTAAGCCGTTGGTCTCGGCTGTTATTTGTGGATCTTTGACAGTCGTTACGGGTCGTCAGAAGCCCGAAAGTCTGACAACCAGTCTTACCAAGGGGTATCGTATTACCCAGTATCTGGGTTGTGGAGGTCAGATAGGCAGTCGCTCCACGTAAAATACTGGTATTCAGCTGCATCCGGTTAGACTGGAAGCCGACCCCAACATAGTTGGGAAAAGGCTAGGCAGATAGATAGATTAAAAAAAACCGCATCAAAATCCGTTGCGTAGTTTTAAAGATCTAAGCATACATAGGGACAGACAGACAGCGGGAAGCGACTTTGTTATACAGGGTGTAAGGGACAGCCCTCCGCAAACTAACAGGGTGCATTCAGCTCCTCATTTTGAATCATATTCTACCGGAAATTTTCATTTTTTAATTTTTTTTTTCAGTTACATTTTCATTATTTCAATGTAAAATTGTATTGTGTGTTCGCAGCACTCCATTTATGTAAAAAAAACTGCAAAAAAACAGCAAAAAAAAAAACCAGCAATGGATGTTGAAATACTCTAAACAACGACGCGTGTAATCAGATGTTCACTTTCTGTCTAGCTACAGAGTTCATCGAACTCACCGCATACCTATTACCTACCCCTCCCAAGCAGTAATAGACGTTCCGATTTGTGCACAAAAACACAAACAAATCAGGTTTATTGGATTCCCTTAACATTCCTGAAAAAATTTCATGTACCAGTCATCTTAGTAAGACATACTGAATTCACCCTATCATTTTACGGAGAGCTGTCCCTTACACCCTGTATACTATTTAGTGATGAGTAGGCACCATCGCCTCTACCTCTAAAGTTTATATATGTTTACCTCTGCGCCATTAAATGGTGCAAATACCTTTACATACTTAAAATGCATTCCTTAATTTAAATATTATGACAAACATTTGCGGTTGGTGCCGGGTGAAGATGTAATTTTAAACCAAATTCAACACTTGTACCTAAACAATTAAATTCATGGTTTTTGTGATTTGGGGCTCTTAAAAAAGCGTACGGGGAAAATATCATAAATATCATAAAATCATTCATCTACTTATATACTAACTAGCTTTTGTCCGCGGCTTCGCCCGCGTGGAAGTCGGAAAATATCCCACGGGATCGTACTACCGGGAATTCCTTCCTTATTCCTTGTCTACATTATAAAGGGAACCTATGTGCAAAATTACAGCTTTCTAGGTCCAAGTGTTTGGGCTGGGCGTTGATGAGTCAGTCAATCAGTCAGGACTTCTCTTTTTATTTATATAGATTAGATAGATAGAAGATAACTAGCTTCTGTCCGCGACTTCGTCCGCGTGAAACTTCTTGTTCGCTCGTCCCACCCCGTTTTCGCTTAGAGTTCTATCTGACTTTTTTCTTTTTGCTCAGCTCCTAACGGTTGTAGCGTGATGTTAAATAGCGTATAGCCTTCCTCAAGAATTAGGCTATCAAATGCAAAGAGAATTTTTCAAATGCGAGTGGTAGATCCAGAGATTAGCGTGTTCAAACCTAAAAACAAACAACCGACCCGTCGCTCGTCGCTCGTAGCACGGTCCAAAACCAAGTGAATGAAGAGGTCGATTGTCGGATCGCGACTTCTACTTGACAACCTTTACCGCTTGGTGTTGCCACATAAATTTAATTGTTCTGAATAATCAATAAGTATAAGTCAGTTTAGTCGATTTAAAATATACAGATAAATGAACTTAACACTTAGGTACCATTCGAATCATACTATGGTATGTTTCGAATGGTAAGTGGTAAGTGGTTCGTATTATCGTATATTATTATAGAGACTCAATTATCTTTCAATACTGCAATAAAATAACAATGTATGAAACTTTATTATTTTGTAGCTATTACTAACAAAGAACTTTGAACCTGAGCATTCTTTACTTGCAAAAGTCTATCTAACCACCTTTTTAACAGATACATAATTATTGAAACATTTAATTCAACTTCTAAATAAATTACAATGAAAAAAAAAATGAGCGACTTTAATGTTTTTAAATATTATAAAAAAGCTATCAAATAACCTAGCAACTGACAAAAGCCCTAACTTTAATTGTCCTAAGACTAAGTTCTCATTGAAAGGACCATGTTTTTTTTTCAAAACAGATTCTGAATCAAACTCGCTGGTCTCCTGGCCCTAATATAAGGGTTGCAGGCCACAGCGCCGCAGTTAATTAGTAGCGAGCCCCAACCATCCGAGCCGTTGCCCTGCAATTTGCACAGCCGGTCGATTCTGTAAAAATCTCACCGTGAAAACTTAAGTAGGTGAAGTGAGTTTGTTTTTGCTAGGAATTGACACTATTGACAGCTCGATCCACGCTCACTTCACCAAAATTTTCACAGTGAGATGGTTATAGAATCGCAATGCAGCAATGCTATTCTGTAAACATCTCACCGTGATAACTTAAGTGAAGTGAGCGTGAAGTGAGCTGTCATTCCACCCGATTCAGCTCACTTTTTAGATCACTTCACCTAGGTTTTCACGGTGAGATACTTACAGAATAGCACTACAGTACCTAAAGTGATGAAATATAGTATACAGTAGTGCTATTCTGTAACCATCTCACCGTGATAACTTATGTGAAGTGAGCGCAAAGTGAGCCGTCATTCCACCTGATGCTGGGGGTTGACACTACTGACAGCTCACTTTTAAGATCACTTCACTTATGTTTTCACGGTGAGATATTTACAGAATAGCACTACAGAGCGGAAAAACCAAACTCCATGCAGATGGAGATAACGAATTTTTAAACATATCTAAGTACCTAAATGTCGAGAAAAGAGTTTTGAGTATGAATCTAGATGGCTAATGAGTAGGGGAAGACCAAAGAAACGATGGATGGACTGTGTGAAAGATGATATGGCTAGAAAGGGGGCGACTACCGAGATGACCACTGATGGAGAAGTATGGAAGAAATAGATATGTTTCGCCGACCCCCAATAAATTGGGATAAAGGCAGGAGGAGAATTGGCTTTCATACAGATTTATAAAGTGGTTTGACAAGAGGCAGTCAACGAAAAACATATCATCTTCGTCATCTTCCTGCCCTTATCCCATGTTACGTGAGGTATGCGCCAACCCCACGTTTTCTTCTTCCATTCTCCCCTGTCAACCGTCACGCTGTCATTCACTCCCTTCTCTTTCATATTATTCCTCACACAATGCATCCATATTTTCTTTGGCTTTACTCTCCCTCTCCATCCATCAAAATATATATTCATCACTCTTATAGTCACATGCGTTTCGACTTTCGATTCGACTCTCCTCATCACATGCCCATACCAAGCCAAACGATTTCCTTTCAACTTTTGAACTGTCACTGGCGCCACTTTAAAACTTCCCCATAAAATAATATACTTACCGATATCTTACTTTCTCCATTTTCCAGTCCACTCATATATCTTAACAATCTCATCTCCCCTGCATGTAATCTTTTTTATCCATCTTCTTCATGGCCCAGCATTCCGATCCTCAGAGTACGACAGGCCTAATTATAGACTTGTAGATATTCCTCTTTAACTTAAGGGGCATCGGCGAGTCGCAAGTTGTTCCTATAACCTGTAGCCATTACATCCATCTTGAGTTGATCCGGCAGGTTAAGTCTCGGTCTACTTCGCCATCCCCTCGGACAAGCTACCCAAGGTACTGAAAGTTGAAACTTATCGGTAAGGGCGTTCCAGCGAAAGATAAGGCTGACCTGAATCACGAAAAAGCCTCTGTTTTGATCCGACTTAATCTTAGGTTAACAGTATCCAGTCTTTCCCACCACACTTCCAATCTGCTCTGAATCTCTAGGCCGCTCTTGGAAACCAGCTCATGTCATCTACGAACAGCATACAACAGGTAGCCTCTTCCTGTACCTATGTTCGACGTAATGAAAAACATATCAATCTGCATTTTAGCTAATTCAGTTTAAAATTGTCTCTTGCTCCATATCAGGTATTACCACAATTTTTTCATCTTTATAAAGGCAATGGAATTAAATAAGGAGGAGCTCGTGGCTAAGTAATAACAGCCTCACGTGTCGATTCGTCAGGTTAAGCTACGCTTGCCGCGGTTGGTCCGCGGATGAGTGACCATCTTTACTTACCGAGCCTCCTCCGTGCCTCGGAAAGCATGTTAAGCCGTTGGTCCCGGCTGTCATTCGTGGATCTTTGACAGTTGTTACGGGTCGTTAGAAGCCCGGAAGTCTGACAACCAGTCTTACCAAGGGTTATCGTATTACCCAGTTACTGGGTTGTGGAGGTCAGATAGGCAGTCGCTCCATGTAAAATACTGGTATTCAGCTGCATCCGGTTAGACTGGAAGCCGACCCCAACATAGTTGGGAAAAGGCTAGGCAGATTGATTTTTGAGACAAGTATTAAATAACTTATGGATGTTCAACCTGCAAGGCAACCGGTGGTAATTGGGTAAGGTGTGTATACAAACCTAACCCACTTTATTACATTTTATTGTGGTTGGGTAAGTTTCCAATCTAACTAAACATGATCGAAAGCCATCACCATCACTTTCAACCCATCCTAACTAATATTATAAATGCAAAAGTAAGTTTGTTTGTTTGTTACCTTTTCACGCCTTAACCACAGAACCGCTCATGCTGAAATTTTGCGTTTACGTTATGAGGTGTACAGAAACGGACATAGGCTACCTATCATCCCGAAAAAAAGTACTGTTCCCGAGGAAAACAACAATAACGTTCTTATAATAATAGATGGCGCCACGTGTCTTTCGAATCATGATTGAATTATATTATTACAAGCAGAGTACCAACCCGAATTGATTGTCAAATTCAAAATTAACGCGAGCGAAGCCGCGGGCAAAAGCTAGTTACATAATAAAGTCCACTTACATTTTAATACCAAAAGCAAATCACGAAAAACTAATTTTGATTTATATCCAGCTTCAAAGTAAAAGTGTTCTTAAAATCTCAACACGTAACGACATATCATTCCATAAAAAAAAACTTCTAAAATTTAGTACGCGCGTAAAAATTTACGATATTAACGTATACCAATTTAGGGGAGCCGTTGGTGGGTAAAATTGTGCAGTAAAGAAAGGTTTTCAATTTGACATGATTTTATTAGTAGTATGTGGGAAGAAAGGAGCATAACCTATTTTATTTCGTCATGAAAAAAGAGCTTTTATGTAAACCTACGACGATATGATACTTATGGGTGTTCTTTACACCCACACGATCTTCGTAGATCTTTGAATGTCGTTACTGGTAGTCAGAAGGCAGAAAGTCTGACAACTTACTAAGGGGTATCATGTTGCCGCCGGGGTCGCGGGTTGTTCGAAAGAGATACCGTGGCCCTGGCATAGGCAACTGAAGGAACACGGGTGGGTTTTAGTCAGTAAAAGTCTGACACGCCCTTCCGCTTCACCCAGAGCGGGAGACGTTATTTGATGATTTCCCATCCACAAAAAAAACCGGTCAAGAGCGAGTCGGACTTGCGCAGCGAGGGTTCCGTACCATCGGTTGTATGTAATTTTTGTTGATGATTTCTGAAAAACTGTGCTATTTAGAGACATCGTTTTATTTTTCCTGTAATTATTCCTGTAATATAAACTTTTATCACGTAGAATCATTTCAGAATTTTCTCTATGCAAACTTCGGAGATAAGGGGGACGGGGACGGTATTTTTTTAAACATTTTTCATCAAAAGTCGAAAACTATGCGGCCTAAAAAAAGAAAAAAATGTTTGAGAATGTGCAAGCAGCGCTATTTCATATGATACCCCACATGCCCTAGTAGCCCCAATTCGAATTTTTAAGACCCCCTTTCAGTTCTTGTTGCAAAAAAAATAAATGTATTTTTATTTCTTTCTTATTTGCAAAATAGTTGGGAAAACGTCATCTAAAACTGTTCCAAATTTCAAGTTGATAGCATTAGCAGTTCTTGAGATATCCAGCTGTGACAGACAGACAGACAGACTGGTTGTGTGAGATTAATCATTAAATAGTCTTCGATACGACTTCAATCGAGAAGAAACCCATAGGACCCAAATTGGCTCAATTCCCATGGACATAATCCTCTAAACTGCCTTAAAGTAAAAGAATTAGCTTACTTTTTGTGGCTGCATTTGCAACGACACATGTGAACTACGCATCAAAAAATCTGACGTCACACAAATCCTGCATCGCGCAATCAGAGTTTACCGCGCGACTAGCATATATACAACATCCCTCTTCCACACACAAGTAACCTAATTTAAAAAAAAAAGTTTAGTCTAAGTATATGTAAAGTTTGAAATTTTCATTCGAGCCACCGATATTTATAAAATCTTGATTTTTCTTTTTTTATCTTTTAAATTTTTGTCAGTGTACAAGTACATACATAAAAAGTTTTATTTTGTAAAAGGGCGGAGACCTGAGGGGCAATTCCCGTAATTTTAACAGCGTTCGCAATATCATCTCAAGACTCAATCTGTCAAAAATTGTATTAAACGCTACACAATTTTTAACAGATTGAGTCTTGAGATGATATTGCGAACGTTGTTAAAATTACGGGAATTGCCCCTCTGATGTCCTGAAATACAGGCCTAGAGCTTAGCTCAGGCACCAGTCTCCCACAATATTCAAATAATGCATTCATGGTGTATTGTGTATTTTCAATAATATCGTGGTGAGAAATAAACATTTATCTCATCTTATCTTATCTTATCTTATCACCCCACCAGACACAACACCCGTCTGGTCGGACTATCCTCCCTTTTCTATGAAGGATGAGTGAACTTTACACACTGTTCCTCATGGCTCTATAAAAACTCTCTGAACTCCCAAATCGAGCACAGTTCACAATATGCGGTTTTAATATTTAACTTGTACGACAAAAGACCAATTAAAAGTTGTCTCGCTTCAATCAGTGCGGTTGTCGCCAGTACAAGATTAGTTCGGTGGTGTAACTCTGTGCAAAGTTCTTTTGCTCTCGTGTTGGCACCAGTTATGTGTAAATTCTTGCCAAGAATAGATGTTCATCATCTGCCCAGCCTTTTCCAATTGTGTTATGGTCGGATTCCAGTCTAGCCCGACCCCGTCCGACTGCCTAGATGCAACCTCCACAACCCAGTTACTGGTTATCTCTTAACTGCCAAGTGCCAGGACTTATTTTTAATCTTATATTTTGAATTATTTCTATATTTTATTTTTTTACATTGTTCGCACACAATAGAAGCAACAAAAATAATGTACCCAGGATTTTGTAATATCTTGATAGAGTGTCCGTGAAGTTTCTTGCCCGTTCTTCTTCATAGGTATCTACGTTTTGGAATGGGCAACTAGCAATTAATTAATTTTAATCATTGTTTTAAATTGTATTGTGCTAATTTAATTTCTTTATTCAACTTGTTATTATTTTATTTATTTGAGTAGGTATCTAATTTTGTAAAACATTCAGACACAATGTGAATTGTTATTGAATAAATGAAATGAATGAATTTATAATTATCATCTACCCAATGCATCTTTTCTTCAGTCTCCCACTCCCCCCCCCCCTTCCATCACTTGTTTTCTCTTAATTAATCGCATGTGATTTATCCTTCATCATCTTTCAATAATCATTGGAATAAGTGCCCCAGTAAAATGTAAGCACTCCGCTTACATTTTACTGGGGCACATATTTCAATGGAATACTTGACAGTGGTAATATTGATATTTAACTTTAAAATATTCATCTTTAGATATTGTTTTGTAAGTTGAGACCAACTTCATCTGCCTGAATATTCAGGATTAAGTTCAGATCAAAAAAACATCGTAAATCTCTCAATATTGTGAGTACAAACTTATATTTACTGTTGGAATGTATGGGAGAACATGTTTTTCAACTATAATATTAAGTTTGTTCTTGGGATAATTTTATCCCAACTACGGAACCCTTCATTGTGCGCAGTCCAACATGCACTTGGCCGATTTTTTTTCCGTCGGTTAAAGAGCTTATTATGCGCCCATTGAGAAGTTCGCATTCCGCACACGTTCGCGACTCAGTCACACTAATTGTTTGCTGTGTAACAAATTAGTTGTCAACACTCAGTTAATTTGTAGTCTGACTGTACCTTCCCGTACCCGGCAGTTTATCCAACTTTGTCACTCGGAGACACGATGAAAATTATTTAATTCGTTTCCTGAATCAAGGAATAAAGTGAGAGTAGATTCCATGAACTGTCTAGCCTTTTCCTAACTATTTTGAAGAAGGCTTCCAGTCTAACTGGATGCAGCTGAATACCACTATTTTAAATGTTATCGAGCGACTGCCTATCTAACCTCCACACTCCACCACAACCCAGTTACTGGGTAATATCCTTTGGTAAGACTGGTTGTCAGACTTTTGACTCGATCGAACATGGTTGGTACTAATTCTACCTCGTGGCTAAGTAATAACAGCTGCACGGGTCGAACCATCAGGTCAAGCGACGCTTGCCGGGAATGGTCCGTGGATGGGTGACTATCTTTACATACAGACTCCGCCGTGCCTCGGAAAGCACGCGTTGGTCTTTGGTCCCGGCTGTCATTCGTGGATATTTGACAGTCGTTACGGGTCGTCAGAAGCCCGAAAGTCTGACAACCAGTCTTACCAGTCTTATCGTATTACCCAATGTAGATAGCTTATACCCTGGATTAACACATAGGCTACTTTTTACCCCCGTTCTACGCGGTTGGCACAGCGGGGCGCAGCTAGTCTTTATAATAACTCGTGCATTTGCCCTCGGAAAGCACCATTTGGTGAAGTGGAACTGATGATGAAGACCACAGATGGCCACCAAAATTACTCAGTAATAAGTATTTCACAGGTTGCGATTCGATTACTTTAATATGGTTACTTTGATTCTAGGGCATAACTTTGGCCCAAATTGGGAAAACTGTTTAGACTACCCGAAATGTCGCGACCACACAATCGAACGTCGAATGTCCTTCGGTAACTATTATTTGGCGATATAGATGAGTACTTGGGACTGGGAACTTTGTGTGGATTTAATGACACTAAACATCTGTCTCGATGTCTCAAGTTAGAGTCAAAATAACCCACCCTTACGGTACTTGTTACGATTAGTT
This sequence comes from Cosmia trapezina, assembly GCA_905163495.3. Taxonomy (NCBI): domain Eukaryota; kingdom Metazoa; phylum Arthropoda; class Insecta; order Lepidoptera; family Noctuidae; genus Cosmia; species Cosmia trapezina. Next base: position 25,183,277 of record LR991027.1, read on the forward strand.
GTGCGGAAGGGCACAAGAAGTAGTGAATGGCACCTGCCATTCACTACTTCTTGTGCCCATCCGCGGCGGTGAGACAGGTGCCATTCACTACTTCTTGTGCCCTTCCGGCAATAAAGGCGTGATGCTACATTATAATCTACATTATATTTAAAACTAAACATTTATCTTTCTTCCACTACATTAAAGCTACTTACAGCAATAACAAATCCAGTTAAAACATTACGTTCTTTTCCGCATACTATTTCTGTCACGGAAGGGTAGAGAAAATAAAAACTTATTTTTATGCCGGGTACATATAATGCGTTTGAATTAAATTCGGTTGGTGTAAATGATCTGTTTGTTTAATGCACCGAATGTGGAGGGTATTTTTGGATTTTACGTTTTCGTGGCATAGATTAGGCGGACATTAGAAGCGATTATTTTTATATATTTTTTTTTATTTTTATTTATTTAATATTAATTTATCAGGTATTAACCCATCATAATAAATTAATTGATTTAAATTAAAATTAAATCAGAATTCCTTTATTTCGGGCAACAGACGACCTTAGGCGCCTTATGGGCGCCATATTGTGTTAGTATTACAAAACAACTTATATTCTAGTCTTTAATTCTAGTGTTATTAACTGATATCATCTGCCTAGCCTTTTCCCAACTATGTTGGGGTCGGCTTCCAGTCTAACCGGATGCAGCTGAATACCAATATTTTATATGGAGCGACTATCTGACCTCCACAACCCAGTAACTGGGTAATACGATACCCTTGGTAAGACTGATTGTCAGACTTTCGGGCTTCTGACGACCCGTAACGACTGTCAAAGAAAGATCCACGAATGGCAGCCGGTACCAACGAGGCACGGAGGAGTCTCGGTATGTAAACCAGTATGGTATGGTCACCCATCTACGGACCAACGCCGGCAAGCGCAGCTTAACCTGATGGATCGACCCGTGCGGCTGTTAATACTTAGCCACGAGCTCCTGTTATTAACTGATATAAATAAAATAATGAACACTCCATGCAGGGGACGATCAGACAGGACATCATGTTTCCTACCTGAGAAAACTCCGCATATCTGATACTAGCTTTTGCCAGCGGCTTCGCCCGTGTGGATGTCGGAAATTATCCCACGGGAACCGTACACTGTTGGATTTTCAACTCTCGGCGCTAAGCAGTGCGTTGAAAATCCAGTGCGCGAAAAAAAATCGCCGCGGGAAAAAACCCTTAGATACCTTTAGGGTGCTGTTGAGGCTTCCACCCTATTGCAGTGCGCCAGATATGTTCGCCGATGCACACACAGACGAATATTTTACAATAATGCGTAAGAAGGTGGCGTCAATGACACGCAGGGTGGGAGGAAACACCAACAGTATCCTGAGGATATTTGCTGAAAGGCTGGATGGGCCTACCATGGATAGGTTTATCAAGCTTCATGTATGGGGCTTGATGAACCTATCTGGGGTCGACATATAATATTATCACCTTTTTTTGTTTTTTGTATACTGAGCTTAGATAATACACATCTAGATCGAGCCACCGCGTGGCCGGTCATGAGACAGCAATATTATACTTTTTCTAGGTTATGTGGTATGAGAAATGAGGTTTAACGTAAGAAATCTTCCATATTTTGGACTGAAACCCATGTCAATACATTCGCACAATGCAAAAACTGTCCAAAAATGTTAAATTAATCGACGCAAGATAAATTTTGTAACAGTAAAAGTACTTTGTTTGGCAACATTTTTAAATTTTGCCACGCAAAAATACGGCACGCCGTAAGGGACAGAAGATACGATTCTTTGTCTCAATTTTCCTAATTATTTCGTATATATGTGTCTCACTTCCACACTTCACACTGTAATCATGGCAACGTCTAGATGTATAATGTCATTGATACTGAGTATGTAAGTATAACATAGTTCATAGATAATTTTGGACACTAACACAATTTGGGCCTATGTAGTCTGTAAATTAAAGGATTTTTATTATTTTATTTAAAAAAAATAGCTCGTGCGAATAAGTATCACGGAAAAACAACCGACGCGATGTAGAGTGTCTCATCTACATCATAATCTGTGCTCAACATTTGATCGTGGCGCACTCAAAGTTCAGGGTAATAAACGCAGAAGCGATTCTTTGATCATTACGACGGACGTTGAACAGACAGTGGTCTCGTCTTATTTGATTCTAACATAATATCACAGGGTTCATACTTTTGATGTGGTTGGTAAACTCTTCTATGGGCAGTGAAGTCTAGGGAATGATTGTTTGTTGTTTTGGATTTTAAGTACCTGCCCATTTTGTTTAGTTCATATTGCTATTTTGGGATGCTGTTTTCGTTTGGCTAAAGAGTGCACTTATGTCCCGTTTCTGAGGTATAATTTAAACGGAGTTTATCCATTCGATAGTGATTAAGCCGACGTTCGCACGGATGTAAAAATTTTTGCGATTTTGGGATTTTTTCGCGCACTGGATTTTCAACTCTAGTTGTTGAGACGAGCATTGAGAATCCAACCTTTTTTTTTTTGTGGATGGGAAATCATCAAATAACTTCTCCCGCTCTGGGTGGAGCGGAAGGGCGTGTCAGACTTTTACTGACTAAAACCCACCCGTGTTCCTTCAGTTGCCTATGCCAGGGCCACGGTATCTATTGAGAATCCAACCTAACAAAACAGAATGCATTCTAGCGCGACAAAAAACACACTGTTGGATTTTCAACTCTCGGCGCTAAGCAGTGTGTTGAAAATTCAGCGTGCAAAAAAAAAATCGCCACGATATTTTTACGTCCGTGAGAACGTCGGCTAATTGGTTCGATATCGTGTTTCTGAACTACGTTAAGGAAGAATTTAGCTTAAAAGTTGAGTGAATTACTAACATAATCAGCCTATAATGTTCCCACTGCTGGGACACAGGCCTCCTCTTGGTGAGAGGGAGTGGGCCGTAAATACCACGCGGGCCAAGTGCGGGTTGGTAGATGTCACATGTCTTCGAATTTTTGGTTCGTTTTTGGACATGCCGGTTTCCTCACGATGTTTTCCCTCACAGTTAATGAGAGCAGTGGTAATGAAATAATTTACACAAAGTAAAGCGCCTGTCGAGGTTCGACAGGCGCTTTACTTTGGGCCTCAAGTCTGCTATTACAATAGTGTCAGAATGGTCTATCATTGATTTCATAATTGTTAATTTTGACAAGTTTGGTAATCTACTAATATAATGGCGTCATTATGACTTTCCAATGGTCAACTCGCTTGTATGAAATTATGAATTTAGCAGATTACGAACTTTTAGCAAAATGACAATGCAGTGACAATGGGATCGTGTTGGAATGTAAAAAATAGCAGACTCGGGGCCCTGGCCCATCACAGCTCTCAGTGAATTACTATTGAGGATTTGTCTGGGGACCTCAAAAATCGAATAGATTAATTTGTCGAATCGATAGCTAAAAAAAATCGCTATTTCATACAAAAGTTTAATATCCACTCTACCAAAATGTATGAAACAATTAATTTTTTTTCGTGATTTCAGAGTTAGTCCCATAGTGAAAGTTGTTCATATTCATGGGTAGAATTTTTATTTTAAATTTTCCTTGTGAAAATTTGCGCGCTACTTAAAATGCTTTCACTGTATAACGAGGACAACTAGGTATCACAAAACTCAAACTCAAAGCATTTATTTCAAATAAACCAATTACAGGCACTTTTGAATTGTCAAGGAGTCAGTCAGAAAGATGAAGCTAGTCGCCCATTCCCAAGCGTAGTAGGTCCCTAGAGAAGAACGGGCAAGAAACTCCACGGACACTCTTTTAAATCAAAATATTTTTACAAAATATTGGTTACATCGTTCACAGCTAGTAAGTAGGCTTTACAAGTTAACGCATTGAGTAACAGTCAGCCAACTTACATTTGCAGTTGGAATGTATGTGAGAATATGTTTTTCAACTACAATGTTAAGTTTGTTCTTCGGATAAATCATCGTGGTCCGACACACACTTGGCCGGTTCTTTTTACTTACCTACTCAAGTCTGGTTCTAAATAAAAAAAACCGGTCAAGAACGACCTTCTGAAAAAGTGTGCTATTTAGAGACATCGTTTTATTTTTCCTGTAATCTTTACATAAAATTCTATCACATAGAATAATTTCAGATTTTTCTCTATGCAAACTTCGGAGATAAGCGAACGGTATTTTTTTTTACATTTTTCATCAAAAGTCGAAAACTGGCCTAAAAAATTTTTTTTAAATGTTTGAGAATGCGCAAACAGCGCTTTTTCATATGATACCCCACATGCCTTATACACATTTTGAATTTTTAAGACCCCCTTTCAGTCCATGTTGCAAAAAAAATACCTACCTACATATATTTTTATTTATTTCTTATTTGCTATAGCTGTGACAGACAGACTGAGTCGCACCATAAAGGTTCCTTTTCACCATTTTGGTACGGAACCCTAAAAACATGTTTCAGCATCATTCCACCCCTTCTTACAAAACTTCGTTCCGCCTTAGCCGCTTCCGAATTTCGTGGTAAAAGTGGCGAATCTACTTAAATCCTGTTTACTTTAATCCATAGGATAAAGGATAAACAATTTATAAACATCACATCATAAACACTCCGTCGAGCGACGGCCGGTTCACTCGCCAAACCGTTGAGAGGTCGATTTGCATTTGACAAATTTTTCAACGTCTCCCTACTCTTGAATTAATGATTTTGCGTGACGACCCCGCCGAATAATTGAGCTGAAAATATACATTTTTTCCGCTTTTTGCTGGTTCGTCTGTAACCGATTAGCGTGTTTGTGAGCGATTTTTTAGTAGGTACCATTTAATAATAACTAGAAGTTTTTGCAACAATTACTTAGGTAATATACTTACCACTAAAGTTGTATACAACGGGATATTTACCATAAACCATTTAAGACCCTACATCGAAGCGTGTGGGGTGGCTCGGTGTGTAAGTAAAATGGCGTTATGGCTGTCTAATTTGACACGCGAGATAGAAGACTCTCACGCGCACCAGAATTTAAACGCGCTTCGTTTAAATGTAGATTTATGACAAAATTCTATACTTAAATCACTTTTTAGCTTAGTAAGTTCTTAACATAATTAAATACGTTCGATTTAAAGTAAAATTTGCTGCACAGTAAGGAACTGTTTACTTAAAATCGTATAAAACTGTAAATAGACGGAGCTACTTTGGTTTTTTTTATTGAAAAAAATTCAGGTAGGTAATCATGTTTCGGTTTTAGTACAGAAGTAGACAATATAGTCAAATAACATTTAAGGAAAATCCAAATGATTTAACCTTAAACATTTGGCTTTAAAGGAATAAAAAAAAATACGTCACACGTTTAATAAAAGCCGTCCCAAAGTACCAATTGACGTTGGAATACCACGCTATGCTTGAGGTGAGACCTCGCCCTTACATCAGTAACAAATGATGACGGAATTTACGTTTCGTTAACAATATTTTATGTTTATCGTTTTAATATTAAAGGGTTTGTTTGCCATAACTTCCTGTAACGGCCTTTATAATAATCGTTGTTTTTGGGTCGAAAATTGAATATTAATTTGTATTTAATGGAGATTTTTAAAAGCATTGTGATGGTTATTATTGAAATGAAGAGGCTACTTGGATCGAACACATTTATTAAGAGCACAAATAATATATTTACATAACGACTTTTCTCCTTGACGGAACAGTTATATATAGTGACAGATTCTAAACTCGAATCTATCGAACACTGTCGTGTAGGTATACAACCTCCATCACGCACCCTTAATCTATAGCATGATGCATGCGCAAGATTACATTAAATACCTACCTAACATATTACCTACAAGTGCACGCACCCTTAAACTACTCAGTGTGCATACACCCTAAGTACACAGTATATTCAGCTGGAGCTATCGTTCACTGACATACAATCTATCTTTATTATATAAGTATGTTTTTAATACAGCTATATAACAAAAATACTAAACATAAACAAAATAAAAATTATCTATTACAAATCATAACAAATCAAAATAGAATCACATTAAAAACAATATTAGCTAAAATCATTACATCACACATCGCTGAAATGAAGAGGCTACTTGGATCGAACACATTTATTAAGAGCACAAATAATATATTTACACAACGACTTTTCTCCTTGACGGAACAGTTATATAGTGACAGATTCTAAACTCGAATCTATCGAACACTGTCGTGTAGGTATACAACCTCCATCAGTTATTCTTTCGCTGGATGTAAATACTGATTAAAAATACCACTTGATAAAAAATACAGGAAAAACCCTTAAAGAAAAACCCCGAAAAAATCTTATTTATTTACGTAATTACATCATAGGAGCAATCGAAACTAGATTTTATTATATGGTACTTTTAAAAAGGGATAAAAAAAGAAATTTTATTTAGTCCGTCGCGTCAGTCAGATAACAAAAAAAATGTCCGCAAAAAATACGTGATTTATTGCTTTATCAAATAAAAAATACTTAGATAAAACGATGAAGCATTCTCGTTTGAGCACCTATTTTCTGAGCACCGATTTTTAAAGCACCCAAGGTATTCCCATTTCAGCACCAATCAATATTTTAAAGTGATGCTCAAAGGCGACCAATACAAAATATTCAACTTTATGATCCCGTTTGAGCACCTACGGTCCAGTAGCTTCTAGTGATGGGGTGTATAATAAAACATATCGATACAAACATTCTGAAAGTAACGATCTGCCTCCTAAGGTCGCGTTTTACTTACGTATTGCGTTGACTTAGAAGCTTATTTTTTTTAGAGCTTCAAGAGACCACAGACCTACGTATTTGATATTAATTTCAACTTGATACCTCCACGCGTTCCTGAGAAAAAGGGTCTTGACAGACTGACCATACAGACAGACAGACGGACAATGAAGTGATCCTCTAAGGGTTCCGATTTTTCCTTTTGAGGTACGGACCCTTAAAAAATGGTTCAAATTGTGGTATGTTATAGCTGAATATACGGCGTTGGACCACTTATTACGCCGCACCCTGTATATCTGGCATGCTTTGTCTTATCTGAACCCAAACCACTAAATTAGCATTTACAATCTGGCAATCTGGCACTCTGGCATTCTGGCATTCTGGCCGTCTGGCCGTCTGGCAAGTCATGTCTGAAAACAATAAGCCCCGCTATGCAGGTGTTCCGTTAATTTAGCACGAGATCTGGCGACCTGCCAGACGATATTACTCACCATCACTTCATTAATTTATGCTGGATTTAATTAGGTTTGTTGATAAGGAGTCAAGTTTTGGGTTTATAATGAGATCTTTTCATTTTGATAATGAGACTGACAAATTAGTTCTGCTTCGATGGCACTAAATGTTTATTACTTTAATTCTGCTGTAAATGAAGTTCCTCGATGAAAACTTTGCCGCGAGATGGCGCTAAGTGTTTTTTCTTGACGCTGTTTGGTCGCTTTGTCTTCAAGATGAGTTTGACAAGTGACACACACACAGCGCTCCCTTGCGGCGAAGCTTCCTGGAAACAACCCCATTGACTATGGTTAATTAGCTGCAGTAAAATTTAGTGTCCGACCGAAACCGAAACCGAATTTTGGCAACGGTCTCAGTTTCGGCCGAAACCGAAACCGAATCTTCCTTACAAGGATAATGTTTATAGGGAAAAATAAAGAAAACGTTATAATCAGTCAGTTTATTTTTTTTTACTTTAAATCACATAGCATGCAGTCTTCAACATTTTCACTTATTGATAGTCAACCTAACAACCTAAGGGGTTGTTAGGTTGACTATCAATAAGTGAAAATGTTTAAGAAAAAAATATTAATCGCACCTTAAAAAAGGTGGAATGTACCGCGCCGAACATGACTGAGCACAGCGCGAGACTGCGAATGCAGTTTCGGTTTCGGTCGTATTTCGGCAGGTTTGCCACCGAAACCGAAACTAAACCGAAACCAGTTTTTTTGCCGAAACTCGACCGAAACCGAAACCGAACTTTCGGTGGGACACTAGTAAAATTACACTTCTAATGTCATTTTTGCTGTCATTTCGGTATCAAATGGGAACATTTTTTAATGAAATGACAGTTAAGAAGTGTCATTTAACTGCAGCTAATTAAAAGTCCGAGTGTAATTAATTGTCTGTACATATTTAAATCACAACTGTCATAATTGACGTAATGTGTCAATTTGAATTTTTTAAAAACTGACTGTATCTCACAAGGCCTTTGCCCTTCACACCTAATATTGTTATGACCCCGCACTATGAAACTTATTAGAGACTTAGCAAATAATGGTTTTATGATCCGCCATCTTGCAGGCAAATGGACATCTAAACGTTTTCTTACTCAGCAGCGATAAATTGTCGATTGATTGCCTTTTCTTACATAAATATCTTGTTTAGTGCCGAAGGGAAATGCTGACACAAAATGTTTTTCGTCTTATCTTAGAATGTTTATTTCGGAAAGGTCCGGCTGTAAGATAGCCAGTTGGTTTGATAGAGTTTGTGATATGATTAGTATTTATTTGACGTTAGTTTTAAACTTGTAGTTCTGTGAATAGCAGACCTCGCAAACGGTGCTTTACAATGTATAATTGCGCAGATACATTGCCATAATCACCACGCTTGAAGGATTGGTGATCGCAGCTCATTCCTGTTTAATAAGAAAATGCTGTGGTGGATCAGTAGTATCGGCCCCGACTTACGACAATACTCAATATCTTTTATGCTTTACCATAATGTGTACTTAGGTGGTATAACTATATAATTGAGATCATTATGGACCCTGTAGGGCACACGACTTACGACACGACTGACGACGGTGGTGGGTTCGAAGTGTTCGAACCCAGGCAAGCGCTTTACTTTGTGTAAATTTTATTTCATCACTACTGCTCTTAAAACGGTGAAGGAAAAAATCGTGAGGAAACCCGGCGGCATGTCCTAGAACCGGAAATTCTATGACATGTGACTCAAACTCAAAGCATTTATTTCAATTAAACCAATTATAGGCACTTTTGAATTGTCAAAGAGTCGGTCAGTAGGTACCTAAGTCAGAAAGTTGAAGCTAGTTGCCCATTCCAAAACGTAGATCCATGGAGAAGAACGGGCAAGAAACTCCACGGACACTCTTATATATAATATATCAAAATATGGTTACAAAATATTGGTTACATCATTCATGTTGAAATTATACATGTGAAAACGATGAACGTTAAAAGCGTCCGTAATAAAAAAATAAAAAAAAACAATTCAAAATTAAAATTAAAATAAGCCGTGGCAGTTAAGGTATGACCAGCCTCCACCAACAGCGCCCGTTCACGAACCTGACGTATGGATTCGTTAAATGATCCAACACACGCACCACCATCAGCGAGGCATTAGAGTGAGCATGACACACTCAGCCGCCAGGGCACATCCAAGTCAAATAAAGACGTCCACAGCAACCCGTACTGGGCCCGCGTGGTGGATTATGGCCCACTCCTTCTCACAGAGGCCTGTGTCCCAGCAGTGGGAACATTATGCTCCCTGTCTTATTGGAATAGTCCTAAGATTACTTCTCCAGATTCAGAATAGTGTTCGATGGTTTACCTAACATTGCCAGGATAATTTGCCACGTGATACACAGTATACTCTTAGAAGTTGGGATTTTTTGGTAAATATCAAGCTAAAACTAGAAACCCCTTTGACTTATCTACAACTAAGGTCGAAAAACAAATAAAGAAACCGAAAACCACTTCCTCATTTTTTCAATAAAACCTTGTGACGAAAATAGACACGTCAAATATTATTAGTTCGCCCGAATTCCACTGAATTCGATTCCAAATGAAAAGACGTGCCTAAGATTTATTGCCGCCCAACTGGGACTTGCGGTTTAATGGCTCTTATTTCATTGGAATAAGGTTTATTTCGTTTTTGAATATCAAATAAAGTTAGCGAATGGTTAACGCGATCTATCAAATGTTGACTTGGATTAATCTATGACGCCGTATGTTACTAATCTGTGCCACGTTGGGCGCCAGTACCGAATCGCGCCATTTTTTAGCCGAGTTTAGTGAATTGACGCTAGGATTCGGGTATTGCTTGCGAATCAGTTTTGAAGCTGTGTGAGGGTAGTTTCGGGAATATATGGGATAAAATATGATAAGCGAATAATGCCGTCAATCAATCTGTCTAGCCTTTTCCCAACTAAGTTGGGGACGGCTTCCAGTCTAACCGGATGCAGCTGAATACCAGTATTTTACATAGTGCGACTGCCTATCTGACCTCCACTACCCAGTTACTGGGTAATACGATACCGCTTGGTAAGACTGGTTGTCAGACTTTCGGACTTCTGACGACCCGTAACGACTGTCAAAGATCCACGATTGACAGCCGGGACCAACGGCTTAACGTGCTTTACGAGGCACGGAGGAGTCTCGGTATGCAAAGATGGCCACCCATGCACGGACCAACCCCGGTAAACGTAACTTAACCTAAATGGTCGACCCGTGCGGCTGTTATTACTTAGCCACGAGCTCCTCGTGTGTATTGACATCCCGCATTTGAAATAGTTTGAAAAGTTATGCCTATCCTAATCCCAAATTAGAGTTGCTGATGTACTAACTATCGTTAGAATAATCAATTTTATTTCAAAGCATATGGAATTAATTCTTCTGCCTTAACATTAGAAATCCTTGAGAATGTGATATATTTTATTATTTGACTAATACTTTAAGCACACAAAATGTAAAGAGGCGGCTTAATGCCATAGGCATTTTCTACAACCTCATCATCTGCCTAGCCTTTTCCCAACTATGTTGGGGTTGGCTTCCAGTCTAACCGGATGCAGCTGAATACCAGTATTTTACATGGCGTGACTGCCTATCTGACCTGCACAACCCAATAACTGCGTAATACGATACCCCTTGCTAAGACTGGTTGTCAGACGTTCGGGCTTCTGACGACCCGTAACGACTGTCAAAGATCCCCGAATGACAGCCGGGACGTGCTTTCCGAGGCACGAAGGAGTCTTGGTATGTAAAGATGGTCACCCATGCACGGACCAACCCCGGCAAGCATAGCTTAACCAGATGGATCGACTTAGCCACGAGCTCCTCTACTTTTTTCTACAACCTATATCTATCTATTTATCTATTTACTAGCTTTCGCCCGCGTGGATTTCGGAAAATATCCCATGGGAACGTTCATGTGGAAAACATAGGGCCGTCCGATATAACTGTGCAAACTCAAATAGCTACGATATATCGTTACCGTGTATAGAAGGCATAAAGCTACCTGTCGCCATGATTTTTTCCGACATCTTCAACAGTCGTCGTCATATTTCAGCCAATTTACACAAAACCATAATGAATTACACTGAATCACTCCGTTCATTGGAGAAAAGCGTATGAAAATCCGTTCGGTACTTTATGAAATTATCGCATTCAAACAGACAGACTTACGCGGCGGGGGGACTTTATTAATTACTTAAAATTTATTATGCCAGTCACGCTCTAATAACAAATAACTTTTGTCCGAGTGTCCACTCGTTCAAATAATTTCCTCGTAAAAACGTCGAATGAAATAAAAAAGACTAAATGTCACCTCAAGATTCGAACTATGACTACATTTCCAATCCCTTAAATCTCTTAAAAAGAGGTAGGTACACAAACATTTGTCAACCCCTATTGTACCCCCTCAAAAACGCTACATTTTAATTTTCACATCCCTAACTTAAGAAATCGTGAGTTTCCCATACAAAATTTCATCCCCTATATCACCCCCTGTAGGATTATTTTTGAAAAAAAAGTAGCCTATGTCCGTCCCCAGGATACCATTTTGCCAAATTTTATCGAAATCCATTCATTGGTTCTGGGTTTCCCATACAAACTTTCATCCCGTATATCACCCCTGTAGGATTATTTTTTTAAATAAAAGTATCCTATGTCCATCCCCAGGATACCATCTATAGCCTTGCCAAATTTTATCGAAATCCGTTTAGTGGTTCTTGGTTTCCCATACAAACTTTCATCCCCTATATCACCCTCTGTAGGATTATTTTTTAAGACAAAAAGTAGCTTATGTCTTTTCCCAGGGTGCTATATAAAGCCTTGCCAAATTTGGTCGAAATCCGTGCAGTTTTGTAAATTTTAAAATCAACCCCTATTTTACCCCCATAGGGGATGATTTTTCAAAAACGCTTAACCGCATATTTCTTAACTTCCTACCAATAGCATAAATTTGTTATCCCTAACTTAAGAAATGCTGGGTTTCCCTTACAAACTTGCATCCCCTATATCACCCCCTGCCTAGTATTATTTTTGAAAAAAATAGTATCTTTTGTCCTTCCCCAGGATGCTATAAAGCTTTGCCAAATTTTGTCGAAATCCGTGCAGTTTTGTAAATTTTAAAATCAACCCCTATTTTAATATATTTTACCCCCTTAGGGGATGATTTTTCAAAAACGCTGAACCGCATATTTCTTTATTTCCTATCAAAAGCATACATTTTAATTTTCACATCCCTAACTTAAGAAATACGGAGTTTCCCATACAAACTTTCATCCCCTATAACACCCCCTGTAGGATTATTTTTGAAAAAAAAAGTAGCCTATGTCCGTCCCCAGGATACCATCTATAGGCTTGCCAAATTTTATCGAAATCCGTTCAGTGGTTTAGGCGTGAAAAGGTAACAGACAGACAGACAGACAGACAGACAGACAGACAGAGTTACTTTCGAATTTATAATATTAGTATGGATAAATAAATAAAAAGAGAAGTCCTGACTGACTGACTCATTAACGACTAGCCCAAACCCTTGGACATAGAAAGCTGAAATTTTTCACAGAGATTCCCTTTTTAATGTAGACAAGGAATAAGGGAAGAATTCCCGGTAGTACATACGTTCCCGTGAGATATTCTGCGACATCCACGTCGGCGAAGCCGCTGGCAAAAGCTAGTATAATATAACGATGTGTGTTATTGTATACAAACATGTTGCACACACAAAACACAAACAAAATATGAATTCCAATATGCACACCTCAACGACAAAATAACCAAACTGTTGCAAGTAACTCGTAAGTTACACAAGAGCTATGGCTTGGGGCTAAGTTATGTTTTAAGTTGTAACTTGCGACAACTTGTTTTAAGTCGAGCAACTTTATGTGTCCAGGTGTAGACCGAGTGGCCGACTTTAGCGATTTGCTTTGGTGTATAAGGATACTTAGAGTTATGTTAGCTTCGTTTTGGTGTGTGTGGCTTCTTAAGGCGACGCTATCAGACTTTTGATGATTTTAAACTGAAGATCACGTCTAAACGAGTAGTGTTAATGATTTGGAAAAAATATATGTTAAATTAGAGCATTTTCTTAATAACTTAATATGTGAATATTTTAGATTATGTTTATATTAAATAGTGTAATTAATTTGTAAAGTTATGTCTAACGCAGATAAAAAACTGAGAATCACGCAAAAACTGTCAAGCGTATTTTTATGAAACCTTCACCATTTTAAAGGTAATTTAATTATTTATCTTTTAGTATACGTGTTTTATTAAAATGCCTTTTGTTTTATGTATAATAAATTAATAATGCGTCTAATTTGGGACAGCGCTCCTTGATGGGCGAGTCCTATTACTGGATGGACGTACGACGCGTTGCGTGAGCTCAGCACTGAACGCGCAAGCTAACCACTCAAGGTCATTGGCGTATAGTTGCGCCTTAAAGGAACTGTTAGCTGAATGTAGCGTAAATGTGCTGATAGAAGGTATACCTTCTATTATTTGAACAATAACAGAGACATGCATCGATCTCGCTTACTCCCTATGATTTGGCGAAATTAGACCATTCAGTCAAAGTTTCCTTTCAATTTTTAGGGTTCCGTACCTCAAAAGGAAAAAACGGAACCCTTATAGGATCACTCGTGTGTCTGTCTGTCTGTCTGTCCGTCTATCCGTCTGTCACAGCCATTTTGCTCCGAACCTAATGGACGATTTGGTACACAATATGGATTTCTGTGACCCAAACACGTACGGGTAAAGTAAATAAATGAATTTTGAATATGGGGGTCACTTTTAGGAGCAAATAAGAAAATTAAAAAAAAAGAAACTTGAGAGGTGTCAAGGGACACCCGGATGGAACGAAGTTCCTTTCGATTAATTAGTGTGGAATTGTAACAAAATTTTATTTTTATACTCATCATCATCATCATCATCATCATCATCATCATCATCATCATCATCATCATCATCATCATCACCACCACCATCATCATCACCATCATCATCATCATCACCATCATCATCATCATCACCATCATCACCATCATCATCATCATCATCATCATCATCATCATCATCATCATCATCATCGCGACACCACACTGTTCAATGCGAAATAGAAATGAAAATATCTGGCTTGCTTTCTATAAGAGAGAGAGAGAGAGAGAGAGACAGACAGAGAAACATGCGCACGCCGCACGGCTTACAATAGCAACCTATAGCAAAAAGTGTCGTGACAACTTTTCGTGAGACTTTTTTCCGTCTAGACCCCTTTCACAACAACGCGCGATAAGGAACTTCGTTCCAAAAAAAACAGAAAATAGTTCTTTACCTGTAGATTACTTAATTCAATCTCGTTTCTTTCGAGATTAACGAGATTGCACAGGAACATGAATATAATGTGTTTTTCGAAGCGGAGGATGTGTTTGTCGGTGTGTCTTAGGGCCCTCGAATCGAATCATGGTGTAGGCGAGGGCAAACATAGTTATTTAGCCTGTAAAATTAGAAGCCGTCTGTCGGTCACTTCATTATTTTTACATTTAATTGTTTAATTTTAATTTTCAAAAATAAGACTGTTTAAGTATTTGATTAATAAAATATGTTACAAATATATGATTATTAATAAAAATTCGTTCTCGTCAAGATCTCATAAATGGCAGAGATCTCGCGAGATTGATCTTTTCCATCTCGTGAGATCTCGGCTTCGCCAAAATCTCGCGAGATTGCATTCCCGATCACCGCCTTCAGCAAGCGAGATGATCAATGCTCATGCCGTCTATGTATGAGAAGAGGCTTTTGTCCTACATTGGACCATAATAAGCTGGTATTTTATATGTCATGATTAAGAACAAAAGTTAAGACCAAATAATGTAAGTACCATATTCTGACAAATAAATGATTATGAACTTCTGCCTACTTACTAATCCAGTTTCGAAACCTCAATCCGGTGCTTAAAATGTCCTTCAATAAGTTATCTATTCTTGGTCCTTCGAGCCGGATTATACTACAAATTCTAAAAAAATAATAATACCCTCACATAAACTAATTACAGCGATACAAAACAAATCACCTCACACGCTACACCTCCATGCAATTTAAGGGGATTACATCGGACGTTTACGACGCTATAAATTTGTGCATCCCCTTGCATCCCCTTTCACCCTCCCTCTGTTCCTCTACTAGAGTGCATTACCTGCATTTCCCTTGTGCCTACCCATGCACCCCTATTGCCAATTTTATTTATATTTTAGAGGGTACAATTGCGGGTAGGCATGGCCAGTTGTTACTGTCGATGGGGGCAGTTGTGATGCATTTAAAAATTAAAGGTGCTATAAATTGCTTTAGGGTTTAATGTGTCCTTTTTGAATTGTTAAATTCTATTTCTCCAGTTTTAGATCAATGATAATGATGTGTGATGAATTGATGATAGTGTTAGGATTTTTTATTGTTTCACCACCTCCGGGTAACTTCTAGGTAACTATTATGGAGATAATTTCACACAAAATCTATCTGTTTACGATAAAATAAACAAAGTTTTTTGTTGCTATAAGTTTACTTATGGTCGTTACAATTTTTATAACTTTTTTAACAGAGAGTTTTTAAGATGTTTTTTGAACGAGCAAGTGAAGGAATGCTGGGGAGTTTGTTCCACTACTTCTTCTTCCCATCTAAAGCACTAGGAAGTGGTGAAGGGCGGGCGTTTTGTGGGGACTGTCTTATGTAATTTCGACGTTCAAAAAGTGCTGATTCTCAGCCTAATTTGAATAAATGACTTTTGATTTTGATTTTGATTTTTGAATGAATGAAGTGAATGCAAGAATGAATGTTAAATGAGCGTAAGTGTCGTAGACACTATCACTTTCTCTGATAGGAATTGTATATAATATTTCCAGAGATATTGAAGCTGGTCCTAAGTCCTTTTAAAGTACGTAACCCAGAAATCACATCGCTAAAAGTTAGCAGTTTGCGGGTATGTGATAACTTTCCGAAAGCCCTGCGAACATGTCCTTACTTCCCAAGTTCTTTCTATTTTCATAAAAGTTTTATCAACAGTTAAACAGGGTTACTTGTAATTCGACGTATTCCTTGCAGAACGTCATAATAGGGTTGAAATGCAACAAATTAAGCCATCAAAATTTTAAAATGCTCTACGGAAATTCAGTATTTTTTTTGTAATTTTTGTCTAAGAAAATTAAAAATGATGAAAAATAAAATGTTTAATTAGTGATCTTTGCGAAATTTTTAGGTATTTTTCAACTTTTTGAGGTATTTTTAAATTTTTAACAAAGATCCTAGCTAGCTACGGCATCAGCATACCTATTCAGAACGATACGATACGGTTTCGTACCGTATCGAACGCCATTGATATCGACGAAGTCCGCTAAACGCTATTCACAAATCCGTAACCGTACAATTTTGACAGTTCGTATACGGTATGAAAACATCAATTCTTCCGACAGGTATTTGCTGTCGGAAGTGATATCGAATAATAAATATTGTTTATAAACATAGATAAATAAGCATTTTATGAAGTATTTAACTACATAATGTAGTTATGTAAAGTTTTATTATTGTTTTGACCGCTGCTTAGATCCAAGTATATTAATATAATTTTAGGATCAGACTAAATAAAAAATCAAGACATAGCACTATCAAAAGTAAAGTGAAGCCGCACTTAACAATAGCAGCAACACTAATATCGTCTAAAAATGTGGATACATTATAAAGTTATAATGAGCTTATATTCATGTAGCATGAAATAGAGAACTAACTTGAAATAGAGAACAAAATATTTTCCCGGTTTGGTACAGAAAGTTGAAGTTTACAAAGCAAGTTTAATAGAAATCTGGTAAATTTATTAATTAATAAAATCATTGTTTACTGTTTTTTTTTTCTTGTTAATAGTCACTTGATGTAATTTTACGGTTGCACTTAATGAAATACCCAATAAATAACGTCTATGTACCTACTACTTTACATTTTCTACCACAATTATCTATTTACTACCATTTCGTAGCGTTCCCCTTAAACACACCTACAATCGGTTCAAAAAATAAACCCATCCGTACGGATCTGTGAATAGCGTTTTGACAGTCCTACGGTTCAGAAATCAGGTTATCGTACATGTGTCAATTTCGATACGGTATCGAATCGTAACTTTGTGAATAGCTATGCAGCTATGATATTATCTTAAATTCCAGTAAAGTCACGCCGTAAATCATTTATGAATTGTATTTTTCATTAAAAAAAAAACTAAAAATCTAACTAATTCAAAAACTATTGAATTTCGCTAGAACATTTGGTGGCTTAATTTGTTGCATTTTAACCCTATATCCCCCTGCGAGGAATACGTCGAATTACAAGTAACCCTGTATACAATATTTCGGTGACATTTTCAATAAGATGAAACATTTGTTATTTCCTCTTTGAGATCGCGCTACCAAGCCTGTGTGTACAGTGTAAACGGTGTTGGTGCAATCCAATGTTCAAGGATTGGATTACATGGAGACAAAACGTATTTTGTAAAAAAAAAACGGATTTTTATTAGGTAAGTACTTACTAGGTAACCCCACTTGTCAAATGAAAAACATCTCAAAGGTGCCTTAAATCAGGATTTTAGGTTTCTATTGGTCTGTCGAATCAAATCATTCAATTTGTAAATGGCACTACACGGTCGCGTTAAATACCCATTATAATACAGTAGAACCTCTGTAAGTGGAACTACAAAGGAACCGCCGAATAAATTCGAATTATAGAGTTTACGACTTATGAAGAATATTGACCTAGGCGGATTTTGTAAAGCCTCCTCTACACTACTCGCGAAGTTGCTCGAAGTTAGGCGAATACGATAGTGTGTAGTTACGTCCTTCGGACTTCGATCAACTTCGACGAATACTTCGTCGAAGCAACTTCACGAGTAGTGTAGTGGAGGCTTTAGGAAATTTCGACATGTAGAGGTTAATTCGACAACAAAAGAGGACAGCGAAAGCTTCGCTAAAGTTCATATAAAATCAGTAACACATAACACGTAGGTACCCAATAGGTAATACGTAATACGGGCTGGTATCCGGAACTCCACGTCAATGCGCGTATTTTGCGTACACCAGCCCGTATTACGTATTACCTAGGTATTGGGTACCTACTTTTTATATGTTACTGATTTCATTTGAACTCAGTAACATATATAAGTAAAAAGTAGGTACCCGAAATCTGGCACCATGTAAACAAGCACCATAAATTCCTTTATCATTTTATAGAAATGGTAATCCTATTTATTGTTCTTACATTGTTTTCTAAGAAATAATGATGTAGGTACATTGTCGGCAAATTCTTAATGTCGGTAACTGACGACACGTTTGGCGCAGTGGCTGAGCGATTGACTGCTGCGCAGCATGTCGCGGGTTCGATTCCTGCACGGAACAAATATTTGTACGACCTGCAAGTATTTGTTCCGTGTCTGGGTGTTTTTCTATCTATAATATGTATGTATTTACAAAAAAAAAAAATATATATAAGTAGTTTATAAGCCATCTCGTTACCATAACACAAGCATTAGGTTTCTTAGCTTGGGACTAGATGGCGTTGTGTGAAATGTCCAAGGATTTATTTAACTTATTTTTTTTCGAGTTATAGAGGTACCTACTTAGTTTGAAATGATCGAAGTTGTAAAGGTTGTAAAATCAAACATAGATAAATGTTCGAGATGTGGAGGTCCAATTTATTTTTTCGAGATGGAGGAATAATATGTACCAAAATGGCTTGCCTCATTATTTCGACCTATAGAGGGTTGAGTTTTCGAGAACGGAAGGGAACATAACTTTTTTTCGAGTTTTACCTCTAAAACTCGAAAAAAAGTCTCGACTTATCAAGGTCTGTAATATGCCTTTGTTTCTTTAAACCTACTCCGAGGTTTGCTTAAATTTCTTCCAAATTATATTGATATGGTAACTAGTAACATCATCCTAAGACTAGAATGTATGTAGTATAATAATATGTCTTTACAAACCCAATAATCATCGGACCACAATGCAGCTCAGACTGCGGCTAGCCATTTGCCACACTGCAAGCCCCAAGGGAGTCATTAGACACCACTCAGGGATAATATCAATAGATTGGCCGCAGTACGCACCTGTGTACCTACTAATTATAATATCTACATTATATGTTATGGTATGTTATGGTCACAAGTTTGAGGACAACCAGCACCCTAATTGCGTAACACATTATCAATCGGAGTTGGTTTCATTTTGACAGTTCGACAACATTAATTGCGTTATTTACGTTGTCGAGTAGACAAATTTTTCGAACATAATGAAGTAATGGATTAGCAATTTGTTTCAAAATGATTTAAACTCCGATTGATAATGTGTTACGCAATTAGGGTGCAGAAGCAATCGTATTTAGTATGCGGCTATAATAATGAAAATAGGGATGATGTCTGGGTAAAAAAAAAAAAATCTATTTAGTCCGTCAGTCAGATAAAAAAAATATTAGACACGTATTTTTAGCTTTATCATATTGATAAAAAATGACTTGGAAATTATTTTTTCATAGTCCGTCATGTAGATTTTTAAAAAATATTGGACACGTATTTTTTTCTTTTTTTACGTAAGCAAAAGAATACGGCGGCGGCGATACGTTGAGTTAAAATATGGCATGACGTCTGCATTACTGCATTTAAGTTGGGGAGTGGGGGCTCGGTACGTCACTAACGTATAAAATCTAGCTAGGCGTGACAGCATTCCATATTTTAACTTAATGTATCGCCGTAATCTTTTGCTTACGTAAAAAAAGAAAAAATACGTGTCCAATATTTTTTAATAGTCTATATGACGGACAATAAAACAATTTTTAGTCATCATATCTATTGCTCGGTAGAGGAGCTCGTGGCTGAGTAATAATAGCCGCACAGGTCGATCCATCAGGTTAAGCTACGCTTGCCGGGGTTGGTCCGTGGATGGGTGTCCATCTTTACATACCGAGACTCCTCCGTGCCTCGGAAAGCACGTTAAGCCGTTGGTCCCGGCAGTCATTTTTGGATCTTTGACAGTCGTTACGGGTCGCCAGAAGCCCGAAAGTCTGACAACCAGTCTTACCAAGGGGTATCGTATTACGCAGTTACTGGGTTGTGAAGGTTAGATAGGCAGTCGCTCCATGTAAAACACTGGTATTCAGCTGCATCCGGTTAGACTGGAAGCCGACCCCAACGTAGTTGGGAAAAGGCTAGGCAGATTTATTGATACCTATTGCTCGCTTGTGCAGTGACTGATTGCAGAGCATGAGGAACCCAGGCGGGTTCCCAGGTCAGGTTTATCCAATAAGTGTTTTTCAGCCGAAGCCTGAAGTCTACATCATCTGTGTTTGCTTAATTGGGAGAAGCCTTAAACCCTATTACATAGCAATTAGACGTTCCTAAAAGAAAGTTCGTAATTCTTTCTACGATAAAATCAAATCAATCTGACTAGCCTTTTCCCAACTATGTTGGAGTCGGCTTCCAGTCTAACCAGATGCATCTGAATACCAGTATTTTACATGGAGCGACTGCCTATCTGACCTCCATAACCCGTAGTTACTGGATAATACGATACCCCTTGGTAAGACTGGTTATCAGACTTTCGGGCTTCTGACGACCAGTAACGACTGTCAAATTAAGATCCACGAATGACAGCCGGGACTCTCGGTATGTAAAGATGGTCACCCAGCCAAGCTACGCTTGCCGGTGTTGGTCACGGACCAACACCGGCAAGCGTAGCTGTCAAGCGTAGCTAATCGATCGACCCGAGCGGCTATTATTACTTAGCCACAAGCCCCTCACCTCGAGACTACTAAGTATGATTGTTTTTTTTTAAATATTGTCCCATGAATGCTTTTACCTTTAAAATATTGCATCAACTTAACCAGCACCCTAATTGCGTAACACATTATCAATCGGAGTTTGAATCATTTTGAAACAAATTGCTAATCTATTGCTTCATATGTTCGAAAAATTGTCTGCTCGACAACCGCGTAAATAACGCAAAAAATGTTGTTGTACTGTCAAAATGAAACCAACTCCGATTGATAATGTGTTAAGCCCGATTTAGACTAAACGAACATGGAACCAGAACAAGAACTAGAGAATAGAATAGAATAATTTAATTGTTAAACATAGGTAATACATAAAAAGATCTTAAAAAAATTAATTAGTGCGCTATGCTTTGCCATTATTGACATACAAATGATTAACACACACAACACACGATTGAAAACGATTACATGACTGCATGGGTGCATGATTGGGTGGCTGGGTGGGTAGAGCATTCTTTTGTCGATATTCGTGACATTTTAGAAGAGATCGTTGATCTCTGAAGGAGTGCTCTATCCCTGTTTACACAAAAAGAATTTGGTAGGGTGCAGGAAGCCGAAAACGCAAATCAAATTGACTCGTCCATAATCAAATCGTCTTATCCCCGAAAATTCGCTCAAATACAAAGGGCAGCTCCTAAGATACATCATGCTTCCCTATATCCTCTTTTAATGACCAGCTCCGAAGACTCATCCGTTAAGATACAACTGTTCCGTTCAATTTTCCACCTTGGTCCTCAGTTTTAAGGTTTAAAATCGTGTGTTGGCCACATATTGTTTCACTTTCGTAGCATTAAGGGTAGTACCCAATACGTTTGACAGATGACGGTTCAAGATAAAGTTTAGGCAGACGATCGGCTCAAGTAAGCCGGTCGAGTAGCCATCTTTAGGGTTCCGTACCAGAAGGTACCACACGGAACCCTGTAGTAATAAAAGCGGAGGTTTAGTAAAACCTCCGCTGTCCATCCGTCTGTCTATCACAGGGCTGTATCTCATGAACCGTAAAAGGTAGACAGTTGACATTTTCACAGATTGTGTATTTCTATTACGGCTATAATAACAAAAAAATCATCTACTTATACCTACTATAAAAATCAATTGCTGTTCGTTTGTCTCACTAAAGCTCGAGAACGGCTGGGCCGATTTAGTTGATTTTGGTTTTGAAGTGTTTTTCGTAGTCCAGGGAAGGTTTAAACGGTGTGAAAAATTGGAAAATTCGGGAAAACTGAAAGTGGATTTTCCATGGGAATTTTGAATGATTGAAATTGGGACAAGACAACGTCTGTCCGGTCAGCTAGTAAAAAATAAAATAAAGTTAAAAATTAAAGGAGGGCCCCATACAACAAACTTAACATTTAAAAAAAATTAATCTTACTCTAGCATGAGGGGGTGTCATTGTCATCTCTACTAGAACTCATCGAGTAGAGTACAAATATATTTCTTTTCTTTTTAATTAATTTTTAAAAATGAAGAATTAGGGGACCGTAAAAGTTGTCAATTTTATATAAATTTTTGTACGAGCTCTATCGCAACAATTAAACTAGTTAGGAATTTGAATCTTCTGTCATACATAACTATACCATATACTGTATTTAATCAACAAACACAAAAAACGCCGATTCATCTAAGGGCGATTTTCTGCGACTGCAAAAAATAACCTTGTAATTCACAGTATCATAAAGAAATACAAAGTTATCTTTGCAATTTTGAAACATTTTAAGGTACGGAACCCTTACGGACTCGCACTTGTCTGGTTTTTGGTGGAAATGATAGTTTAGGCGATTGCAGTACTTACCTACTTAATATTAAATTAGTTTTACTAATATAAACATAACAAAGATTCAGTGGAATCCATTTATTATGACTCCGCCTAATTGACCAAGCACTTAGCATGAAGTAGACCGAACTTCGCGGAGAAAGCTGCGCACTTAGCACTTTGCAAACAGGGTGTAAAAAGACACATCACAAAGCCGTCAACTATGCATACTGTACATCTAACTACCCAGGCAAACGGAGTTAAGCCCCGCCCCTTTGCTCTACGGTACGCGTAAGCAAAAGTTTGATAACACTGGAATACGTTTTAGTAAAAAAAAATGCGACTTTGACCTTCAATATCTTTAGAACCAGTGCAATGGATTCCCAGGTATGGTCTAGTGGAGAATATGTGGCTTTCTCCTTTGGCAAGCGTCTTTTTACAACCGGTATGTATAACCGTTTTAAATTTAAATTACAGCTTTCTATAGTACTAAGAGTCTCTGAGCTAAGCCGCGGACAGACAGACGGACATGGCGAAACTATAAGGGTTCCTTGTTTACTACGGAACCCTAAAGAGCGCGATTTGAAAGTCCGGGTTACCGCGCACAGAAATCTATATAAATAAGAAGAGCAGTCCTGATTGACTGACTGACTCATCAACGCCCAGGGGGCTTACTATGAGCTCTTATAGTAGGGCAGAAGTTGAACGTGTCCATTGAGAGAGAGAGAGAGAGAGAGACAGAGCTATATACGACCTATAGCACCGTCACTCTCTCTCACTGGAAACGTTCA
This sequence comes from Cosmia trapezina, assembly GCA_905163495.3. Classification (NCBI taxonomy): domain Eukaryota; kingdom Metazoa; phylum Arthropoda; class Insecta; order Lepidoptera; family Noctuidae; genus Cosmia; species Cosmia trapezina. Next base: position 25,206,916 of record LR991027.1, read on the forward strand.
ACTTCTGCCCTGCTATAAGAGCTCACAGTAAGCCCCCTGCCCTAACCCTTGAACCTAGCTAGAAGCTAGAAAGCTGAAAGTAGAGGTTCCGTATAAAATGTATATGATATAATCCGAAATCCACGCGGGCGAAGCCGCGGGCAAAAGCTACTATAAAATAATTTCCTAAAATTCCAGATGTTATGTCAACCAACCCTTAGTAACACGAAGAAATCGTCGACCACCACCGGTCGAAGCAATTCACCGGGGCGTTTTACTTCGAAATCGAAAACATTGCTGTTTCCGCCCCTATAGAGGTTTCCTCGAGTTTTCATTCTGTTCGATTTTCTTTTTCAAGTTAATTTTCTACTCCGATGGTGTTTGTCGCACCTGATTTCATTGGGAATGGTGTACTATCGCCTGCCTATGTTCACTGCTCTCAAAACGGTGAAGGAAAACATCGTGAGGAAACCGGCATGTCCTAGAACCAAAAATTCGAAGACATGTGAATCCACCAACCCGCACTAAGTCGGCGTGGTGATATATGCTTTTTTTGCAACAGGGACTGAAAGGGGGTCTTAAAAATTCGAAGTGGGGCTACTAGGGTATGTGGCGTAGGTATCATATGAATGAACGCTGTTTGCACATTCTCAAATATTTTTTTTCTTTTTTTTAGGCCGCATAGTCTTCGACTTTTGATGAAAATTAAAAAAAAAATACTGTTCCTTCTCCTTATCTCCGAAGTTTGCATTGCAGGGAAAAATGAAAAATCTGAAATTATTCTATGTGATAGAAGTTTATGTAAAAATTACGGGAAAAATAAAACGATGTCTCTAAATAAGTAGCACACTTTTTCAGAAATCATCAACAAAAATTAAATACAAATGATGGTACGGAACCTTCGGCGCTTGACCGGTTTTTCGCACACAGAAGGTTTTTTTTTTATACTGACCTAAGCAGTCGCCTCCGGAAGCCTTGGCTGCTTAATGCAATAAGAAAATTATAAAAAAAAAAATCAAATGTGTTTTCTATTTAATTCAAATCTTGCGTAAATTTTGGGACACCCTATACTTCTAGTAGACCCACTGCATTATCCGTCAGTGACTGAATGGATTTAAGATTTGTAGTAGAAGAAAAAGATTCGCCGTTACGAAGAACAGCAGAATTACCTACCACTGAGTCAGGAGGAGCTCATGGCTAAGTAATAACAGCCGCACGGGTCGATCCATCAGCTTAAGCTACGCTTACCTAGGTTGGTCCGTGGATGGGTGACCATCTTTACATACCAAGACTCCTCCGTGCCTCGGAAAGCACGTTAAGCCGCTGGTCCCGGCTGTCATTCGTGTATCTTTGACAGTCGTTACGGTTTGTCAGAAGCCCGAAAGTCTGACGATCGTATTACCCAGTTACTGGGTTGTGGAGGTTTAGATAGGCAGTCGCTCCATGTAAAATACTGGTATTCGGCTGCATCCGGTGAGACTAGAAGCCGACCCCAACATAGTTGGGGAATGGCTAGGTAGAATGATTGACCCACTAATCTTCCAGGATAATTACCTTATAATTTTACAAGCATGAGGCAAGGAAATCCTGCCAAAAAAACATTATTTATATCGATACTAATATAGGGCAGCTACACAATGCAAGGGTCAGCTATTGTGGTGAGAAGGCACGTTACACACAGTCATGACGCTGCAAAACTTGCTTGTTAGCGTCATGTTGTGTTATTATTTGTGCTTATCATGTACGCAGAGATGTTTCATAATTTATAGGGAGTTTTTTCTATGGTCCGGTGTAATACCTATTGGAAGTTTGAAAGGCTTGGCAGACTGATTCGATTAACTTACTTCACAAGTTAATCGAATCAGTCTGCCAAACCTTTTCCCAACTATGTTGGGTAGGCTTTCAGTCTAACCTGATACCCCTTGGTAAGACTGGTTGTCAGACTTTTAAGGCCCAGGTTCCAAGATTGGTTTAGCTCGGTGTGTAAGTGAAATGGCGTTATGGCTGTCTAGTTTAACGCACGAGATAGAAGATTCTCACGCGCACCGGAATTATGTCGTAAAATTGCAAATAAAATCGTATAAAATTAGAAATTAACTATTTAATAAAAAGTAATCCATCACTGGATGCAGTTTAGAATTTGACATTTCATGGTATATTTTTAATTATAATTATAATTGTTAATGAAGGGATAAACTGCTTTTAAAGATTATTAGGAGGTATGTTTAAAGATTTTTTTGGTGCATTAAAATATGTATAATTATGTTTTGACTTTCAGCACTGTATGCGAAAAGGACTTGAAAATATCATATTTTTTTTACATGTCAAAATTATTTACGGTTTATGAGATACACTGCTTTAAAAAACCACCTTTTTGATCGTTTTCAGGAAATCTGGGCCTTAAATTTTGCTAAGGTGAATGCGCGAGATATGTTCCAATATGTTATAATTTCCGAAATCAAACATAGAGAGAACAAAGCTAACTTGGAGAGATGTGTGATGATTCTTTAACTGGTTATACTTAATTATTTAAATACATATTTGTTATTGTCACTAATCATATCAAGATACAAGCTGACGCTGACCTGCAACTTGCAAAAACGTAAGAAATTTTAATTTTGCGGCCACTAGGTACTACTGCGGAGCCCCCAAAAGCAGCACTGTCTGAACTGTTGAGGAGTAGGACCTGGGGGCGTACTCCCTAAGTCTGTCCGTCTCTCCGTCCGTACGTTCATCCGTCCGTCTGACATTACGATCCATCAAAACAAGTGTTAAAGTTAAATTTTTCGGACGGGCAAAAACACATCGGGAGTAGGCACAACTGGCAAATCATGTTGTCATTCATACTTCGTTCGGGCCCCGAACCATTTATCCATCCGTAGGTGATACGGAGTAAGAAACGCCCGTAACGAAGGCCGAAACTACGGGCTTCGTGCTTAGGGAGTAGGACCCTAGTTTCGAAGAGGTCCAAACCAAGTGCACTATTGAATTTAGTCAAGTTGTGAAACTTTCTGGGCTTTATTTTATTTTTTAACCGACTTCCAAAAGGAGGAGGTTCTCAATTCGTCGGAACCTTTTTTTTATTTTTTTTATGTATGTTCCCCGATTACTCGAAAATGGCTGGACCGATTTGGATTTTTCTTTTTTTGTTCGAAAGGGTATACTTCCCAAGTGGTCCCATGATCATCAAGTCAGGATCTGACGATGGGATCCCATGGAAATCGAGGGAAACCCTCAAATTTTATGGGCACACCTATATCGATTTCGGTATTTTTTATAGTAACTAGTGCATTTGCTCTCGGAAAGTACCATTCGGTGAACTGGAACTGATGATGAAGACCACAGAGGGCCATCGGAAATACTCAATTATATCTAAGTATATCACAGGTTGCGATTCGATTACTTTAATATGGTTTATGCTCGTCTAAATGCATAATGGTAATGGTGACTTCACCATGAGCTCCAGTTCTCCTGGTTCTTACTAGGAGAACTCCTCAACAATTAACGTCCCTGCATCGGGAAAAGCAATATTTTGTAAAACGTGATGAGCAGTTGACATTGGGTTATTGTAACTTAGATAAATTACAAACTGAACCACTAAAAAGTGAAAAATAAAAACTTCTTTACAAAAAAAAACCGACTTCCAAAAAAAACCGACTTCCAAAAAAAACACTACAAAGTGAAAAATAACTTTAATTTCGGAAGTCGGTGGCAAAAAACTAAAATACAGATCCAAAGACACCGACTTCCGAAATTAAAGTTATTTTTCACTTTGTAGTGTTTTTTTGGAAGTCGGTTATTTTTGTAAAAAAGTTTTTATATAATTTGTTGTTATAGCCGGTTGTTGGTCCGTGGATGGGTGACCTATCTTTACATACCGAGACTTCTCCGTGCCTCGGGAAGCACGTTAAGCCGTTGGTCCCGGCTGTCATTCGTGGATCTTTGACAGTCGTTACGGGTCGTCAGAAGCCCGAATGTCTGACAACCAGTCTTACCAAGGGGTATCGCATTACCCAGTTACTGGGTTGTGGAGGTCAGATAGGCAGTCGCTCCATGTAAAATACTGGTATTCAGCTGCATCCGGTTAGACTGGAAGCCGACCCCAACATACTTGGGAAAAGGCTAGGCAGATTGATTGATTGCTGTTATAGCCATAATAGAAATACACAATCTGTCAAAATTTCAACTGTATACCGGTTACGGTTCATGAGATAAAGCCTTGTGACAGACAGACAGACGGACAGCGGAGGGTTAGTAATAATAAATTAATAAAGAAAAAATACGTGTCAACTCCAAGTCGGGTTATTTACACCATTTATAACTCAAGAACGGCTGGACCAATTTTTACGATCTTTCATTTGTTGGATTTGTCTCCGCCCCGAATACGGACTTCTTCGGGTCAGCTAGTTATTTAATAATCCAAATGATGGACAAAACAAATTTTAATCATCATCTTCATTCATACAACAAAGATTGTTACATTATGTACGTACCTACGTCACGGAGACCTACGTCCTGCCTGAGGCAACCTGAGGTTTAGCATTTTCCCAACGACGTTGGGGTCGGCTTTCAGTATAAGCAGATGAAGCTGATCGGAGCACCAGGGCCCAAGTCTGCTATTTTTTACATTCCAACACGATCCCATTGTCACTGCATTGTCATTTTGCTAAAAGTTCGTAACCTGCTAAATTCATAATTTCATACAATGGAGTGTCAGTGGTTGACCATTGGAAAGTCATAATGACGCCATTATGACGCCATTATATTAGTAGATTACCAAACTTGTCAAAATCAACAATCATGAAATCAATGATAGACCATTCTGACACTATTGTAATAGCAGACTTGAGGCCCAGTATTTTTCTTGGAACGACGGCCTATTTGACCCCCACAAACCAAAATTATCTACTCCCAATATGCACGGCAAAGTCATAACAAGAAAGATGATTCTACCAACACTTCTGTTTCATCCTTTTATATAAAAAAAACCCCTTGAGCGATGCATCTCGTCGACAGGAACGAAACTGTCAACATCTGATAAAGATGGATTATTTTAACGGACAAAGTGGTTGCCAAAAACCACACCATTGGAATTTCAACTCTATTTTTTACGTAATAAGGTTAGTTTGGCTTGGAGGAGGGTTTTCAGGACAATAAATCCACAGGTGCTATTCATGCCTCATGCAAGCCCTCAGATAGATTAGTTTTGGTATAAAAAATATGTAAAAACCACTCTGAATGTATGTGAGCAAGATTGATTGAGTCACCATTGTGGGCTTCTTAAGGAAAATTTTATTGTCAGGATATTATTATCTGGCCTCCGTTTCCCGAAAGGGTAAGCAAAGGTACGGGTTTGGTTTTGCCCAACGTAAAAGGATTCTGTGCCTTTGAAGGAGTGAATCTTAGGAGTGAATGGTCTCAATTGTGACTTTAGAATGAAATAAATAGTGGACTCAGGACTGTATTAAAATAGGTGTAATACCATAAATCACAATGGAAAACGTATAGAACAATACAAAAGAATGCCCGTAGTGAAACACGTCTGTAAGTGAGTGAGTACCTGGTTCGGTCCCCCGACACCCCGTGCCTTCCCCGCGGTCAATCACGCGCATATATGTGTTGCGCCGACAAATTCCCCGGGTTGTCTTCAATTTTCGACTGGAAGGGGGCAGATGCAGTTGAAGGCACGACGAATGGTGCCCCACTTCGTCTTCAGTTCGGACACTCTCGTGAGTTCGTAACCCCGTCTACGCCGGGACAGATCTTCGTGATCCGGCTCGAAGGACCGTTGAATGGGATCAATTGGAAAAAATTGTGGAAATGTACTAAAATAGAAAATTTCAAAATGTTCCATATCTCCAAACTTATTAATTTAGTTAGCAACTCTACTCGACTTAACCTCACGGATCGATTGATTCACGCAGCTATTATTTAACCCCCTCAAATCAACCGCACCTGTGTTGAATGACAAAGTTAAATCAAACTTAAACGATAATACGACCTTTCCACCCTCCAACAACAAACAACGCTTCACAATGCAATATACCAAATCAAGTGAGCAATATAACTGTCAATGACATTCCACTGATGTTTTTGACAGTTGCATGACATAATTTAAAGTTACGTATGTCGCGTCTGTTCCGAATTGCCTCTCACATACACTTAGCTATGCTAAAGTGGACATCACGCGTAATTATTGGCTTAAATTGTTCCATTAAGCCATGATCACATTAATATCACGTTGTATGCTTGTATTTTCCAGTAATTATTGTGATTTAAACTTTCGGGCGTTCCGAGACCGCAAAAGGATTTGTGGTTTTAAAATGAATAGCTTTAAAAGTATTGGGAAGCAGGTAAACAGCTTTTTTATGTAAGTAAATTAATTAGGTGTATTAATGAGTTTATGTATAGAGGAGCTAGTGGCTAAGTAATAACAGACGCACGGGTCGATCCATCAGGTTAAGCTTCGCTTGCCGGGGTTGTTTAGTGGATGGGTTACCATCTTTACATACCGAGACTCCTCCGTGCCTCGGAAAGCACGTTAAGCCGTTGGTCCCGGCTGTCATTTATGGATCTTTGACAGTCGTTACGGGTCGTCCAGTCTTATCAAGGGGTATCGTATTACCCAGTTGTAGAGGTCCGATAGGCAGTCGCTCTATGTAAAATACTGGTATTCCGGTTAGACTAGAAGCCGACCCCAACATAGTTGGGAAAAGGCTCAGATTGAATGAGTTTATGTATCTGTAAAGGGTCAATTTTTACGTGATTGATACACATTGATGGGCAAATTTATCGCCAAGTGCAATTGAAGCGATTGACAATAATACTATGTACTTACAATAGAAATTGATGCCAATGAATTGATCATTTGCGATTGATCGTTTCGGGTACCTCTTAGGTTGTTATTGTTATAACTGAGTGGGACTCGTGCACTAAAGGGTTCAAAACCTAAAGGAAGGTCAAAGTCGTGGACAAATGGGCTTAAATATTTCAAGTTTATCTTCCTTTATTTCATTTATATAGGTACACATATCATTTACATTTTCAAATATTTTTATAAAAACATAAAATAAAAATAAAAAACATTTAAAAATATAAAAAAATAGTAGCCCACACAACAACAGTGCCCAAGCTACCGGTGGTCAGGGCTCTAGAGAGAGGAACCTCCTCAATATGCGTGCCGTGTACTGGAGTACTGCTTTCTGAATCAAACCCTTGATCTAGCCGCGCAATTTATTTATTTATTTATTTAATAAGGCACCAAGTCCCTTATTACACATCACAAACACATAAAATTAATTCAATTAATTCATCATTAAAATAAAATCATCAAATTTTATACAACATCAAAATAAAAGACGTTTAAATTCAATACAGTCACAAAATAAAATACACTAAAACTGAATATACAATAAAATTAACTCACGATAAATCATCATTAATTACGTAACAATAATATCACAATAAAAAGTGTCTACCGACGGTTGTCACTCCGATGGACTCCAAGCCAATACCTGTGGTCTGAGGTTGGTCGATTTTCTTAAGGCTACTCTTTCGAAAAAAGCTTAAAAACAGCGTGCAGATGAAACAGTTTTTCGCCGGAACCTACAGAGAAATTACATCTGAAAAAAATTGTTAGTTAATCTACATGATATGAATCGTAATTTGGTTTAGCCATAATTTTTCTATCGGTATCACATAATAAGAAAAAAAAACCCCAAATCACCTCCAAATCGTTAAGATGAAACCATTTTACTCCTTCATTTTTTATCAAAAGAATATAAAAAAATATCTACTACTTTGCAATACAAACGAAAATGATTTGGTTTTGTTACTTTTAAAAAAATGTATATTTTTTATTATAATAAATTAAAAATGCGTCTAATTTGGGACAGCGCTCCTTGATGGGCCAGTGCTATTACTGGCTGGACGTACGACGCGTTGCGTGAGCTCAGGCCAGAATGCGCAAGCTAACCACTCAAGGTCATTGGCGTATAGTTCGGCCTTAAGCTGCTGGAAAAGGATTTTGCTATGCGCAATGAGAGCCTCCTGAGGTGTTGGTTTGCAGCAACCTACCTACCTGGGTACGCACTAGCTAGTACACAGTCGTTCGAGAGCTTTCCATATACGGCCTATATGGAAAGCTCTCGAACCTATACCCAGCCGCGCAATGACAGCCTATATTATAGGCCATATATGCTCTCAATCAACTGCGTACCTAAGTAGGCAACTCTGTGACCCACAGATGGACAGACAGCTGGCGTAAACATAGTAGTAATTGCTAATAGAGTCCCGTTGGCTTCCTTGGCACACTATGGGTGGGAGGACGGAATCCTAAAATTACTGTTCGATTTCCAAACACAAGCAAACGTAACTCAACATTTATCCTATTTAGAGCATCTTAAAATTCAACTACGCATTTGAATTTAGAACGAAACAATGTGCCGTTTATTTTGACATTATAGTGGTGCGCTGCAATGAAATTCCGTCCGAATGTCCGGTTGCGTTACGATTATCCGGTTGCCGTGCGATTCTCCGATAATGTGCGCTTAGCTTTAACTGTGCCGTAACGGTCTGTGAATTTAGTCGGGTGGGTCATCCGGCCCACTGTGCTTGGTTAGATCAGAATTGTTGTTTACGCTTAGTAGTTAGTAAAGGAAATGGTAATGGATTTGGAAACTTGATGGTGTAATTCGGTGAGAGTTTGGGATGAAGGACGGTTTTGGGGATGATAGCTTATAGCACACTCAGTTCAGATTCTTTTGAGTATCGAGTTTTTTATGTGGTAGGTACCTACACATCTAAGTAGGTGACTAAAGGCCCATTTCACTATGTCCGAATAGCTTTTACCTACTCACAGAATAAATTCAAAAATGGAACATTTGTATGAAATTGGTGCCGATTCTGTTGTGCACAAACTAAATTTAATTTAGGCTATTGCCATAGTACTTTGGCTATTGCTAACTTTTTCTTTGTAATAAAACAAATTTAGTTGAACAAATATTTCTATACAGATGTGCACACATGTTTACGTCACTCACGTCACTGTTCGCAGCGCTGTCATGTTTTTTAGGGTTCCGTACCAAAATGGTAAAAAAGGAACCCTTATGGTGTGACTCAGTCTGTCTGTCTGTCTGTCACAGCTGGATATCTCAAGAACCACTAATGCTATCAACTTGAAATTTAGAACAGTTTTAGATTACGCTTACCCAACTATTTTGCAAACAAGAAAGAAATAAAAATATTTATATTTTTTTTGCGACAGGGACTGAAAAGGGGTCTTACAAATTCAAAGTGGGGCTACTAGGGCATGTGGGGTATCATATGAAAGAGCACTGTTTGCACATTCTCAAACATTTTTTTATTTTTTTTTTACGCCGCACAGTGTTCGACTTCTGATGAAAAATGTAAAAAAAAATACCGTAGGGGGCGGCCCTTATCTCCGAAGTTTGCAAAGAGAAAAATCTGAAAATATTGTATGTGATAGAAGTTTATGTAAAGATTACAGGAAAAATAAAACGATGTCTCTAAATAGCACACTTTTTCAGAAATCGGAACGGAACCCTCGGTGCGCGAGTCCGACTCGCTCTTGCCCGGTTTTTTTATTTAGTCTGAACTACACTAGGGATAAAAACGCCAAAATAATCGTTCGTATATAAATTTACAGGAAAACGATAACCACCACATACCTAACTGCAGGCTATCATCATACCAAAACGGAAAACATTAGGCAAGTACCCGAAGACTATTTGCAAAACCGTAAAACGCAAATGTGCACACCCCTAGCTTACCTACCCCTAGTAGGTACTTTATGAAATCCGTTATCACATCCGTACTTGGGGAATAACGATAATTCAAAATTTATCAGCGAGCAATATCCACCGTTTTTTTAAAGTTATTGCTGTTGAATTGAAATGAACGGCCATGCCATGACACTTTATGCAATTTTACCTTTTTTTGGGTTCCGTACCCAAAGAGTGCTAACGGGACCTTAAATACTTCACATCCGTCCGTCTATCCATCCGTCTATCCGTCCCTCCGTCTGTCCGTCTGTCACAGGGCTGTATCTTTGAACCGTAATAGGTAGACACTTGTTATAGGAGAGTGTGTACTCTAAATACTATGGCCGCTAAAATAACACAAAAAAAAACAAATAATAAATAAGTAGGTATAACTATAATAGAGTTCAAAATTATAGGAGGTAACACAAGAAATGTGTTTTTTTTCGGCGTTTTTTGCTCGATCTTAATAATGGCAATAATTCCCCACCGCAGTATCTCTACGTTGACGTCGTGGTGGGGCTTGCGCGCTCCGAATTCTAGGTCTGTGCCTGTAGAGTTTACTTTGCCGGAACAGGTCTAGGAAGAGGAGCCAGACCAAGAGAGATACAGAAACCCGCAGGGCAGCTGCATGTGGCGAGCTGTTGGGCACTACCGACCCCACGGACCCTATCTCCCGGAAGAAGTCTTGTTCCTCACCTCTCGCTTGCCTTCATTGGCCGGCTGGAGTGAACACTGACGAGGAACAGAGTTCCCACCTCTTTCTTGCCTTTATTGGCCGGTTTGAGTGGAGATTCCCAAGAGCAAACGCGCTCGGAGGAAGGAAGTATCTCAGTAAGATGCTGGTAGGGATCTTGACCGTACTTCCGGGATTGTCCTGATAGCCGTGGGATACCTCTCCACTCCTCACAAGCGCCTCAAGACATGTTGCCGCCTTGCCGCTACGACACTATGTGCTAGCGACCGTTTCCGGGGGCCCATTATTGAGTGTGCCAGTCACCCCCTGCCATTTTAACTGTGTATATTATATAACATTGGTAAGGCAGGGGACATAGTTCTTCCATAGTTTAAGGTACCCGATCCACTATAGCCACCCAAACCCATAGCCCATATGTTTTGTTTCCATGTTCTGCAATAGTCCTGCACCAACCGGGGGTTGTCCTTGGGTGCACTTGCATAGTGCATACAGGGATAATCGTCGGCTGGTGCTGCCTCGTCATTTAAAATTGTCTAAGGGGCCTCTGCGAGTTGGCTTCGGCCCCTCGTACGCCTTCCAAAGGTCCGGGACCCCGGGGTCCCGAGATATGTCAAAGACAAAAAAGCAATAATTAAAAAATATAAGTAAATAAGTTGTGTTAAAAATATTGTACAGTGGTGCGGAATTCTCTCCACAGAGCATGCTACTACTGCTACTCTCGCTTTGTGCGAGTCCGACTCGAACTTGGCCGCATTTTAATCATTCATGATTAATTCCTAGTGTAAATAACAGCTTCCGTTAATTTAAATATAAGCCTTTACTTTTATGACTCGCCTTTGTATCGTTTGTACGGCATAATAATTTATTTAATGTTTATTACTGAAATGGGTTTTTTCTCAAAATTGTTTCATTGCATTGCGCAGGCTGTTATTTTCGTATTATTTAAGTAGGTATATTCTTTTGCAATGCCGAAGATAGGTACCTACTTATTATTTTTTTTTTTTTTTGCTAATCTATTCACAATATGTAGGTATTTGCTTTTGCTTAGGTACTTACTTACCTGCTTTTACATTATATGCCACTAAATTATAGGAAATCTGGAAAATATAGTGTACCTACCTACCTACTAGCTTTCATATCACACCCGGTATTTTTCATTTTTATTTTGTTTGTAAATTATAGCAGAATTTCACACATTAAAAAATTGCATGTGATTAAAAATTATAGCGCTCAAAACAGCTCCATCTGTTGATGAACTGCAACACTACACACCACTCACTCGTCACTGGGCTATTACTTCTTTACGAACGTCGATAGATGTCATTGTGTAAAACAATATTTTAAATTGATTGCAATTTAAAGTTCAAGAACATTTATAACACATCTAAAAATATTTATGAAATACACACGAAATAATATTAATAAAAAAAAAAACCGATAAAACCGAAAACAATTATTTGTATACCGTCGCGTCGCGTACCTACATAAAAAAAAGTTATACACAAACAACATGGTGGATCAGCTGTTTTCATTTTTCTCAAATCTGAATTTGTTTTCATAAAACGAAGCCTTGTTATGGTCTCATAGCCATGTGTGAATTAAAATGGGCTCAATCGCATCGGTGCTGCAATGGCATTGTCAGACGTGCGGCCAGATCAATCCAACAGAAAGTGTGAAGTGTTTAAAATGTGGTACAAAGCGGGTATCGAGTCATGACAGTGGAATATTTAAAGAAAATTGTCGAGATTCATCGCCGGAATATACATCGCGAACTGGAAAAAGCGAAGGAACTACACCTGGCTCTGAAGCGATCGTCATACCGACTGAAAATAGCTTTAACAGGTGTGTTTTTTTTGTCGTAACTATCCCCGTCGTTCAGTTTCTGTCAGCAAATTATCGATTTTTCGTGACCCTTAATTTAGGTTATATTTCTATTGTATTTCATTGTTGTGCGCAGTGGAGGCGAGTTCATTAACTAAATTAGATGTTAACGTGCTGTTTTAGGTACTTGTGTGTCAGCAATTGTGTTAAAAATGTGATTGTATGTGTTCGTTGTTCGCGATGTGTATAGGTATGTATTGTAGGGCAGTTTCGATTAATGGATTGCTCATTTCGTTACCTCAATCGTACCTTGGATAGTATTTTCACGTATTCTAAAATAGAATTTCTGTGAGCAACATCAATTAGAGTGGAGTTTAATGTGAGTATGAGTGATAAAAAATCTCAATCTTTATTGGTGTATTATTTGAAAAAATCAATCAAAAAAGTGTTAAGTATTGATACTCCATCCTAAGTTACACGTCTATTAGAATCAAACATTATTTTCGTAAGAAGCAAACAGACAGATTATCATTTTCTTTATAAAATGAGAGTCAAACCTTTGTTTGAACAAGCTTGAACACAACACCAACTAATTACTGGCTATCCATCCTTACTCCAGATTTTTTATTATGAATGCAATTTAAATAAGAATAACCATAGCATTTATTCGTTTTTGGCAGTCACAACAAAATATAATCTATTAACCATTGTGTGCAATGTTTTATTTAATAATTAAAACTATGTAGTTAATTACATCAATGTCTGTGTCACAAACAAAGCAATTCAACTAGACTGTGATCTTTGCTTGTTAAGATTAAAACCAAACCACAAAAATATTATGATAATGTTTATTTTCCCGCTGAGAAATGTAAATATATACACAAAAAAAAAACCTAAATGTATTTTCAATAATTATGTTGTGGTGACTGGAACCTGTATTATGAATACCTGTCAGGCCTTCAGGTCAGAGATGTCAGCAAAATGATGGGGTCCTATAGGGCCGATGCTGCGGGGGTTGCGGGTTGTTCGAAAGAGATACCGTGGCCCTGGCATTTTTTTTTTTTTTTTTTTTAATCTTTATTTATTTAAGGGATTTTTGTACGCATATGCGACGATGTCAATCCCATCGTGCTTTTACAAATTACAAGTAACTCTTAAATGAAATAAACTAATACTAACACAAAACTTAACTTTTAATCTAATTTATTATTTACCTATTTAATAAAAAAGTATATAATATTTTAGCCACTTCTGAAGTAGGTTTTGCTAAAATACCATGGAATATTCCAACATCCATTACTGACAGTTTCAAAGATTGAAGAAGTGTGTTTCTTTTGTTTGTATATCGGACACATTCCACCAACACATGCTGTACATCCTCTATTCTACCACACACCTCACAGTTGGGAGAGTCCGATTTTCGCATGAGAAAAGCAAAGTTGTTTAGCGGAACATGTCCTGACCTCAAACGATGCGCAGCAACAATTTGACAGCGACTCATTTTTGACCCGGAGAACCAAGGTATATGAGGAGGCTCACTTTGTATACTTTTATACCATATTCCTTTAGCTTTCGATCTCTCATTAAAATGTTCCTTCCAGAATAAATTGTTAATTTTTCGATATTTACTTAAAATTTCCGAATAACTTGGTAATACACCCCGTGTTTGTATACCTAAAAGAACTGCTTCTTTGGCTAACCTGTCAGCCTCCTCATTACCCGAAAGTCCAACGTGGGACGGCACCCACTGGATAACTAAATTTTTACCTGTTTGGTTGTCTGGTCCAGGCCATGGTGCGGAGCGAGAGTGCATGGGAGGCCGTCACCTCCTTCTGCGAAGCAGTGATGCTCGCGAAGGAGGAGGCGGAACGCGTGAGGGAGAGGCAGCCTCACGCCCTCAGTCGCCGCAGGAGACGCCCTGGGCGGCGGGAATCGCGGGGCGATTTCCGGCCACCGTAGGCGCGGGCCTGCGGACGGTGAGCAGCGGGTAGCTCGCCGTCCGGTAAGGACCAGGCCCGAGTCGACGGCGCGTTGTGTTCCACGCGCGCCTCAAAGAGATGTCAGCAAGTGACGGGGCCCAATAGGGCCGACGCCGCTGGGGTCGCGGATTGTCCGAAGGGGTTACCGCGGCCCTGGCATAGGCAACTGAAGGAACACGGGTGGGTTTTAGTCAGTAAAAGTCTGACACGCCCTTCCGCTCCACCCAGAGCAGGAGAAGTCATTTGATGATTTCCCATCCACAAAAAAAAAGGTCTGCAAAGTAAAAACTACCCGGGCAAGTTTTAATACGGATCTGTTGTGTATGCTAGACCCAACAGTTTTACCATATTTCAATGAAAATTTCCAGCTGGGAATATGTCAAAATATTCACATTGTAGTGTCAATCAACCCAGCAGTGGTAAATCTTGAACGATAAGAACCTCCCTTACGCCAACGAGAGTGAGACAAGATAAATATCATGCTTTGGGATTTAAAACTTTAACTTAGTTGCATATTATATGATTCAGTTTCCATTGCAATTAAAATTATTTTATGACATTTATCAATAATTTCTTCATTCAAAAACCAACTTAGACTAGGTACTTACTTGAGTTTAAAGTGACATTTGTATAAAGTTGCAATTTCATGACATTTGTTTTGTATTGTTGGGCTGAGTGTACTACAATGGCATAAAGGCAAATTGTTACCACAGATGGCTGATTTTACCAAATTCAGAATATCTTTTATCCGTGACATAAAATTGACATCTGACAGTTTTCGTATGGAGAATGTGTTGCAAATTCCAAAATTTATATGTTGGAAAAGGCTTATACTAGGTATAAAAGTTTCATTCATGCTTATCCAACAATAAGTATTGCATGAATAAAGTTAATGCACGGAAATGGCAAATTATTTGATATGCAATATGTGGGATAATTTATTTTGCTGCTCCATTGTAACCATTGTGACTGAAAGGATATACCTATTATTGTAACTTTTACAAGTTGCCTATGCTGGCATAATAATTTAGATAGATAGATAGAATACTCTTTATTATGCACACCATAAAAAAATAAATAAAAATAAAATTAGATTGGAATGTAGTCATTAGCATAATGATTTCATAGTTTTCCTTGTATCATGGGTGCGTTTCCAAAAAAAAATTTCTCAAGCACCATTTCTTCAGAGCTTAAAAGCTTCCTGAAAAGCTTCCAGCGTGTCATGGCCCATCTGGAAATCTCTTAAGCGACTAAGAAGCCAGGTGGGCCGCTGCAGACACAGCTTAGTCAGTTTGAGGTACTCTGAGGAGGCGCAATGAGATCGTAGAGCCACATTATACATTATGCCCAACCTCTTGTCATGCTCTCTGTGCACTAACAACTTTGCGGTTGTTGGGACTTTTGAAGATCTTTGCGAGACCAATGGTAATAATGTTGAAGTGGCCGAAATCTGGTGGAAACTTATTTAAAACTTACAAAATGAAATCATCAACACGACGAAGAAGAAGCACAATTTGAACTATTGTTATCTTTCTCAGTGATGAAACAAGAATGAGAAGAAAATAAAAGCGCCTAGTAAAATTATGTTCAAACTACAGAAATATCTAAAAGACTTGATTACACTACTAGTTCCCATCACAACTATCAAATACAAAATTCTATCGGCAAGCAAAATTTTCCAGCAGCAAAATCTCAAGAACATAAATATATTTCAAATACAGGACCTAGTTACATCAATCAACTTTATGTTCTCACAACAAACATCAATTATTAGGTACCTACATACTTACATGACATCATCGTCATCATTATATGTGTAAACTAGCTTCTGCCCGCGACTTCGTCCGCGTAAAATTTATTTTTTGCTCGACCCACCCCGTCGCATCGCATTGCCCACCCGCGCTATTACTTCGTTTTCACTTAGCGTTCTGTCAGACTTTTTTTCTTTTTGCTCGGCTCTTAATGAAGGATGCCCTAGAGTGATGTTAAATATGCCTTCTATAAGATTTGGGCTATCATTAATGCAAAAAGATTTTTTAAAGTCTGACTGGTAGGGTAGTTCCAGAGTTTAGCTCGTTCCTTCACCACATCCCCTTCCGCTACCTCTACCTCCCCCCTCACTCACTCTCACACCCCCCTCATCACTTCCTCTTCGCTCTCTCTCTCTCACCACCCCATCCCCTCCCTCTCCCCCTCTCCTCCACCTCCGGCTCACCAACTCCTCCCCACCCCTCAGCCTTTACCATGTCTTCCTCCTCTCCTCACCAATTCCTGCCCTTTCTCCCTGCGTCCATCATCCTCCCCCTGACACTCCTCACCACCCCTCCCTTGCCCCTCCCCCTCTAACCCTCCCTCCGGAGTAGTTTTAAAAAACTAATAATGACAAACTTAGGCAAATATTTGTGCCAAGTTTCAAGTCAATTAAAACCAAATGAATAACATTTTTCATGTAAATTGTATTCCCTGTTTTCACCCCCACGGGGGTGGAATTTAAAAAAATGGTTTGAGATATTTCCATAGCTTGACTCAAAGATTATTTACACCAATTTTCGAGTTAATCAAGCCACGCAGTAAAATCCTCCCCAGTGAAATTGACTACCCCTTTTCACCCCGTTACAGGTAGATTTTCGAAAAACCCTGACACACATTATTCTTTATTTTTGGTTTTAAGTATAAATACTGAGTTTTGAGTTAATCGGATTGCGCGTTAAAATTTGTCCATACAAACTTTGAGACCCCCCAATTCCCCTTTAGGGGGTAGTTTAGAAAAACAAAAAATCACAAAAATCATAATTTAATTAGATAAATATTCGTGCCAAGTTTCAAGTTTATTAACTCAAGGAATAAGATTTTTCATACAAACAATATCCCCCCTTTTTACCCCCTTAAAGGTCGAATTTCCAAAAACCCTTTCTTAGCGGATGCCTAGGTCATAATAGCTACCTGTGTTCCAAATTTCAGACCAATCCGTTCAGTGGTTTCAGCTGTATGTTGATAGATGAGTCAGTCAGTCAGTCAGTCAGTAACGCTTTCCTTTTATAGATATAGATATATAGTCAGCGTCAAAAATATTGGGACAAACACTGTTCAAAATGATCTCAATAACTAAGAAAATTAAACTTTATCTCAATTCGATAAAGTTTGGGGTCCCAGTACAAAAAAATTTTTCAAACAATTGTTTCCTCGTTTAGTCGACGCCGCTGGTGACAGGAGGGCTGGCTCATTTCTCGCACAGAGAATAGCTATTGCTATTCAACGCGGAAATGCAGCCAGTGTTCTTGGTACCATGCCTCATGGACACCCACTTTTGTTAGATTTTTAAGGTTTACTTTAACTTGTGTACTTAGTTTTTCTCTCGATTTGTTTGGTAATAGATTAAATAATATAAAGTTTTGTCAGAATTACACTTGTCGTGTACTGTCTTCATTCTGAAACATTCCTTGTGTCATTGAGTTAATATTTTTTTTTTTTAGATCATTTTGAACAGTCTGTTCGTCCCGATATTATTGATGCTGACTGGACATGTTGTGAAAGAATTTAGTGAATTGGAAATCATCATTCTCCTGCCCTTATACCAATTTATTTGGGGTCTGCGCAACGTCTTTTTCTTCCATTCTTCGCTGTTAGTCTAATGTAGTGAATTGACTATTAGTAAGTAATTTAGTGAATTGGAAATAGTGTGGAAAAAAAGGTTTCTTTGTAATAAAAATAAAGAAGTATTTACGGGTTCTTGGAGTGTGCGCGCTAGTGCTAGTCACCGCCTTTTTTTTTTTTTTTTTTTTTTTGAGGGTGGGAAATCATCAAATAACTTCTCCCGCTCTGGGTGGAGCGGAAGGGCGTGTCAGACTTTTACTGACTAAAACCCACCCGTGTTCCTTCAGTTGCCTATGCCAGGGCCGCGGTAACCCCTTCGGACAATCCGCGACCCCAGCGGCGTCGGCCCTATTGGGCCCCGTCACTTGCTGACATCTCTTTGAGGCGCGCGTGGAACACAACGCGCCGTCGACTCGGGCCTGGTCCTTACCGGACGGCGAGCTACCCGCTGCTCACCGTCCGCAGGCCCGCGCCTACGGTGGCCGGAA
The DNA here is from genome assembly GCA_905163495.3 of Cosmia trapezina. Classification (NCBI taxonomy): domain Eukaryota; kingdom Metazoa; phylum Arthropoda; class Insecta; order Lepidoptera; family Noctuidae; genus Cosmia; species Cosmia trapezina. Next base: position 25,225,253 of record LR991027.1, read on the forward strand.
ATCGCCCCGCGATTCCCGCCGCCCAGGGCGTCTCCTGCGGCGACTGAGGGCGTGAGGCTGCCTCTCCCTCACGCGTTCCGCCTCCTCCTTCGCGAGCATCACTGCTTCGCAGAAGGAGGTGACGGCCTCCCATGCACTCTCGCTCCGCACCATGGCCTGGACCAGGCTCGGACGCGAGAGATCGCCGCCGCCGATCGCCTCCGTGAGAACACGGCGGTGCTCTGCCCAAGCCGGGCAGCCTGAGGTATGTGACCGGTGAGACGTGGAAGGGTGCGATTGACAAGTTTGGCAGACTGAGTTAGTTTGACGTTTGTCTGACTCCCCCGTTTCACCGCTCACATACCTCAGGCGGTGACTAGCATTGGCGCATAAACTACACTATACTCACACACCTCCTTTCCATCGTCATATTAGCTGAATGATGTCCCAAGAAAGAGAGTGTGGGTGGCACGGGGCGTTTTGGTTACCCTTTGAAAGGTTTTTCGATAGGCTTTTTCTAAGCAATTAATCAAAAACCCATACGATGTAGGTAACCCTTTTGAATGGCTTTTAACTACCATTTTGGTTATAGTAAATAAATAAATATCCTTGGACATTTCACACAGCGCCATCTAGTTGCAAGCTAAGCAACCTAATGTTTGTGTTATGGTAACGAGATGGCTGATAAACTACTTAAGTATATACATTTTTTTTTTTTGTTAATACATACATATTATAGACAGAAAAACACCCAGACTCGGAACAAATACTTGTAGGTCGTATAAATATTTGTTCCGTGCGGGAATCGAACCCGCGACATGCTGCGCAGCAGTCAATCGCTCAACCACTGCGCCAACCGTGTCGTCGTAGGTTATCCATTGAAAGGGTTTTTCTAAGCAGTTAAACAAAAACCCATACGATGTGGGTAACTTCAACTCTCTTAAAAACGATAACAGAGTACCTAACATTGCGACTCGGAGCAATGTAATTGATCTCTCGATGATGGGCATACGTTGCAAATAGCTAACTGGTAACCCGAACAAAACCCTTATCCCCTTACCCTTATATCCTTATCCTTATCCCTTAGGTTATCTTAATGAAGGGGTAACCCTTTCACTGTGTTTCAAGTATAGAACTATCTATATTGAAGGGATAACCCTTTTACTGGCTTTCAAGCCTAAAACACATTCACGTGAGGTAACCTCATAAACGGCTTACCCCTTCGAAAGACTTAATTCTTGACCGGGGTTGTGCGGTCCCTGACTATAGGTGTACCTTTGCCTAACCCTTCGGAGATCCCAAGCCTCATCAAATCGCTTGAAAAATCTAAAATTAAGTGTTGAGATGAGTGTTAACTGTTATTGTGTTTGTTACAGCGGATGGTCGTGTGTGGGCTCCGCCCCGGAGGCGTCGCGCGCGTGGCGGTGCGCGTGCGGTCTGCGCAACGTGTCCGCCGCGTGGCGCTGCGCCGCCTGCGACGCGCTTGCGCCACACGCGCCTGTCTACAGGTAATATTATAAATAATACCAGCCGACGTTCGCACGGACGTAAAAATATCGCTGCGGGATTTTCAACTCTCGTCGTTGAGACGAGCGTTGAGAATACAACCTAAAGGTCGATTTACATCAAACGAACAAAGAGCTAGAGCTAGAACAAGAGCATTCTTTCGTGGTCTTTTAGTGTAAACGAAAACTCGTATTCAGCGTTTACATTAAACGAACAAAGAGCTAGAGATAGAACAAGAGCTAGAACACAAGAACGCTTTGAAGAGACCGCTCAGGGGCGCGAGCACGTCCGAACACGCAAGAACGCTCTAAGCATCTGTTCGCGCGCTCTAGCGCCGTTTACATCGAGCAAGCGAGTATTCTTAGAATATTCCATAGAATCTTTGCGAACGCACTAAGAACAACGAAAGAATGCTCTACGCCTGTTTACACTAAAAGAATTTGATATAGTGGGGATAGAATGAGCATTCGCTCGTCTGATGTAAATCGACCTTAACAACGACATAGTGCATTCTAGCGCGTCGAAAAACACGCTGTTGGATTTTCAACTCTCGGCGCTAAGCAGTTGAAAATCTAGTGCGCGACAAAAAATCGCCGCGATATTTTTACGTCCGTGCGAACGTCGGCTTATTCTGAAAGTCTGACAAGACACCAAGGTGTATCGTATTACCCAGTAACTGGGTTGTGGAGGTCAGCGCTCCATGTAAAATACTAGTATTCAGCTGCATCCTTTTAGACTTGAAGGCGACCCCAACATAGTTGGGAAAAGACTATTCAGAATGATTGAGGTACTTCTTCTGATTAATTTGTTTACATTTTTTCATCAGATATTTTTGGAGCAAACCTTAGTAAGTTCTTAAACCAATCTGATACCACAAAACTGTGTTTAGTAGTTGTGGCTTGTGTTTGTTACATCAGCCCACATACAGCGCTGATATTAAAGTAACAATTGAGAATGATAGGTTGTGTTGGAAAATTATCATAATTACAGTGCTTGACAAACGGATTGATGATAACAATGGTAATTTTAACAACTGACATACTTTTTCGACCTTTGCTGTACCTACAATGGAGGCTACAAAAAAAAAAATTCATTCAGAATCAATAAATCCATAAAGGACAAGGACAATTATTCTTTAAAATTGCATAAATAAATCAATGATTACTCCACTGGCACCCAAGCTAAGATTAAACTTGTGTTATGGGTGCCACGGTTCTCTCTGTTAATACAGCATAATAAATAATAAGCATAATAAAGCATAGTAGTAATAAAAATAAACAAAGAGATTGCCCCATCATTTCCGGTAAACCTAGAAGTGCCTTAAAGAAAGAAAAGGTATTTATTGGAACTAACACAGGAAGATCACAAACGAAACACGATCAACAACACAAAATAAAAAAAAAAAACAAATCCTGTACGGGACCAAAAGGCACGACATTTAAGAATAAGTGTCCCAGCGCTGGTATTCTGATAGGGCCCGCCTTGTGGATACACAAGCAAGCTAAACATGTTGTTATTGTATTTCAGGCTGTCTGATGATGAGGATCAAGCTTCAGGGATGACGGACAAAGAAAAGTCTGCTAAAGGTATGTGTCCAAACACACGTACTATCCGTGCCAACTAAGAATAGGATCGCGCTTGCTGCCAAATTCACACGATAGCTGTCAAATACACGATAGCTGTCAAATTAGTATGCATTGGTAATGAAGTTCGCGAATATTGCGGAACAAAATGGCGTCTTGGCAGTACTATATAATAGGCTCGCATATTAAGACTCAAGTACTAAAATACTTTTATTATCCTGTCTTCTGATTCAAATGCCAGTATTCTTCTTTACAGACAACACTATGATAAGGTCCAACACTCTAGCAGTCCCATCATCGTATAAGCCCACAACGAGCTATTCTGACGGTCGCCGGTTAAATCTCGACTTGCAGTCCCTCCGCCTTTCCCCCACTCAGCTCACGGACCATGCGCATGGTGTCACCAGGTCTCTATCCCACGGCTCCGTCATCAACTCCCAGCAAAAGTGGTGGAAAGTCGACGAAACTGGCAGAGGAACCATAAATAGACCCACTAGTTTAATGGTCTCCGAAAGATACGGCCAGTGCAACCCTCGAGAATCGTTCCTCAGAAGTCTGCATACCGTGACCCGAAGACCTAAAAAGTGTAATGAGAGTAAATCCAATTGGGAGCTCAATTATGTCAAAGAGTACCAACGGGAGCAGAGTCGGGGTCTACATTTAAAGAAGTGGTCTTGTAGTAAGTGCACTCTAGAAAATTCTGGGATCAGGACGCATTGTGAAGCGTGTCTTTCGCCGAGAGTGTCTCCGTTAGCGAGGATTCCTAATGCTAGAGGTCTAAGTGTCACGACTTTGGGAAGGCACGAGACAGCTGTTGGCAGAGATGGTGCGACGTCACTTCCTACGTCAGGTGGCGTCATGATAACGGTCCCTGATTGGCCGACGGGAAGTACAACTCTAGGAGCGTCCTTCCGGAGGTCGATCAGCGCACAGAATTCTCCAGAAATCCGCCCTACGTACCGACGGTCTTTTTCGGAACAAACAAATGCCGAACGTCCAGTTGGTAAGGTGATATCTAGTCGAAGAAGTCTGAACGACTATCAGAAATCTCTAGCGAGTTATTGCAACAGCCTTCCGAAGCCCGAAGGCCGGAAAGAAACAAAGATTGACGAAAACAGCGTCGAGTTAATCGACAAAGAGTGTAGTTGGGACACGAACGCTGAAGGCGTGATATACGCCCTGCCAAATAAGGGGAAATATAAGGATCTGAACTTACAACTACAAGTTAATAACAACGGAACCCGTTATTCATATGTTTCGGTCCAGGATACGAAAACAGTGATGAGTAATTCGCAGAATGAGGCTCTATACTCAAATGACATAAGTGATGGTGACTATGCTCGGATAGACGAGTTGTTAGGTGCTGAGAACTGCATTTCCCCAGTGAATGACGTGGCCTCGAATATTCGGACGTCGCATATAGGGCCGGCGAGGGAATCTAAAGTGTTTAATATGCTGCCATCTGTGGGGAAAGTGTCCCATAATCCCAGGGAGCCGAGTAAAGTGCCTTCAACGCAACAACAAGCCACGTGAGTCTTTCAAAATTCTCTACTATTATAAGCCCTGATTCTATTGCTATCTCTGCCTTGTATACAAGTTGTAACTTAAATAACGTACAACCTCTTAAGGGGTCATTGTACTCATCATTATGACCTACTTTTACTATGGGACCAAACCTGAAAAGCGAAAAAAAAATCAGCTGATCTCCCTAGATTTTGACGAACATAAATGTTCCCGAACAGGTAGTTTTTTTTGGATAATATTTTTGTGTTCACCAAAAATCTAAAGGTACATCAAAATACTGATCGTGCACCAAATATTCCTGAATGTTACACAAAACACCCGCGCGTCCGAAACTTCACATTGGTGAATCATTTGGGTTAGAATCATTTGGGTTAGGTTAGGTTAGGTTAACGCCACTGCCATCCGCAGGCCCCAAAGGGCCATTGCACAGCGGGTGGGGAGGGCCTACCGCTCGGTAGGCTTCTCGGCGGCGTGCGCTCTGGCCAGCACTCCTCCTTGGGAGCTCGAGGCATGGGTGCTGACCAGAGTGTATGAATGGACGGCGCGGCGTAAGGCGCTCGGGGAGCTCCCCGCCGCAGAAGAGCGGGAGGCCGTGCGGCAAGAGGCGAAGGACGCAATCGTCCATCATTGGACAGAGGACCTCGCCACTGCCGCATTTGGCCGCCGAACACTGGACGCGCTCGGGCCAGTCCTCAAGGATTGGCTTGAGCGGTCCCACGGTTTCCTCTCTTTCCGTCTGGTGCAGGTGTTGTCCGGCCATGGGTGCTTCGGATCGCACCTGCACCGGATCCAAAGAGAGGAGACCCCGTCGTGCCACGAGTGTGGCGCGGCGGAGGACACGGCGCAGCACACCCTCGAGGTGTGCCCAGCCTGGTCCGAGCTACGCCATACACTGGTCGCAGCGGTCGGGCAGGACCTCTCGCTTCCCGGCGTCGTCAACTCGATGTTGGAAAGCGAGGGGGCCTGGGCAGCGGTCGCCTCCTTCTGCGAAGAAGTTATGTCACAGAAGGAGGCGGCGGAGCGCGTGCGGGAGGACGACCCTCTCGCGGCGCCGCTCCGCAGGCGAAGACGGGGCGTGAGACGGCGGTTGTATGACCGTCGTCATGTGCCTCCAGGTGGTGAACAGCGGGAGACAGGCGCGGGGGCGCCTTCTCCTGCATTGCACTGTTCACCACCCACGTCAGTCATTCCTGTGCCCCTCCCCGACGGATGGGGCGTGCCGGGCCCGCTGTAAAGGCGGGCGGTCGTCGGAGGGGGGCCGGATGTAAGGGCTGTGCCGGATTCCCAGTCCTCCTCCACTCAGACGATGCGGGAGTGCCGCTGGGTCGTTTAGTGGGTATACCGGTTCTACCGGGGAGTCCCACATACCCCACCCATCCCCCGATGGGTGGGTATGCGGAATGCATTTTTCCCAGCGTGAACAAAAAAAAAAGGTTAGAACAGTGACCCTTAACGTATTACCCGTATCCAATAGATGCACGTTATGACATATTTTAATGAACATATTTTGGTGCACATTCAGTATATTTGGTGGAACACAGGCAAAATTAGGTAAATGAAATGGGAATAAATTGAAGTACTTTTAAATACCATCCGTTTTTTTTGCAATTTCAGATTTGATTTTTTTTTTTTTTGTTTTTTGTTTTTTTTTTGATTTTTGATTTTTTTTGATTTGATTTGATTTGAGGTTTTTTTTTTATTTGATTTTTTTGTGATTTTGTGTTTTGTTGTCGTAATGATGAGTACAATGATTAAGAGGTGCGTTTTTTAATTTACACCTTGTGTAAAGTTCGACTGACAGTGATTTTTATTTTCGACCAAAAACAATTTTTTTTTGTTTGTCGTTACTTATAGTTTTTCTTCGGTAAAAGTTAAAGAAAGGCAGTGTCAAAACTTAAATCACACGAAACCTACTTTTCTCAAAGACATAAATAATCAAACAATCTGAGGGGAATTCTCTCATCTCAGTCTCAATCTGTCGTTTAAATAAATTTTTGACATTTTGATTGCGTCGCTGGCATGAGATTGCGACTTGAATTTGAACGTTTTTAGGTACGAGAATTGGCCTTCTGATGTCATTTATTATGCCAGAAGTTATTGTGCTAAGTATCGATTTTCTCTGAATAAATGATTAAATAAATAAATAAAAATAAATAAATATCCTTGGACATTTCACACAACGCCATCTAGTCCCAAGCTAAGCAACCTAATGCTTGTGTTATGGTAACGAGATGGCTGATAAACTACTTATATACATTTTTTTTTTTTTTTTTTGTAAATACATACATATTATAGATAGAAAAACACCCACCTGATTTTCCTGTACTCACTTAATTTTTTCGGCAACGGCCTAAAATAATATAAGTACATTTTTTTAAATCGAAAACGAAATTCGATCAATCTCTACTTGTAGATATTAAAAAAGAAAGAGACAAGACTATTGCAGGTGTTAAATTACGTTAGGAACTATTAAATAAATTATGTCTTGAACGGCTATCGCGTGCACAGATGAATGTTTCATGCAATCCATTCAATTGATATAATCCCTTATTCACTTGTGAAGTCACGTATGTGACCCGATTTATTCTTACCTACACGTAATCTTTGTACAGTCAGCAACATAAGTCGATTAACACATCTACTTTAGCTTTGCGCAAAAAATATTGCTGGGTAATGATGACTTTGATTTTTAGGTATAAAAAAAAACATTTTTTTATTACGCGCAACGTAACGCGAACCCAGGCAAACGGAGTTAAGCCCCGCCCCTTCGCTCTACGGTACGCGTAGGTACGGTCAGCAACAGAAGTTGGTTAACACTGCTACTTTTTGACATCATCTAATTAACACAAAATGATTGGATAAACTGCTTTTTTTTTCATTTAACTGTTAAGAGTTAATGTTCTTAATATTTTAAGTACTTCTGTTCCGATTTTAATTAAATATTTCGCTTGATAATTAAGATTTAAAAACTGCAAGTGTTAATCGACTTTTGTTGCTCGTTACTTGTCGGAAAAAGTTTAATAATAACACTGGAAATACGTTTTAGTCAAAAGAAAAAAAATGCGACTTTGACCTTCAATATCTCCAGAACCAGTGCATTCCCAGGTATGGTCGAGTGAAAAAAAAACGATCCAAATAATGGCTATCGGCTTCGGCAAGTGTCTTTTTACACCCGGTATATGGCTTATAATTTTGAATGCCATGTCCATTGCGTGTCACGTACAGTCGCGAGAGCCGCATGTGGCAGTGCAGCGAGTGTTGGTTCGCGTACAACGCGTGGTGGGCGCGCTGCTGCGACGTGTGTCGCAGCGGGCGGCCGCCGCACGCCGCTGTTACGCTCGCGACCAGAGATGTTGTTGATGCGCCTCATAATAGGTGAGTTACTGTCATCTGCCATGAGAACTTGTAGAATTGCATGACAGCTCGGATAGTCAGTTATTTATGCTCTCTAACAGCCAGTATCTTCATCAAAAGTAACAGCCAAAGTAACGTCACAAAGTCAAAGTAACGGCTAATTTTGTTTCTTCACAATTTTAGCTGTTGCTTTTATTGTTACTTTTGCCTCTAACTTTTACTGATTAAGTACTTTAGTTGTTGTTGAAGAAAGTGACTGAACAGCCAGTTTCTTCATCAAAAGTAACAGCCAAAGTAACGTCACAAAGTCAAAGTAACGGTTAATTTTGCTTCTTCACAATTTCAGCTGTTGCTTTTATTGTTACTTTTGCCTCTAACTTTTGCTGATTACTTTAGTTGTTGTTGAAGAAACTGACTAAACAGCCAGTTTCTTCATCAAAAGTAACAGCCAAAGTAACTTCACAAAGTCAAAGTAACGGCTAATTTTGTTTCTTCACAATTTTAGCTGTTGCTTTTATTGTTACTTTTGCCTCTAACTTTTACTGATTAAGTACTTTAGTTGTTGTTGAAGAAACTGACTAAACAGCCAGTTTCTTCATCAAAAGTAACAGCCAAAGTAACGTCACAAAGTCAAAGTAACGGCTAATTTTGTTTCTTTACAATTTTAGCTGTTGCTTTTATTGTTACTTTTGCCTCTAACTTTTACTGATTAAGTACTTTAGTTGTTGTTGAAGAAATTGACTGAACAGCCACTTTCTTCATCAAAAGTAACAGCCAAAGTAACGTCACAAAGTCAAAGTAACGGTTCATTTTGCTTCTTCACAATTTTAGCTCTTGATTTTATTGTTATTTTTGCCTCTAACTTTTACTGATTAAGTACTTTAGTTGTTGTTGAAGAAAGTGACTGAACAGCCAGTTTCTTCATCAAAAGTAACAGCCAATGTAACGTCACAAAGTCAAAGTAACGGTTAATTTTGCTTCTTCACAATTTCAGCTGTTGCTTTTATTGTTACTTTTGCCTCTAACTTTTGCTGATTACTTTAGTTGTTGTTGAAGAAATTGACTGAATAGCCACTTTCTTCATCAAAAGTAACAGCCAAAGTAACGTCACAAAGTCAAAGTAACGGTTCATTTTGCTTCTTCACAATTTTAGCTGTTGCTTTTATTGTTACTTTTGCCTCTAACTTTTACTGATAGTTGTTGTTGAAAAAACTGACTGTAAAGAAATTTGTTCCCTTACTTATTTATATCAAGAGATGTTGTTGATGTGCCTCATAATAGGTGAGTTATTGTCATCTGCCATCAGAACTTGTAGAATTGCATGATAGCTCGGATAGTTATTTATGCTCTCTAAAGAAACTTGTTCCCTTATTCATATCACGTTAGTAAGGGATGTTTTTTAGAGGTATACAAATTCAAAATGAAATAAAACACGTGAAAATAATATGAATATCTATGATTTTTTTATCACTTGCCAAATTTTCACAGGGTGTTCTACCCATGAATATGAACAACTTTTACTATGGGACCAAACCTGAAATCGCGGAAAAAAAAATCAGCTGCTCCCTACATTTTGACGAGTTTGGTGTAGATAAATGTACTGAACAGCTGATTTTTTTTCGCGATTTCAGGTTTGGTCCCATAGTAAAAGTTGTTCGTATTCATGGGTAGAACACCCTGTGAAAATTTGGCAAGTGATAAAAAAATCGTCCTGTATATGACCCACTTCCCGCGCGGCTTCGCCCGCGTGGATGTCGGAAAATATCCCACGGGAACATGCTACCGGGAAATCCTTCCTTATTCCTTGTCTACATTATAAAGGGAACCTCTGTACAACAATTTCAGCTTTTTAGGTTCAAGGGTTTTGGCGGGGGTCTTTTTATATATAAATAATAATAATATAAAAATGATTTATGAGCGCCACGGCTATAGCTCGAATTATGCGCAATCGTGAAGTCCAATTTTCGACAACTTTTTATTTCATTTTGAATTTGCAGAAGTAATAAATATTTCATTTGAATTTTATAATTATGTAAATAATCATCCAAAATAAAAAAAAAATAAGATGAGCCTGTGCAACCATTCGACTAATAATAATTAGTCCATGCATGATGTTTAGGACACGCAGTGTTATAATTTTATGCAAATGGTTAGGGAACCATCATTTATACGATGATCAATATCGGCTTGAGGTTCCGTTTCATTTACTCGATTTTTATTTTTTGCATGGAATTAGTATGTCTATATTGATTTTTAGTTTTTTGTGAAACCGACTTTTTGAATAAAATTACTTAAATGTTTTTCTTTGGCATGCCGAAATTAAAGTACTAAATTAATGATGGAAATGAACATTAGTGGCAAATAATATTCATACCTACTCACTTGTTAATCACCACAAATGACAAATGGATGTATTGTTTAAGTTTAGTATGTAAGTTACATTGTATTGCCCGATATGTGAACCAATAAAAACAAAAACATGGGGACTGCCGACAAAAGTGAAAACTTGACAGCGCAACACGTCACGTTAGCGTGACGCGTGATGCGTGACGCGAACTCATAGTAATAGTAATAGTAATAGTAATAGTAATAGTAATAGTTCTTTATTTCTCCTCACAATGACAAACTTATTCCAGGTTTCACATATTATTTGTTGTTATTAGCATTGTGAGGACAAATAAGGTTTTCTCCACCAAAAAATCGCTGAACGCGCCTAAAACTTCAAAAACTAATTTGGGTAAATGCTGCTCGGTACATCCTTTACTGCTTATTAACGGTCTCACTGATGAACAGAAAGAAAATAATTTTACCGCAAAAAAAGAACAAGTTGGAGGACAATATGCGTTACATCCAAGCAAAACGGCCATCGCTCAGCATAATGCTGTGACCCTATGCGAGACAGCCAAAGCGCTGGTTTACAGCGACAGCCGGTAATGACTTCACAGAATTATGCATAAAGGTGCTTCCTCACCAGGAACATTCGCGTGTAATGTAACATTTCAGATTCGACTTTGAGCATTACATTACAATACTACCTCGCTCACCAGGAACATTCGCGTGTAATGTAACATTTCAGATTCGACTTTGAGCATTACATTACAATACTGCCTCGCTCACCAGGAACATTCGCGTGTAATGTAACATTTCAGATTCGAGTTTGAGCATTACATTACAATACTACCTCGCTCACCAGGAACATTCGCGTGTAATGTAACATTTCAGATTCGACTTTGAGCAGTACATTACAATACTACCTCGCTCACCAGGAACATTCGCGTGTAATGTAACATTTCAGATTCGACTTTGAGCATTACATTACAATACTACCTCGCTCACCAGGAACATTCGCGTGTAATGTAACATTTCAGATTCGACTTTGAGCATTACATTACAATACTACCTCGCTCACCAGGAACATTCGCGTGTAATGTAACATTTCAGATTCGACTTTGAGCATTACATTACAATACTACTTCCCTGACTGACGAGCATTCGCGTGTAATGTAACATTACAGATTCGACTTTGAGCATTACATTACAATACTACCTCCCTGACTGACGAGCATTCGCGTGTAATGTAACATTACAGATTCGACTTTGAGCATTACATTACAATACTACCTCCCTGACTGACGAGCATTCGCGTGTAATGTAACATTACATATTCGACTTTGAGCATTACAATACAATACTACCTCCCTGACTGACGAGCATTTGCATGTAATGTAACATTTAATTACAAGTGGAGCGCATTGATGTTACAAGTTGTGTCAAGGTATTACACATTGTATCATTACAAGGTGCGCATTGTAATGCTCGATTCTCCTCCTTCACTGATGTAATACTCGTTTAGTATCATTACAAGGTGCTCGCTGTAATGCTCGATTTTCCTCCCTCACTGATGTAATGCTCGAATCTGTAACGTTACATTACACGCGAATACTCCTGGTGAGGGAGCACCTTAAGAGAAAAAGTGTGATATGATTATATTTTTAAATTTCAGAATTGTGGATAAAGTAAGTAAGGAATAAAGTATGTTAATATTAACTTTTTTTGAAGTTTATAGTTGGAGTTTTACGTTAAGAGAGTAGATAAACGTATTGTCGTTCTTATTTTTTGCTTTTTTTCGGTTTCCAAACCCAGTCTTTCAGGTTCTCTGGTAAATACAAAACGCCTGACGATTCCGCCTATCCATTTTGGCAATTAATTTGGTACGTGAGTCTTAATTCTAAACAAAACTATGTTTCACAGTACACGTCCAGTCGTACCGACCTCAGAAGCGTGTACCAGTGCCAAGGTGGAGTTGAGCCGAGAACCCAAGAAGTTAACTGTACCGATAGCTTCCCTGGATCATGACTTGAACAGCGATGAACTGCTATTTGCTGTTGGTAAGTCATTTCCGTAATTGCGTAGTACTTAATAGTTTTTAGGGTTCCTTACCAAAACGGTAATAAAAAGGAACCCTTATGGTGCGACTCAGTCTGTCTGTCACAGCTGGATATCTCAAGAACTACTACTAATACTATCAACTTGAAATTTGGAAAAGTTTTAGATGACGTTTACCCAACTATTTTGCAAGTAAATAAAATATATATATTTCTTTCTACGGGGTGAGACGGGATATTTCTAGAACATTCTACACCCTTCCAGAATTTTCTAGATATATAAGTGTCGTTTTGCAGCATTCTAGATCATTCCCGTAAGTACTAGAATGTTCTCGAATTGTGACCTCGAACTTTCTAGAGCTTGCACTGGATAGATAAATAGGGTCGACACGAAGCTTCTAGAAGGTTCTAGAAGCTTCCAAACAACTGACGCGCTGTCTTGTTGACTTGTGAGAGACGTATGTCAACCGTCAACTAGGCTGTGCACATTTTCAGATAGATTTACAAAACTTGATCTTCGCCCCGAACCCAAACTGTGTATAATAAAGCACTTACCTACCTAAGATAATGTGTTTATGTTAAAGTGTGTTTTTGATGTAAATTGGTATAAATTTATTTCAATCAATCAATCAATCTGCCTAGCCTTTTCCCAACTATGTTGGGGTCGGCTTCCAGTCTAACCGGATGCAGCTGAATACCAGTATTTTACATGGAGCGACTGCCTGTCTGACCTCCACAACCCAGTAACTGGGTAATACGATACCCCTTGGTAAGACTGGTTGTCAGACTTTCGGGCTTCTGACGACCCGTAACGACTGTCAAAGACCCACGAATAACAGCCGGGACCAACGGCTTAACGTGCTTTCCGAGGCACGGAGGAATCTCGATATGTAAAGATGGTCACCCATCCACTGACCAACCCCGGCAAGCGTAGCTTAACCTGACGGATCGACCCGTGCGGCTGTTATTACTTAGCCACGAGCTCCTCTTGGTATAAATTTATTTATACCAAGCAAATGCTTTTAACCAGTATTTCATCATCCCCAGATTCAACGCCCGCTCCGAGCCCAGCTGTAGCAGTGATAACGTGGTCGTGTACTCGCTGCACGCTGGTCAACGAGTCCAACGCCGCTGCTTGCGCCGCGTGCGCAGGTTCGAGACCGCAACCGCATAACTTCTGGTAAATAACTGTTTATTATAAAGAATTGCTGGACCTTATCCATCTTATTACAAAACAAGGTTCATCTTCAAACCCAGGTTTAAACCATGGACCCTTTTTTGAATTTCGAACTTTATTCCGACACATTAAGGGTGGGTTGCACCAAGGGCTAGGTTATAGTTTCCGCCAAAGTTAAAATAACCATAAGAATGACTACCTGCTGTTGCACCGTCATGTCAAATGTAAAAGATAAAGTTCGGAGCAGGGACATGACATTCGACGCGTCTGACAGAAGTGACAGATATTTAACAATAACTTTAACCAGCGAAGCGTGGACGGTTAAAGTTACAGTTAAAGTTATAACGTCAGCTAACAAATTGTCAAATGGAACAACCCATTTTTTGTCAACAATAACTTTAACAAGAGTGGGTTGCATCATCTTACTTTAACTACAGTGGATTTCGGGTATAACGACGATGAAGGGACCACTCAATTTTCGTCGTTATATCCGGAAGTCGTTACAGCCATACTTATTCAAAACTGTACTAAACCCAGTTGCTACTCAGAATATCACTTTGTAACTGAACCATAAAAACTCCGAAACGTACACGCTTCCCTACCTACTTAGCTGATATGTATAAACAAATGGTAAAGGTCTGCACACTTGCTGACCATCTGTGTGGATGTAAACAAAAGATAAGAAATGTTTTTGAAACAAACAAATCTTTGTGTCTTTGGCGGCCGATTCCGGTCGCAATATCTGCATGGGATTTCTAGGAATTTGTTACAAATGATTCATTAAAAACAGTCGCTACACCCGAACTCGGCGTTACATCCAAAGTCGCTATAGCCACATGAATTTTGTACTAAAGTATGCTTTAAATTCAAGGGACTTAGATTTAACGTCGCTATAGGTAAATGGTCGCTACAACCAAGGTCGTAATAAATGAAATCCACTGTATAAAAAACATCGAACTGAAGGTGCCATGTTTGTTATAGTTAAAGTAAGATGGTGCAACCCACCCTTAGATGTCAGTTTTACAAAACTATGGTTTGATGGTTTAAACCATGACAGAAGCAAAACCTCATTTTGTAATAACACCGTAAGGGTCGAGAAGTTGGCGTCGCGCCACAACACGAATTTCAAGTCGTTTGTGGCTTGCCGGGGTTGCTCCGTGGATGGGTGACCGTCTTTACATACCGATACTCCTCCGTGCCTCGGAAATACCACGTTAAGCCGCTAGTCCTGACTGTCATTCGTGGATATTTGACAGTCATTAGAAGCCTGAAAGTCTGACAACCAGTTTTACCAAAGGGTATCGTATTACCCAGTTACTGGGTTGTGGAGGTCAGATAGGCAGTCGCTCCATGTAAAATACTGGTATTCAGCTGCATCCGGTTAGACTGGAAGCTGACCCCAACATAGCTGGGAAAAGGCTAGGCAAATGATGATGTGAGGAAGACAGTGACCTTAATTGGTGATGTTTTTCAGAAAGGTCAGGTGCGTAGTACTCGCAACCGGCGTGCGTGACCAGAGAGGCAATTCCCGTAATTTTAACAACGTTCGCAATATCATCTCAAGACTCAATCTGTCAAAAATTGTATTAAACGCTATATAATTTTTGACAGATTGAGTCTTGAGATGATATTGCGAACGCTGTTAAAAATACGGGAAGTGCCTCTCTGATGTGTGAACGTAAACGAGGCTAAAGGAGTATGTGAGGATCGTAGCTGGTGGCGGTCTGTAGTTTCTGCCTGGGAAGAAGGCGTGAGTATGTATGTATGTATGTATGTCAATCAATCTGCCTACCTCTAATCTGCCATGATCCACGAATGATTTGACGACACGGTTGGCGCAGTGGTTGAGCGATTGACTACTGCGCGGCATGTCGCGGGTTCGATTCCCGCACGGAACAAATATTTGTATGACCTACAAGTATTTGTTTCGAGTCTGGGTGTTTTTCTATCTATAATATGTATTTATTTACAAAAAAAATATGTATATAAGTAGTTTATCAGCCATCTCGTTACCATAACACAAGCATTAGGTTGCTTAGCTTGGGACTAGATGGCGTTGTGTGAAATGTCCAAGGATATTTATTATTATTATTATTATTTATTAATGACAAACGGGACAACAGCTCAATACTCAATACTCAATCATTTATTGCATTCCATATTATGCAAAATAAAAGATGGTATAATACAGTAAAATATCAATATGGACCCTGTCGGGCACAGCAAAAATTAGGAGAGAGGAAGAGGGCAAGTACTTAATAGTTGGAATTTAATTAATTCTGTATTATTATAAATTATAAAAAGTATTTAATTGGGTGTATAAATTATATAAGTATCTATATTATTACGTTTATGTATATAAGTATAGAATATTAGTTATTTTAATTTAATGTATTGCATATGAATAGTGTAGGTAATTAGTATGAATATCTTAGAAGTAAGTACTTAATTCCATTAATAATAAATTATGTTATTATTTATATTTCATATTTATATTTGATTTTCTATAAGTATTTTCTATATTTCATATTATATTATATTATTATCTATATTTCATGATGTTTGGTGTTTATAACAAAGAATAATTTTATTTTGGAATTGATTTGCTATCTAAAAACTCCTTTACTGAGTAGTATGACTCTGATTCCAGAAATAGTTTCAATTTATTAATAAATACATTTGTTTTGTTTACTTCTCTAATATCATTTGGCAATTTGTTATAAACTTTTATGGACATAACTAAAGGGCTGGATGAGTGCATTTTGAGTCGGGATTGAGGTTTGTTATAAACTTTTATGGACATAACTAAAGGGCTGGATGAGTGCATTTTGAGTCGGGATTGAGGTTTGTTATAAACTTTTATGGACATAACTAAAGGGCTGGATGAGTGCATTTTGAGTCGGGATTGAGGTTTGTTATAAACTTTTATGGACATAACTAAAGGGCTGGATGAGTGCATTTTGAGTCGGGATTGAGGTTTGTTATAAACTTTTATGGACATAACTAAAGGGCTGGATGAGTGCATTTTGAGTCGGGATTGAGGTTTGTTATAAACTTTTATGGACATAACTAAAGGGCTGGATGAGTGCATTTTGAGTCGGGATTGAGGTTTGTTATAAACTTTTATGGACATAACTAAAGGGCTGGATGAGTGCATTTTGAGTCGGGATTGAGGTTTGTTATAAACTTTTATGGACATAACTAAAGGGCTGGATGAGTGCATTTTGAGTCGGGATTGAGGTTTGTTATAAACTTTTATGGACATAACTAAAGGGCTGGATGAGTGCATTTTGAGTCGGGATTGAGGTTTGTTATAAACTTTTATGGACATAACTAAAGGGCTGGATGAGTGCATTTTGAGTCGGGATTGAGGTTTGTTATAAACTTTTATGGACATAACTAAAGGGCTGGATGAGTGCATTTTGAGTCGGGATTGAGGTTTGTTATAAACTTTTATGGACATAACTAAAGGGCTGGATGAGTGCATTTTGAGTCGGGATTGAGGTATGTTTATTTTGTTTTTGTTGTGTCGAAAAGTGTATCTTGTTTGTGTTTCTTCGCAAGTGGTGTACAATTCTGGGTGTTTTCTGACAAATTTACACAATTCTGAAATATATAATAGCTTAACGTGCTTTTCGAGGCACGGGGGTCTCGGTATCCACGGAGCAACCCCGGCAAGCTACAAACGACTTGATATTCTTGTTGTGGCGTGACGCCAACTTCTCGACTAAGGGTCGTTATCGTGGTCGGGTGTTATTACTTGATGAGATTTTTCTTCTGCCATCGTTTAAACCATCAAGCCACAGTTTTATAAAACTGACATCTTAATGTGATTTGTATGTACCATATTTTCGTACCGAGACCCCGTACGTAAAGATGGTAAATACAAATATACATATATAAAAGAAAGTCGTGTTAGTTACACTATTTATAACTCAAGAACGGCTGAACCGATTTGGCTGAAAATTGGTGGGGAGGTAGCTTAGAACCAGGAGACGGACATAGGATACTTTAAAAACGTGGTATAACAACGGCTGGACCGATTTAGATGAAATTTTGTGTGTATATTTGTATGGGTTCCTGGATGGTTTGTAGGTGGATGGATGGTAGGTGGCGCTGCAGTCGGGTTCTAGGATCGTTCAGACAGGACAACGTCTGTCGGGTCCGCTAGTAATAAATAAAATAAAAAAGTTTATTGCGTAAAGAAACCCATCCACGGACCAACCCCGGCAGCCGTAGTTTAACCTGATGGATCAACCCGTGTGGCTGTTATTACTTAGCCACGAGCTCCTACGTATGTATTATATTATAATAATGTACTTTATGTTTCAGGTCGTGTAGTTCATGTACGCTACAGAACCCTTTGTCTGCGAACCTGTGTCTCGCGTGCAAGACGCCGCCGGTGCCGAAACATGGCCTCACCGTCCCGGTCACCGACGCCAACCATGGTGCCAGTGAGTATTACTTTTATAAGTCTTGTGTATGCCTGCATGTCAAGTCACATTTTTGTGTCCACCAAATGAAAATTAATTTTCGAAGGAAGTATGCCGAATTGTACATTGTGGTATTGCAAACCTCGTATAATCAACGCAATCTAAGAAGTCCGTTTGGACGTTTCTCAATATACATGCCGCGATAACTTTGTATGAACGTCTACGTAAGGAATCGAAAAATAAAATTGGTTAATCCTAATTAATTACTATGTTATCCATACACTATAACAATGAGTATCATTCGTAAGCACCAAGTTTTACTTTATATTGGAAAAATGCACTCAAAAACACGAATTAATCGTTGATTAATATTCCGACATTACGTTATTACAATTTCATGTCTTTTGGTTCGTTGCGGTAGAGTTGTGACCGTTCTAAGCCTTGACATCGATTTCACTCGGTTAAAAAATTTAACCGAGTGAAATCGATGTTCTAAAAAATCGATATTTTTACAAACGTTAATTTAGAAAAGAGAGACGAATAATTACTGTATTATTAAATGTCTATACTTACATATAAAAACAAAATCTGATCAAACATATTTTTAGCTTTATTTCGATATTTAATAACTACTAGGTACGCCAGTGGCGCATAATATACAATGTATTTATTATACATAAACCTTCTGGAATAAATTAATTAGTATAGGTTTTAGTTTAGATCTTGGTTTGGCTTTGAAACTCGCCTAAATCGAAACTTAGTTGGGATTTATGTAATACTGTTAAATATTACAAACTCGTACGCGTAATAAAACGATATGCCTCGAGAATCAGTTTTAAACAATGTAGATACATTGTCGATTACAAACTCTAAGTACGATAAATCGATATATTTCGAGAATCGGTTTTAAAGCAACCGATTTCTTTCGCCATCACTACACAAAGTATTTTGACAGCTGTCCAAACGGACTTCTTAGATTGCGTTGATTATAGTGATAAAATTACTCAATTCAACTACGGTTTGTTTTCGTTATTATTTTATAATTTATCGAGTATTTAAATAAATAAAATAATTTTCTTAGTTACGTCAAACTATCTGACGGTTGCTAAATCAAAGGTTCGTGTCGGTAAAAGTGTTTCGTGTATTCATGTAATACTTGGCTATTATGTAATTTTGCTATGTTACGCTAGATGGCGTCACTGTGACATGGGATAACAGTTTTTGTATGACATTTCTTCTGATAGCCTCTCTATAGTATCTTAAATCTCTTTGTTTTCGAACAACCCGTGACCCGGCAGCTGATGTTATACCTATGAGCCTCTTCACTGTTGTAATGATTATCTCAATATGTACAGAGGGTCGCAGCCCGTCCCCGAGGCGGAGCACCCGCAACACCCCTGCGCTGCCTCGCCGTGGCTCGAGGCACAAGACGCCGCCGCCCGAGCCCAAGTATGTCAACCTCAGGTATGTGACGTTTTATCACATACTTACCTAATTTATGAAGTTTTTCCTCGACATCTATCACCCTGACCATAAAGTTCATTTACATGGTGCAAGTTTATTGCCTGTGTCATACCATAAAATTGAAGGGCAATTAACTGGCACCGTTTAAACAACACGTACAATATGTACGATAGGGGCAAGTTAGTTGCCGTTCAAAACTGGCATAGATGTAAATAGCACCTACAGTAAAAAAGCATTAAATTCTGGCATAAAATTCTTCTATCTATTTATTTAAATATTTGGCAGCGCATGCTGGTAATACTTGAATCGCCGTCAATCGTCTAAACACAGAGTTGCACGTCCTTGTACCACACAGGACGTCAACTCTGTGTTTAGACGAGGCAAAACTTGCATGCAATAATCGCCATGCAATTTTATTGCCTTGGTGACGTAATTCGCAAGCGGTTTTATTGAATGGCAAAACTTGCATTCAATGCCATTTTATGGAATTGCACGCGTCTAAACGCTTGCATGCAATTCTTGAATGGCAATAAAATTGAACATGTTTTATGGCATGCGATTATTGGTTCCAGAAACTTGCACCGCGTAAACGGAGCTTTACTCAAACAAGTCCGATATCAAATTTTATAAACACGTCTTGACTTAAAGATCATTTTCGTGATTTAGTATTGAGCCGCCATGCATATCTATTTAAGTTTGCGTTTTTTTTTCTTTTTTTGTGGATGGGAAATCATCAAATCGCACGCCTAGATCTAAACTGAGACAACTCAAAAAAGGTAATTTTTCAGGAGACGATAAAAACGCGAACGTAGGTATATCTGCATTTTTTGTTAGGGAAGTTATACAATTTAATTTGATTCTAGATAATAAATAGCTTGTAAAATGTCACTGTATACAAACTGGGGCTAAAATTCAATAATTTCTATCGATAATCACTGTTTTTCAAACATAACTCAAAATTAACGATTTTTGAGTTGTCTCAGTTTAGATCTAGGTGAGCGAAATGACTTCTCCCGCTCTGGGTGGAGCGGAAGGGCGTGTCAGACTTTAACTGACTAAAACCACAGATTAATACAGATGGGACACTCCGCAAAATCATTTAAATAAAAAGCGACTCTTGCTGCGACACAATAAAGTGCAATTCAGGTCGCACAACGCTTAGTACCTACAGTTATATTCAACTACAAGTTGCCTCTCTTTCTATCGCATAACTCCTATACCTTCTGACCTACTGAATTAGCCCCGCGGACGGGTCCCGCCGCGTACTTGTAGCTTCATACCTAAACTGCGGAGTGTCCCATCTGTATTAATCTGTGCTAAAAGCCACCCGTGTTCCTTCAGTTGCCTGTGCCAGGGCCACGGTATCTCTTTCGAATAACCCTTGCCTGGGGCCGTTTAATTTAAGTATTATTAATAATTTATTTTCCAAACCACTAGACCAGAAACAACAGAATGGCCGTGTTCAGAGTGTACCTACGTAAACAACGGGGCTGCAGTGTCCTGCGAGATGTGCCAGTCACCCAAGACGAGGCTATTACCTGCCGCGCCTGACCAGCCCTCACTTGATGACGAGGATTCACGTAAGTTTATTATTGTTGGTCACTGTCGTATACTAATGCAGCTTTGTAAGAGGACAATGGTTTGTCATAGAATAATCATGAGGTTGTGGGTACTCAATAAAAATGAGTCTTGGTCAACCCGTTTTTCATTTACTACATGGTGGTAATCTGGTAATTAATTGAAATTAACACCTAATTAATAATCGCGGTTAAAGATCAAAAACTGAGTGAGTGGTTTAGGTATACAGTGATTATAGTGCCTAAACAATGGAACACGCACGGCCTCCGGCGGAATTGTGTCTGGAAGGTTTGCCGGCCAGTCGGGCTGAGGCGTGGCAAAAATGGCTGAGGCAATTCAACGTGTTTTTAAAAGAGTCTGGTGTACATCATGAGGTTGTGGGTACTCAATAAAAATGAGTCTTGGTCAACCCGTCTTTCATTTACTACATGGTGGTAATTAATTGAAATTAACACCTAATTAATAATCGCGGTTAAAGATCAAAAAGTGAGTGAGTGGTTTAGGTATACAGTGATTATAGTGCCTAAACAATGGAACACGCACGGCCTCCGGCGGAATTGTGTCTGGAAGGTTTGCCGGCCAGTCGGGCTGAGGCGTGGCAAAAATGGCTGAGGCAATTCAACGTGTTTTTAAAAGAGTCTGGTGTACATCATGAGGTTGTGGGTACTCAATAAAAATGAGTCTTGGTCAACCCGTCTTTCATTTACTACAGTCACCAATCAATCTGCCTAGCCTTTTCCCAACTGTGTTGGGGTCGGCTTCCAGTGTAACCGGATGCAGCTGAGTACCAGTATTTTACATGGAGCTACTGCCTATCTGACCTCTACACGTATAATGAGTAATTATGATGATTTAATAACTAATTTTATAATGTAATTTTGATTTTGTGCACCATATCTTCTCTTCTTAGCAATTTGTACGCCACGATACGCGGCTGAACATGAAAGAACATTTCTGTATACTTACAACCCAGTAACTGGGTAATACTATACCCCTTGGTAAGGTTGTCTGGTTGTCAGACTTTCGGGCTTCTAACGACCCGTAACGACTGTCAAAGATCCATGAATGACAGCCGGGACCAACGGCTTAACGTGTTTCCGAGGCACGGAGGAGTCTCGGTATGTAAAGATGGGAACCCATACACGGACCAACCCTAGCAAGCGTAGCTTCACGTGACGGATCGATCCTCTTCCAGCACCCACAGTAGAAAATATTCGAGTTACAGGATAGATCGCTTCACCGAGACCGCTCACAAAGTAGGCGAACAGTCCCCGGGACGACCTATACCATTCAAAAATAAATTCGCCCTTTTAGGACATTGCCAAGAGTTACCAAGGCCCAATAATTTCCTTACTCAATAGATTGAGGCACGAAGTCAACTCGGAAAAATTTCCTACCTATACTAACCTTGTGAGCGAAACCATAGCGCGATTCAGAAACAGACCCGAATGGTACAACGCCATCTATCGAGCGAGGGGTCAAACTTTTGCGTTTAAAGTTTACACGTCGTTTTCGTAAACTAATAATAATTTCGTGATTAAATAAGTGAAAAATACTTGTAAATAATTGATCTTTGACCAATCACGTTGTTTCCACTAACGCGGAGAGGAGATTTCGAGCACTGCGATTGGTCAATCATGGTTGGCTCCTCTCCACTCCGCCCAGCTCCGCGTCAGTGGAAACACACCATTAACCTTTTGACCGCTTGGCTAAATATCAATTGCCGTGCTGCAAATCGATAATATAATACCTACAATAAATTACAGTTAATAGGACGAAAATAGAACGAAAGGTCCCACTAGTACACTCTCTGTCGCAGAAATATGACACGAGGGGTAGGGGCACGGAAATATGTGTCGCATAAATGCGACACAAGCGGTCAAAAGGTTAAGGCGGAGATTTCTAGAAAACGGTCCAAAAGGTGATTTTTTAAAGCTGTGTATCTCTTAGACTGTAAATAATTTTGACAAATAAAAAAATGTGATATTTTCAAGTCCTTTTCGCATACAGTGATGGAACTCAAAACATAATTATAAACATACTTTAATGCACCAAAAATGTTTTCAAACATACCTCTTAATTATCTTTAAAATCTATTTATCCCTTCATTAACAAATTATAATTATATAAAAATATACCATAAAATGTCAAATGCCAAACTGCATCAGTGATGGATTATTTTTTATTAAATAGTTAATTTCTAATTTTATACGATTCTATTTGCATTTTTACGACATAATTCCGATGCGCGTGAGAGTCTTCTATCTTGCGCGTCAAACTAGACAGCCATAACGCCATTTCACTTAACACACCGAGCTAAACCACGCTTGGATACAGGGCCTTAAAGTCGATTATTTGTTATCCTATGGTTATTAAATGCCAAAGCCTTGGTACTTGAGATCGTAGGGTCTATCTATACTATATAATCCTATAGCACAGATTAATACAGAGGGGACACTCCGCAGTTTAGATATGAAGCTAGAAGTACGCGGCGGAGCTAATTCAGTAGGTCAGAAGGTATAAGAGTTACGCGATAGAAAGAGAGGCAACCTGTAGTTGAATATAACTATAGGTAATAAGCGTTGTGCGACCTGAATTGCACTTTATTGTGCCGTAGCAAGAGTCGTTTTTTTATTTAAATGATTTCGCGGAGTGTCCCATCTGTGCCTATAGTCAAGATAGTTCTCGAGAGCACAGACCAGTCAACGCTTACGTCAAAATGTATGTAACAACCCAAAATAAAAAAAAAAATAACAAAAATTAAATAAATCATTTATTTTTTTCATTTTTTTATTTTTTTTTTATTCATTTTTTTTTTTTTTTTTTTTTAATATTACTTAATGTTTACAGCGGAGGGTTCAGACGGCGAACGACAAGAGAGCACACCCATGGAGATACTGCGGTTAAGTGAAGAGAGCCACGCGTGGACGCAGTGGCAAGAAGTATTGGCACAGTGCGCCTCGGTAAGTAAATCAAATTATCATTACATATTGATTTCACTAACAAACACTGCAATTACCACCCAGTCAATAAAAAAAAAAAAATAAAAAAAAAAAAAAAATAATAATAATAATATATAAATGGCATGCAAGTGCCTTATGCTAATACAGCCAAATATCTTGGCATAACTCTTGACGCCAAGTTGCGTTGCAAATCTCACGTCGAAAAGAAAAATCAGGAACTCGACATACGTTATAATTTTTTTTCCCAATAGTTACCTAATTACCGAGGGTATTAACTATTGGGAAAAAAATGTCGCGCCAAAAGAAATAAAAAATATAACGGTTCTTGAAAGTGCTTTATTTAAGACTTAAGGCACCAAATTAATAATGATTTCTTGAAATAGATAATCACAATAAATGTGCCTCAAGTCTTAATTAAAGCAGTTTGAGGAACCGTTGTATTTTTTATTTCTTTTTACTTTTCTTTAACCTGACTCCTGAACTATTTGCGAGACGAGGGGGTATTAACTATTGGGAAAAAAATGTCGCCTTCGTCAACACAGTTAACCAGTAGAACGCATCATTCCCACTAGTTAATAGTGTTAACCACGGAGTATTAACCAGCGGGAAGTACCCTATGTAAAAACTTTTTTACAAAAAAAAAATCAACCGACTTCCAAAAAAACACTACAAAGTGAAAAATAAATTTAATTTTGGAAGTCGGTGTCTTTGGATCTCTATTTTAGTTTTTTGTCACCGACTTCCAAAATTAAATTTATTTTTCACTTTCTAGTGTTTTTTTTTGGAAATCGGTTGTTTTTTTTTTTGTAAAAAAGTTTTTATTTTTCACTTTTTAGTGGGTCAGTTTGTAATTTATCTAAGTTACAATAGCCCAATGTCAACTGCTCATCACCTTTTACAAAATATTGCTTTTCCCGATGCAGGGACGTTAATTGTTGAGGAGTTCTCCTAGTAATAACCAGGAGAACTGGAGCTCCATGGTGGACTTAGCAACCATATTAAAGTAATCGAAACGCAACCCGTGAAATATTTAGGTATAAGTAATTGAGTAGTTCCGATGGCCATCTGTGGTCTTCATCATCAGTTCCACTTCACTAAATGATGCTTTCCGAGAGCAAATGCACGAGTTACTTACTATAAAAAATATCCAAATCGCTATAGGTGTGCCTATAAAATTTGAGGGTTTCCCTCGATTTCCAAGGGATCATCATCAGATTTTGGTGACCACCTCGAGAGTGTACCCTATCAAACAAAAAAAGAATTTTGCAAATCCGCCTATATATGACGAAGTTATGCCCGAACATACATAACCTCCTCCTTTTTTCAGAAGTCGGTTAAAAATCGTTTGTTCTCTCCTCAGACGGGCGAACCCTACGTAGACTCATCGTTCCCTGCATCCCCTCGCTCGCTGTACTACAGCGGCGGCGCGGAGAGCGGCGCGGCGACCCGCTGGCTGCGGCCGCATCAGATACACGTGGAAGCTGATCACCGACTGCCCTGGGTCGTGTTCCGAGATCCCAGACCTTCAGACATATCGCAAGGTAACCTCTAGCACAGATTAATACAGATGGGACACTCCGCAGTTTAGGTATGAAGCTACAAGTACGCGGCGGGTTCAGCTCACTGGGTCAATTCAGTGTGGGCTGCCGCGCACCGGCCGGCTCGCACGTCTATTAAATACTCAAGCGTCGCGTGGCGTCGTCCGTTCGTCGCAAGATATTTAAAACGAAAATGATTAAAATGAAAGCTAAACAATATTGCATTGCATTTGGCTGTATGAATCATAATAAGGATCCGAACCTTACGTTTTTTCACTTCCAAAGGATACCGACGATTATCAACCTGAGTTGCACTTTATTGTGTCGTCGCAAGAGTCGCTTTTTATTTAAATGATTTTGCGGAGTGTCCCATCTCTGGTTATAGGTTTTACTGGGTGTACTGGGTCATTGGTAAAACACCAGCAACCTCTTAAGGGCTCATTGTACTCATCATTATGAACAACTTTTACTATGGGACCAAACCTGAAATCGCGAAAAAAAAATTAGCTGCTCCCTAAATTTTGACGAGTTTGATGTAGATAAATGTACTGAACAGCTGATTTTTTTAGCGATTTCAGGTTTGGTCCCATAGTAAAAGTTGTTCATAATGACGAGTACAATGACCCCTTGGTCAATAACTAATAACCCTGTATATACAGGGTCAAATTAAAACAGCTCCGATATTTTTTCGCGATTACGATGTTGGTCCCATGAATAGAGTTGTTCTGTTGTATGGTCAGTACCACATCATTAAATATGACCACACTATTCTGATACACGCTGTAAGATAAATTTCTGTATTATTTTTTGGCAATTATCTTAATACAAATTCTTATCTGTATACATTTTCAACACCCACACAATGTCAATTTTGAGAAAAGATGTCTGTTTTTTGTATGGATGTTGGTTTTTTATTCCAATAAAAATCTAACAAGCATCAAACTACACCTAAATAAAAACGACAAAAATATTTAATTTTGCGAAAGGGACATTTTGCGAAAGGGACATTCTGAGAAAGGGACATTTTGCTACCAGTAGTCATTTTGAGAAGTGGTAATTTTGTGACAGCCTTTAAAACCCAAGCCAACCAACATTCAACTCAAACTAAACCTCCCACACACTGGCAATGTCATAATTGACAGAATGATTGATTCCATTCATCTGTCAAATATGACATAAAGTGTTGACTGACAGGTGACAGGCCTGATGAGACCTTAAATCAAATATTGACTGACAGTAATAACGGTACCTACCGTGTGTCAATTTTGACAAGTTTAATATTCTTTTTGGGGTGTGTTCACTTCACCTAGATAATTAGAAAGGTTTGTTCGTTTTAGGAGTAAATTTACACAAAAACATTTTTTTTTCCTCAAAATTGTATACCTTTAAAAATTTATGATAAATAGAACCACTAGTTTTTGGGATGTCTATCAAAATATATTTAACTTATCCATGTTACAATTATTGAATAATAAAAAACCATTTTCGGACATGTCCTTTATCGAATATTCTTTCCTCCCCAGGTGTCCTAGGCAACTGCTGGCTCTTATCCGCGCTAGCAGTACTAGCAGAACGTTCCTCCCTGGTGCGGGGAGTTGTTGTCCGCGGCGAGCCCAGCGTAGGAGCCTACCAGCTCAGGCTGTGCAAAGACGGCCGTTGGCTCACCGTCACCGTAGACGACCTGCTACCCGCCAATAAGAAGGGACACCTTGTTTATTCACAAGTAAGTTTAGGTCCGTATTACAGAAGGAAACTCAAGCACTGATCTTTGTTTAAATTAAGTTTAAAACTAGTTTCAACCAATCAAATGGCTTGAATCCAGTTTTAAGTCATGCTTGAGTATTGAGTGACGTTCTGTAATACGGACCTTAGTCTCTTCTAAAAGTTCTGATGAAAAGAAAAACAAACAAAAAAAAGTTTATGGTCTCGTGGCTAAGTAATAACAGCCGCACGGGTCGATCGATCAGGTTAAGCTTTCGCTTGCCGCTGTTGGTCAGTGGATGGGTGACCATCTTTACATAACGAGACCTTAACGTGCCTCGGAAAGCACGTTAATCCGTCAGTCCCGGCTGTCATTTGTGGATCTTTGACAGTCGTTATGGGTCATCGGAAGCCCGAAAGTCTGACAACCAGTCTTACCAAGGGGTCCCACCCAGTTACAGGGTTGTGGAGGTCAGATAGGCAGTCGCTCCATGTAAAATACTGGTATTCAGCTGCATCCGGTTAGACTGGAAGCTGACCCGAACATAGTTGGGAAAAGGCTAGGAAGATTGATTGAACATCAAAAATAAAAAATATGGAAATGAGTTGATAGTCAAAAACATTCACTTTATTTATTATTAATCACACCACACTAATATCATAACGGCGAAAGTTTGTGAGTCTGTGTGTGTGTTTGTCTGTTTGTTACTTCTTCACGGTCAAACAGCTGGACCGATTTGGATGAAATTTTATACGTAGATAGCTTATACCTTGGATTAACACATTTAGGAGCTACTTTTTATACCGGTCTACGCGGGTGAAACCGCGGGGTGCATCTAGTTTAATTAATATACAAGGTGTAAAATAAATAACCCACAACCTCTTAAGGGGTCATTGTACTCATCATTATGAACAACTTTTACTATGGGACCAAACCTGAAATCGCGAAAAAAAAATCAGCTGTTCAGTACATTTTGACGAATTATGCGAACATAAATGTATTGAACAGCTGATTTTTTTTTCGCGATTCCATTCAAATTTTTTTTTGTAATGTGTTTGTTTTTCGATGTCGAGTATGTGGACGAAGTTCTTGCAGTTAATTTTTTTACACCTTATATATTTGGTTTACAGGCAAAAAGAAAACAACTATGGGTGCCGCTTATAGAAAAGGCTGTCGCTAAGCTACATGGATGTTATGAAGCGTTAGTGTCAGGAAGAGCTATTGAAGGTACACATATTCCTTGATCTTTAGTCGACGTAAAAATATCGCTGCGATTTTTTTTCGAGCACTGGATTTTCAACGCTCTGCTTAGCGCCGAGAGTTGAAAATCCAACAGTGTGTTTTTTCGACACGCTAGAATGCAAAAATCAATGCTCAATGCTCGGCTCAACAACGAGAGTTCAAAATCCAGTGCGCGATAAAATCCGATAAATTTTAAAGATCGGCTAATTTAGTGAATTAGTTTCTGTCCGTGACTTCGTGAATTCAAAAGATAGGTCATATTAATTATAAGGCTGGATATAATTTGTTTGTAACGTCACACTGTGAGTTGACGCGCATGCGCGCGACCCTCTACTTTTCAGTATGGTGTCGAAATATCAATTCGTTTAACGCAAAAACGTGTTTATCTAGATAAGTTATTCTGGTGTCTTTGGCAAGAGTTGGCAAAGCACTAACCAGGACATAAAGAGAAACAACAGAAATATTTAAAAAAATAAGAGTTAAGTAAAAATTAAAAAAAAAAAACTTTATTGTGCAAGAATTAAGCATTCAATATTCTCATAACACTAGCCTCCACACTAGGATTCCCTGTGTCGTGCAGACTAGTCTCCTTCGTCTTACAAGATAAGGTACATAATCGGTCGATAGGTATTCATACAGACATAATAAGTAATTGACAAAATAAAACGTGTATAGTGTATTCTATTGTAATTTTTATACATGTGTGGTGTAGGTGTGTGATGAATGAGTGAGTTAAGGTGGGTTTGAACCAAATGAAGACAGAAACCAGAGGAAGGGTGACAGCAATCTCATTCCTGTATCCCTAACATTTCTGTGGGTATTAGTACACCAACAAAAAGAATCCGGAAAACAAGTGGGAACAGAAGAAGCATTCGCTCATTTGGTCCAAATCGACCTTTTTATGTATTGGTGTGATGAATGTGTGTGTGTTGTGCTCATGAGTTAATGAACTTCTCCGTGCTTTCATAGTCCATATGTGCCAGAAATTTGGAAAGATGGTTTTTACATTTATTCTTAGTCAACTCCAGTATGTTCATTTCATTGTTGAGCTTAGTGTAAATAATGGTAGCATTTGTTGCCGAAGAACAGTCTAACTTTAGGTTTAAGCCATTTGGGCTTATTTGCATTTCATAGAAAGCGCACGCTGGTGTATGTTAACGCATGGGCAGTTTTGTGGTACTTCAGTGCCACTGCCAGAATGTATAATTGGCGCACACGCAGAACACCAGTATCTTGGTACAGTGTGTCAGTCGAGAATAGGCTTACCAGATAAAAAAAACAAAATTCCGGAGTAAATTCCGGACATTTCAAGAAAATTCCTGACTTTTTTGTCATTAAGTAAGTATATTAAGTTAACGTCGAGTTGTTTCATGCTTTTCGTTATATTTAACTAAGCAATTCACGTTTTCGCGAATATTCTCGACGAGGGGCGAGCGGGGGAGAGGTAAGTGCCCCTTCTCCGCCCACGCTCGCTGACGATAAATATAAAATTATAGAAATTCCGGACGGCTTAGAATTCCCCCCACATGCCGGACATAGACTTATATTACCGGACATGTCCGGAAAATTCCGGACGTATGGCAACCCTAGTCGAGAAGCGCATTGGTTTCTTGTAAGTTACCTTAAGAAGAGCCCGTTGAGCGCGCTCCACTTTCATTAGATGCGTCTTATGTGCTACACCCCATGTTATGATGCAGTAGTTGAGAACAGATTGGCAGAGTGTGTGATAAAGCATTTTCAAAACAGTGTTACTAGCAAAAAGAGCGGCTGCCGCAGGTGCAGAAAACCTCAAACGGCGCAAATATAACAACCTCATTGGGAGATATATGTTTGCGCCGTTTGGGGTTGAAACACTAGGGCCTTGGGGTCCGAGTGCTCATCGAGTATTCCGGGACAACGCTAAGCGGTTGGTCGACTCCACACGGGACCAGAGGGCTGGCCTATTTTTAGGCCAAAGAATTAGCATTGCCATCCAGCGTGGCAATGCTGCCGGCCTTTTTTGCACTTTTCCCACTGACGGACGAATTTTTTGATGCCTTATGAGCTCTTACCCCTTTTTTTTATAATTTTACTGTGTAAAAAAATTATATGAAGTTGACAATAGCAAAATAATGTCAGATGTCAACCTCATCACATATCGGCCGTAATTCGCTCAGAAATGAAAAAAAAACCGCAATAGAAGAAAGCTTTGCATGAGAAGGAATGCAATGAGCCTAAAGTCTAATGTCGAGCAAATACAATGGCTTCGACAGTATCGGAAACGGTACTAAAATTTGAATCGGTTTTTTCCAGGTCTATGCACCCTCACGGGCGCGCCGTGCGAGTCCGTGTCGCTGCAGGCGGGAGGCGCGGGCGGTGCGGGTGGGGGGGCGCCGCTGGAGCAGCTGGACCGCGACCTCGTGTGGGCGCAGCTGCTGTCTTCAAGACAGGCTTGCTTCCTTATGGGGGCTAGTTGCGGCGGAGGGAATATGAAGGTGAGGTCTATTGCAGTGGACTCTACATATCGCATCTTCGGTAAGACAAGGGCACAACTGCACTTTTAACCCTTTCTTTACTAAAAAAAAACGGCCAAGTGCGTGTCGGACTCAAGCGCCGAGGGTTCCGAACATTATTTATATGTAATTTTTACTCGACTGCGGTGAAGCCCAAAAGGAGGGTTATATGTTTGACCTGTATGTACAGTGCGTTTCAACTAAGAATAGGAATGACCTTGCGCCATATTGTGAAGATTTAGCAAAATAGCATCTCGTTTACACATTTGCAAAGTCAGTGACATATTTTAACAAAAACAAATTCCAAAAACAGAACTAAAATGGATAAGGATAGCACTACAAAACTTTGCAAGCCTTAGATTTCTAGCTTCAGTTGACAGTTAAAGGTCATTGACTTTCCTATTCTTAGTTGAAACGCATTTTAAGTATGTATGTATGTATGTATGTATGTCCGTTTCTTTGTTCCCTCGTAACTCCTAAACGAATGAACGGATTTTGATAAATTATACGTCTTTAGATTTGTC
Source organism: Cosmia trapezina (assembly GCA_905163495.3). NCBI lineage: Eukaryota > Metazoa > Arthropoda > Insecta > Lepidoptera > Noctuidae > Cosmia > Cosmia trapezina. The sequence goes on from LR991027.1 coordinate 25,256,697, forward strand.
TTGGTGGCGCGAGTGTCACTGGCTACATTAACATCAAATATAAAGTAAAATGGCGGATTTCGGGTGACATATTGTGGAGTTCGTTTTTTTTTGTCTTCTAATACCATCGAGTGGGGTATCAAAATGAAGGCTTTATATACAACTTGTATGTTTAAAAGTAATTCGAAGTGACAAATCGAATTTTGATAAAAAAAAATTGCTTTGAGCAGAGTTAGGACCTCGAACCCTTGGCTATTTGTGCACTTATCCAAAAAAGCTTTTTAATAACCTTCACGGCCAAAACTCTTTGCAAGAACTAAATCGTCTGCAAAATCTTTCACATTTGTAAACTAAAAAGCTGGAAATAAAAAAAGTAATTAAAAAAACTAAAAAACCCGACTGCAGTAAAAAACTAAAACTGAAAAGCTAAAAACAAGCCCATTTTAAATTTAATAAAAGTTGGAAGCAGGCGGGACCCATTCCATTTTATATTTTCAAACTCAAGCGGGTCCCGCCTGCTTCCAACTTTTATTAAATTTAAAATGGGCTTGTTTTTAGCTTTTCAGTTTTAGTTTTTTACTGCAGTCGGGTTTTTTAGTTTTTTTAATTACTTTTTTTTTGTTGATGATTTCTGAAAAACTGTGCTATTTAGAGACATCGTTTAATTTCTTATACATAAACTTCTTCCACATAAGTATAATAATTTCAGATCTCAGATCATTTTTTGAAAAAATTTTTATCTAAAGTCGAAAACTGTGTGGCCAAAAAATAAGAAAAAAAAAATGTTTGAAAATGTGCAAATAGGGCTCTTTCATATGATACCCCACATGCCCTAGTAGCCCCACTTTGAATTTTTAAGACCACCTTTCAGTCACTGTTACAAAAAAAAAAAAAATTTCTTTCTTATTTGAAACTGTTCCAAATTTCAAGTTGATAGCATTAGTAGTTCTTCAGATATCCAGCTGTGATAGACAGACGGACTGAGTCGCACCATAAGGGTTCCTTTTTACCATTTTGGTACGGTACCCTAATAAAAATATTTAACTCCTTTAAAGTACGTGCACCGAATCACTAAAGTATGCTTATTTCATGCAAAGATCAATTAGTTCAGTGGTGTGAGCAGAATAATAAGGTATTAACCCGTCGCACGACAATTAGCAGACACAATAGATTTTTATTGTTATCTGCACACCTGGGTGTCAATCAGATAGCTTCAAAAAAATTGGATGGCTTCTTTCTCGCTCTCGCTCAGGCATTATAAGGGTTGCGGAAGGGAGATGGAAAGCGGAACGAATTTTGTGTTACACAGATACTAATTAGAGTTGCCAGTAATTAGGCATAAAATATAAAACTAAATAAAATATGGCGTTATCAGTACACATAAAGCGAAAATAGTCCATGGTACAGCCCGCGAGGTTTGTAGCCGTAAAACAATGCGACATGGTTTTGGTCACGGCCTCTCGTACTAAAATAACATTAAGCCGATTGCCAAAAAGCAGTATAAACCGGTTTTAAACCAAACAAAGAACGCGAAAACAAATGAGTTAATAATTTTGTCTTTTATAATTATCGGCCATTTTATCCATAGGTGGATGAAGAAGAATACCAGCGCCTCGGGCTGCGCCCCCGACACGCGTACTCCGTGCTGGACGTAGTGGAAGTGTGCACAAGCGGACCGAACACGGCTTCAGTCAGCGCAAGCGGATCAACTAGTGCAGGTGTGTAGAGTAGTTAGTGGTTCACAGAGTAGAATACGGCTTCATGTACACGACGCTGGAGCCGTACCGGCGCCGGACCGCATGTTTGTGTATGCGAATGAAAACCGCACAGGCGCCGCGCTCCAACCGCGTACACCGTATTGATGCCGAGTTAAATAGTAAAGCAACGATCGCAGTTCAGTAAAGTATTGCCAACAAAACTGTAAAGGAAAAACCCTTTTTTTGTTCGGTACATAAGCTTATATCACATATATATAAATGTAAAAAAACATCATCCGATGGAAAACCAATCAAATCATTAGTTGTGAACTTATGGAGTTCGCAGCTAACCTCCCCAACCCCCCACCCCCGCGTGTCAAATGCACCCCAAGTGTGCAAAAGGACAAAACTTTACATAATAGGTATATAAGCTTAGATCACGTATATATAAACGTAAAAAAACATCATCCGATGGAAAACCAATCATCATCATTAGTTGTGAACCTATGGAGTTCGTAGCTAACCCCCTCCCCCCCCCCACCGCGTGTGAAATGCACCCAAAGTGTGCAAAAGGACAAAACTTTACATAATAGGTATATAAGCTTAGATCACATATATATAAACGTAAAAAAACATCATCCGATGGAAAACATATCATTATCAGTAGTTGTGAACCTATGGGGTTCGCAACTAACCCCCAACCCTCCCCACTCGCTGGGGTTTTGGGTCTAAAATCAGCCAAACTCAGACACTTGAGGGGTTAATATTGATAAATAATAAATATGAATATGATTTTTAACTTCAACGAAAACAAAACAACAAGGTTTTGCTGCGGTATGAAAGTACTTTTATATAAGTTTCTTTGTATAACTTGGTTGTTTCTGGACTAACAACAGTGCTGCCACCTATGAAGAGCTTTTAGTTTTATTACCCTATTCTGCTCTACTTACACACAATATTCCCACACACAGGTAACATCGCAGCGTCAGCCCCGACGCGTCTTCTGCGCTTGCGCAACCCGTGGGGCCACTACACGTGGCGCGGCGCGTGGGCGGCGGGCTGCGCGCGCTGGACGCCGGCGGCGCGCGACGCGCTCCGGGCGAGCAAGCCGGCGCAGCACATAGACAGGGATCAGGGCGTCTTCTGGATCAGCTTCGACGATGTGCTCAAGTGAGTGTCAACCAACTCAGCCTATGCACTGGGGGCTTACTATGAGCTCTTTAGCAGGGTAGAAGTTGAACGGTTCCAGTGTGAGAGAGAAACGGAGCTATATTACAGGGCGTCTCATGGATATGCTACATGGAGGGAAAAATTATTTTGTTTTATTCGCTAGCGTGGTTGCGCGAGACTGTACTGCTGGCAGTTTCTGTTCCTCTCTCGCACTCCGCTAACCTAGAAATTTCGTGGCCTTGTTTTGGACTCTTAGAAATGACGCTTGTAGCGAATAGCAGTTTCAAGTGAGGCGATAGTTTAGTGGCCAAGGCATAATAATTAAGCTCCATTGCCGCACACAATTGACAAGTAACAATCAATCTGCCTAGCCTTTCCCAACAATGTTGGGGTCGACTTCCAGTCTAACCGGATGCTGAGTTGCATCCGGTTACCACCATTACATTATAATTGCAATTAGGATTTTGCCAGGCGTTCAAAGTAAATTCATTTTGTTAATTCCCTTTGTAAGGGACTGTATAATGGGAAAGGTATTTCCTAACACAAAAGTAACAGATTGGGTAGATAGGACTTAGTTTCTGCTCGCGATTTTGTCCGCGTGAAATTTCTTGCTCCCCCGACCCACCGCGTCGCATCGCAACGCCCGCCCGTGTCGCACTTCGATTACCACTTTTTTTCTTTTTGCTCGGCTCGTAAGGGTCTAAAGTTAAATAGCCTGTTAATAACCTTCCAAAGAATTGGCTATCAAATGCAGAAAGCGTAATTTCTGGAACTATCCAGTTGGATTGATTTAGTTGGATTTGAAAAGTAGATAAATAGGTATTTGTTGTAGGTAGAGGCATACAAACAAATTTAACCTCTTTATAATATTAGTGTGACTTACCTATTTGTGCAATAATAGGCACCTGCATACCAGTATTTTACATGGAGCGACTGCCTGTCTGATCTCCACAACCCAGTAACTGGGTAATACGATACCCCTTGTTAAGACTGGTTGTCAGATTTGCGGGCTCCTCACGACCCGTAACGACTGTCAAAGATCCACGAATGACAGCCTGGACCAACGGCTTAACATGCTTTCCGAGGCACGGAGGAGTTTCGGTATGTAAAGATGGTCACCCATAGCGTAGCTTAACCTGATAGATCGACCTTCATATTTATATGAATGGGAATTTTGACAGGTACTTCGACTGCATAGACATATGCAAGGTGCGCGTCGGCTGGCACGAGGTGCGGCTCGCGGGCATCCTGCCGCCCATGTCGTCCACGCGGCACCTCACGTGCCTGCTGCTCACGGCCAGCCAGCCCACCGAGGTGGACTTCACGCTCTTCCAAGAGGGACAGAGGTAATTGTGCTCTGTGTTATATCGTGATTTCATTATCATAATCATTTATTTATTTGTCAGAACATGGTAAGATTAGTCGTGTGTCATGGTCATAGAATGAAATCAGAACTAATGCTATAAATGCGAAAGTTTGTTGAACCGATTGTAGGCGACGCGTGATCCTATTGATGTTTTTTAATTTGTCTAATTATGTCATTGTATAAGTAAGTACTTAATAAATCCAGGGCTCATAGAAGGCGCGGGAGACGCAAGGGAGGGGGGGGGCGCGCGCGCTTAGCGGCGGGCGATCCGCTACGAATGGCTACGATAGCAAAAACACCGGCACTGACCGGCAGTGATCTTTACCTATGACCGCGCACGGACGTATTTGTCATTTGAGTCTCCCCTCCCTTCACCCTTTCGTAAATCTGTCGTTTCACTGTACCTAAACGTCCACATCCGCTATACCGATCATTCTGAAATTTTGCATTCACGTTGTCAGGTGTACAGAAACAGACATGGGGTACCTTACAATCCGAAAAAAAATACTGTTCCCGAGGACAACAATAACGTTCTTATGATAATAGATGGCGCCACGTGTCTTCCGAATAATGATTCAATTATATTATTACAAGCAGAGTACAGAACGAATTGATCGTCAAATTATAAATTAACGCAAGCGAAGCCGCGGCAAAAGGTAGTTAATTAATACACTCAAATTAATTAATTGAAAAATGATGTTTATGTTTTTTTTTTTTTTTGTGAATCATAGATACACATAACTTCCGTTACCATAGACAGCCACAGACCCGGGCACTAAAACCTAGTGTTGCCATCTGGCTAATTCAATCAACCAATCTGTCTAGCCTTTTCCCAACTATGTAGAGGTCGGCTTCCAGTCTAACTGAATGCAGCTTTTAAATTATTATTTGGGCATTTTTTTTAAAACTGCTACCTACTTTGAAAACAGCTTACTAACATTGTTTTGGATATTTTAGCAAATTCTTGATTTAGTCGAATGATAAATTTTACGAATTTTGCTAGGTATGTATTTTTTTTTATTATATGGAGCTTATTTCAAATAATATATGTAAATAAATAGTAATTTAGATACGTTTTGGTCATGACCGTTACCAAATAATAAGGACAGTACTGCAAGACGTAAGATGCCACATTTCAGGATTTAATTTTGTTACTTTTTTTTTCAAATTTCTGTTGGCAATTTAAGTAAAAAAGAAAACTAGTCTTCTGGAACTATTTAATAATTACTCGACACTTCTATGTTATAAAAATGTTAATTATTTGCAACTTGTATGTATGGGACATCCCATAAGTGGGTTGGTAGACATTTTGACGAAAATGCCCATTTATTAATAAGTCAATTTGCGGATGCAGCTGAATACAAGTATTTTACATGGAGCGATTGCCTATCTGACCTCCACAACCCAGTAACTGGGTAATACGATACCCCCAGGTAAGACTGGTTGTCACATTTTCGGGCTTCTGACGGCCCGTAACAACTGTCAAATTATACAGGCCACCTGGCTAATTATACAGGGTTATTGGTAAAACACCAGCAACCTCTTAAGTGGTCACTGTGCTCATCATTATGAACAACTTTTACTATGGGACCAAACCTGAAATCGCGAAAAAAAATTGGCTGTTCAGTACATTTATCTACATCCAACTCGTCAAAATATAGGGAACAACTGATTTTTTTTTCGCGATTCCGGGTTTGGGTATAGTAAAAGTTGTTCATAATGATGAGTACGATGACCCCTTAAGAGGTTGTGCGTTACTTAAATTATACCTTGTATATGCTCTGGTACCCGTGCAAAGCCGTGGAGCGAGTTGCTAGTTTTATAAAGGAGCTGGAGCTGCCCGCCGCGCGCACCGAGTGCGGGCGACACGCGCCCACCAACCGCGTACTCCGCACTATCGGGGCTACTTGCTCAGCACCACGAACTGGACTTATTTGCCGATGGATTAGGACATTTGTATAATAAATTTCGTATTATTTTAAATGACATATTATAATCATACATAATAACTGAGTTGAATTGATCACTATTAATTGACACTAAACTGACATTATATTCTGCTGCTGTATTAATTCGTCGTTGTAATCTAATTTTTATTATTATTTATAGACATGGGCATTATTGCTATTTTTAGAAAATCTATTGTATAAGGAGACGAGTGTGACAAATCAATTGTGGCTACCACAATTGATTTGTCAGTTAATCATATGAGCGTTTTGGATGGTATGTCTGTTAGCTCGTAAGACCAATTGAATAAATAAATAATTAAAATGCCCCCTATCTCACCTTCAACATATTTATTTAATTACAGGAATTCAGCCAAGAGCCAACGATCGCAGTTGGATCTGTGCGTGGTTGTGTTCCGCACTAAGTCGGGCCCTAGCGCGCAGGTCGGGAAACTCGTAGCGCATAGCAAGAGACAGGTAGGTCTCAATGTTTAGTATTTTACATGGCTAAGAACAGTGGTCTACAAAATGTAACTTTTTGTGTGCCTTTCAATTGAATACTTTATTTTTATATTGCTTTAAGGTTACTGAAACAAGAATATGTTTTTTTAATTAGCTCTTATTTTACCAGTGGTACCCACGATTTGTCTTGGTTTTTAATTTTAATTCCAAAATAATGGAAGTAAGCAGTTTCTAAACGTTGTGTTATTGAGCATCTTTGGTTAGTAAGGGTCACCTTACCACAAATGTAGCAAAAATTGTCTGCACTATTAACACATTTACGCGACATAACGAAAACTGTAGATTTTTCACTAAAAATGTAAAAAAACGGTAACAGTTTTACGTTTTAACTGTTGAACAAAACACAGTCAGCGTTAAACGCAACAAACAAATGTGAAATAATAAAATTTTACCGCGGGTAATCACTAAATATTTTGAGTTATCATCATTAATGTGATATATCTGTCACGCTACCAGCTATTATATTTATATGGCATAAATGCACAATAAGAGCTAACTATGAATTTTAACTTGTATATTTATGTTCAGCGAGTGGAATACAATCGATATAGTATATTTTTATGTAAAAGGCAATTTTGATGTAGACCAGTGGAATTGGTCGACTCCTCACCTGACCTGAGCTGGCCTATTTTTTGGCCAAAGAATCAGCATTGTCATACAAACGTGGCAATGTTGCCAGCCTTTTGGACACTTTTCCTGTTGACAGCGATACGGACGAATCCTTTCTGTATACTATGTACAGTCTGCTTCACGATGTGGGTATCGCCCCCGCCCCCCGGAAGCACCGGTGCTTCCAAGGGGGGTACCCACATCGTGAAGCTGACTGTACATATTATTATTTTAAATATGTTAGTTTATATACATATTTTGATGTAAACGATACGAGGATTAAGGGGAATGCGCTGTGGTAGCCCGCGAAATTCAAATTTTCTTGCGTTTTATGCAATTTGCAGGTCCGTGTCAGGTTGTATCTTGATCAAAATATGTTACGCGACAATAAAATATATTTATTTACATAATTTTTAACCGACTTCAAAAAGGAGGAGGTTCTCAATTCGTCGGAACCTTTTTTTTATGTATGTTCCCCGATTACTCGAAAATGGCTGAACCGATTTGGATTTTTCTTTTTTTGTTCGAAAGGGTATACTCCCCAAGTGGTCCCATGATCATCAAGTCAGGGTCTGATGATGGGATCCCATGGAAATCGAGGGAAACCCTCAAATTTTATAGGCACACTTATATCGATTTCGGTATTTTTTATAGTAACTCGTGCATTTGCTCTCGGCAAGTACCATTTGGTGAACTGGAACTGATGATGAAGACCACAGATGGCCATCGGAAATGCTCAATTATATCTAAGTATATCACAGGTTGCGATTCGATTACTTTAATATGGTTTATGTTCGTCAAAATGCATAATGGTGATGGTGACTTCACCATGAGCTCCAGTTCTCCTGGTTCTTACTAGGAGAACTCCTCAACAATTAACGTCCCTGCATCGGGAAAAGCAATATTTTGTAAAACGTGATGAGCAGTTGACAATGGCTTATTGTAACTTAGATAAATTACAAACTGACCCACTAAAAAGTGAAAAATAAAAACTTTTTTACAAAAAACAAAACCGACTTCCAAAAAAAACTGAAAATTAAATTTAATTTCGGAAGTCGGGTGCAAAAACCTAAAATACTGATCCAAAGACTCCGACTTCCGAAATTAAATTTATTTTTCACTTTGTAGTGTTTTTTTTGGAAGTCGGTTTTGTTTTTTGTAAAAAAGTTTTAACCATAAAAATCATCAATAAGTACATCTCTCTAAGTTAGATTTCGTGCAGCTTCGTTAGATTTCGTTTGTTCGACGAATCTGCTCGAAATCTAACTTAGAGAGATGTTACAACTTTCACTATGGGACTAACTCTGAAATCATAAATTTATAGAGCAGCTGATTTTTTTTCGCGATTTCAGGATTGGTCCCATAGTAAAAGTTATTCATATTCAAAATTCAAAATTCATTTATTCACATATAAACCACCGACTGTACCTATTCTAGGTACAGTCGGTGGTTTCACATGTTACATTATCTGGTCATTAAATCTATTTAGCCTATTCTATTTAGCATATTCATGGGTAGAACACCCCGTGAAAATTTGCGCACTGCTTAAAAACTTATTCTATATACAGGGTGTAAGGGACAGCCCTCCGCAAACTAACAGGGTGCATTCAGCTCCTCATTCTGAATCATATTCCATCGGAAATTTTCTCAGGAAAATTTTCATTTTTTCAATTTTTTTTTCAGTTACATTTTCATTATTTCAATGTAAAGTTGCATTGTGTGTTCGCAGCACTCCATTTATGTAAAAAAACTGCAAAAAAAAACAGCAAAAAAAAAACCAGCAATGGATGTTGAAATACTCTAACCAACGACGCGTGAAATCAGCTGTTCACTTTCTGTCAAGCTACAGAGTTCATCGAACTCACCGCATACCTATTACCTACCCCTCCCAACCAGTAATAGACGCTCCGATTTGTGCACAAAAACACAAACAAATCAGGTTTATTGGAGTCCCTTAACGTTCCTGAAAAAATTTCATGTACCGGTTATCTTAGTATGACATACTGAATTCACCCTATCAGTTTGCGGAGGGCTGTCCCTTACACCCTGTAGATGTAAGTTTTCTCTGCAGTACATTAATTATATCGTCTTAGATGTTGAAACTAACCACGTATTTATTTTAATCCCAGGTCCGTGGCTTTGTAGGCTGCCACAAAATGCTAGAAAAAGGCTTCTACCTAGTGGTCTGCCTTGCCTTCAACCACTGGCACACCGGTCTGGAGCTGGCGGACAGCTCCGCCTGGCCGCGCCACGTGCTGGCCGCGCACTCGTCCAAGCCGCTGTCGGTGGAGAGGCCCTCGCTGCACCCGCACATACTGGCCGATGCCATCATTGGTCTGACGCTGGCGAGGGGACAGAGGCATGAAGGCAGGCAGGGCATGACGGCTTATTATTTGACTAAGGTACTGTATTTTTGTCATTTTTTGGTGTTCCGTATGAAAAAACAGACAGACAGACACACGAGTGATCCTATAAGGGTTCCGTTTTTTCCTTTTGAGGTACGGAACCCTAACTAGCTTTTGCCCGCGGCTTCGCACGCGTGGGTATCGGAAAATATCCCACGGGAACATACTACCGGGAATTCCTTCCTTATTCCTATAAAGGGAACCTCTGTACAAAATTTCAGATTTCTAGGTCCAAGGGTTTGGGCTGGGCGTTGATGAGTCAGTCAATCAGTCAGTCAGGACTTCTCTTTTTGTTTATATAGATAGATAGATAGATGAGAAAAACCGGTCAAGAGCGAGTCGGACTCGCGCACCGAGGGTTCCGTTCCGATTTCTGAAAAAGTGCGCTATTTAGAGTCATCGTTTTATTTTTCCTGTAAACTTTACATAAACTTCTAGAATAATTTCTGATTTTTCTCAGAAATTATTCTAGTGTGACTGACACTGGCATGGCCACCATCAGGGATTTTAATTTTGATAAAACAAAAAATTTGTCGCTGATTAGTCGGAATTTGCCGCCAAATATCAGAATTTGTCGGTCACTGGTTCAAAAGTTACAAGGGTTCATAGGTGGCCGATCTGGAGAGCGACTCCCCAGCTTGGCCACATTTATAACCAACGAATTAAGAATCATATAGAACACGAATTCCGCTCAAAAATGGTTCCACGCAAACTCCAACCGGCGGGGCGGGGCGAAAAAACTACAACCGACTCGCCGCTCAGTCTGTCGCGCGCTCAGTGACAGACGTTCGATTAGTGAAAAATCCAAGAAACAGCTAGTTTCTCAAGGGCAAAAATGACCTTCTGTGTGGTAAAGTGGTGTAAAAGGCTAAAAGAAGGAAGTAAAAAACAAACCGGGATAACCTTATCACAGGAAAGTGACATAATTTCGTGTTTTGTTTGCTGATAGACAACCTCGAGTAAAAATATTGTTGTCTGTATTATGCAACCAGATAACCAGCCAGTTTTTAATACGTAACTATAATATAATATTTTGTATGTACCTACTACCTACAGAGTTTTTATAATTTGGATGGATGGGATTTCCTGTTAGTGTTTCGTATCCTTCAGTTTAGAGCACTCCCAAAAAAGAGATTCAATGATTACAGTGGATTACAACAGTCCGCTTTGAAAGAAGAGAGGATGACTGGAGTGATTACCAACTAGTGCTAGTAGGGTATGCTGTATACATTTTGGGAATGAAGACATTATTATATTCGTCACGCATAGGCAATCGTATGTTAAAAAAATCTGTTGTACCTATTTGTACGGTTAGTCCTGTTAATATTTAAGGTCCAACCAATCTTATCCCAACCTCGGTATAAAACATGTTTGCAATAAACTGATTTGAGTTGATTTGATTTAAATTTTGATTAGGTTGCATAAAAAGTATTAAAGTATTCATTCATTAATTTGTTTGCATTACATGGCAAAAAATGAATCTATATTGAATTCAAATCGTCATAAACTAAATCAATTAGTGATTTTCCGTGGAACAAAAAAGGTGTTTTATCGTAGAATACAGAACGAGAATTATGGCGTGGCATTTGCGTGACATTCATATATGAGCTGATAAATACAGCGAACCAATATTTAGATGTTTTTGTCCCTAATACTGAACAACTTTATTTGGAAACGCGAAACATTTTTGATACTCCCATAATGATAAATAAATGATAAATGATTTATTTCTGTAAGTAGGTTTGTAAACACTTACTCGTGAATCATATTTTTAATAAAAACTAGATGAGGTCGTCGTTTCCTATCTGACTCTGAGAAGAAAGGCCGAAACCAACTCTGAGGTCACAGTCTCTTTTAAAGTCCAGACATAATGTTGGTCAGATCATGTGAAGACCTTGTAGATTGGTGTCTGAAATGGTCTTTTGAGGAAAGAACCTCACAGAATGAGTGGACCTGTCCAGTAAGTGCACGCATTTGTCAATAATCTTGCACCTCAACTTAAAACTTAAGGACCTCAACGATTCGCCGAACAATACCAAAGAAAAGGCATTTGGGTAGGCCGCATAAATTACCTACTCAGACTATGATTAAAAACTAACTGTGTTAAATCTGCTGATTCCAATGTGTATACTTACTGTAAAGGAGGGCTGGGATATAAACAAAACACGTTTCGGAAACGGATTCCCTGGTTTTCGCTAAAGTTTTTGAGTAGCACGGGTACAATCATCCCTTAAATTTTGGCTCGTACTTCTGATGGCGTTTGCGAATAAATGACCTTCAATCATACGATTACTTATCAAGAAAAAAACTATTATACTATACATCAAGGAAATTGCATTTATTATGCTAATAAACTTTAAAAAATTGTGACGAAATTCGATAGATCCTGTACTATGATGGAAATAATGATTTCCTCTGTCTCTCTAAAATAACTATTTACTTTCTTTTTTTAAAGAATGGAATATTGGAAAGTAAAGGTAAAGGAGGTGTCATATTAATTCATAATAATTGAGTTCATAATAAATTACTGACTCCTACTTCATACTGCATTACACCATCCTCGATGCTCAATGTCACCACAGTCTTATGTTATTATACTGTGATGTTACCATGGTTACCTAATAATCCATCTCGTACCCACTCCCTGGCTTCGATATTTCCGTTTCACTCTAACATTATCTTACTAAATAAGATTGCGCCCCAAATGAATGGTTGGGCGAATTCATGTACGGAAAATAAATTTAGCAAAGTATTATGTTTAGTCTGTGCGTGTGTTGCGTTAGTATTATCAGTTTAGTAGTATGAGTTTGGAACCATGTTTTAGCGGGCTTCGTAAGAGAGTTATGATTCTATATCATTCTTAATTCGTTGTTTATAACTCAAAAACTAGGCCACCTAGCGAAGATCTGTTTTCTCCCAAATTTAGTCGCTAATTAGTCGCAAGTTTTCGCCAAGTCACAGATTTAGTCGGTTCTTAGTTTAGAAGATATAATGAGTTCAATTTTTAAGTATAGTTCAAGAGCTAGATTGAAGAGTTTACGATAAAATCTTTGATCTAGCTCTTGGTCTATACTTTGCTATACGTTGCTCTGAATCGAATTTACCACGTCACGTCATAGTACAGCACCTTTTTAGGGTTCCGTACCAAAATGTTAAAAAAGGAACCCTTATAGTGTGACTAAGTCTGTCTGTCTGTCTGTCACAGCTGGATATCTCAAGAACTACTAATGCTATCAACTTGAAATTTGAAACAGTTTTAGGTGACGTTTACCCAACTATTTTGCAAATAAGAAAGAAATAAAAATATTTATATTTTTTTTTGCAACAGGGACTGAAAGGGGGTCTTAAAAATTCAAAGTGGAGCTACTAGGGCATGTGGGGTATCATGAAAGAGCGCTATTTGCCCATCCTCAAACATTTTTTTTTCTTTTTTTTAGGACCTATAGTTTTCGACTTTTGATGAAAAATGAAAAAAAAAAAATACCGTTCCCCCCCCCCCCCTTATCTCTGAAGTTTGCGAAGAGAAAAATCTGAAATTATTGTATGTGATAGAAGTTTATGTAAAGATTACAGGAAAAGTAAAACGATGTCTCTAAATAGCATACTTTTTCAGAAATCGGAACGGAACCCTCGGTGCGCGAGTCCGACTCGCTCTTGACCGGTTTTTTTTTTTGTGGATGGGAAATCATGAAATAACTTCTCCCGCTCTGGGTGGAGCGGAAGGGCGTGTCAGACTTTTACTGACTAAACCCCACCCGTGTTCCTTCAGTTGCCTGTGCCAGGGCCGCGGTATCTTTCGAACAACCCGCGACCCCGGCGGAATTGTGATAAAAATGACAGGATGGTTTGTTGCAATCAAAGAAACTTCAATCTGCCTAGCCTTTCCCCAACTATGTTGGGGTCGGCTTCCAGTCTAACCGGATGTAGCTGAATACCAGTATTTTACATGGAGCGACTGCCTATCTGACCTCCACAACCCAGTAACTGGGTAATACGATACTCCCCGGTAAGACTGGTTGTCAGAGTTTCGGGCTTCTGACGACCCGTAACGACTGTCAAAGATCCACGAATGACAGCCGGGACGTGCTTTCCGAGGCATGTAGGAGTCTCGGTACGTAAAGACCGTAACCTATCCACTGACCAACCGCGGCAAGCGTGGCTTAACCTGACGGATCGACCCGTGCGGCTGTTATTACTTAGCCACGAGCTCCTCCAAAGAAAATCTCAATCAAAGAAACTGTTACTTAGGTTTATTACGTTTTGTTTCCAGGGCTGGGCCGGTTTAGTGGTGATGGTGGAGAACCGCCACACAGACAAGTGGATCCACGTGAAATGTGACTGTCAGGAGAGCTACAACGTCGTGTCTACTAGAGGGGAGCTCAAGACTATCGACTCCGTGCCGCCGTTACACAGGTGAGCTCTAAAGGTCACTGGCTGGCTGGCTGGCTGGTCTGGCTCACTTCACGTTCCAACACCGCCTTTAAGAGGAAATGTGGGTGCTCTTTTCTCCATACCAAAAGATACAAACGCTCTCGCCTGTTTCATTTCTGGTTAATGACCAAATGATTTTTTAGAGAAATATAAATATCAGTTACTTGTATGCCCCTATGTTTTCCTTTTTGATGATATATTATTTTCATAAGAACTAGAACCCTCAAAAAATGCTCAAAATTGCCTATTCAGACCGCTGTCAACAGACGCCTAGTGTACCAATTTGACAAATATTAAGAGGAAATGGGGCGACCAGACTTTTGAAAATTAGGTATTTTATGAAGGTATTCGTGCGATAAGGACAACTGCAGATCCGACTAAATAGCCTATGTAAAAAGTCACATTTCGAGGTTTGGCTCTCGCCTATTTCCTCCTCCAATATTGGACCAATTTAAAAGATATTTCATAAACTGAATAAGAAGGATATATACTATGCCCCTATGTTTTTATTTTTTCGTTAATAGTTGTCAAATTGGTACACTAGGCGTCTGTTGACAGCGGTCTGAATAGGCAATTTTGAGCATTTTTTGAGAGTTCTAGTTCTTACAAAAATAATGTATCATCAAAAAGGAAAACATAGGGGCATACAAGTAGCTGATATTTATATTTCTGTAAAAAATCATTGCTTTATGGTCATTAACCAGAAAGAAAACAGGCGAGAGCGTTTGTATCTTTTTGTATGGAGAAAAGAGCACCCACGTTTCCTCTTAACGAAAAAAGATAAACATCCTTCTTATTCAGTTTATGAAATATCTTTTAAATTGGTCCAATATTGGAGGAGGAAATAGGCGAGAGCCAAACCTCGAAATGTGACTTTTTACACAGGCTATTTAGTCGAATCTGCAGTTGTCCTTATCGCACGAATTCGAGGGCCTTCTTAAAATTCTGAAAAAAATTTCAAAGGTCTGGCGGCCCCCATTTCCTCTTAAGGCCCTGCATCCAAGCGTGGTTTAGCTCGGTGTATAAGTGAAAAGGCGTTATGGCTGTCTAGTTTGACGCGCGGAACTAACAGCTGCAGTGTATTATGTACCTTATAGTAATGATCTAAGGTTGATTGTAAATTTTAAGCATTCTCGTTAATCTTCAGGGCCATACTTTCATTTCTGTGCGAACGAAGATTCACGACGCGCCTTATTAATTGGGTACCACTGTACTCAAATACCGTTTTTATCCCTCCACAGACAAGTGATCATCGTCTTAACCCAGTTAGAAGGCTCAGGCGGGTTCAGCATCGCGCACCGCCTCACGCACCGCCTCGCGGCCGGAGCGCGCCTGCAGGACTGGGCGCCTCACTCCGACGACGAGCCGAGGCACAGGCCGCCGCTAGCGAGGCGCCTCTATGGACTGCATGCTCCTAGGCTTATAACTTAGAACGGCCTGAAAACCTCTTCTTAGTGGATTATAACCATATTACAGGTCCAAAACTATGTTTTTTTTTTTTTGTAAAATTGCTAAAAAGAACTCAAATCGGAGGGTCTTGTCGTATAAAAGGTCAAATTAAATTAGGTAGCGGAACTCCTCAGGCTTATAACTTAGAACGGGCCGATAAGCTCTTGAGAGTGGATTATAACCAAGGTCCAAAATTATGTTTTTTTTTTTTTGCTAATTTGCTGAAAGACAACTCAAATCGGAGGTCAAATTAAATTATGTAGTGAAACTACGCATACGCAATGGGTATTTATATGTAAACACGATAGAATATAAAAAATAAAGATTAGTGTTTTTTTTTTGGGTGGTCAACGACCGCTGTCAGTGTTTTTTTTTTCTTTTACTTGAAGTATGAGTTTGGAAAAACTGTTTTCTTACGTTTTATCGTGTTTAGATATACCGGTCACGTTTGTGAAGTATACAAAATAAAACTGATTTTTAAACTGACATGTTATGGGCGAGCGCGCATTGCGGTGCTTTTTTCTACCGCATAATCTGTGAAGTATGGAATGTCTTTGAAGTGCGCGCACTGCGGTCATGCGTTTTGTTACTGTAGGCCCCGGGCAGTGCGGCAGAACTAACGGAAACGCACAGCAGTGCGCGCTCGCTCTAAGGTTGATGCGCTGGGTAGCCCGCGAAATTCAAATTTTCTTGCGTTTTATGCAATTTGCAAGTCCGTGTCAGGTTGTGACTTGATCAAAATATGATACGCGACAATAAAACATGTATTTACATAATTTTAACCATAAAAATCTTCAATACATCTCTCCAAGTTAGATTTCGTGCAGATTCGCTAGAATAAGTTGATTTTAGTTTAGTGACCCAGAAAGGTACAATCTATCAAGGCGTATAGTTACGTTATTTTGCATTTGAAATTATTATAATTTCATTTATCAATCAATTTTGGACTCTAATAATATGACGAGACCTATGAAAGTCGCTCGCAGAAGGCATGTTGAAAGTCTTTTAAGAATAGCGACTTGGATCTTGACGTAAAAATAATTATAAGCTCGTAGAAATTCGTACAATTTTCCAGTGACGATAGATACCAAAGGAGTCGACTCAGTGAAAAAATAATTACAAACTGTGAGAGCAATATCGACCCTTATACCGTTAGCTATAAGATACAAAATGAATTATCGTTGTAAATCAGTAATAAGTTTGGGACTGGACGATGAATGGTACCAAATGTAATGTATTTTTCTTAAGAGATTTGACTGGTTTTTGAAAGTATGATCAGTTAAAAATCTGAATTCAAAACTCATATTGGCTGTTGTCAGTCGAAGTCACGTAGTCGTGACGTGGTTCACGTCAAAACTGCAATGGGTGAAGCTCGAACTGGGCTAAAAATGACGTCAACTTCGCTTCGGTAATCTTCGTGTTTCCGAATTAGCACGAACGTCGCGCTACAGACTAACTTTCCAACAGAGGCAATGCTTCTAAAGCTCCATTTGCACGGTGCAAGTTTATTGCCCGTGGCATACCATAAAATTGAAGGGCAATTAACTGGTACCGTCTAAAAAAAACACGTACAATATTGTTGCACGATACGGGTAAGTTAGTTGCCGTTCAAAACTGCTTAAGTATAAACAGCACGTTTGAAAAAAAATCAAGACTCAACATTTTCTATGCGCAAATACGGGTAATACTCAATTGTACAAGGACGTGCAACTCTGTGTTTAGACGAAGCAAAATTTGCACCCTGTCACAGATTAATACAGATGGGACACTCCGCAAAATCATTTAAATAAAAAGCGACTCTTGCTACGACACAATAAAATGCAATTCAGGTAGCACAACGCTAATTACCCGCAGTTATATTCAACTACAAGTTGCCTCTCTTTCTATCGCGTAACTCTTATACCTTCTGACCCGCCGCGTACTTGTAGCTTCATACATAAACTGCGGAGTGTCCCATCTGTATTAATCTGTGACCGTGTATGAGCTTTAGTTTTCCCGCGTACGTATTTCCGAAGATAGACGATGTTTCCCGAAGCGCATACTTTTCTTTGGAAAGGTGTATCTTGCACTGATGTTAGACGGATTACAATGCGATTGAATAACTGAAAACAATTGTGACGTCAGTGCCACCTATATATCAAGGGCGGTATACCAAAGTCCGTTACGTTTGGTACAATTGATTGGTCAAAAAACCTGCATAGGTAGGTACTAGGCCTATAACGCTAAACACACGTAAAATAACTATTAATATTTTTTCTACTACACTAAAATATACTCATAGAAATTACTCGTCCGGCCGAATAAATGTATGCAGTACTTATGTATGCATTTTTTAAAATAAAAGTTTTATTCTGCCGGTCTAAGGATTTTGCCAAGAAAAATGCAAATAGCGCGCACCAAGTGTTATTTTGACAGAAATTAGAATAAAGACACGGATAATTTGTAAAGGATATAATTTTTAATTTAAAAAATATGTCGATTTCGCAAAGACGATCGTTTTTTTTTTTTTTTTAAATCAGTTAATAATTTTGACGAGCTCGTTTGCGAAATAAACATTTTTTTGCTAACGGTAAGGATATTATCACGTAGATTGTAAATTTTAAGGCATTATCATTATTGTATAAAAATCTCTTGTAAAAAAAAACAATGTTTTTTTTAATCATTAATGATAAATAGCGATCGTTGTACGTAGTTGTTCTATAAATTATTGTAACTCGATGAAATCACGTTCCCCTGTATGCGAATCTCACAAATAAAGTGCGAGGTACTCCGTAGTTTTAAACCCAAACCCAAACCATACATTTACGACTGATACTAGATTTTTACAACATTTACTTTCCTTAATGTTCATAATTTTTTACTAAAATTCTCGGAAAAATGTTGAAGTGTTTGAACTAGAAATGAATCCTCTTTGATATAAAGTATGTTGAATACAACAAATATAATTTAGATGCTAAATTAAAATTGTTAACTTAGAACGCGACGATTATACGTTATTTATAAAAGCTTTTATGTTTTCTAATTAGAAATCTTTAGTAAAACATAATAAAATTGTCTTCGCATTAGATTTATTAATTTAGTTAGGATATAAAAATGATTTTACTTTGCTGTGGGACCTCAATTACATTCCCTGACAGTGAATCGAAAATTAATTAGGTTTTAGTTTAAAAGAAAATGTACTTCAATTAATCAAAAATGTCCTTTCTCTATGACATATTGGCAGCGCGGCCGTTGTTTAATGCTACCTACAATGGATCAAATCCATAAACATGAATTATTGCTACATAGTAGGTATGTCAGAAGAATCGATATAGTCTTCGCTGTGCGTACAAGTGAGAAAAACAAAAATCACGATTTTGTACGTAACATAAGATATCGTGTAAATTCTTAAAACTGCTTTACTAACTAGACGTAGGTTTGTAATCTGAATTTTTAAAAAAACGCTCCTATTTTATTTGCACTGAAGTGTAACAAAAGACACGATATTTTTAATTGGAAGTATTAACTTCATTCCATTAATACTCATTATTTATTAATTACTTAATTGTTGTTTTTTTTTTTAATAATTAAAAAAATCTAGTGATGCTAATTCTTGCCATTACTTTGCTTTACAACGATATTATTAATTGTTTTTAATAATTTGTATTAGTAATTAATATTTAATTTTTGACTGTTTATAGTTTAAGTGGCCTATGAGCGAGATTCGTGCAATATTAAAAAGGATGTTATCTCACGTTGAATTTTTTATATTAGTGAGGATAATTTACACTTGCTGGCACAAAAACTGCACACTGAGGCGTGTGGTATTGTTTGTAGTTAGCAGTTGACTAAACTAATAATCAATCATAAATAGTAGGTATTATTCTTGAAAAATAATAAAATAAGAACTTGAGCTCAAACTCGTGCCACGAGAAGTCATAATTTCGATTTAACAATAAAAAATAAAAAAAAACAAAAAAAATATATTTTTAAAACTACACAAACCCCATATTGTTTTCAAAATTAATTGAAACATAGTCAATTGCTAACTGTTAACAAAAACGCTAACTATAAAATAAAACATAGTCGTAGTTAAGTTTTGGATCGCATAGTGTTTTGATATTGTAATAATAATAGTACCGTGCGTCACAGGTTCTATAGATACACGGCTGTATATTTTTACACTTGTGCATCATAAAATATAATAATAATATGTATTCATTCACACGTTAACGAACTCCATAAAAATGTAACTGATATTTCTTAAAATTATCATCTTCCATAGTTTTCTTACATCTTAACATTTTTGTATAACAATTTAAAGGAATATAGTGTTTTCTTTTTTAATATTTACTTGTAAGATAGTGCCATACTATATCGAGAAACTAAACCTTTTATTCATAAGTACTTGACTTTTTAAAGGCCAGCCTTTTTTATAAGTAAGAGAAAATGCGGTCCCATAAATTTTAGAAAAAAAAAATTACGCTAAAAAATCTACCTATATAAATAAAAAGAGAAGTCCTGACTGACTGACTGACTCATCAACTGAAACATTAATAGAAAACTGAAATTTTGCACAGAGGTTCCCTTTATAATGTAGACAAGGAATAAGGAAGGAATTCCCGGTAGTATGTTCCCGTGGCATATTTTCCGGCGAAGCCGCTGGCGAAAGCTAGTATAAATATGGCAATATATTCACTAAAATATATTAAAAATATTTGGACTACACTAACCCGGAAGAAAACGTAGGCAGTACGTTAGTATGCAATAAACGCCATCGAACAGCTGACCGCGTTTCCTCATGTTATAGGGCGTTTAGCGATACACCACGTTAGTAATAATAATAATAAGACGCTTATGAATAAAAGGATAAGTTCAAACCTTTATACCAGTGAGAAAATTAGACTTATTTTATCATTATTTGCCTCGAAAACTGAACAGGCTAAATTAACAGCAATCCTAACCTGTTAGGACGCACTGATTTATATTTTTCGCTAATTTAAAACAGCTGTTCTTTCAAAAACACTATAATCGTCATAAATCTGTTCAATGTTCAATAATATCACTTTTATTTTTCGTGAGTCCTATGTACAATGTTATTTTCACTTTTCACAATAAAATAATGCAATTTTGTATGGTGTGTCGAGCAGAATGCACTGCAGTGTATGAAACTTTTGATAACTTTTATTTAACAATGTATAATTGTTTTTGAGTAGCATAAAAGACGCTTATTTTTCATGTTAGTCTTATATGGATGCATGTTAAACTATTTATGATAAGGTTAAGTAAATAAAATTATTTAAATTTGATGGTACTGGTTTTATTAGAACGAACCATTCAACTACCCACGACCTAATTAAAACCACAGATTAGTACAGATGGGACACTC
The DNA here is from genome assembly GCA_905163495.3 of Cosmia trapezina. NCBI lineage: Eukaryota > Metazoa > Arthropoda > Insecta > Lepidoptera > Noctuidae > Cosmia > Cosmia trapezina. The sequence continues at coordinate 25,277,639 of LR991027.1, forward strand.
CGCAAAATCATTTAAATAAAAAGCGACTCTTGCTACGACACATTAAAGTGCAATTCAGTTCGCAGAACGCTAATTACCTACAGTTATATTCACCTACACATTGCCTCTCTTTCTATCGCGTAACTCTTATACCTTCAGCGCGCGGCATTTCTACTGAATTAGCTCCGCGGACGGGGCCCGCCGTGTACTTGTAGCTTCATACCTAAACTGCGGAGTGTCCCATCTGTATTAATCTGTGTTAAAACTAAATTTACCGGGTTCGATTCTCTGATGGAATTAGTCCGGGTATTCCGGGAGCTCATGGATAAGTAATAACAGCCGCACGAGTCAAGGTTGGTCCGTGGTTGGATGACCATCTTTACACACCGAGCCTTCTTGCTGCGGAAAGCACGTTAAGCCGTTGTTCCCGGCTGTCATTCGTCGATCTTTGACAGTCGTTACGGGTCGTCAGAAGCTCGAAAGTCTGACTACCAGTCTTACCAAAGGGTATCATATTACCCTGTTACCCTGTTACTGGGCTGTGGAGGTCAGATAGGCAGTCGCTCCTCATACTGGTATTCAGCTGCATACCGTTTGAACGTCAAAATTGACAAACATTTTTTTTATCAATTCTACTCGCCCCTTCCAAAAGGTATGGAGAAGAATGGGCAAGTACTTATTCTTTTAAAATGTTTTACAATTTTTGTCTAAAAGTACATTAATTATACAGGGTGCAATTGAACACATGCGACAAAATTTAAGGGGGTGTTCTACGCATCAATATGAACAACTTTTACTATGGGACCAAACCTGAAATCGCGAAAAAAAAAATCAGCTGTTCAGTACATTTCGACGAGTTTGATGTAGATAAATGTACTGAACAACTGATTTTTTTTTCGCGATTTCAGGTTTGGTCCCATAGTAAAAGTTGTTCATATTGATGCGTAGAACACCCCCTTAAATTTTGTCGCATGTGTTCAATTGCACCCTGTATAATTAAATAAATAAATAATAATAAATAATAAATTTTTTATTAACAAATGTGGGTACAACTCATCTATCCTAAACAAAAACACAATATACAAAGTTTTGAGTATTTTAAAGATTATATCGCACCTGCATGCATTATATGCTATACTAAAAATATCATCAAATAATATTTAACTCCTGTAATGTACATGCACCGAATCACAAGAGTGTATGGCTTATTTCATGCAAAGATCAATCACTTCAAGATGGTATGAGCAGAATAATATTCAAACTCAAACTCAAAGCATTTATCTATCTATCTATCTATATAAATAAAAAGAGAAGTCCTGACTGACTGACTGACTGACTGACTGACTGACTCATCAACGCCCAGCCCAAACCCTTGGACCTAGAAAGCTGAAATTTTGCACAGAGGCTCCCTTTGTAATGTAGACAAGGAATAAGGAAGGAATTCCCGGTAGTACGTTCCCGTGGGATATTTTCCGACATCCACGCGGGCGAAGCCGCGGGCAAAAGCTAGTTTCAAATAAACCAATTACTATACAGGCACTTTGGAATAGTCAGTCAGAAAGATGAAGCTAGTTGCCCATTCCGAAGCGTAGTAGGTTCTATGGAGAAGAACGGGTACTATAAACTCCACGGACACTCTTAAATATATGGTATTGAATGTAAAAAAAATCAAAATAAAAAAAAACAAAAAAGAAAGAAAAACAAAAAGTGCAGTTAATGTGACCTTGTCTTACCGAAGGTGCGATATGTGTAATAATAATATTACATACTAACGGATCCTAGAACCCGACTGCAGCGCTACCTACCAGGTCCAATTGTGTTTTCAAACCATCCAGGAACGCATTGAAATACACAACATACAAAATTTCATCTACATCGGTCCAGCCGTTTAGGAGGAGTTACATGACAAACACACGTACCTACAGAAGAATTATATACATTAAGATTATGTAAGGAATTAGGAGGATTGAGGAAGGAAGATTATACACAAGTCACGAAATGTGTGTCGCGTTGCCCCAATGCGGCCAAGACAAAAGACTGCCTCATTTAAGAGGAAATGTGGGTGCTCTTTTCTCCATACAAAAAGATACAAACGCTCTCGCCTGTTTTCTTTCTGGTTAATGACCATAAAGCAATGATTTTTTACAGAAATATAAATATCAGTTACTTGTATGCTCCTATGTTTTCCTTTTTGATGATATATTATTTTTATAAGAACTAGAACCCTCCAAAAATGCAAAAAATTGCCTATTCAGACCGCTGTCAACAGACGCCTAGTGTACCAATACAACTATTAACGAAAAAAGAAAAACATAGGGGCATAGTATATATCCTTCTTATTCAGTTTATGAAATATCTTTTAAATTGGTCCAATATTGGAGGAGGAAATAGGCGAGAGCCAAACCTCGAAATGTGACTTTTTACACAGGCTATTTAGTCGAATCTGCAGTTGTTCTTATCGCACGAATTCGAGGGCGGAGCGCTCGCAGAGCGACAGCAATACCTTCTTAAAATACCTAATTTTCAAAAGTCTGGCCACCCGCCTTTCCTCTTAACACCACTACACAGCTACGACTGTAATACATTTACAGGCACAAAGACTAACGTCGCATATGCATGCTACTGTGGTTAGTGAGCGGAAGGCGGTCCGGGCAAGCCATCTCGGGATCATTTCCGGTGCCTTTTTTGTTTTACTTCAGGAACAAGGACATAGGGATTGTGGAAGAGGTTTCGTTAACTCTTAACTGTATCCGGGAAAAGTGGGCCAGTATTTTTAAGCACCAATAAATATTCAAAAAGCTCCTGGCTAAGTAATTAGGTACAGCCGCACGGGTCGATCTGTCAGGTTAAGCTACGCTTGTCGGGGTTGGTCAGTGGATGGGTGACTATCTTTACATACCAAGACTCCTCCGTGCCTCGGAAAGCCGTTGGTCCCGGCTGTCATTCTTGGATCTTTGCCAGTCGTTACGGGTCGTCAGAAGCCCGAAAGTCTGACAACCAGTCTTATCAAGGGGTATCGTATTACCCAGTTACTGGGTTGTGGAGGTCAGACAGGCGGTCGCTCCATGTAAAAGTCTGGTATTTAGCTGCATCCGGTTAGACTGGAAGCCGACCCCAACATAGTTGGGAAAAGGCTAGGCAGATTGATTGAATATTCAAAAAATATTAACGCCGTAAAGACGCATATCTCTTTGCCGAGATTTAAAAAAATCATTCACCTCCGAATAGGAGGAGGAGACGGTTGTGAATAGAGGCGTTGAACCTATTTGCACTAAGTATATGTATAAGTTATCTGTGGCAATTCTTATTCCCGTACACGTGTTGGAAAATGAAAAATCGCACGCGTGTGAAATACATTGCATTGTGAACCTAATCGTAGTGCGATATGAACCAGAGTGTATTGAATAAATATTTGTTTTATTTGTATATGTTTTGCTTTTTCCATAATTATCTACAAAAAAATCTCGGATTTTTGTAATATTCACTCATTTAATTTGAAAACAAAATGCCTCGTTTTTCTAGCACATCTAGTAACACCACAGAACATCGTGCCATTTCTTGTTCTAGGTACTAGGTATGCCCATTAGGTAAGTAGGTAGTATACGTACAGAGATTTCATTCTGCCAGGGAAATTGTAAGGTTTTGCACCACCAAGATTACATTTTCCTAAAGAAATCGTAGAAGTCTGCATTCACGTTAATTAAATATGATTTTTTATAGATCTTTTTGGACAGTTTTACATAAAATGTCAGAATTCGTGATTCATATCTTTTTCAATACCTATGTCCCTCATACCTACGTTAATTTTCACGCAATAACTCAATCTGCCTAGCCTTTTCCCAACTATGTCGGTGTACGCTTCCAGTTTTACCGGATGCAGCTGAATACCAGTATTTGACATGGAGCGACTGCCTATCTGACCTCCACAACCCAGTAACTGATACGATACCTTTTGGTAAGACTGGTTGTTAGACTTTCGGGCTTCTGACGACCCGTATCGACTGTCAAAGATGCACGAATGACAGCCAGGACCAACGGCTTAACGTGCTTTCCGAGACACGGAGGAGTCTCGGTAGGTAAAAAAAAAAAAAAAAAATCTATTCTATTCTATTCTATTCTAGGTATATGTAATGATGGTCCACGGATCAACCCCGGCAACCGTAGCTTAACCTGATGGATCGACCCGTGCGGCTCTTAATTATTACTTAGCCACGAGCTCCTCATTTTCTTTTGTCACCTAATAAATCCTGCTAATACTGTTTGAAAACCTCCATTGGGGGGCCTGCTTATTTTGTATCGGGTAAAGTTTCAGCACCCCGCACGCCGCGCCGAAGGAGTTACTTGCGAGAAGCACAGAACCGGTCGAAGTGGCGGTGCTTGGGGGAGGCCTATAAAAGATAAATTAATTAAATTATCTTTAAAATGGTGATGATTTCATAAAATAATAAAAATACGCTTGATAGTGTTTGCGTGGTTCTGTTTACAAATTAATTACACTATGTACCTAATTTAAACATAATCAAAAATACCCTATTAAGTTATTAATAAAATTTTAATTTAACATTTTTTTTTTCAAGACATTTTAACCCTGCTCCTTTAGCCAGGATCTTCAGTCTAAAATAATTAAAAGTCAGTTATCGTCGCCTTAACGCTTTTTTCAGGGGCTTGTTTAATATTTCTCAACTAATAGCTTTCGTTAGACACATTTATGATTTACGGTTTACATAATTCAGTTTTGTTTCGAAATAGTCCGAATAGTTTCGGACTTAAACTACATGCCGAAACATCCATGAATAATAGACACTTATTCGGCTGTCCCATAGCAAGACCCAGTAAAGGACATTAAAAAAAACCGGTCAAGAGCTTGTCGAACTCGCGCACCGAGAGTTCCGTTCCGATTTCTGAAAAAGTGTGCTATTTAGAGACATCGTTTTATTTTTCCTGTAATCTTTACATAAACTTCTATCACATAGAATAATTTCAGATTTTCATCTTTGCAAACTTCGAAGAAAAGGGGGGGGGGGGGGGGAACGGTATTTTTTTTACATTTTTCATCAAAAGTCAAAAACTATGCGGCCTAAAAAAAAAAATGTTTGATAATGTGCAAGCAGCGCTCTTTCACATGATACCCCACCATGCACTAATAGCTCCACTTCGAATTTTTAAGACCCCCTTTCAGCACCTGTTACAAAGAAAATATAAATATTTTTATTTCTTTCTTATTTGCAAAATAGTTGGGTAAACGTCATATAAAACTGTTCCAAATTTCAAGTTGATAGCATTAGTAGTTCTTTAGATATCCAGCTGTGACAGACAGACAGACAGACTGACTGACTGAGTGACACCATAAGGGTTCCTTTTTTACCATTTTGGTACGGAACCCTAAAAACAGTGCTATAAAATTCTGAAAAAAAGATATAGGTACCTATCTGATTTAAGGATCTGGTGGATAGCCAATCGCTTTTATTAACACGATTAGACTTTGCTGGATAGAAAAAAAAAACAAAGTTACCCCTTTTCGTAATGTTTAACCAATCTCTTAATTACAAAACAGACTTTTTTTTTTCTTATTTTTTATATCAATGAAAAGGTATCTAGTAAGATTGTTGAGCACAATTCGTTGAGTTTGTCGTGATGAAATGATTTTATAATCACTATGTTTAAATACCTACCAATTGCGCGAGGCAACCACTCGCGAGCGTACTTCAGGGGGTTTACTCCCTAAGCACGAAGCCCGTAGTTTCGGCCTTCGTTACGGGCTTTTCCTTCTCCTACGGATGGATGATTGGTTCGGGGCCCGAACGAAGTATGAATGACAACACGATTTGACAGTTGTCCCTACTCCCAATGTGTTTTTGCCCGTCCGAAAAATTTAACTTTTACACTTGTTTTGATGGATCGTTATGTCAGACAGACGGACTGACGGACTTAAGGAGTAGACCCCCAGTTCAGTACGCGGCTCAAACGCTTGAGCATAGGGCCTTAACACAAGAACTTTCCAAAGGGTGCATCAGTTAATGTTTTTGCGCTCTTCTGGAAAACACTATGTACACTTAGGATTTTGGTATTCTCCTTACCCCATACCCGTCAACAGGGATGTTAATAACTGCAATTATGTCAAAACATAGTGTAAACTGTCAACGTGTCTGTCACAGTGACAAGGGTGCTGTAGGTAGTACATAAATCCTTCTGGTTAATAATTCAGTTGAAACTCGTTAAGTTATAGTATTCATAACACTGACTGAATATCAGTAAATAGTTAGAGTATTAATTTATGAAATAGTTAGGGCCTATTTCACGGATGTCCGAATAGCCACTACTCACCGAATAAATTCAAAAATGGAACAAAATTTGTATGATAATTATCTGCCAAGTGAGTTAATAGGAACTTAATCGTAGGTGGTGAAACGGGGCCTTAGTCTTAAGTTTGTAAGTGGTCTAAATTGCAATATTGTTCGTATTGTAATTTTATTTTATCTTATTAACCCTTTCATGGGCGGTGGCGTGTATATACGTTCCAAGACAGCTACGAGTGGTGACAGAACGTACTACCACGTGTATTTTAATTTACTTGTTTTAAGCAGACCGTTTACTCACGTTGACTCGCAATACAAAATTGTACTAGCTACGTCTTTCCGCCACAACGCATGAAAATTTCAAAATGGTTCTGTCACATTACATTATGATTTTTGGTGCTTCAAAAAGAAGACGTTCTGCTCGTGCGCTGGTGGTACAAAAAAAGAGCATATTGAAGAGTATTCTATCTATCTTCGTTTGTGTGACAGGATCTACTACTTTGGCCCAGTGCGGATTGGGTTGCCCAGTGCGGATTGGGTTGCCCAGTGCGGATTGGGTTGCCCAGTGCGGATTGCGTTGCCCAGTGCGGATTAGGTGGCCCAGTGCGGATTGGGTTGCCCAGTGCGGATTGGGTTAACCCTACGTTACCTACCCTCTACAATTACCTACTCTAATAATTGTAGTGCGTCCGGTATGTTCGCATTTGCGCATACCGATGATTTTTACGCCATAATGCGCAAAAAAACTAATTCCGTCTTGTCAAGAGCGCGGTCTAGTTCTAACGGCATCCGAAGTATGTTCATAGAAAAGTACGACAAACCTTGGTTGTCGCACGCTGTGGAGGTGCTGGTTAGGAGACCCCACAGCTAACCCTACAATTTTCGTTTTGTTTTTGTTTCTGTGTATTTACTTACAATAGTTTTTGAGAACAATGTTACTATTGGGCCTAGTTGCCATAAATAAACAAATAATTAAATTAAATTTAAATATAATCAACCACCCCCCATTTCTCCCCAGCCCGTATACATGAACACGCCAAGCGAAGACGTAGTCGCCTACCTGCAAGTATCCGGCTGTGACGAACGCTGTGACATCGAGAGCTTCCGCGCCATCACCTCTCCGTTCAACCTAGAGGAGTCTGAGTGGAGGACCTTGTGCGGCTTCTCCGAGGACATGGATATTGACACTTCTTCTATTGATTAAGGATGGAGAATGAAGGACTGGTTTTTTTCAATGGATTTAGGATTCAAGCAGATGCAATAAAGCTGATGCATTTTTTGTAAAAGAATTTGTTTTAATTTGCTTTGGGTTATTGGGTGGACACAGCAATGCCTATACTTTTTGAGCTTATTTCCGAAATCTCCTTTGAGCAATCTCTTTCAATGGGGTTTTATGAACTTTTTGTCCACAAATCCCCATTGATATCTTGGTCAATATACTACTCAGTCTGCCTGTCACAACTGGATACCTTAAGAACCACTAATGCTATCAACTTGAAATTTGGAACTGTTTTAGATGATGTTTGCCCAACTATTTTGCAAATAAGAAAGAATTTTGATGAAAATGTAAAAAAAAAAACCGGCCAAGTGCGTGTCGGACCACGCACAATGAAGGGTTCCGTAGTTAAAAATAATTTATCCCAAAAACAAACATAAGAGGCCGTACACTAAATGCCGATTTTGCTGATTTACGTGATTTTACAGTTATAATACTGTATTTCTATAAATTTTAATGCACAATATGAAATATCATTTCAATTTTGATCTAATGTATGATTTACTTCTTTATTTTTAGTACCTACTTATATAATTTTGATAAATCGACTGAAACCGACGACTATTTTGTGAATTTTTGCTGTAAGAGGCATTGATATGAAATGAGTGATCCAAAATAACTCGAAAACTACAAAAAACCGTAGAACATACATGGGGGTTAAATCGATAGGTATGGTACTCTACTATCAGCTCGCACTGGCTTGACACCTTAAAAGAAACAACCTGTTTAATATCATTATCACTTCAGCCCGGCGAGCACGGCCTACTGTGACATGGCTTGAGTCACACATTTTATCATAGTTTGGGCGATAAAACTGTTTTGTCTTAAATGCTAGCACGGCGGCGTGTGACATAACTTCTTGACGTTTAGTTGGGACTCATTATGTCTTATTTGCTAATATGGGCGCACCAATTATATCACAAATGTCACATTTTGACGGTGACTAAGAAAAATTTTATCACGTTCTTTCGGAGGTGGTGATAAAATTTGAAAATTGAAAAAAATAATGTTTTCCTGCTAATTACTCTGCACCAAATGGCAATAAATTATTTTCTTGCATTGAAAATTGTAATAAGTAAATAAATAAATTACTTACTATTTTTTATATATTTAAACGGTTTTTTTTTAATTTTTAAAAATACATATTTAGACATGTAAATAATGCGCGTCGAAAACAACAAAAAAAAAATAAAGAAATAATTTAAGTACATAGGGTTACTTAAATACTACTATTTTTTTTTGGTACCTACATGTTCAGAATAATAGGTTTATGGGTTTCATAAAGGGGTGCCAAATTTTCATTATTTTTGCGATAGGACACACCGTTTTCGAGTTCTATGCAAAAGAAAAGAAAGAAAAAAGATTTAATTTGATAATTTTTTCAATTTACTATGTCACACTATGAATTTAGCAACAAGAAAGGCATGTCGCGGCTCTAGATTATGTCACATGGTTGACCCGTGCTAGCATTTAAGACAAATTCTAAGACATGACATAATTTATCATGTCTTGTCACAAACGTCTTGAGTACGCCCGTGCTCGCCCCGCAGCTCTGAAAATGCTGGGTTAACCTGTAATTAGAGACTGTAAGTCCGAGGCGATTGTTAACTATAGTTTTTAAGATACATTATACAGAAGCTTTACACCTTTTAGGGTTCCGTACAAAAATGGTAAAAAGGAACCCTTATGGTGCGACTCTCTGTCTGTCTGTCACACAGCTGGATATCTCAAGAACTGCTAATGCTATCAACTTGAAATTTGGAACAATTTTAGATGATGTTTACCCAACTATTTTGCAAATAACAAAGAAATATAACTGAAAGGGGTCTTAAAAATTCAAAGTGGGGCTACTAGGGCATGTAGGGTATCATTCGAAAGAACGCTGTTTCCACATTCTAAAACATTATTTTTTTTTTAGGCCGCATAGTTTTCGACTTATGATGAAAAATGAAAATAAAAATACCGTTCCCCGACCCCCGAAGTTTGCATAGAGAAAAATCTGAAATTATTCTGTGTGATAGAAGTAGAAATCGGATCAGAACCCTCGATGCGTGAGTCCGACTCGCTCTTGACCGTTTTTTTTTTTAAATAAATAAATAAACACCAATTATGGTTTAGTCCCGCGTGTAGGAGGCGAGCCTATTCCTATCAACCGGGCACAAAATATACAGTATCCGGGCTGCTATTGAGGAATTGCTGATGAAAGAACCTAATAACACTTTGCCCGACCTGGGAATCGAAGCCAGGACCTCATGCTCAGCAGTAGCACTTGCAACCACTCAACCAACAAGGCAGTCGATTGATGTCCTTCGAAAACTCACATTCGAGTAGGTAAGGTTTTAGTTGCAACCTCGCAAAAACATAAGTTTTATTTCAATGAGAGTAGGTAGGTAGTTTTGTCTGCTTTTTGTCATCAGAATAATTTCAGTGGGTATAAGAATAAGAATAACAATAATTTTTTATTTAGTAAGAAGAAGAAATACAATGCATGTTACATTATTATGAAAGTACATTTGTGCTCAATTTTTGCGAATAATGACCCCGATGCTAGGAAAATCCTGTTATAGGGGGCCTATTTCACGATGTCCGAATAGCCACTACTTACCGGATAAATTGAAAAATGGAAAATATAACGCGAACCTTTTTACCTTCTAGAAGCTTCGACTCGACCTTATTGGACGAGCGGATTGTGGCGGGAGCGGTTAGAAAAGGGTTCGCGTTATATCCTCCCCCTTTTGACCAGGTTATGACCCCATGCCTGGTTAAACAAAGTAAGAACCGCATCCTCCCCCTTTTGATCGGGCTATGTCCCCATGACCGGTCAAACAAAAACAATCCTAATCCACTAGCGGACTTTACGAGGACGACCCCTGCGTCGTTTAAAAACTACAGGCTCAGGACATTCACCCTCCCTGGAATGATATCGACGCAAGTCTGAGCTGTGATACTTTCCAATGACCTCCTTGATCCCATCCTTATTATAAGCCAAAATGTAAGTCGTAGGGCTCACTTTCTTAACGATTTCATATGGACCATCCCGCTTAGGGACAAAAACCGAGGTAACACCTTTGCTGGCATTACTGAGTACATGGGTTGTCATCAACACCAAGTCTCCTTCTACAAAAGTCTCCGCTTCAGTACGATTCTTGTCGGCTCGAGACTTTCTCACATCTTGATGGTGTTCTAACCTCTCTTTAGCTGTGGTGATGGTGGCAGCCAGTTAATAATACCTCGTTTACAAGAGTTTTAGCGCAGATTTCAGACGTAGCTTCAGTGAGAGCAAAAAACAGGGACTTGAAGGCCCAGCTTGCCATATTAATTAAAGGTCATCATGACCGCTGGCCTGAGGTATTACCTTTTGTCCGCTTTTCTTTTAACAGCTCTCTCACTAGCTCAACAGAGCAAACACCTGCATACCTCACGTTCGGTCGCGAACTCCGTTCACCTTTAGCTGCGGTTACGGATTTACGAGCAATCATTGAGACTGAGAATTTCGTGCCACAAATAACGCCGTATCTTCGTAAACTGGCTGCCACCATCACCACAACTAAAGAGAGGTTAGAACACCATCAAGATGTGAGAAAGTCTCGAGCCGACAAGAATCGTACTGAAGCGGAGACTTTTGTAGAAGGAGACTTGGTGTTGATGACAACCCATGTACTCAGTAATGCCAGCAAAGGTGTTACCTCGGTTTTTGTCCCTAAGCGGGATGGTCCATATGAAATCGTTAAGAAAGTGAGCCCTACGACTTACATTTTGGCTTATAATAAGGATGGGATCAAGGAGGTCATTGGAAAGTATCACAGCTCAGACTTGCGTCGATATCATTCCAGGGAGGGTGAATGTCCTGAGCCTGTAGTTCTTAAACGACGCAGGGGTCGTCCTCGTAAAGTCCGCTAGTGGATTAGGATTGTTTTTGTTTGACCGGTCATGGGGACATAGCCCGATCAAAAGGGGGAGGATGCGGTTCTTACTTTGTTTAACCAGGCATGGGGTCATAACCTGGTCAAAAGGGGGAGGATATAACGCGAACCCTTATCTAATCGCTCCCGCCACAATCCGCTCGTCCAATAAGGTCGAGTCGAAGCTTCTAGAAGGTTCTAGAAGCTTCGAAATAAATGACGCGCAGCCTTGTCATTGACTTTTCAGAGAGAGACGTATGTCAACAGTCAACTAGGCTGCGCACATTTTTTAGATACTTCTATTAGATTTACAAAATTAGGTCTTCACCCCCGACTATTTATGTTAAAAAAAGAATTTTTAAGAAATAATCTGCCAAGTAGGTACGTTAATCGGAACTTCATCGTAGGTGGTGAAACAGGTCCATATTGTACCAGTCACATTTAATTCGGCAAAGTTCGGTTCTTCCGAAAATAAACGATTGTTAACCTTTGAACGTTATCATACTGTAGCTAGTACTTAGTTCTCAAATAACACAAGTTACACTTATCTTACATTAACTTAACATTTCTTTGATGCCTTCATTTTAAACATTAAAGTGTCCTCTTTGTATGTTTGTCACGTTCTTTAGACGCCAAGTCTCAGGGGCTGAGTTTTCATTCAATCTTTTTTGAGTGAAATAAATTTTCTGTTGGATCTTATAACTGTTCGTTGGTTTGTGAGACAGAATTCTTTGAAGAGATTATTTTTGATTATTTTGGAGTTACCTACGTGCTTTTTCTTCATGTTATCCTGATTTATCAGTATAGACATTATGTATTTTTCAAGATAAAATATGCAGTCGGAGTGCCGACAGAAGTGAAAACTTAAACGTAGAACTATGCATAGCATGTCGCATGTCGGTGACGCGAACCCGTAAGATTTCCTCCTACAAAAAAAGAAGTTTTCTGTGGCGAGTGGCGGCCATGTTGTTTTGGCGGGATCTGTCAAATCTGTTGTTTATTATTCAGTCACTGATGCCAAATCATCATGGCAAGTTACACGAATAAGCAGCATGTCCTAATAATAAAATTTTATTATCAAAATGAGTGTTCGCGAAAAATCCTTTTATTCTGCTGCATTCAGTTAAAATCTGATTTTTAATTCGACGGAATTCTGACAGCAGTAATTTTTTGACACTTCAGATATCCTAAACCTTTTTTCTTTCTTGTCCTTTTTATAAGTTGAAAATGACTACAATTTTGGGATATAAAATAACAAAATATGAAAGAGAATGGGATCAAGTAAACTATATGACAATGTAAATAGTGTTTGTTCTGTGCATTCAATGCACACTAATTAAAATATTAATTTTATATGGCTAAATGGAAAAAAAGCGTAAAAGAACATATTTTTTGAAATTTAAATATTTATTTAGGTATCATTATCACTAATATCATCATCGTTGTCTGTCTGTAGTTCAAGAAGCGATGATTTTACAAACAAAAAGATATTCCTAAAAAAGGTTTGTAACCTATGGATTATTAGACAGGGATTCCTGTGAAAGAAAAATAATTACCTTACTAATTATCGTAACTTCAATAGTGTGATAGTAAAAAATCTGATTACCATTTTAAAATTATCAGTCAATTTTTAAGTTTTAGTTTTTCTAAAATTGAAACCTTATATTCAAGAAAGGTTTTTTTTTAATTTCGCTTAAATGCGTTCCGTTTTTATTAGGACCGTTGTAGTATTGGCAACACTTCTGAAATGTCAGAATTTCGTGGAATTAAAAATCAGTTAGTAGACAGGAAGCCGACCCCAACATACTAAACCCTTCAGGTAGCGAACTGTCGAACGTTATTGGAAAGTATGGCAACGGCCTTGATCTTGACACGCCCCCTTTACGGACCACTTGCGTTTAAACCCCGATTTCTCGCTATTTCACTATGGAACCCAATGATATTATAAGTATATAATATCATTGATGGAACCCATATAAAACTGTAACTGTTTCGTAATATGTACAGACGCTAGCAGCCAGCACATCAGGCTACTACAATCTGTCAAATTTCTTTAATAGATTTTCATCTTTATCGCTAACGCATTAGGTTCGAGGTTGATTAGGAAAATTTTACAGTTTTGGGTGGCTTGATGTGCTGGCAGCGTCTGTACAATATTTCCTATTCGAATGATGATGTAATTGGGTAGGAATTTTCGTGGTCTTTCGTTTTATGACCCCTTTTAAACTATGGGTATAATAATTGCCGGCACGAGGCGTGAGCACAAATTCCACCTTAACTTTCAAGCCCTGATTCCAAGCGTGGTTTAGCTCGTTATGTAAGTGAAATGGCGTTATGGCTGTCTAGTTTGACGCATGAGATAGAAGACTCTCACGCGCTCCGGAATTATGTCGTAAAAGTACAAATAAAAACGTATAAAATTAGAAATTAACTATTTAATATAACTAATCCATCACTGGATGCAGTTTGGCATTTGACATTTTATGGTATATTTTTTAATTATAATTATAATTGTTGGCTCCACTGTACTATCACACCCGCGCGTCCGAAACTTCACATTGGTGAATCATTTGGGTTAGGTTAGAATAGTGACCATTACCTCTATTGCTGGTGAATCATTTGGGTTAGGTTAGGTTAGGTTAGAACAGTGGGGAACGTGCGACGGCGAGCGAGCGAAGCGAGCAGCGGCCGCCGAGCGCCATATCCCCTCTATTTTTGGTTAGATGAGGCCGTGAATGTCTCGTATATTAGACGATGAAAGCTCAGGGTCATTGACCTTGATTTCAAGGTCAATGGTACTCGTACTGTAATTTTTTTTTTCGGCGTATATTATTTTGCGCACTTTGTTGTTTTCAATAATACACTAAAAAGTGTCTATTGTACTCAAAAAAAAAATTGCTAGTATATAAAATCGCCGGGTGCGTTTGTAAAGTGGTTCCGTATGTTTAATTATGTTTAGAGTTCCATCACTGTATGCGAAAAGGACTTAAAAATATCATATTTTTTTTATTTGTCAAAATCATTTACGGTTTATGAGATACACAGCTTTAAAAAACCACTTTTTGACCGTTTTCAAGAAATCTGCGCCTTAACTGCCCTCGTCAGCGAGCTGTTGTATTCTGTTTTCTATCTGTATCTAAATATGTTTGATAATATATTGATTTCATTGCTCCCGCCTGTGTGCAACTGCTGTGATAGGAAATAAGATTCGTTAGGTTTAAGAGTAGAGTTTGTGCTCACGGCTCGTGCCGGCAACTATAAGACACGATACGGTTTATTGCCCTTTTCATCTGACATTTCCAGCAAAGAAATGAATATGTTACATTTTACTTTGTAATCTAGATATTATTCAATTCTTTCATTGCATTTTTCACTATGTCTGCATATATTACTAGACGACGATCCCACAGGAAATGATGGCGGATGGAATAGTTGAATATTAAAGTGTGTATTCTTACTGATTGCTGTTGAATGTGATGCATGGTGTTTCATCGCAATGGTTCGAGCAAACTACTCAAACTGTCTTGCATTATCTTGTCTACAACAGGTCGGAAGTAGTTCTCGTTGCCTTCATATATTATAATTTAGTTACTTAGTCATGTGTCCACCCAATAACCCAAAGCAAATTAAAACAAAATGTTTTACAAAAATTGCATCAGTTTTATTGAATCTGCTTATAAATCCTAAATCCGTTAAAAAAACCAGTCAATAATTCTCCATCCTTAATCAATAGAAGAAGTGTCAATATCAATGTCCTCGGAGAAGCCGCACAAGGTCCTCCACTCGGACTCCTCTAGGTTGAACGGGGAGGTGATGGCGCGGAAGCTCTCGATGTCACAGCGTTCGTCACACCCGGATACTTGCAGGTAGGTGACTACGTCTTCGCTTGGCGTGTTGAGGTATACGGGCTGGGAAGAAATGGGGTGTGGTTGATTAAATTTAAATTAAATTACCTATTTGTTTATTTATGGCAACATAGGTCCAATTGGTAGTAACATTGTTCTTAAAAAGTATTGTTAGTAAACACAGAAACAAAAACAAAACGAAAATTGTAGCGTTATCTGTGGGGTCTTCTGACCAGAACCTCCACAGCGTGCGACAACCAAGGTGCGTCGCACTTTTCCATGAACATACTTAGGATACCGTTAGAACTAGACCGCGCTCTTGACAAGACGGAATTGGGTTTTTTTCGCATCATGGCGTAAAAATCATCGGTATGCGCAAATGCGAACATTGATTTGGTGTACGTATAGATTATTAGATATAAAGTATTTCATGTAACAATATTTTACTAGTGTGCGATTAATAATTACCCATATAGATATAGGTAGATATAGATAAATAGATCATACGAGACGAATAATCAGATACTCACCACAACAATATATTCTCCAGTCGCCACCACCCTTCTCAATTCCAAGGCATACGCAGAAGCATACTTGGGAACTCCTTGCCTAGGAGTGATCTGGGTGACAGCTTCGAAGGCGAACACGTTCACGTCATGGGCAGAATAAACCTGGACTCTTTGTACGTCTTCTCCAGCAATGACCTGGTCTGCTACGGCGAAGAACTGATTTAGAAGTACACCTGGAATTGAACATTTATTATGAGGATATGATTGCGCTTTGCATTGGAAATTTCTCATGATATTTTGCTTTATCGTAAGTCAGGGATGTCTCAGATTATTTAAAAGTTCTGATGACTAACGTCCTCAGAACAGACAAACAAAAATAACAGTATACATTCAGACAGTTCTTAAATGACCCCTGGGGTCTAATGGCAAAGTCTTAAATGAACATTACTGCAACTTGAAAAAGGGATGGCGCTATTTATCCTCTATAATTATAATGTTATCTCTTTCTCGCACTGGAAGAATGACGACTTCCTAGGGCCCTAGGTTTTCTGATTGGCTTTTGTTTTTTAGTCACAACAGCTGTCTGCAGGTTTTTATATCCACGCAAGCTGGCCCGTGGGATCTCGTTACTTTATAATAGCTATAGTTTACTTTAAAAGCTTACCAGCTTGCAACGCGATACTGTCTTCATTGCCAAAGAGGTAGTCAATGGCTATGCCAGCAATTTCTTCTATTTCGGGGTAAATCTCTTGAAGTTTCGTGTCCAGGGGAATTCCTAAACTCATCTGTGAATGACAAAATTAATCCTTAATATAGTGATACTATCAAATCTAGGTTACATCGATTGGTGTCTTGGTGACATTAAAGTTGTGCTGGTCTTTTATTTTGTTCTGGTTTCAAGGTAGGCCTTGGTCTTGGTCCTAAGGTCTCTGGTTTCTCAGTAGTAGTCCAGAGTCTTCAAGCCTTTATTTAATTGAGACTAGTTATTCCCAGGTCGGGCAGTGTTATTGCGTTTTACAATCAGGAATTTCTCAGTAATAACCCAGAGTCTTACAAGCCCAGGCTCGCCCCGCCCACTGTTAATGGGACTTATACTTAACAAATAAAAAACCGAAAAGTGCGTGTCGGACCACGAACAATGAAGGGTTCCGTAGTTGAAAATAATTGATCCCAAAAACAAACTTAACATTGTAGTTGAAAAACATGTTCTCACATACATACGTCACGGTTAATTCTCCAACTGAAGTTTGTAATTCCAAAAAATATTTTTTATGTCCTATAATTACAAATTAACGATTTTCGGACTTTTTCCTTTATTTGTGCTGTGAGACCTTACGTTTCATGATTCAGGTCAACGGTAAGTACTCTATGAGTTTTGATTTACTTGCGAGTATCAAAATACGAGTATTTTGCGAGTATTTTTTATTGCGTCGACTTAGAACCTTGATTAGAGCTCTATGGGACTATAGACCTACATATTTGATATTAATTTCAACTTGATACATTCACGCGTTCCTGAAAAACATGGTCTTGACAGACGGACAACGAAGGGTTCCCTTTTCTAAGGGTTCCCTTTTTTCCTTTTGAGGTACGGCGGAACCCTAAAAAAGCTTGTAGTCGCTTTATACACCTCTGCCTACTCCTCCGAGGAATACACGCGTCATGTTTCGGTGTCATCACCATCATCATCATCATCATCCGAAAGAAGTCCACTGCTGGATATAAGCCAAGCATCGCCTCATCGACCATCGATCGGTCCTGTGCATCCCAAATCCAGCGGATTCCTGCGGCCTTCATCAGGTCCACCCTGGCGGAGGCCTTCCAACGCTATGCCTTCCGGTACGCGATCGCAACACCAGAACCTTTCAGCCGTTGTGTTGTTTTGCTATAAAACAGATAATTACCTGAGCCGTATAAATATCGTTCAGGAAGTAAGCATACATCGGCACCGCGGAGATGTTGTAGCCCAAGACTTCGGACCATTGGTTTAGAGCATCAGTGTACTGTTCCAGTGATGGAAAGGAGTCTGTTTCCGAGGCTTCCAGAGAGGTGAAGTCCGCGAGAAAAGTCGGGCAGTTCACTGTTGCTAGATTCTGTAGGTAATAAATTAAACAAATGAAGTCAAATTAGAAATGTGGAAAATGTCGTGAGGAATGTTGCTTGGATTGCTGTTGGCGCCTACTGCTATATTCATAGCAGTAAACAAGCTTCGTGCATATGAGACGTACGAAATGTTATTCAGGAGTTTAACTTTTCCATATTTTTTTAAGTTACCCCACATTACTTTTTATTATATTCATTTGGCAGAACATTGATGCATACACTAAAATTACTCGTAAAAACCTATTTGTGTCGAAATACAAATATAAAAACTATCCGGGATTTCATTTATGTCCAAGTCGAGACAGTGGCTATAAGAGTAGGGGAAGACCGAAGAAACGATGGATGGACTGTGTGAAAGATGATTTAGCTATAAAATGGGTGACTACCGAGATGTCGACAGATAGTGAAGACATGATGCGCCGACTCCAAATAAATTGGTCTCTAGAATGATGATGAATGATGAAGGTGTTTGCAGTCGGGTTTTCCGATTTTTTTAATTTTTTTTTTTTTAATGAAACCTTTGGGCCCTTTGATTATAGTTTATACCTAATCAAAGCTTTGGCCCTGTGTACCTATTATAAATAATTTACCTACAGCTGTAGTTAGCAGGATGCATAGCAGAGAACAATAAATTCTCAATCAATCAAGCAAATAAAGATAAAGTTGATTTATTAATAAATCAATAAATTCCACCCAGTTCGCTTTATTAATGATTATTGTTATCATTAATAAAGCAAATTGCCTATTACTTTCATCTAAATGAGTACTATTGATAAAATAAATGTAGTACCTATTCATTGGGTGTTTTTCTATCTATAATATGTATGTATTTACAAAAAAAAAAAATGTATATAAGTAGTTTATCAGCCATCTCGTTACCATAACACAAGTATTAGGTTGCTTAGCTTGGGACTAGATGGCGTTGTGTGAAATGTCCAAGGATATGATATGATATATGATATACAGGGTGTCCGGTAAAGAATGGATAACGTTGGAATAGCATATTACAGACATGATGGCCGTTCTTAAAAAAATACAAAAAAAATATATCCCCACTAGTAGGTACACACGGCTACACATCAAGCTATACATTTCTAGTTTAGACTGACCTCTCATTGTAAGGAAATCCTATACAATGCGAGATCAGCTTATACTGTAAATTTGATCTGTTGTCGTGCGTACATTATGATTTTTTGGAGTCTCCAAAAAATATTTTTTTTTAAATATTTTTTTTTTGTATTTTTTTAAGAACGGCCATCATGTCTGTAATATGCTATTCCAAGGTTATCCATTCTTTACCGGACACCCTGTATATGATTGGTATTGTAGCTGTATTTCTTATTGTAATTATTGTAGTGTTTAATCGCATCTAAACCACTGGATGAATGGATTTCAATATTTATTAAACACTAGTTTTTTGCCAGTCAAAAGTGCCTATTTTAAAATGATTTGATTTTGACATTGAAAAAGTTGCTATAAAAGAGATGGAAGTTATATTAAGAGCATATTTTTCCAACGACACATAACTTTTAAGGCTCTCGTAGACAGGTACGATGCAACGGCGCGACTTAACTCTGATAGAACAATTTCTATGAAAACTTAATTGACATTGTTCTACCAGAGAAGAACGCGGGTGCGTCGCGCCAGTCTGCACTAACCTTAATTCATGAAATAAAAAGGACGTCTGTCAGTTTTTATATGGAAAATTAGTCCAAAATTCTAATTGATTCCTCGGATAAAGATATATCTGTCATTGGAAACTGTGTTTTTTTTTTCGTTAATAGTTGTCAAATTGGTACACTAGGCGTCTGTTGACAGCGGTCTGAATAGGCAATTTTGAGCATTTTTGGAGGGTTCTAGTTCCTATAAAAATAATATATCATCAAAAAGGAAAACATAGGGGCATACAATTAACTGATATTTATATTTCTGTAAAAAATCATTGCTTTATGGTCATTAACCAGAAAGAAAACAGGCGAGAGCGTTTGTATCTTTTTGTATGGAGAAAAGAGCACCCACGTTTCCTCTTAAAGTTGCGTGTCCACCGGGTCGTAATCGGAGCGTCGCCGTCGGCACCGTACGGAGCGTCCGGATTTACAAAATGACGGCTATTGGAGTATCTATTATAGTAAATCATAGGTGCGTGTCAGGTGCCCAAACATCATGAACAGGAGGTGGGTATCTATCATCGTATCACACTAATATTATAAAGGTGAAAGTTTGTGAGTGTGTGTGTGTTTTTGTTACTTCTTCACGCTCAAACGGCTGGACCGATTTAGTTAAAATTTGGTATGTAGATAGCTTATACCCTGGATTAACACATAGGCTACTTTTTATCCCGGTCTACGCGGGTGAAACCGCGGGGCGCTGCTAGTAAAGAATAAACAAAAAATCACTTACAAAATCATATTTGGCAGGTACTGTTGTATAAGGAACAGGAGTCCAGTTGACAGAGTCACTCCAATTATCCTGGTGGGCCGGGTAGACCGCCGCCATTGCTGTGAGAACTGTCATCTTAGCCCTGGTCGAGTCAGTGGATCTGATGTAGATCTCTGATCTGTTGAAGTTCGGTGACAGAAGACCATCATACCGACGGCGAATGAACTGGCCTAGGGCGTAGCTGCGACGTTTGCCAGCCTGGAGATGTAGAAAATGTTGTTTTGTAGTATAGATAATTTTTTAGATATAGATAATTTATTCATTTCTCATCACAAATGCTGTTGTGGACAGGAATTGCTAAATCTAAGACTTAAAGGGTTAACATTTGTGAGAGACTGGTGCCCGAAAAAGGCATGAAATACCTGTGTTACGGGTCACCAGGCCCCCAATACTTATATATGAACATATTAAAATAGATTTGTTACAAAAGGATGTGATGAATTTACATAAAAATAAACAACAAAAGATAAAAAATATAAGAAGAAAAACAAAATAAATTAAATTAATCTAGACTGGACATACATGTGTTAAAGTGAGTGAGTGAGAAGGTGTGTGTGTGTGTGTGTGTGTGAGCGAGTGGGGGTGTGTACGTGTGTGTGATTGAGGGAGGGGTGTGTGTGTATGTGATAGTGTGTTTGTATAGGAGATATAAAATGTAGTAAAAACTTCTTTCCCGTTGAGCGATTTTAAGTCAAAACTTTTTAAAACGATTTTTGGTAGGGGGAAATCTTACGTGTTCGCGTCACCAGGACACCGCGCAAGCTATGCATAGTTTTAAAAATTATAATTGCATCTTTGCCAAAAGTTCAAAATTAAGTCTTACTTCAACTCATGAAGGTTGTTATTATTTAACATGTAAAAATTTAAAATACAGACTGTTTTGCTTGCTTCTTACAAAATGTAAAATACAGACTGTTTTGCTTGCTTCTTACAAAATGTAAAATACAGACTGTTTTGCTTGCTTCTTACAAAATGTAAAATACAGACTGTTTTGCTTGCTTCTTACAAAATGTAAAATACAGACTGTTTTGCTTGCTTCTTACAAAATGTAAAATACAGACTGTTTTGCTTGCTTCTTACAAAATGTAAAATACAGACTGTTTTGCTTGCTTCTTACAAAATGTAAAATACAGACTGTTTTGCTTGCTTCTTACAAAATGTAAAATACAGACTGTTTTGCTTTTCTTATCAATAATTTTAATTGTACTGTACTTACATCAGTAAGCTGACCGTATCCGTATTGGGCAGAGGCAATGGTGAGGGCCTCAGCATCGCTGCTGAGACTTAATGTTGATTCTACTGGGGTTCTGTCACCATGCCGATGAATCTGTAACAAGCATGAAATCACGTTAAGGTTGATGCGCCAGGGTAGCCCGCGAAATTCAAAATTTCTTACGTTTTTTGCAATTTGTAGGTCAGTGTGAGCTTGTATGTTGATTAAAATATGATTCGCGGCCGTAACTAATATGGCTTTACAGAATTATAATCACTAGAATCAGCAATACAACTCCATACGTTAGCATTTATCTCAAACCTAGCGATTTCATGAAATCATGAGGTTTGAGGTAAATGCTAACTTATGGAGTTGTATTGCTGATTCTAATGATTAAATTTCTGTTAAGCCATATTAGCTACGCCCGCGAATCATATTTTAATCAACATACAAGCTCACAGCGACCTATAAATTGCAAAAAACGTAAGAAATTTTGAATTTCGCGGGCTACCCTGGCGCTTTCGCCTTAATATTATCAAGGCGAAACTTTGTGAGTGTGTGTGTTTGTTACCTCTTCACGCTCAAACGGCTCGACCAATTTTGATAAAATTTAGTATGTAGGTAGAACACGGGAACACGGTCTACACGGGTGAAACCGCGGGGCGCATCAGCTAGATCAGCACAAAAAGTCAAAACACAAGAATAGACTCTAAAGTTGTACTTCTATATTTTAAGGTCCCATTAAAATAGATAGACAAATTTTCACAAGGTGTTCTACCCATGAATATGAACAACTTTTACTATGGGACCTGAAATCCCGAAACAAAAATCAGCTGCTCCCTACATTTGACGACACGGTTGGCGCAGTGGTTGAGCGATTGACTGCTGCGCAGCATGTCGCGGGTTCGATTCCCGCACGGAACAAATATTTATACGACCTACAAGTATTTGTTTCGAGTCTGGGTGTTTTTCTATCAATAATAATTATGTATTTATTTACAAAAAAAAAAATGTATATAAGTAGTTTATCAGCCATCTCGTTACCATAACACAAGCATTAGGTTGCTTAGCTTGGGACTAGATGACGTTGTGTGAAATGTCCAAGGATATTAATTATTTTATTTTTTTATTTATTTTGACGAGTTTGGTGTAGATAAATTTACTGAACAGCTGATTTTTTTTCGCGATTTCAGGTTTGGTCCCATAGTAAAAGTTGTTCATTTTCATGGGTAGAACACCCTTACATATAAAGTGCAATTTTAGAGGCTGTTCTTGTGTGACTTTCAATAAAACTAAGTGTCAATATGGATGAAAAAAAAGATTACCTAGAGGAAGGAGGACTAAGAAAAGATTAAAAAAACCGGTCAAGAGCGAATCGGACTCGCGCACCGAGGGTTCCGTTCCGATTTCTGAAAAAGTGTGATATTTAGAGACATCGTTTTATTTTTCCTGTAATCTTTACATAAACTTCTATCATATAGAATAATTTCAAATATTTTTCATCAAAAGTCGAAAACTATGTAGCCTAAAAAAAACGAAAAATATTTTGGGAATGTGCAAACAGCGCTCTTTCATATGATACCCCACATGCCCTAGTAGCTCCACTTTGAATTTTTAAGACCCCCTTTCAATTAATGTTGCAAAAAAAATATAAATATTTCTATTCCTTTCTTATTTGCAAAATAGTTGGGTAAACGTCATCTAAAACTGTTCCAAATTTCAAGTTGATAGCATTAGCAGTTCTTGAGATATCCAGCTGTGACAGACAGACAGACAGACAGACAGACAGACAGACAGACAGACTGAGTCACACCATAAGGGTTCCTTTTTTACCATTTTGGTACGGAACCCTAATGTGACTCGAAAGGAGATTTTAGATGCATGGATGAAAACATTCTGCGTCGATCCAAAAAAAAATGGGATCTAGAGACAGGAGGAAGAGGAGCTCGTGGCTTAGTAATAACAGCCGCACGGGTCGATCCGTCAGGTTAAGCTACGCTTGCCGGGGTTGGTCAGTGGATGGGTGACAATCTTTACATACAGAGAGTCCTCCGTACATCGGAAAGCACGTTAAGCCGTTGGTCCGTCAGAAGCCCGAAAGTCTGACAACCAGTCTTACCAAGGGGTATCGTATTACCCAGTTACTGGGTTGTGGAGATCAGATAGGCAGTCGCTCCATGTAAAATACTGGTATTCAGCTGCATTCGGTTGGACTGGAAGCCGACCCCAACATAGTTGGGAAAAGGCTAGGCAGATTGAGTCAGGAGGATGACGATAAATGACAGCACCTATGCACCAGCAGTGGTGGCCCAATGCCAATTCAGACAGCCACTTTACTTTGTGTAAAATTATTTCATCACCACTGCTCTCAAAACGGTGAAGAAAAACATCGTGAGGAAACTGGCATGTCCTAGAACCAATAATTCGAAGACATGTGTGTGATATCTGCCAACCCGCACTGGGCCCGCGTGGTGGATTACGGCACGCTACCTCTCGCAGAGAGGAGGCCTGTGTCCCAGCAGTGGGAACATTATAGGCTGATTATGTTGATGATGATGATTAAGGGGCCTTTATCACACAAAGGGCAATAAGCTCCGCTACATCCTTGCTGACTTAGATGGTAGCCTCGGTAGGAGTTTGTCTCGTTCAAACCAGAAAGCAATATGTATAGTATAGTTAAAATCTCGCTGCAGACTCGGTCATAAATCATTCGAGTGTTTCGCTCTCTTTCCCACTCACGGCCCTTATGGGCAGGCCGCGCCCACACGTAGTCCTGTGCATTACTGCAGTCGATGAGTGATATCGATAGTTTTATATATTTATAAATGGGTGATAGAAATAAATACACTTTGTTTTTTATTTTATTACCAAATTTACTACAAAGCATATTAAATATATAAACAAAAGAACGTATATATAAAACTAAAAATAGAAAATTAAAATTCTTCGCCTGAGTCATCGTCATCATCTGTTATCGATAATGCCCTTGAGCGCGCGCAACTAGCGCACATCCCTACTCCGATTATGATTTATGACCAAGTCTGCAGCGAGATTTTAACTATACTAGTTATAGTAAGTATGAAAAACCCGACTGCAAAAACAGTGAAAAGAAAAAACAAGCATTGCATGCAAGCAAGCATCTATAGAATTTTGGTATCGCAGGCGAGGACAAACAAAAGTTAGGTACACCTTATTTCAGGTTATTAGTTTGTCCCCCGCCTGAAATACTAAAATTCTATAGGTTAAGTATAATGCTTTTTTTCTTTTTTCAGTTATGTGTTGTTCTAAAGTACCCGTCACGAGAAGCTATAAATTATGTAAACAAACATCTTTTACTAAGTAAACATTTTATATTGCGAGATAATAATAAATTGACCATATGCAATCGACATGAAATATAGACGGGTTATATGAAAGTAACAACCTATTTAATTTAGTCGGATCATATTTTAACGACGCAAAGCGCTATCGTTTGTGTTTCTTGGTACCGGAACGCGTCCGTCGCAGGGATTGTAAACTATCGGGACGCCATTTTGAAATAAACGCGTCATTCGAGTTTCGAATGCGTACGAATTAGATGTCACTGATTCTGACACAGAAATAGAAACATCTGAATCTGACGAATAATTATTCTTAAATAATATATGTTAATTAATATTTATTACTTAATAACTTATTAAATCTTAAACAAATTCATTTTTTTTGTTGGTCCAAATGTTGTGAACTCCTGAACACTTGTTTACAAAATTTATAGCTTCTCATGACGGTTACTTTAGTCGGGTTTTTTTTAATAATTTGCTTTATTTCAAGCTTTATACTATTATCTACAACGTGCCGCTGCTTTGACGACACTAACTTGAAACGCGTATACGGTGTTTTCGTTTTGTAAAGATATTTTAACTTCAGTAAACGTTATTATTTATTGATTTATTAACAATTTTATGAAATTGCATCTTGAAGCAAACTGTCGCGCAGAAATGAAATTAAAACGAACGAGAAAAAACTGGTCACGCCACTCGAGTTTTTTTCTATGCAAAAAAATCATTCATGAAGCTACTCATAACTGGGTCAGAATAATAGACAAATGATGAACAAAAAAAAGGGTCAAAGTCAAAGACCTTACCAGCTGACATAGAACGATAGCTTCATGAATGAGTCCTTTGCATCCTAATTATGGTTATTATTTTATTTTTTAATTTGTTTGCAATTTTAATTTTCCAATTTATTAATTATTTTATGCTATAATAATTTTTATGATTACTGGCCACTAGCACTAGCTACCGTGCTTTATTTAATGTCGCTATAGCGGCCACACGTTGTATAGGTACAATGTGTAAAAAAAACCCTGTTCGATCCGATAAGAGGTCATTGTACTCATCATTATGAACAACTCTTACTATGGGACCAAACTTGAAATCGCTAGTAAAAATTCGTCTACCTATTCCCTACATTTACTTATGTTCGCACACGGTGTTCGCATAACTCGTCAAAATGTACTGAACAGCTGATTTTTTTTTTGCGATTTCAGGTTTGGTCCCATAGTAAAAGTTGTTCGTAATGATGAGTACAATGACCCCTTATCGGATCGAACAGGACTTCTGTTACACATTGTATAAATAAAAATGAATGGCTAAGCGCAAAAGTCGAGAACGGCTGGCAATTCAGCAAATTTTTTTTTTCAAATTCTTTGAAATCCGAGGAAGAGCAAAATTGGAAAAGTTGCCGGGGAAATTGAAGAATTGGGGAAAACTGAAAGTGCATTTTCTATGGGAATTTTGTATGTGGACAGAACAACGTCTATCGGGTCAGCTAGTTAATTTATAAATATTTAGAATTGACTACTACTAGCTTTTAATTGACACCAATATTGTTGTAATTAATTTATTTAAAAAAAAACTTCCCTTCCCTTTTTTGTATTTCCAGATGCAATATTTAGGTAAATATTATACAGCCTATGTCACTCCCACAACTAAAACGAATCTAACGACACCTCATAAAATATGTTGAAATCCATCAAGTCATTTAAATTTTTTTAATTTTTTCCGTATACGAAATTTTGCCGATTTCTCTAATTTGCGTGATTTTAAAGTCATAATTTTACAGTCAGAATACTGTATTTCTATAAGTTCTAATGCACAACATAAACTACCATTTCGATGATAATCTTATGAATGAGCTACATTTTTATTTTGCGTCGGGTTTATTAAACGAGAATTAGGTTGTTTTAAAAGATTTTTTAATGGCAAATGTTTTTAATTTTTTGCATTTTTTTTCAAGGAAATGGATTGACTTTGAATTGAAGTTTATTTCTGTTGTTTTCTTTTTATGAACGAGAGTTCTACGTAGCCGTAATCAAAAGCAATTATTTGCCAATTTTCTCAAAAATTTGACTAAGTTGAATATTTTTTTACTCAAAAATGTAATATGAAAGTCGTAAAAAGTCATTACACATTATTGTGATACATTGTATATACCACTTTCACAAAAATACATTGTAATTTTTGCATACGCTTTAGACGTCTAAATGATTCGTAAATATGAGATATTCTAAACCTCTTAGAGCAAAAATTCACAAAACAGTCGCCGGTTTAGGTCGATTAATCAAAATTAAACAATAAAAATAGAAAAATAGCTCATACATTAGATTAAAATTGAAATGATCTTTCATGTTTTGCATTAAAACTTATACAAATACTTTATTATAACTGTAAAATCTCGTCTGTAAAATCATGAAAATTAGCGGCAAAATTTCGTCTACGGCCTCTTAAGGTAAGAGGCCGTAGACGAGAGAAACTTACTTAAGAGAAACATTAATTACATCTGGTAAAAAGAGTTTAACTTACCAAAAACGTTAACTCCAGTTCGGTGCCATTCAAAATGGAATCATCACCGTAGCTTAAAACACTAAGAGATATTAGCAGCAAACAAATAAATAACTTATACATTTTTAATTATTTAATATTATAAACTATATTATACGATAGATATATAAGGACTAAGCCGCTAATATAGCGACAGAATGTCTGGTTTCCGAATATATATGGTTAGTTTTTTATTATAGTATCAATGACTTGCTATAGATAAATATTTGTCTAAAATATTTTCGCTTCACGTGAATCACACGACGACGTTCGTTTATCATCTTATCTCGATTTTAACTAAATCACTATATCTAATTTTATCAATGTCAATGTTTTGGTGTTTGTATGTTTGTCAGTAACGGCTAAGCGGAATCGGGTGATTTTTTTATTGAGTAGCATTTTTATTACAAGACAGGTTGAAAATTACAATAAAAAATTGGAAATTTGGAATAGTTTTGTATGATGTTTATCCAACTATTTTGCAAATAAGAAATAAAAAAAAATATACATATTTTTTGCAACAGGGACTGAAAGCAGGGGGTCTTAAAAATTCAAAGTGGGGTATCATATGAAAGAGCGCTGTTTGCACATTCTCAAACATTTTTAAATTTTTTTTAGACCGCAAACTTTTCGACTTTTGATGAAAAATTAAAAAAAAAATACTGCCCACCCCTTATCTCCGAAGTTTGCTTGAAAAATCTGAAATTATTCTGTGTGATAGAAGTTTATGTAAAGATTACAGGAAAAATAAAACGATGTCTCTAAATAGCACACTTTTTCAGAAATCAGAACGGAACCCTCGGTGCGGGAGTCCGACTCGATCTTGACCGGTTTTTTTTTGCAGGTAAAAGTCACAAACTTTTCTGCAAAAAAAAAGCATTTCAGTACATTTCACCATGTAAATATTGTTCCGCTGCCAAGCAAATTCTCTCTCGACTTATCATTACTTACTAGTATTTATTTAGTTTTCCTCTAAAACCTTAGAGGAAAACTACCTATAAATAAATATTATTCCTTTTGTTTTTATCAATATCTTACTAATTTTAATTTACAACTCATCTAGTTATAAGAGCATAATTTATTCTTGACATGTAAAAGTGTTTGTACAAATCTACTTATACACGCTGTATCAGAAAGTTGATTATGTTGATACACGTGTAGAAATAAAATCATTTACATTTATAATGTTGAATATTAGAGAGCAAAAGAAAAGCAGCGGACGAAACCGTGGTATTATACTAGTATAATCAACATTACATACAACCATTAATGTTTGTTTGTTTTTTATTGCTTGTATGTAGGTACTTAGATGGCAATCTCTGAAACTACTAAACCTATTTTGGTGAGATTTCAGATCCAATGACCTCAGCTTATTGCAAATTTCGGAGATAAAGGGGGGGGGGACGGTATTTTTTTACATTTTTCATCAAAAGTCGAAAACTATGCGGCCTAAAAAAAATGTATGAAAATGTGCAAACAGCGCTCTTTTATATGATACCCCACATGCCCTAGTAGCCACACTTTGAATTTTTAAGACACCCTTTCAGTCCCCCTGTTGCAAAAAATATCAATGTTTTTATTTCTTTCTTATATGCAAAATATTTGGGTAAATGTCATCTAAAAATCCAAATTTCAAGTTGATAGCATTAGTAGTTCTTGAGATATCCAGCTGTGACAGACAGACCGACAGACAGACAGACAGATAGACAGACAGACCGACAGACAGACAGACAGATAGACAGACAGACCGACAGACAGACAGACTGAGTGGCACCATAAGGGTTCCTTTTTTACCATTTTGGTACGGAACCCTTAATTAACATTTTTTCCCAACAGAATACGTACAGACGCCAGCAGGTCAAGCCACCCGAAACTGTCAAATTTTCCCAATCAACCTTGAACCTAATGCTTTAGCGATAAAGATGAAAATCTATTAAAGAAATTTGACAGATTGTAGTAGCTTGATGTGCTGGCGTCTGTACATCAGAAATACTGTTTGCACATCAAAAGCATGTCTAAATAAACTAAACTTAACGTCACGCGGGACTCCTATTTCTGTCGGCAGGGTTTATAAAGGAACCTAACCAAACCGAACTTCGATAACCCAATAATTATAATCTGTACAAGTTTTGATAGGTATTCAAATTAGTTAATTAGTAGTACAATCATTGATTTCATGTACCTACATGTAGATTATTAGATGTAAGAATATTTTTCTGGTGTGCGATTAATAATTTCCCGTAAGATTTCCCCCTATTACCAAAAATGGCACAACGCGCCTAAGGAAGTTTTCACTGTAAATATGGAAGAAATTTCAGGAGAAATAAGGAGTATTTTGTTCACGAGTGCAAACTTAATATCAGGTAGGTAATGTTAGTATGAATTTGATTGATTAAACATTATCAAAAGCAATTTTTTTTTATCATTTCCGTGAGAGACATGCCTCTCACGGAAATGATAAAAAAAAAATTGCATGGCGTGGGTGTGACAAAGTGGCAAATTGAAGTGACGAATATCATAATTCTAATAAATACTTCTTGTCAGCATGAGTCTACGATTATTATTTTAAGTACAAGTATGATAATTATCATATATAAATAAAAATTGCCGAATGTATGTACGCGCATCATTTCAGAACGGTTGCACCTATTTTCGTTGTATTTGTAATCAGGACAAGGTCTGTATGACAGATTTTTTTTCTCATTCATCATTGTAGTACCTACATGTTGTATAAACCATCGCACACAACAGGTGAGCCGCACCGAGCCGCAGCGCAACGCACCAGCAGATCGCTCGCTAGGTGTATTTTTGCGGTCACTGTTATGCGTGACTGAAGGGGAATTTTTACAATGTGTTGCGTTGCGGCGCGGCCCGGCCATGTTCGCGAGCCTCATAATTGCACTTGACTAAATACAGTTCAAATTCGAAAGATCATTTACTGTATATTCTAAATTTGTTGATTTTTAGGGTTCCGTACCTCAAAAGGAAAAAACGGAACCCTTATAGGATCACTCGTGTGTCTGTCTGTCTGTCCGTCTGTCACAGCCAATTTGCTCCGAATCTAATGGACCGATTAAGTTATTTGGTACACATATGGATTTCAGTGACCCAAACACGTTCAGCTAAAGTAAATATATGAATTTTGAATATGAGAGTCACTTTTAGGGGGAAAATAAGAAAATTAAAAAAAAAAGTTTCGGAAACTGTACCGTGTGACATATCAAATGAAAGGGCTTAGTATGAGGGTCTCAAATATATCTTTTTATAATTTTAAAATGTATCGTTTTAAAATTATTTAAGAAAATAGACGAAAATTGACCATCCCCCCCCCTTATTTGACGACACGGTTGGCGCAGTGGTTGAGCGATTGACTGCTGCGCAGCATGTCGCGGGTTCGATTCCCGCACGGAACAAATATTTGTACGACCTACAAGTATTTGTTCCGAGTCTGGGTGTTTTTCTATCTATAATATGTATGTATTAAAAAAAAAATGTATATAAGTAATTTATCAGCCATCTCGTTACCATAACACAAGCATTAGGTTGCTTAGCTTGGGACTAGATGGCGTTGTGTGAAATGTCCAAAGATATTTATTTATATTTATTTATTTATTTATTTATTTTATATCCGAAACTACTGAGCCTAAAATTTTGAAGAAAATATAGAAAATAGTTCTATACCTGTAGATCACAGGAAAACCTATAAGAAGTCTGTGGTTTTAAAATAACATGGTAAATCTATATATATAAAAAAATCAAAGTCCTGACTGAGTCACTGACTAATATATCAACGCACAGCCCAAACCAATGGACTTAGAGACTTGAAATTTTGCACATAGATACCTTATATAGTGTAAACATCCACTAAGGAAAGATTTTTGGAAATTCAATCCCTCAGGGGGTAAAATAGGGGATGAAATTTTGTATGAAAAATCCTATCCCATGAGTTAATAGAACTTAGCACGAATATTCATCTAAGTAAATTATAAAGTTTATCATTTTTAGTTTTCTTAGACTACCCCCTAAGGAGGGATGGGGGGTGTCAAAGTTTATATGGAGAAATTTTAACACGCGGTCCGATTAACTCAAAACTCAGTTTTTATACTTACTTTAGACCAAAAATTAAGACTAACGTGTATCAGGGTTTTCCAAAAATCTACCCCTAAGGAGTGAAAAGTTAATTTTATAGCGGAGGATTATATTGGGGGCTTGATTAACTCTAAAATTGGTGTAAATAATGTTTGAGTCAAGTTATGGAAACATACCAGACGATTTTTGAAATTCTTTATCTGTGTTCGTGAAAACAGAGATACAGTTTATATGAAAAATATTATTAATTTGGTTAATGAACTTGAAACTTAGCACAAATACTTGCATAATTAAGTAATAATGTTTGTCATTGTCATTATTCGTTTTTAAAAACTACGCCTCAAATGAGGTTTAGGGATGTTAAAGTTTGTATAGAAGAATTTTAAAGCGCAGTCCGATTAAAAAAATGGTACTTTGAGTCAAGTTTGGAAACTTGCCAAACGAATTTTCACCGATTTTGACGGCATATAGCTGATGTTTTAAGGAGTAACTTAGGCTATTTTTATTTTAGAAAAATAATTGGGGTTCCGCGCAAGAATATTAAAATCCATGAAATCAGACAACCACGTACAGGCTAACAAACTTACTAAGCCTCCGCTGTCTATTACGGCTATAACAACAAATAATAAAAATAAAGCAAAGTTAAAAATTTAAGGGGTCGGTCCCCATACAATAAACAATGCATTTTGAAAAAAAAAAAAAAAAAATTAATTTAGCATGTGGGGTGTCATCGTCTAGAACTCATTGAGTAGAGTACAAACATATTTTTTTTTATCTTCTAAAATTAAGAAATAGGGGGCCGCAAAAGTTGTAAATTTTAGACCATTTTTGTACGAGCTCTAGCGCAACAATTCAACAAATTAGGAATTTGAAACTTCTTTATAACATGTAGGTACCATAAATACTGTATTTAATCAACAATACTGAAAACGGCGATTCATAGGAAAAACGGCGAAGGGTATTTTGTTTAAACATGGGTGATTTTCTGCAACTGCAAAAAATAAACTTGTAATTCACAGTATCATTATAAAATAAGTAAAAAGTTATCTTTGCGATTGTTAAACATATAATATGGGACGGAACCCTTCGTGCGCGAGTCCGACTCGCACTTGACCGGTTTTTTGGTCTTAAATGTGAAAGTACCAAACCAAAAAGAAGCTATTTTCCGAAAGAATACGTTTTTCTCTATTTATGTCTGATTTTCTTTAATATTTTTTTTTACTTTATTTTAAATTAACTAATACCTACATACTGAAAACAGTATTTTTCATACGTCAGCGCAGGGAATGGCCTTGAAGATTTGGTCCTATAGTGAAAAGTGAAGAGAATAACATGTCATTGCTCTAACGGAATATAACTTTTTTTTTGTTTGGCACTTTCATTTATAAATAGGTCTTTACCTATGAAATTGCCGTTTTGTATGAAAAAATTTAAACGAATTTTTTTCATGTATTTTTTATTTGTATTAATCGAAGTAATCACCCATGCAATCAATGCATCTTTGCCAACGCAGTGGCAGTTTATTGGTGCCCTTCTTAAAGAAATCAGCTGGTCGGGAGGCAACATATTCTTCAAAGGCATTTTGTACTGCCTCTCGGGTATTGAATTTTTTTCCCGCCAAGAGGTTATCCAAATTCTGGAAAAAGTAGTAGTTTGTATGCGCAAGGTCTGGTGAGTAGGGCGGATGACGGAGAGCTTCCAACCCCAGTTCTTGCAACTTGGAGACCGTCTGCTGTGCAGTATGAGGTCGCGCGTTGTCGTGCAGGAGCAGCGGAGACGAGCGATTGACCAATGCTGGTTGGAGATGTGCCAGCTTCTCCATCATTGTGTTCAGTTCTTCACAGTACACATCTGCAGTAATGCTCACCCCGTTTGGTAAGAAGCTGTGGTGAATCACACCGGCGCTAGACCACCAAACATAGTGACCATCACTTTTCTAGGGGTAAGTTTTCGTTTAGGGCATTGTTTAGGTGCTGAACCAGGATCCAACCAACTTGTTTTTAAAATAAAATTAATTTGAAATTAGAATTCTTAGCCAAACAAAAATTATTTTGATTTGTAATGGCCAGTACTGCAGAACGGCAATTTCATAGGTAAAAACCTAATATTTAGACCAAAATAAATAGTCTCCTTTGAATCTGTCTGAGACAATTACTACGTTGCGGCTTGACAATACTTATTATGTTAAATTGGAACATTTTCTTATATGTGAATTTATTTTACACTAGCACTTCCCGCGCGTCTTCGCCCGCGTGGATGTCGGTAAATATCCCACGGGAACGTGCTACCGGGAAATTCTTCCTTATTCCTTGTCTACATTAAAAAGGGAAATCAGAAATCTGAAATTTTGCACAGAGGTTTCTGTGCAAAATTTCACCTTTCAAGGGTTTGGGCTGGGCGTTGATGAGTCAGTCAGTCAGGACTTCTCTTTTTATTTATATTATTATTATTTATTTATTTATATATAAAGATTATGATTATATTACATGTAATTAATTTGTAAAGTTATGTCTAACGCGGATAAAAACTGAGAATTACGTAAAAACTATGAAGCGTATTTTTATGAATCCTTCACCATTTAATTATTTATCTTTTTGTATACGTGTTTTAATATAATATCTTTAGTTTTCAAAGTTTTGAAATACGAACAATAATATTGGGAAATAATAATATTTATTTATATAATATTACTCCGCAAACTGATTTTCAACCACAGACTAACTTTGTTCGTACTACCGATACAACCTCACGGCTTTTGGCAAAAATATACCGTACATAACCACCTTTCCAAAGAAATTAGAACACAAGGGGTAGGTCCGCAAACAAAAGTACAAAAAATAAAAAACTAGGAGCCAGAAGTTCAGGTACAGTTTCGTGTAGTCCGACAATCTGTACTTTTCGTACAGTTTCGTGCAATTATCGCACGAGTGGAATAATAATTTAATAATGTGTCTAATTTGGGACAGCGCTCCTTGATGGGCGAGTCCTATTACTGGCTGGACGTACGACGCGTTGCGTGAGCTCAGCACAGAACGCGCAAGCTATGCCACCCCTAACCACTCAACGCCGTTGGCCAAGATTTTGAATAAAATGGGGGGTATCAAATAGACGTGCAGCTACGTAGCCCATCCCCCTAAATAGGGGGGAGTGGTTGACCGACCGATAACATAGAAAATTACATTAATTTCCTGCGGAACACTATCAGCGGTTGTAAAGATATGCCACTAATACTTTGCTTGTCGTATTTTATTATTTATTGAGCCTGTTTTATTGCAGTATTATCTAACACGTTGGCTAGTATATCGACCATCGGTTCCCACGCATAACACATGAACTTGACACGAGGGGCGTGATACATTATACTTATTTAAACTTTTTAAAGTAATGGTGACTATAGAATTTTGATGTTTGTGCAAATAACCTTTGCACAAAGCTAACTTACATTTTTGTCTTATGGTAGATTAACATCTACACTCGATACCTTTTTTTTTGTGGATGGGAAATCATCAAATGATTTCTCCCTCTCTGGGTGGAGCGGAAGGGCGTGTCAGACTTGTACTGACTAAAACCCACCCGTGCTCCTTCAGTTGCCTGTGCCAGGGCCACGGTATCTCTTTCGAACCCGCTACCCCAGCGGCAACCCGTGACCCCGGCGGCCGATACATAAGGTTTATTCAGCTCCGTAGAATCACTGTCTCCTAAGATACAGGTCATCCCTAGTTTAGGAGACAGGATTTAATTTTTGTTAATATAGACAGTTATTTTTCTCTCCTAGTGTCCGTTGTTAGTTGATTAAGTCTTAGTATACAACCTGTTTCTATGTAGGTATATATCTTTTTTTTTTAAATTCTTTATTTATTTAGAGGGTTTTTATCTAGACAGATTATGCCACCCTCATCGTTACAAATCGACTACATTACTACTCAACAAAAAAAAAAATAAAAAAAAATATAGCAAAAATTATCTCATACTGCCTCTGCGACTAATGCCAATGTTTACGAGCCTGTACAGCATCCTGGCTGCTCCCGAAGCAGGAGCAGCAAGGACGCTGTTACATACCCCAGTCTCGCACATATTATTAAATACCATTAATAAGTCTCGTCTTTCCGGCTCGTTCCGGACACACTCCATGATAATAGGATCAATAAACTTTTTATTTATTTAATTTATTAAAACATAATATAATTTCATTAAGAGCGTTGGCTCGGTACGGCATTTCATACAAACTTTCAAGTCCTTTTTTATCGAAATGAATGAATTGATTTTAATGAAACTTCATACGCATAAGCAGGATACATAGGTCTAAAAAGTTAGTTAAGAACATTTTCGAAAAATAGTGTTGCAGCTAAATTAGACCGATTTTAAACATTCTATAGAAACAGAGATTTCCATTTATCTTTTTTTAAATAAGACATTTAGAAAATGTTATTAACTAACTTTTTAGACCTATGTATCCTACTTATGCGTATGAAGTTTCATTAAAATCGGTTCATTCATTTCGATAAAAAGGACTTGAAAGTTTGTATGAAATGCCGTACCGAGTCAACGCTCTTAAGGTGACTTAAAAGAGCTTGTGGCTAAGTAATAACAGCCACACGGGTTGATTAATCAGGTTAAGCTTCGCTTGCCGCGGTTGATCCGTGGATGGGTGACTATCTTTACATACCAAGACCCCTCCGTGCCTCGGAAATCACGTTAAGCCGTTGGTCCCGGCTGCCATTCGTGGATCTTTGACAGTCGTTACGTGTCGCCAGACGCCCGAAAGTCTGATAACCAGTCTTACCAAGGGGTGTCGTATTATCCAGTTACTGACTAGTGGAGATCAGATAGGCAGTCGCTCCATGTAAAATACTGGTATTCAGCTGCATCCGGTAAGACTGGAAGCCGACCCCAACATAGCTGGGATAGGGCTAGGACTGACTAGTAGACTGCTAGTGACTCAAAAAACGTTTATAAATATTGCTCATTTATTAGATAGGATTATTGGTTACACTTGATTATTATAACTTTTGATTATTTTATTATAATAAACCGTTATCAGTATTATCACCCACATCAATCAATCTGCCTAGCCTTTTCCCAACTATGTTGGGGTCGGCTTCCAGTCTAACCGGATGCAGCTGAATACCAGTATTTTACATGGAGCGACTGCCTATCTGACCTTCACAACCCAGTTACTGGGTAATAGGATACCGCTTGGTAAGACTGGTTGTCAGACTTTCGGGCTTCTGACGACCCGTAACGACTGTCAAAGATTCACGAATAAGAGCCGGGACTAACAGCTTAACGTGCTTTCCGAGGCACGGAGGAATCTCGTTAAGTAAAGATGGTCACCCATCCACTGACCAACCCCGGCAAGCGTAGCTTAACCTGACGGATCGACCCGCGTGGCTGTTATTACTTAGCCACGAGCTCCTATATATCACGAGCTCATATTATCACCCACAAAATTCTGATTTTTATTTAATTTTAAAAACTTGACTCGTATATAAGTGCCGAACAATCAAGGCAACCCTAACTATAGCTAAGTAGACCTCTGCCCAACCCTTCGGTGTAATAAGGGTGCTACTTATTATGTTATACAGGGTGTAAGTGTAAACAGTGGCAATCTTTTAAGGGGTCATAGTACTCATCATTATGAACAACTTTTACTATGGGACAAAACCTGAAATCGCGAAAAAAAATCTGCTGTTCAGTTCTATGTTCGCATAATTCGTCAAAATTGAATGGGAACAGCTGATTTTTTTTATACGATTTCAGGTTTGGTCCTGTACGTAGTAAAAGTTGTTCATAATGATGAGTACAATGACTCCCTACAAGATTGCCGCTGTTTACACTTACACCCTGTATAATATAACAAACTACTCT
Organism: Cosmia trapezina; assembly: GCA_905163495.3. NCBI lineage: Eukaryota > Metazoa > Arthropoda > Insecta > Lepidoptera > Noctuidae > Cosmia > Cosmia trapezina. Next base: position 25,315,019 of record LR991027.1, read on the forward strand.
TACTTCTTCCATTATACTTGTCATACAAGACTACATTAATAAAACCCCACATGATTGTCAGAACAAATAGGTGCACAGCATCTCGAAGATGCACTAAAGGATACTCTCCCACTCGTTTGTAATATTATACTGGGGTATCATAGCGACAATTCAGTTCTCTTGAAGTCTGACCGAGATTATCCGAAGGAGAACCAAGAATATTTTGAGAAAATACAAACTTTAAGAGGGCTATGTAAAAGCCGCACGGGTCCGTGATAAATAATAAATGATGTATTTCTGTAATTAGTATATTTTTTAAATTAAAAAAACTAGATGAGGTCGGCGTTTCCTATCTGACTACTCTGAGAAGAAAGGCCGAAACAAACTCAGAGGTCACAAATATTTATGCGTGCGTCCAGAAAATTTTGTGTAAACTAAGTACCTAAGTCTTTTTCATAATTTTTACCTTTTTACTTTATTCCGGTATTTTACTTTGCAGCAAAAATCGTCCTTCATTTCTTTAAAATATAAATTAAGTTTTCCTACACAATTCAAAATGTTCTTAGCTTGCGTCTTCGGGAACTTCGCGCGTTTACATTAGAATATTCATAGCTAAGACAGGACGTCTGTCGGGTTGTGGACGCATCTACAGCGCCACATACGAACTATACACATCACAATGACATGACGTCACGCAATCCTGCATCGCGCAATTAGAGTTAACCGCGCGACTAGCATATATACAACGACCCGACATCAACCGTTGGGCAGTCTGTTGCCCACCAGACACAACACCCGTCTGGTCGGAGGATCCTCCCTTTTCTATAGAGGATGCTAGATTCTTTGCTAGATTTGCCTTTTAATGCGTTTAAAATTAAAGTAAAATCCAATCTTTGTTCAAAGGCATACTATTCTATCAACGATTAACTCAAGACAATGTTTATGTTATGTTCTTTCTCCAGAATCAGCTTACATCACAGGTTATATGAGTTAAGTACTAAAATTGTTTATTTTATTTGACAAAAACATAATTTCATGTATTGTGTTGCGTAAATTATTTTGCATAGGTACTATTGTATAGAATCTAGTTCTTCTAACTAAACAGACAGCTGTGCTGCTGGACAGTTTGTTGCGCTACTTCTTCTTCCCAGCTAAAGCACTAGGAAGTGGTGAAGGGCGGGCGTTTTGTGGGGACTGTCTTATGTAATTTCGACGTTCAAAAAGTGCTGATTCTCAGCCTAATTTGAATAAATGACTTTTGATTTTTTTTATTTTGATTTTGATGAGTGAACTTTACACCCTGTTCCTCATGCCTCTAAAGGGTCAGCTAGTAATATAATACTTTACAAAGTAATAAGTACGATCCATTCATGGTGACCATCCATTTCATGCAGAGACTCCTTCGTGCATCGGAAAGCACGTTAAGCTCTTGGTCACGACTATCATTCGTAGATCTTAGACAGTCGTTAAGGATATTCTGAAGCCCGAAAGTCTGACAAACAGTCACCCCGTTTACATTCAGCTATTGCCATCCGCGCTGCCGGAAATATTTCCCTAAATATTGATGTGGCAACGTCAAGGGAAATGAGTATTTACATTGCCGCGTCACATAGTCTTTCCAACAACGTAGAAATTCCATAGCAATTGAGCGAGAGAGCAATACATAAACAGTCATTCGTGGTCGCGTTACCGGCCTTTTCATGTCCGCCAAACCTCAAGACCGCCAGGCAAGGAAAGCGGCATCGTCAACGGCAAGGGAAGCGACTTAAACACATTCGTGTTGCCCATTTTATTTCCCTTTTTGGAGGAAATACCAATCAAAAACCCCCGACGACAAAAAAAAAAATGAAACCATTACACCAAGTTTCGGCCAGATCGGTGGTAAATACGACCTTCAGCCGTTTCCGTCGCCATCGCCCCGCTCGGCCCATCGCTCCTCGTCGCTAGTTTCGTGCCCGCCGCCTTAGAGGAGTAGCAACAAACTGACATCAGAAAGAAAATTTTGCCAGACTTGAAGCAACACGCTTGGCTCGCTCGGTCAATAAGTACAATGCGATTCAAATAAAAATAGGAACGACAATGACCTCTATCTGTCAAATGTTGATTGAAAAGTACGGTTTGCAAAGAAAACTTATTTGCGAATCAATAAAGTTTTTTTTTTTTGTTCAACCGAGTCTTAGTTAAATCAAAGTGAAAAAAAAACATTTAAAAAAATTAGTCATAATTAGTTTAAAACAAATTATAAAATTATAAAGTAAGTACTACTTTCTTTCATATTTTCATTGCTGGCAACAATTTACCAGACAGTAAAGAAGAAATTTCGTAAATAAATGTTATTTAAAAAAATATCATGTTTTGCTCACCCTACCCAATTTATTCGATTTGACAGCTATGACATCACAACATGGCGCTAAGTCGATCTTATTCTTATTTGAAACGCATTGTACTTAGAATATTGCTAGAAACTTACGCTAGAAAGTTTGCGGCAGAAGATGGCGGGGCGCTTTGCATGGCTTCCTCTAGAATTGACGAGAAGAAGGACAACATCTAGAGAAATGGAAAAAATTGTGGGAAAGAAAAAGAAAAAAAATAGGGGAAGTGAAAAAGCACATTAAATGTTTTAAAGAATAAGAGAGGGCAAAACGAGTAAATGAAACTACCAATCGGAAGGGGCAACTGCACGAGGGAACTAGATACAATTCTTTTCTTTCTTGTAATTGACATTTAAAAAAGTGCCTTTTAGGCATGTGTTCACCAAAGGTTCACCATCATACAAACCACCGGTTAGGTACCTTCTAAGGGCTGAGTTCACCAACATTCAAACCGAGACGGTTAGGTGTAAACTTTCTAAGGAAAGAACTGGTTAAATATCTAAACAGCCGTTAAAGTTGGTGAACAAATTCCTAAATTTGACATAAACCAATACCTAACTGGTATGAACACAGCCCTTAGTGTTCCAATTGAAATAAATTATTTGACTCTGACTTTGAACCATCGCTACGCGCCGTCTTTGTCTATGAGTGCCCTGCCCTTGACAACAGATTCCTCCAGGTGTTGGCCGAGGCTCTTGGCTACTAAACCATCAGCTCTAACGACAACAAAATAGCTAACATAAATTACTCAGTAAAAATAGATAAATACATAGATAAGTAAGTAATATAGTTGAACGGTCATAGAAGTTATCTTTTCAGATATTTTATTATTAATTTGAGGCATCGTATCTTATCTTTTTAATCTAGACTAGCTTTTGCCCGCGACTTCGTCCGCGTTTCCGTCGTTTTTCGTATAAAAGTACCATTATGTCCTTCCTCACGGTTCAGTGGTTTTGATGTAACAGACAGATTAACTTTCGGAAATATAATATGTCAATCCACAATACTGTTGAAAAATATCGCAATAAGGAACCGCAGAATATTATTATTAATAGCTGTGCCCGCGACTCCGTCAGCGTGTAACTCCTTGTATGTTATTAAGTTAACGTATTGGACTGCTAAGCTATCGGGAGTTACACGTGTTATTGTGAGTCAACCATAAAAGATAGACATATGCTGTTGTGGGATATTTTTTAGATAATTTTATGTTGAACATTTCCGTCATAAATGATTTCTATGTAGCTTTAACCATTAAGGCTGCACACGCGACGGAAGCTTAAAAAATGTAGCAACTTCTCCCGTTTTCCCAACATTTCCCTTCACTGCTCTGCTCCTATTGATTGTAGCGTGATGAAAAGTATACTATAACCTCCCCAGGAGTGTGAAGAATAATTGTACCAAGTTTCGTTAAAATCCGTCGAGTAGTTTTTGTTTCTATAAGGAACATACAGACAGACAGACAGACAGACAGACAGACAAAAATTTTACTGATTGCATTTTTGGCATCAGTATCGATCACTAATTACCCCCTGATAGTTATTTTGAAAATATATATCATGTACAGAATTGACCTCTCTACAGATTTATTATAATTATAGATAGAAAATAAATAGTCAGTGGTAGGTAACAAAATCAAAAATGTGTGTCGGAATTTCTATCGTTTGGTAGTGTCGCTAGGTCATATTATTATAGTGCGTATACCTATAGCCTCCTTCATTTAGATAGATAGATAAATATTATTTTCAATACAGCAGTTAAACAAGGCGTACTTTCAGAGGCTATAATTATGATTCGAAAATTAAATCTTTTGCATAGGTATCTTTCTGTTCCGCGGTCGTGACTTTTGTTTACGAGCTCGATCATTTTGTTTTGCAGTTTAGTTTTAAATTTATAAGTCAATTTGAAAAGTTTAGTAGCAAGGAGTTTTCATACATAGAATAAATTGGGATAAATTTTATACGAGGAAAAATTAATGAGTCCGTACGTCTTAGCATTGAATTTTCAAAAGTCTTTTAAATGGTTGCTTAATATATTTAATTACCAGTTTTAATTCAATTAGTTTCACATCAACATTTGTCAAAAATCAAATAGGCTGTATAGGCTGTTTCCGTTGTAAAAAAAATGTCCAGTTGCGCCATTTTCTGAAAATTTAAATTTTTTGTGTGATAAATTGATAATGAGTTCAAGTACGAGTGACGGAAATAACTCCACTCGATATTTTATCTGAGACGAAAACTGCACAAGATGAAATTTTTCCCCAAAATCTCGAGAATATGGCGACTTACGATCATTTTATTTTATGGAATAAACAAAAGAAAACTAAATCATTTTCAGCAATGATGTAAATATTACCTTTATTGATTACGTCATAGATTTTCAGAAAATGTTTTGTTAGCTTATTTTCATGAATTGAGTGGCAAATATGAACCATCTACATCCATTGTGGTCAATTTAAAAACTACTCTCAAAATAAATTCTCTGATTTGTTTTTTACTATTTCCTACAACTGTATTGAAAAACGTCGTGTGATACACGGGTGTGTAGGTTATTGCAAACTCGTGTCATTAAAAACCCTCGCCTTCGGCTCGGGCTTGTTAATGAAAGCTCGTTTGCAATAACCAACTTTCCACCCTTGTATTACAATGTTAGATTATAGCTTACAAAAGAAACAGCACAACACACAAAAGTAGTCGTAGGTGGTGAAACAGGCCGCTGGGGTCGCGGGTTGTCTGAAGGGGTTACCGCGGCCCTGGCATAGGCAACTGAAGGAACACGGGTGGGTTTTAGTCAGTAAAAGTCTGACACGCCCTTCCGCTCCACCCAGAGCGGGAGAAGTTATTTGATGATTTCCCAACCTCAAAAAAAAAAAAAAAAAAAAAGGTGGTGAAACAGGCCCTAAGACAAAAGTGCTTAAATTCAAATAAAGAACACCAAAGTGCGGTGTGCCACTCAAGGTTGCACCACATGGGAGTCCAGCTCAGCATGTGTCAGGCAAATATACCTTTTTTTTGGGGTGGGAAATCATCAAATGGCTTCTACCGCTCTGGGTGGAGCGGGAGGGCGTGTCAGACTTTTACTAACTAAAACCCACCCGTGTTCCTTCAGTTGCTTGTGCCAGGGCCACGGTATCTCTTTCGAACAACCCGCGACCCTGGCAGGCATCGGCCCTATCGGACCCCATCACTGCTGACATCTCTTTGAGGCGCTCGTGGAACGTAACGCGCCGTCAACCCGGGCTGGTCCTTACCGGACGCAAGCCCGCGCCTACGTTGGCCGGGAATCTATAGGGAGGCTATATGGGCATGAGGGTGCAAAAGTCACCTCTCCCTCATGCGTTCCACCTCCTTCTTCGCGAGCATTACTGCTTCGCAGAAGGAAGTGTCGGCCTCCCATGCACTCTCGCTCCGCACCATAGCCTAGACCAGGGGTTCTACTCCTTAAGCACGAAGCCAGTAGTTTCGGCCTTCGTTACGGGCGTTTCCTACTCCGTATCACCTACGGACAGATGATTGGTTCGGGGCCCGAACGAAGTATGAATGACAACACGATTTGACAGCTGTCCCTACTCCCGATGTGTTTTTGCCTGTCCGAAAAATTTAACTTTTGCATTTGTTTTGATAGATCGTTATGTTATACGGACGGACTAATGGACGTACGGATGGACGGACGGACTTAGGGAGTAGACCCCCAGGTTCGGAGGCGTGAGATCGCCGCCGCCGATCGCCTCTGCAGGCAAATATTGCTGACGCTGATGTTCTGCTGAATTCCAACAGCAGCAGTGACATACGGATGTCGAGCAGACGAGAACCTAATTTGCTTATTTATTACTTAGTACCCACCTACTATAGATGGAGAGGAGGTGGTTCCCCTTCGCCTAATTTTTTGGTGAATCATTCGTGATCAATCTGCCTAGATAGCCTTTTCCTAACTATGTTGGGCCCCGACACCCCATGGTAAAATTTGATGTCAGACTTTTGGGCTTCTGATTACCCATAACGACTGTCAAAGATCTACGAATGCTTTCCGAGGAATGGAAGGGTCACGATATTTAATGGATGGTCACCCATCCAGGAACCGATTGCGGTAAGCGTAGCTAGCCACGAGCCCCTCAATTTAGGCGTGTTGTTATGCTTTAAACTATGCAGATAGTACAATGTTTTATATCTGAATTTTAATTTCAACATTGATACAATAGACTTGTTCAATATTGTAGATTTCATTTTTAAACATCCGGCAAAAGTATGTTTTGTTTTGGAGTTAGTTTTTGTTAGTACTTAGGTATTGTCCTACGTTCTAAGTAAGTTATACCACCGATTAATACAGATGGGACACTCCGCAGTTTAAGTATGAAGCTACAAGTACACGGCGGGCCCCGTCCGCGGGGCTAATTCAGAAGGTCAGAAGGTATAAGAGTTACGCGATAGAAAGAGAGGCAACTTGTAGTTGAATATAACTGCAGGTAATTAGCGTTGTGCGACCTGAATTGTACTTTATTGTGTCGTAGCAAGAGTCGCTTTTTATTTAAATGATTTTGCGGAGTGTCCCATCTGTATTAATCTGTGGTTATACTAAGGAGGATGTTTCTTTTCTTTTGTTCTATTACAATCTTTAAACTAACCGACAGACGACGTTGTCCTGTCTTAGCTATGAATATTCTAATGTAAACGCGTGAAGTTAAAATAGTCATTAAGTTTTTTGAAATTTTCCAATTTTCTGCGAAATTTTCTCAATTTTTTCTTTCATACGAACCTTGACAATAATAAACAACAAAAAAAGAATTAGCGAAATTGTTCCACCCGTTCACGCGTGCTGCGATGAACCAAGGGAAATAGAGATTCATTTTTATATACAGGCTGTTTCTTTTAAGGTGTCAAGCAAGTGTGAGCTGATAGCAGAGTACCATACCTATCGATTCACCCCATGTGTGTTCTACGATTTTTTGTAGTTTTCGAGTTTCAGTAGGCTCATTTAAAAGCATTAGGCTATCAAAAACGGCCATTTCACGACTGTACTCGCCTTAACTAAGAAGACAATGAAGGTGACGTCACAAATCGAACCTATTGGCTTTTACATTTCAAGTTTAACACCAATATTACTTTAATGACCTATTAGAACCAGGAACTGCTTCGAAATACTGGTTGTAATGAAGTTCTAATGTTTCTAACATTCTGAATTTGACAAACAAAGTTATTGGCTTTCTACATTGAAAAATTTTCAGATGAAGGCAAGCTTGAAACTGTGCCAAAGGAAACTTAATTTTCAAAAATTGTTGATAATTGTATTTGCAACTAGCTTTTGCCAGCGGCTTCGCCCGCGTGGATGTCAGGGAAAATCCCATGGGAACGTACTACCGGGAATTCCTTCCTTGTTACTTGCCTACATTATAAAGGGAACCTCTGTGCAAAATTTCAGCTTTCTAGGTCCAAGGGTTTAGGCTGGGCGTTGATGGGTCAGTCAATCAGTCAGTCTATTAGTTCTAGGACATGCCGGTTTCCTCACGATGTTTTCCTTCACCGTTTTGAGAGCAGTGAGTGAGTGATCACCACTGGGTGATGAAATTATTTATAAATCAAATCATATCAAATCAAAATATTTATTTGCTAGAATATGGTACTTAAGGTGTTCAGTTGATTATTCCAGAATATCCTGCCATAACATGGAGCGCGATGTCAATTATTCTAAATTACCAAATTGCAGATTCTATTGATTTGTCTTCTAAATATTCTTTGATAGTATCAAATTTGCCTAGCCTTTTCCCAACTATGTTGGGGTCGGCTTCCAGTCTAACCGGATGCAGCTGAATACCAGTATTTTACATGGAGCGACTGCCTATCTGACCTCCACAACCCAGTTACTGGGTAATACGATACCCCTTGGTAAGACTGGTTGTCAGACTTTCGGGCTTCTGACGACCCGTAAAGACTGTCAAAGATCCACGAATAACAGCCGGGACCAACGGCTTAACGTGCTTTCCGAAGCACAGAGGAATCTCGGTATGTAAAGATGGTCACCCATCCACTGACCAACCCCGGCAAGCGTAGCTTAACCTGACGAATCGACCCGTGCGGCTGTTATTATTTAGCCACGAGCTCCTCTCCATTATTCCTTGATAGTATAATACCTTTTTAAATAGTAGTAGTTTCAAAAGTATTTTTTTAAACCTTGTCAGCGGTAGGTCTTGAAAACTATTTGGTAAATGATTGTAAATAATAATCGACATGCAGTATATATTTTTCTTAAATAATTTTAATAAATATTAATAATAAATATCCTTGGACATTTCACACAACGCCATCTAGTCCCAAGCTAAGCAACCTAATGCTTGTGTTTTGGTAACGAGATGGCTGATAAACTACTTATATACATTTTTTTTTTTTGTAAATACAGTCATACATAATTATTATAGATAGAAAAACACCTAGACCCGGAACAAATACTTGTAGGTCGTACAAATATTTGTTCCGCGCGGGAATCGAACCCGCGACATTTTAGTTTTATTGGTGGCAGCCGAAGTCTGTCTTTATGCCTTGTTCGGCTATTTGGCCTGTCAGTGCTAGTTTCAAATAAATTATAATTTCTCTTAACAAAAATACATATTTCAAAAATATATATAAGCATGGCAAAGGTAGAATTTTAAGTTTTTTGAAACAGTATATATAAAGTAAAGCGCTTGCCTGGGTTCGAATTCACGACCTACAACTTGTAAATCGGGGCCGTTACCAACACTGGTCCACCACTTCCTCCCCTCCCCATGTGAATTTCGCAAAATCTTTGCGAAATTTTGCGAAATCATAAAGAAAACCTCTGTGCAAAATTTCAGCTTTCTAGGCCCCAGGGTTTGGGCTGGGCGTTGAGGAGTCAGGACTTATATTTTTATATGTATTGATCTAACTCAAGAACAAGTATTTGTAGATTAAATAAACAGAACAATAGTAAGAAGCAACCCATCTAACAATGCTAAAAACCTCAAAAACAAATACTTGAACAGCCTGGTTCCCTCTATCAAAGCGCGCTACAGCCCGGCTCCTCGGCACAGCGTCGGATGTCTGATGTCCAGTAACGCTATCCTTACTGCAAGTACAGATGTACTAACGTTTTATGACGCGATCTGGATACAAGTGTTTCTAGTGAGGTTCGTTTTTATGGTAGTTTGATGTAAAGTGTTCAGTTTTACCTGTTTTTTGAAGCAACAAGGAGCAGCAGGTCCGTTACCTTTTTTCGGGCATCAATGCTCGTGCCTTCTCTCTGAGATGTCTGAGAAGAAGCCTTCTCCTGCAGTGAGACAGTAATAGCTTTATTGAATTTGGAGAGGCTAAAGCTAACTATCTAAGTTCTCATTAAACGAAGATAATTAAGGAGATAGAGATTGGATTTCCCAATAAAGGGCAACAAAATCAATCTGCCTAGCCCTTTTCCCAACTATTTTGGGGTCGGCTTCCAGTTTAACCGGATGCATCTGTATACCAGTATTTTACATAGAGCGACTGCCTATCTGACCTCCACAACCCAGTTACTGGGTAACACTATACTCCTTGATAAGACTGGTTGTTTGAGTTCGGATTCTGATGATCCGTAACGACTGTCAAAGATCCACGAAGCCGGGACCAACGACTTAACGTGTTTTCTGGGGCACGGGGGGTCGCGGTATGTAAACATGGTCACTCATCTACGGACCGGCCGCGGAAAGCGTAGCTTAACCTGATAGATCGACCCGAGCGGCTGTTATTGCTTAGCCACGAGCCCACACTAGGCTTTTTTATGGAACCCTCGCAGATCTGTGAGGTTATGAGTTTTTACTCCATCCGCTAAGAGTACTATTGACAAGAAAACACTAATATCTCAAGCAAAAGTAAGCCTTGTTTATTCTATATCCCATAGTAGCTAAAATCGAAAATAAAATACACCTTAAAGTCGTCGGAGAGCAGAGTGGTGGTCCAGTGGTAACGGCCACTACTTACTATAGTTGTAGGTAGTCGGTTATTTGTGTAAATAATTTCATCACTACTGCTCTCAAAACGACGAAGGAAAACATCGTAAGGAAACCGGCTTGTCTTAGAACCAAAAAACCGAAGACATGTGACATCTACAAACCCGCACTGAGCCCGCGTGGTGGATACGGCCCACTCCCTCTCGAAGAGAGGAGGCCTATGTCGCAGCAGTAAAATGCTACTTCCAAAGGCCAAGGCCTTCAAACTAAACAACACATTACCAATATCGAAAGAATAGCAATAAAAATGCTAAATATCCCATAGTAAAACGATATTCATGTCAAAGCATATTACTAGATATCTGAAGTTTATGACTACTATAATAGATACTAGAACTAACCACAAATATCTACTAGTACTTATTGTGTTGATACTATCAATACAATAAGTACTAGTAGGCTATCAACTTGATAGCCCTTAGCGAAAGCTAATATATCTTGTTGATAGATTAATTAATTTGTGATACTGACACATAATTAGGTCTAAGAATCAATCAATCAATCTGCCTAGCCTTTTCCCATTGGGGTCGGCTTTCAGTCTAACCGGACGCAGCTGAATACCTGTATTTTACATAAAGCGACTGATATCTGACCTCCACAAGCCAGTAACTGTGTTGTCAGACTTTTGGGCTTCTGGTGACCCGTAACGATTGTCAAAGATCCACGAATGACAGCCGGGACCAAAGGCTTAACGTGCTTTCCGAGGCACGGAGGAGTATCGGTATGTAAAGATGGTCACCCATCCACGGACCAATTCCAGTAAGCGTAGCTTAAACTGATGGATCGACCCGTGCGGCTTGTATTACTTAGCCACGAGCTACATAATTACTTAGGTCTACGAAACGGCTGTCCAAAGGGAAAAAGTAAGTTTAAAAACTAAAACCCGACTACTGAAAAATCACGCTCTAAAAGTTTGAAACAAGAAAACATTCTCATCTTTTTTTTTTTTTTTTTTTTGAGGGTGGGAAATCATCAAATAACTTCTCCCGCTCTGGACGGAGCGGGAGGGCGTGTCAGACTTTTACTGACTAAAACCCACCCGTGTTCCTTCAGTTGCCTATGCCAGGGCCGCGGTAACCCTTTCAGACAACCCGCGACCCCAGCGGCACCCGCGACCCCAGCGGCAAAACATTCTCATCTGAAATTAGAAAAAAAAAAAAAAAAAAAAAAAAAAAAAAAAACAGACTCATTAAAAATCATTTAATGACATAAAAATCATTCAAAAAAATTTTTTTTTAGTTCATGACTATGTCCTCTAGAGGGCGCTATATTCAATTTAATGTGACGTCACATAGCCTATAACCAGCGGACAATCAAGACGCTTCCAACGATACCTCACTTGTCAAATTATGATAAGACGTAAGATTATCATCGTAAGTAACTAATAAACTAATTATGAAGCTTTATAAGATTTTCTAAAGTAGGTACTTTTTATAGGTAGTTTAAGTGCAAATTTCACCAATGAAACTAAACGCGATCTCTAAACTGCGTTCAACGTTCAATGCCAACGTCAATATTCCCTAACAATGTTGACACTCTTAAAGGCGGTTTAGATGTGTTGATAGCGTTCAGTTTCATTGATGAAATCAGCTTTTAGAAGTAATTTAATGTGTCTGGAGGTTCTTATAACTCATAGCTAAAACTACAGTAACCTTTAAGGGGATACATAGATAAATTTTGTGTTTTTAAAATTCCTCTAGAACCAAATGTATTTTATGGTTAAATCATTTGGATATTTCCATGTGTGTAATTTGACTATATTGTCTATTTATTTATTCATTTATATATACTTTATTGTACACCACAAAAATACATAACAAAAAAAAACATATACACTACAAAATTTACAATGGGCGGCCTTATCGCTTTCTGCGATCTCTTCCAGGCAACCTTAGGATGGACAGTGATTTACCTGGACATTTATTTATTTATTTATTTTAAATAGAACGGTCGAAACCAATTACACTATTTAAACATATTACATATTTATTTAACACAGTCATGCATTCTTCTCACAAAAATTCAAACATTCTGACAGTATCATCTTCCATTCAGTCACAAACACATCAAGATCTGTGTTTGAGTTCAGGACAGCGTTAATAGCAGCTAATGTCCTAGGAATAGGTGACTTGCAGCGTGCAACAGTACGGCAACTTGGAACAGCCAGTAAGCGGTGTTTTCTGCTACGACAATAATTGTCTGGGACAAACAGATTACAGATTTCATTATGGACATCAGGCACATCAATAATCCCCCTAAGAGTTTTAAATATTACAGTCATCTGATCGCGCGACCGTCTTACTTCAAGAGAATTGAAACTTAAGCAACCCAACAGGAATTTAGTAGGATACAAGAGAGGATAATACCCGTACAAGTGCTTGTAAAGTTACCTAAGGAATGCTTTTTGAACTTTTTCTAAAGCTAACGCATACTGCTTCTCAAAAGGATTCCATACGCACGCACTAGACTCAAGCTTGCTACGGACCAATGCCTCGTAAACAAGTTTGATAACGTGAGGGTTGTGGAAATCACGACAGTTCCTTAAAACAAAGCCAAGGCGCCTGAAGGACTCCTTAGCAGTGGATGTGAAACATGACATGAAATGGGGCTGTCGTTGGTGCAAATAATAAGTACTTACTTGTCTACTGCCATACTAAAACCGAAACATGATTATTTACTAGAATTTTTTTCGATAGAAAAAAAAACCAAAGTAGCACCGTCTATTTTCTGTTTTATATGATTATACGTAAACAGTTCCTTATTGCGCAATAAAATTTACTTTAAATCGAAGGTATTTAAATATTTTAAGAACTTACTAAGCTTAAAATTGATTTAAGTATAGCATTTTGTCATAAATCTACATTTAAACCGTTTAGTCCACTCTCGTCCCCTCGACCCCTAATAATTAATGTGTCCACTGGACCCCTAAACATAGTTTATTCTCGACCCTTAGGGGTCGAGAGTGGATTTTATTTTCCAGGCAAGTTTTAGTTTCCTCCTGACCCCCAAAGTACACTCAGTTACGAGGATAAATCATCAGTCTACCCTATAGTTGCATACTATTTAACTAAAATACCCTCAATATAATTTTTATAATACTTAACGGAATATTCGTAGTTAATCATTTGCGTTTTAGTAGTTATCAAGTCATTGGTGCATGCACAAGTTGCAAACATGTCTGATATACCGACTACAAGTGATAGTAGGGGGCGCATTTAAGTTTTATAACTTTCCAGAGAGGAGTACGTGTACTGCTTCTGGAATCATAGGGGTCATCAATACCATGTCAAGAATAAGTTTAAAAACGGAACATCATATTGGCGGTGTATTAATAGGCCTACATGCCACGGAACTGTGACAATATAAGTGGAAAGTAAAGTTATCATACATACATAGGTACTCTCGAAAAACACTAGTTAGGTAGGTTCCTTCTGGGGCAGTCGGGTAATAATAAAGAATTCTACTTTAAGTATTCTCTAATATTGCTCGTTTATTTTTTTTTAATCAATTCCTGTATTTTGCTTTTCTGTAGCTTACTGTACCATAATATCCATTTTTGGGCACTTACCGAACTAGGGGTCGAAAGTGGACGAGGTATGCCTATCATTTGTATGAAAATTCAGTCTCACCCCCCTAGGCGTCGAGTGTGAACTATGTTTAGGGGTTGAGAGGAAACAAATGAACAAATCTTTTTTTAGGGGTCGAGGGGTCGAGAGTGGACTAAACGATTTAAACGAAGCGTGTTTAGTTCCTGTGGCCGTGAGTGTTCTATCTCGCGCGTCAAACTATACAGCCATAACGTCATTATAGATAAAAAAGTATTTCACGAACAGGTGAATCGTCCCTCAAAATGCTACGGTTCGACTAAACTATCGATGAAATTGATTATCTTTGCAAATTCGTACCATTACATTATCTATTAAGCTAATTACAACTTTAACTTTACAGTCTAAGGTTGAAATTTCACTGACTGAATTGAAATTTTCAGAATTTATATTGCCAATGTGTTTTCAACTTTAAGTTGCTATAAATAGAGATTAAAATTGTTTAACAGCAAGAATATTTCGTTACCAATTTCCCTTTACTACACAGTAATTCGATTTATTTCATGCTGTTAAGATTTCGGTTTTGATATTATATTACCTATTACAGTTTTAAAAGGCAACACCTAAGTATAGGTATTGATTTTAAAAAGTAGGGCACTTCACAAAAGTGTTGCAAGTCAACTGCTTTATGAATGCAATGAAAGAAACTGAAATTGGAAATTGTACAAATTGAAAACCTATTATTTACATTATGTGTATAAAATTGGTAAAAAATGTAACTCAAGTTCTGTGTTATTACTAATAGTAATACAGGGTGGCCGGAACATTGACGTCCAAAAATAAAATTTCGGTCCCTCGTATCGTGGGGTATTCGAATCACCCCCATGTATGTTCCGCGACTTTTCATAGTTTTCGAGTTATGAATTTTTTTCTGAATGTTTGAAAATTTTCGACCTGACCAACCTAAAAAAATTCTAAAAAAAAAAGTAGAGGGTTTTATCGAGTTTCTTTTTTTGCAACTGAATTTTCATAAGTAGTACTTTTATGCATAAAATAATCAGCTTCGTAACTGTGATTAAAGTTATGAAAATGTTGATCTAAAGTGAAAAATTTACGTTCGGTAAATTATGACTCAAATTTTCAACTTTAAATTAAAAATCTTAACAGGTGACTTCATAATTCCTAAGTAGGCTTCAAGAATGCGCCAGACTCTCAGCTTTCATAATCATAAAAAAATGAAGTACTTAATAGGGCTACTTTGTTTAAAATCGGCCTTCAAAGACAGCGAGGTGGAAAAATTCTTAAAATTACCCATCTGAGTAATTATTTTTTTTTGGCTATTTTCTCGTTCCTAAGGTTAATTAATGATAAGAATACTGAAAACTAACCACATTATATTCAATATTCATAATTACCACACGTGGGCGAATGAAAATCCACTCGAAGTGAGAGCTTCGACATTTCAACATCGCTTCAGCGTTAACTTGTGGTCTGGTATCCTCAATGGCGAACTAATTGGTCCGTTTGAACTGCCGTCCAGACTTGATGGAGAAACATACAAAAACTTTTTGGAAAATGAACTTCCATTGTTGCTGGCAGATGTGAATCTCGAACTCAGACGAACCATGGTGTTGCAAAATGACGGCGCCCCGTGTCACTATGCAACCCAGGTCCGAAATTACTTAGATGAAACATACCCCAACAGATGGATCGGACGCAGCGGACCAATTAGGTGGCCTCCACGCTCACCTGATCTCAACCCCATCGATTTCTTTATTTGGGGCTATTACAAGGAAATAGCATACGCCCGAGACTGTTCAAGTGAACAAGAGCTGAGGCAGTTGATTGCAGAAGCTGAACGTGTTGTGTTGTGAGAGAGAACAGAGACGCTTTTAGACGATTGCCAGACAATTTCTTACGTAGGTGTAGAATGTGTATTGCTGCTGGTGGTGGCCACTTTGAAAACCTTTTGTAAATGTTAAAAATAAATTAAGTACTTTTTTCACATTATCATCTGTGTTTTATTCAAAACCACTTTTTACGTAAAACTTTTCTTACCCAACTCTGAAACTATTTGTTGGTTAGTTTTCAGTATTCTTATCATTAATTAACCTTAGGAACGAGAAAATAGCCAAAAAAAAATAATTACTCAGATGGGTAATTTTAAGAATTTTTCCACCTCGCTGTCTTTGAAGGCCGGTTTTAAACAAAGTAGCCCTATTAAGTACTTCATTTTTTTTATGATTATGAAAGCTGAGAGTCTGGCGCATTCTTGAAGCCTACTTAGGAATTATGAAGTCACCTGTTAAGATTTTTAATTTAAAGTTGAAAATTTGAGTCATAATTTACCGAACGTAAATTTTTCACTTTAGATCAACATTTTCATAACTTTCATCACAGTTACGAAGCTGATTATTTTATGCATAAAAGTACTACTTATGAAAATTCAGTTGCAAAAAAAGAAACTCGATAAAACCCTCTACTTTTTTTTTTAGAATTTTTTTAGGTTGGTCAGGTCGAAAATTTTCAAACATTCAGAAAAAAATTCATAACTCGAAAACTATGAAAAGTCGCGGAACATACATGGGGGTGATTCGAATACCCCACGATACGAGGGACCGAAATTTTATTTTTGGACGTCAATGTTCCGGCCACCCTGTATATTTATTTGCGTAAAACATAGTATGAAAAGGTCTTACAATACAAAAATAGAGCAGACCTAAATATTTTGCAAATACTTGTATTAACAATTTCCTTATCAAAATTATTATTATATTACAACAACGATATTTTCTTTCTAGGAACTGCTTTATACTCTATACGTTTGTTATCAATTAACCATTCATACAATTTATTCTCAAAAGCATATCTCGAGTTTAATATTTTCAGATCACTAGGTAATTTGTTATATATTCGTACACGCATAGTTAAGCAGCTTTTATTGTACTTAGCAAGCCTGGGAGCACTGTTAAGTACGAGTCTGTGAGGATCTCGTCAGCTTCGAGGATTATATCGTTTGTTATTTTAAGGCCCTGGTTCCAAGCTTGGTTTAGCTCGGTGTGTAAGTGAAATGGCGTTATGGCTGTCTAGTTTGACGCACGAGATAGAAGATTCTCACGCGCACCGGAATTATGTCGTAAAAGTGCAAATAAAATCGTATACAATTAGAAATTAACTATTTAATAAAAAGTAATCCATCACTGGATGCAGTTTAGAATTTGACATTTCATGGTATATTTTTAATTATAATTATAATTGCTAATGAAGGGATAAACGGCTTTTAAAAATTATTAGGAGGTAAGTATGTTTAAATATTTTTTTGGTGCATTAAAGTATGTTTAATTATGTTTTGGCTTCCATCACTGTATGCGAAAAGGACTTGAAAATATCATATTTTTTTTACATGTCAAAATTATTTACGGTTTATGAGATACACAGCTTTAAAAAACCACCTTTTTGATCGTTTTCCGGAAATCTGCGCCTTAAATAACTCCAGTTTCCATACAAATATGCATACTTATTTCATTAATATACAGACAAGGTAGCGGTAACAAGCCAAGTTTCTTAAATACTGGCTGACATGATTCCTCAGGATGATGATACATTTAGCGAAGTAACAAGTCGAAATATTAAAGTTACTTTGAGATTACTCAATGATCTAGCTAGGAGAGAAGCGATTCAACCAACAATTCATTGTACCTCAATCAATCTGCCTAGTCTTTTCCCAACTATGTTGGGATCGGCTTCTAACCGGATGTAGCTGAATACCAGAGCGACTGCCTATCTGACCTCCACCACCAGTAACTGGGTAACACAATACCCCTTGGTAAGACTGGTTGTCAGACTTTCGGGCTTCTGACGACCCGTAACGATAACAGGAGGCACCTGTAAATTTGAATTTCATACTGAAAACAATGAGGTAAGTAATTTCATCTACACCCATGCTATAAAGCCTCTATAAAAGTTTCTGAAACAGTTAGCTTATTGCCAACATTAAAACAGCCAGTGTCATAGTAACCATGGTAACCATAATAGCATCCAAACGGGTGCTTTAATGTTGTACTGAATTTCATAATGCAACTCGTTTTCAAAAAAAGAACATTGTAATGCACGCGCGTTTCTCTACAACAGCGCCGTAATTTAAAAAAAGAACTTATTCGAATTCACGTCGTATACTATGACGCCGGCCGCCATGTTCGATACGAGTATTAGTATTGCAAAAAAACTGTTTCAGAACCTTTTATAGAGGATTGATAACATGGATGTATATAAAGTCTTGTATGCAACTGTACATAATTAGGTATTAAAACACTCATGTGATACTATTATCACACGAGGCGAAATACCCCTTATTATACGTCAGTTGCATAAATAACTATTAAATATCTATTAGACTCTTAGGTATTTTAGGAAAAAAGGAGATCAAATCATTTTGTATTAATTTATATGATGTGTAAAAGTAGCAGTGTTAATCGAACTAAGTTGCTAACCATACGTTCCCGAGGGATAATTTCAGACAACCCCGACGGGCGAAGATGTCATGTAGATGTTTTTTTTTTTACTTTTTTAATAATTTTGACTTAGATATTTTTTTCTAAAGTGGTATAATATTTTATGTAATTTTTTCAATTTATTTTGCTAATTAAATACCATAATTATGCATGACTTTCAAATAAATTTTTAGAAACTGTAATTTGTAATCTTGAGCTAGATGCACACCATATTTGTACGCCTCCTAGCATAACATAGCGTTCTTTCATCAAATATAAGATCTGTATTTCTTTACCTGTGTTTACAAATAAAAGTGATTTGTTTAGATTTTTTATTTGAAGCCACGGGCAAAAGTTATTTACATATACAGGGTGAAATTGAATAGATGCGACAAAATTTAAGGGGGTGTTCTACGCATCAATATGAACAACTTTTACAATGGGACCAAACCTGAAATCGCGAAAAAAAAATCAGCTGTTCAGTACATTTTGACGAATTATGCGAACATTAAATGTACTGAACAGCGGATTTTTTTTTCGCGATTTCAGGTTTGGTCCCATAGTAAAAGTTCTTCATATTGATGCGTAGAACACCCTCTTAAATTTTGTCGCATCTATTCAATTTCACCCTGTATAGGTCGATCAACAATGCCAGTTGCAAACGTAAATTCCGGCGTGCATGTTCGACTAGATCTAGGAACGTAACCGAAGCAAAATGAGTAAAGTATCGTAGTTTTTGGCGTTCTGTAGTTTCTGCTTAAGGCTTGTCCGTCGTAAAAAGTGCGGTCACTGTCGGACTGCATAGAAAAGAAAGAGAAGCGCGATGACACAACGCTTGCTAAATATGAAGTAATTATCGATTTACAAAAAATCTGTTGATTAAACTAAAAAAAGTAATGACAAGAAATCATTCCTTATTAGTTTGTAAAGAACTGTATAAATTTATGAACACTTTTAATGAAAACTATAGGATTAATATGGTAACAACTCAAAAAAATAGACTGAAATAGACCTGGATTTAGGTTTTTTTCCTTAGTTCTACAAACTAAAATAGATTTCAGGACACATGAAATCACTTCTTATGTATTGTAGATTACTGTGTATTTTTTCCTATCAGAAAGATGCTATAAAAATAAAAATAAATAAATAAATTCTTTATTTCACCAAAAGCTCATAACAAATATCCTTAAGACTAACACTTATTAGGCTTATTACAAAGTTCAAAGTTTAAATACTCTGACTCCTAAACTAGGTGTAAGTTCCTGTGACTTAGGAGTCAGTGATTCTCCGTAGCACCTTAAAGCCACAAAAATGTAAGAAATTAGATTTCAACAATTTTATCATTAATGGTGGAAAACAGAATTAATAAAAAAAAAATGAAAAATATTTGTGCATAATTATGATGAAGCATGTGTGTAGTGTGTAAGTGTAGGTGTGAGTGTAGTGTACGTGTAGGGAGTGTGTGTAGTGTGTAAGTGTAGGTGTGTGTGTAGTGTACGTGTAGGGAGTGTGTGTAGTGTGTAAGTGTAGGTGTGTGTGTAGTGTACGTGTAGGGAGTGTGTGTAGTGTATGCGTAGGGAGTGTGTGTGTGGGTGTGTGTATGTAAAGATTTATAATTAAATGTCACTTTAAATTACCCAACAGAAGATCCTCAGTACTATCATAACTTAATGTTTGGAGATAATCTTTAAGTAAGCTTTTACAACAAAATTTTGAGTAAGAATAAATTTTTAACTTTTTATTTAGGAAATTATACATTTTTATGCTAGAAATATAGAATTGGCGCTTGGCAAAGGCAGTTCTATGGTGTTCCATAGGAAAAACTTCATGCTTAAGTCTACCAGTCGGTTCCTTAAGGGGACGCACACAGTGTTTACGTAGCGTCGACAGGAGCACATAAAGTTGCCTAACTGTGAGTACCCTGCAAACAGCATAGAGCTGCACAGTGGGATACCTTCGTGGATGAAAGAGCATTACCTTCAGGACAGCTCTCTGGGCTCTCTCAAGGCGGATAAATACATTTTGGGTGGCACCACCCCACACGGGCAAGCAGTAAGTTAGAACAGACTGGCAAAGGGCAAAATATACTAATTTGAGCGTATCCCGGTCAGCAGAACTTCGTAGCTTCTTAAATATATAGATTAGCTTACGGATTCGAGATGTTACTTTGTCTATTTGCGCGTGCCAGTTGAGATGCTGATCAATGAGTACTCCTAGATACCTCACAGAAAAGGATTTACTGAGGAAGAGACAGCTACACTGCGTTGAGGAGATACATGTGTGTGCTTTAAGGGTAAGAGAGCTTGCCGGGCACAGATTTGATCTAATGGCAAAGGGAACGTATACTGATTTATCAACATTCAAAGTGAGTGCTATAGTTACTTACTGTAAAAGATGGTTATTTAGAGGCATGAGGAACAGGGTGTAAAGTTCACTCATCCTCCATAGAAAAGGGAGGATCTTCCGACCAGACGGGTGTTGTGTCTGGTGGGCTACTGCCCGACCGTTGATGTCGGGACGTTTTATATATGCTAATCCCGTGGTAAACTCTAATTGCGCGATGCAGGTTTGCGTGACGTCATGTCATTGATGCGTAGTTCATATGTGGCGATGTAGATGCCGCCACATCACTCCCCTCCGGAGACCGGAGGTCAATAGTGGGCTGAGTCGTGTATCTTGCGATGCTTGCCAGTGCCAGTTGTGGTTCCAGTGAGTCGGAACCGGGTGCCGCATATTTCACGGTGAGTCGGAACTGTCTGCGGTGATACCCCAGTGAGTCGGGGTGGCGCTGCGTTATGCTCCAGTGAGTCGGAGTGTACAGCGCTGGGTTGAGGCTGAAGGTGATGACCAGGAATGCGCGTCCGCTGCATGCTGGTGGTCAGGATACCTGTTGAAGCCGTGGATGCTGGCTAGCTGTGTGACTCGCCGCTCGAAAGCTTGAGGAAGTGATGCTGATGACGTCACGCTGATGTAGTTGCACGAAGGCTGCGCTGACGTTCATGCTCGGGGTCACCAGTTTAGAGGCATGAGGAACAGGGTGTAAAGTTCACTCATCGTCCATAGAAAAGGGAGGATCCTCCGACCAGACGGGTGTTGTGTCTGGTGGGCTACTGCCCGACGGTTGATGTCGGGACGTTGTATATATGCTAATCGCGTGGTAAACTCTAATTGCGCGATGCAGGTTTGCGTGACGTCATGTCATTGATGCGTAGTTTATATGTGGCGATGTAGAGGCCGCCACAGTTACAAAGTTACTTAGTTTCGCCGTATTTTAGGAAGGAGCAGCCTTAACCCCATAGGAAGAATTATTAAGACATGAGTTTATGGAATAATGCCAGTTTAAAACGTAAATTCCTTTTTATAACACATTTGCTCGTAAAGGGTCTCTTATTTCACCAATTTCAATATCGTAATGTATGTCATTACGTACTTGTGCGTTATTGTAATGTAAAAGGCACGGGTTTCTTTTTAATAGGTAAAACGGACGGTTTATCAAGATGCTCCGTTTAAAACGAACTGTACTTTTTTAAATCTTAGCAAAGAGTTTTTATGTCAGAAAAGTGGTCAACATTTTATGAATAAAATTAACTTTGGGAGATAAAATATAAAAAATAGACATTTAATTCTTTAATTTCATTAATATTTTGATAATAAATTACAATTTATCTGTAACAAAAACAAAAAAATATTAATTTACTTTATTAGTAATACTGGCTGTATTTGGGCCTTTGCCTTAAAAAAAAAAGCGCCGATGAGCGCGCATCGCTAATTTGTGAACAAGTAAAAATTATTCCGCGCGCTTTTTCTTTTCGGTGTATTGTTTTTATTTGAAAATGTCGTCAAGTATTGAGGAATTTATTAATTCGACACCGCCAGAAGTCTCAGAGGCAGCGGAAAAGGCTACTCTAAGCCTCTTGTCCTAAAAATCGACCGATAGATGAAAACAAGCAAAGATGCAAATTCATTTTCAGAAAGTGTGTTTTTAAAGATTTATTTGAAAGTCCGAGTTTTATTTATTTCCTCGCAAATTATGTTATAAAACGTCGTATGACATACGTGCGCTTTGATAAATTTTACAGCCTCTGCTTTCTTGTAGCCCTCGCCTATGGCTCGGGCTAGCAATATTGCCTCGGCTGTAATTTTCAACTTACCGCACTTAAATCATAATGTACTATTACACAATACTTGAAGAGTACGACTAGTTCTTACTACGTCACGCGATTTTATTACGGTTGCAATGCAACGATGAGTAATCAATAATGAAATTTAATAAAGATCAAAGATCAATGGAACAACTTGCCACATCTATTCTACCTACAATCAATCTGCTTAGCCTTTTCCCAACTATGTTGGGGTCGGCTTCCAGTCTAACCGGATGCAGCTGAATACCAGTATTTTACATGGAGCAACTGCCTATCTGACCTCCACAATCCAGTAACTGGGTAATCGGTACCCCTTGGTAAGACTGGTTGTCAGACTTTCAGGCTTCTGACTACTCGTAACGACTCTGCCCCCGATTTATGGCAGTAGGCTCGACCCCTAATACATGGAACCTAAATAAACCTGCATGGCGAAATGTGGAAATACTTTACGCCTCTGTTCACTCCCTCGGGGAATTCATGCGTGATGTTATTAAAAAACTTAAAATATCTCCTAATATAATAAAGAAAAACGTTCAAGCTTCCTATTAATCACTTTAATCTACGAAGCTTTAATAACCGGAAATAACGAAATACTTAATTATATTTACGCAAGAACCCGCCAAGGTAGCTAATTATTAAGGTCTTAGATATTGGCGATATTCCCTTGGTTAGTTAATTAAAAACTCCAGGTTGAAAACTGACGTCGCAAAATAGAACCTATTTGCATAAAACATGTTTAGTTCTTTTTTAGATTGAAAATTAATTTAATTTTGCCGTATTGGACGGTTTAGATTCGAAAGTGGGTCTCAATTTTTTTGTTTTTTTTTTTCTAAAGTCACGGTTGGGCAATGTTTTATTTCAAGGAAAATGTTGGAATATTTTATTAGTAGTTTCATGAAGGTTTGATTGTGTTATTTTCTAGTTTGTATTGATTTATCTTAACTCTGGTTCCTATGTCGCTATGATTAGGTATTTTATTCATCGAAACTCGTACATGGTGAGAGCGAGTCGTATGTACACTGCGATTCAACTAAGAATAGGAACGTCAATGACCTCTAACTGTCAACTGAAACTTGAAACATACGGCTTGCAAAGTTTTGTAGTGTTATCCTTATCCATTTTAGTTCTGTTTTTGGAATTTGTTTTTGTTAAAATATGTCACTGACTTTGCAAATGCGTAAACAAGGGGTGCTGTTGCTAAATCTTCACAATATGGCGCAAGGTCATTCGCAACCAGCCAGGAAGCTGATATCGACATTTTTTATACTGGTGTTGCTAAATTGGATTTTTTTTATCTAAGTAAAGCTTCTTCGAGCGAGCGTAAACAGTTTTTTTTTTTTTTGTATAAATAAAATAAATAAATAAATAAATAAATAAATATCCTTGGACATTTCACACAACGCCATCTAGTCCCAAGCTAAGCAACCTAATGCTTGTGTTATGGTAACGAGATGGCTGATAAACTACTTATATACATTTTTTTTTTTTTTGTAAATACATACATATTATAGATAGAAAAACACCCAGACTCGGAACAAATACTTGTAGGTCATACAAATATTTGTTCCGTGCGGGAATCGAACCCGCGACATGCTACGCAGCAGTCAATCACTCAACCACTGCGCCAACCGTGTCGCCAAAATGGTAAAAAATAAATGGTACTTACATCATCAATTTTCTATTTCTTAAGATTTACTACATGTGGAAACTTGTAATTGGACTTAGTTTGTTTAAAATTTAGCTATTAGCCGTAAGTTTTCATAAAAGAAATAAAAATAAAATGAAACGAAAACGAGTAGAGTGACTGAAGTGTTGTGTGGAAATCAGTTGTCTCGGTAAGGTCATGTGATACGGAGGAATGAGGAAAATGTCGTGAGGAATATATTGAGTATGAATGTCGATGGCTATAAGAGTAGGGGAAAACCAAAACGATGGATGGACTGTGTGAAAGATGGCATGGCTAGGAAGGGAGTGACTACCGAGATGACGACTGATAGAGAGAAGTCATCATCATTCTTGCATTTTCCCTATTATGTTGGGGTCGGCTTCCAGTCTAACCGGATGCAGCTGAATACCAGTATTTTACACGGAGCGACTGCCTATCTGACCTCCACAACCCATCTATTGGGTAACACGATAACCCTTGGTAAGACTGGTTGTCAGACTTTCGGGCTTCTGCCTACACGTAACGACTGTCAAAGATATACGAATGACAACCGGCACCAACGGCTTAACGTGCTTTCCGATGCGTGGAGTGGTCTCGATATGTAATTGATGGTCACCCATCCAGTAACCGACTGCGGCGAGCGTAGCTTAACCTTCAATCGACCCGATAAGTTGTTATCATTTAGCCACGAGCCCCTCATTTCTTGTTAATAAATTAAAGTATATATTTATTTCTAGATTGTTTTACAAATGTTTACCAATTAAATATAGGCTAGTTTAAATAGACAACAAGACAAATTCCGCATTAGCTGTCACCCGGGTCAAAACATCTTTATATTAAATACCACTTTTTATGTTTCGTAGCAAAAACCTAGGTTTTTTCTAAACACTTTTTATGCGACTGCAAGAAGTCTGCAACGGTAACTAAAAGCAGAGATTGCACACTGTGGCAAACAAACAGGGACGAATAGTCGAGAAATACCTACAGCAAATATTTCTAACTATTAAGACGGAAAAACAACCGATACATACATACATACAAAAATTCACACCTGCTATGGTCCTTAGCACTTATGAAATAATGTTTATTATCGGTTGATAATTGAAAAGAGTACCTATGCTTAGATGGTCAGGTTGAGAGGATGAATAAAAGGCGACTAACAAAAGGTATTTATAAGGCAGATGTGAGTGGAAACGCCGGGAGGGGACGCCCTAGGAAGACATATAGTGACCTTATTGGTGATGTTCTTCAGAAAGGTCAGGTGCGGAGTACTCGCTACCGGCGTGTGTGACCAGAGGGGCAATTCTCGTATTTTTAACAACGTTCGCAATATCATCTCAAGACTCAATCTGACAGAAATTGTATAGCGTTTACCTTCATTTTTGACATTTTGATTGACGCTGGCATGAGATTGTGAACGTTTTTAGGTACGAGAATTGCCCCTCAGATGTGTGAATGTAAACGAGGCGAAAGGAGTATGTTAGGATCCTAGCAGGTGGCGTTCTTGCGTCCCTGGCGTGAGTTTATGTTTTACTAAAAAAAATAAACAACATGGAGTCGACATTTCTTACCTTATTAACTAACGTAAGAACAAATGGCTAAACAAAGGAAAACAACTCATTGAAACATTTGAATACCTACATGGTGTTATCTAAACATTTTGTACTATGGATGGAATATCCACCGTATAGCGGAGGCGGCATTCGATTCGTATCGTGGTGGGCGCGTTTACCGACTGAAACCTCAAAAGCACAAACACATAGTTCCGGAACAACTATCTTTAGGCCAAACAAATATTAGTTTGCTTGTAACTTACATCAGATAATCAATCTATCTTCCTAGTCTCTTCCCAACTATGTTGGAGTTAGCTTCTAGTCTAACCGGTTTCAGCTGAATACAAGTATCATATAAATGAAGCGACTGTCTATCTGCCCTCCACAACCACGTTTACGGGGTTCTTGGTAGCACTGGTTGTCAGACTTTTGGGCTTCTAACTACCCGTAACGGCTGCCAAATATCTAAGAAAGACAGCTGGGACCAAAGGCTATCCAGTTACTGGGTAACACAATACCGACTTTTGGGCATCTAACTAACGATTGCCAAATATTATTTTCAATCTTCAACCTTATTTCAAGCCAGCAATGATGACAATAGATTACGCGGATGTGTGCCGTTTAAAATCGTAGTCAGTGCGCGCCTTAAACTTCAATTTGTACTGAAACTGAATAAGCGCCACCTGGTGACTATAATGGGAAACAAAATTATTCCATATGAATTGACGTAAGTTAACGTTAACGTAAACGCGATCGAGTAAGTATAAAAAGTCGCACTAAGGTCAGAGTTGGGATGAGGAGCACTGGTAGCGCATCGATGGTGGTCCCCGTCACTTAAGGGGCCGTATACGAAATTTCGCCGATTTCGCTAATTTGCGTGATTTTAAAGACGTAATTTTACAGTCAAAATACTGTATTTATATAAGTTTTAATGCACAACATAAAAGATCATGTCGATGATAATCTAATGAATGAGCTACATTTTTATTTTGCGTCGAGTTTATTATGTGAGAATAAGGTTGTTGTAAAAATTAAAAACATTTGCCATTAAAAAATCTTAAAAGATTTTTTAATGGCAAATGTTTTTAATTTTTTGCATTTTTTTTTTCAGGAAATAGATTGATTTTGAATTTAAGTTTATTTCTGTTGTTTTTATTTTATGAACGAGATTTCTAAGTAGCCGAAATCAAAAGCAATTCTTTGCCACTTTTCTCAAAAATTTGACTAAGTTGAATATGTTTTTACTCAAAAATTTTATATGAAAGTTGTAAAAAGTGATTCATACATTGTATATACAACTTTCACAAGAATACATTGTAATTTTTCCGTACCCTTTAGACGACAAAACAATTCGTAAATATGTGATATTCTAAACCTCTTACAGCAAAAATTCAGAAAACAGTCGCCGGTTTAGGTCGATTAATCAAAATTTACCAATAAAAAATAAAAAAAGTAGCTCATACATTAGATCATAATTGAAATGACCTTTCATGTTGTGCCTAAAACTTATACAAATACTATATTATAACTGGAAAATCTCGTCTGTAAAATCACGTAAATCAGCGAAATCGGCAAAATTTCGTGTACGGCCTCTTAAGTCTGGGCAAAAAGATTGGGGTTACTGTAAATAAATAAATAAAAATAAAATAAATTTTATTGACATAAAAATGGAGTTACATTTACAATTGAAGCCCTGACTCCTGAGCTAGGTGGTACCTGTGTTACAGGAGTCAGTGTCTTCACCCGATTTTGGAACATTAACAGTTTATGCAACAAAATTAAAATAATAAATCAAAAAACAAAGGAAAATTAGTGCATGCATGCTCTTGAGTGGTGTGTGTGTGAGTGTGTTGTATTTTGTGTGTGCGAGGGTGTGTGTGTGTGAGGGTGCGGGGGGTGTGTGTGTGTGTATTTGTATGAGTGGTTGTACTTGGTGACTGGACTTTGGGTTAAATATCTGATTTCGTTTGCATTAATTACTATTTAATTATCACGTGTATTGTTCTTTAAGTAAGTTTTCCGTCTGTTGGTAGTCCAATGTTTGAAGCCATGTGTTTAGTATTATCTTAGTTTTATTTTTTGTTAGTGGGTTGAAGTTAAGGATTCTGTTAACTTTATCTATACTTAGGTATAATAAATCTGTAGAGAGGTCAATTCTGTGCATGATATATATTTTCAAAATAACTATCAGGGGGTAATTAGTGATCGATACTGATGCCAAAAATGCAATCAGTAAAATTTTTGTCTGTCTGTCTGTCTGTCTGTCTGTATGTTCCTTATAGAAACAAAAACTACTCGACGGATTTTAATGAAACTTGGTACAATTATTCTTCATACTCCTGGAGAGGTTATAGTATACTTTTCGTCACGCTACAATCAATAGGAGCAGAGCAGTGAAGGGAAATGTCGGGAAAACTGGAGAAGTTGCTCCATTTTTTAAGCTTCCGTCGCGTGTGCAGCCTTAATGGTTAAAGCTACATAGAAATCATTTATGACGGAAATGTTCTACATAAAATTATCTAAAAAATATCTCACAACAGCATATGTCTATCTTTTATGGTTGACTCACAATAACACGTGTAACTCCCGATAGCTTAGCAGTCCAATACATTAACTTATTAACATACAAGGAGTTACACGCTGACGGAGTCGCGGGCACAGCTATTAATAATAATATTCTGCGGTTCCTTATTGCGATATTTTTCAACAGTATTGTGGATTGACATATTATATTTCCCTACTAAAATACGAAAGTTAATCTGTCTGTTACATCAAAACCACTGAACCGTGAGGAAGGACATATGGTACTTTTTTACGAAAAACGACGGAAACGCGG
Source organism: Cosmia trapezina (assembly GCA_905163495.3). Taxonomy (NCBI): domain Eukaryota; kingdom Metazoa; phylum Arthropoda; class Insecta; order Lepidoptera; family Noctuidae; genus Cosmia; species Cosmia trapezina. The sequence continues at coordinate 25,343,589 of LR991027.1, forward strand.
ACGAAGTCGCGGGCAAAAGCTAGTTATAAATATAAGTAGTAGGAGTTGTCCTGTACCTGTACTGTAATGTTCAAGTCGCCAAAGTCAGTGAGATACCCAATAAACATCCAATTAATGAATTGAGAATTTGAAGTAGAGAATTTGTCAACTCTACTTAACACGTTCACGGATACAAAACCACTCTCAATAATTTGTGATATGGCACACATAATTTCCATACAAAAAGGCATCACACCTGGGGATGGATTGCCATATTACTCGGTTTTAAAAGTATGTGTTGCGGCAGTAACGGTCAGAGACGTAATCGCCTGTAGGCGGACGTGTTCTTTCAATGTTTGCGTGACAGAGGTAACTTGTATACACGCGCAGGAGTATTTGCTGTGGCCCTGTGGCACTAGCGGTATGTATTTTAACCTAAAACGGCACAGAGTCATATACTTCCTATAAATGCTATGGGAAATAGTCAGCCGTGGACGGAATTTTGGTGTATTTTAAATCGCCGCCTACAGCCGTAGTGTCATATTATGAGGGTCATAATTAACGTGTTAAGTATTACTTAAAGTGAAAGCCTACGAAATTCAAAAGTTCTTTGAAAAATTCGTAAGAAATTTTGAATTTTGCGAGCTACAATGAATTACGTAGAATTTCACAAGTTCTCAACTTCAGATTCTCAATTCAAAAACCTTATGACAGTTTATTTACAATACAAAAGAACCTCTTAGATTACCTCTTTAAATAAATATTTGAGTAAACCGGAACTGATTTGCAACTGCAAGCGTACGCCACAGTAATTTGAACCACAAAAACTTACACATAGTGAGAATTCCCGCGGAAATCGATTAACAAACAAGAGGAACCAAATTATAACGCTATGTACACAATTCGGTTCAGCAGACGACAAGGTCACCGACCTCAGTTTTTGCTGATGAAGCAAGATCCAGTTACAGGAGCTGATGGTCGGCACACGAGTTTCGTCAGGTAGCCTTGAATGGGTAGACGGGCGGGCGAAACGCAGCGGGTGAAACGCTTGAATAAACTATGGTCTGTTCTGAAAGTTTCTAGTGAATATGTAAACAAATGGATCAGGAAACGTACTTGTGGACGCCAATTTATGTGCTTTGATTTGATTACAGTCCTTTCACACTTATTTTACCTCTAACAGCAACCCTATTATAACGAGAATAAAGATCATTCAGATTTTGACAGACTTGTCAGCCGCAGCAACCCAACAGCAACCTTATTGTAACAAGAATAAAGATCACTGTGATTTTGACACTCATGCAAAATCACAGTTAACTGAACACTTTATTTTAGTCGTCGTCGGGTCGTCAGAAGCCCGAAAGTTTGACAACCAGTCTTACCAAGGGGTATCGTAATACCCCGTTACTGGATTGTGGAGGTCAGATAGGCAGTCGCTCCATGTAAAAATACTGGTATTTGGCTGCATCCGGTTGGACTGGAAGCCGACCCCAACATAGTTGGGAAAAGACTAGGCAGATTGATTTTGGTAAATTATTTTTTAAGTTTGACGGACTTGACCACATACATTGACGTTATAAAAACCGCAGCGTTTTAAAACGCCTGTCTGTTTTAACGTTGCACTGATAATTCAAAATTTCACGGCGCTGTCTTCACTTTAGGCGTCGCTGACAATAGTATGGATGCGACTTGTGTCATTCACACAATTTTAGTTTTTAAAATGTAAGTATTTGCAAAGTGAATAAAAATGTATGGTTGACCTACATTTTGATTGTGATGTATTTAATTATGTTGGATGTTTGTAATTGTTTCAAGTTGGTTTTTGAGGGAAAATTAAAGGGAAGACGACTTTTTAACGGGTCTAATAAAGACCTGCTGAGTAAGGATAGATGCTGCACACAAAATTGGAACTCCCTAAACGAAGGAGAGCACAGTGGAGACAGTGGTGGCCCAACGGCCACGACTTACGAGATGTAGGTCGTACGCTCGAACCTAGACTCGGTTCGGGCTTTAGTTTGTGTAAATTATTTCATCACCGCTGCTCTCAAAACGGTGAAGGAAAACATCGTGAGGAAACCGGCATATCCTAGAACCAACAATTCGAAGACATGTGACATCTACCAACCCGCACTGGGCCCGCGTGGTGGATTACGGCCCACTGCATCTCACAGAGAGGAGGCCTGTGTCACAGCAGTGGGAACTTAGGATGGATAGATGATTACGAAACGAGTTCTAATTTTAAATGTGATAACGAAAAACGAGTCCTTCAAATCAAAGCCGATTGGCTAATCATAGTGATGGTTTAACTTGATGGTTCTAATTTACTAGCAGCACTAATTCACTTATTAAACAAATTATAGGATTCTCTCAGCGAGTTACGACAATGTGGCCAGCTCCTTAAGACCAACCCGTGCATGCCCTTCTTGTCACAAAAAAACAATGTTATATTTTAATTCGCCATACAAAAAAAGGCTAAGGAATATATCGAACATCTACTAACTAGTTAAATGGTATTCAATTAAAAAACAGGTCAGGAATCCTAGGATCGTGCTGATGCTTGTATGCCGATGCCTTTGTCTGACCATAGAATTCAATATTATATTAAATAATGGCGTGACAATTTATTGATCAAGCAATAAGAATAGAGCTATAAACCGTACTGTACAAAATGACGTCAGAACTACCACAACGGTCATTCAACAGCTCAATTTAAAAGATCAGTAAAATACCAGAAATAGATCCATACAATTCTCCAGTACCCATAGTTATGGCTAGCGAAGAGAATCGTTTTTCAAACAATATAAATAATAGTAGTTTTAACTGACACAAACAGTTGATCGCGCGCAGCCGCCGCATTATCACCTCGGTATTGTGATTCAATCGAGTTATGCTTCAGTAGATACGTGAAAATGGTGGCAAGACAGCTAACACTAATTTCACTTATAATAAGTACTAACGCGCTTAGTATAGGAACTGTGAGTGAACAAAATGTGACGAAACGTGAAACGAACCTAGGTGATTTGTTCCCGGATTGGGTGCCCTTTAAAAATAAACATGGTGAGGAATTAGGAGAGTTCGTACAGGTGAAAAGTAAACCTAAGAAGCGGTTAGCACCGCCTATCAATTTTATACTTAGAGCTGTGGCTGAACCAGAGGGTGATGATTATTATGAAAAAGATGGTGGTGGTGGAAGCGAAAGTGAAGACTATTATGAGAAGAAAGACTGGTCAGACACTAATAGACCAGAACTATCTGGTGAATCTCTTAAACCACTAAATCACACTGAAATATCAGACATAGATGGCGTTGTTAACATAATAACAAAACGACCTATTAATCCTGTTGTGGAAGCTCTTAAAAAAGCAAAACAAAAAGCTGATGAAGTTACAGAAGCAGTACAGATCGAAGAAGACGAAGAAAGTCAAGATGGCAGCAGGAAAAAGCTACCTGAAAATAAAGAAATTATTACAGAGGACATTCAGGTAGCTAGCAGAAAAAAAGCTCGTAAGTATGAAGACGAAGCTGATTACGAAGATGATGCTGAAACTTCGGAAAAAAGGAAACCAGAACCAATAGATGAAGAGAAAGAGAGAAGTGAAAGTGAAGCAAATAAGGTAAGAATTTTGAATACCGTTGATGAACTGAAGCAGCGTCATGCTAAAGAACAAGTAGCGATATCAGAGAAAGCTAAAGAAGAAGAAATGTACAAAGAAGAACGTGAAAGAGAAAAGATTCAAGCACAGTTATCTCTTGACACTGATGACGACAAGTATGACGATAAATTAATAAAACCAAAAAAGAAGTATCCTGAATATGATGAATATTTCGATAAAGAAGAAGTTTCCCTCAGTGAAAAATACAGACCCAGAGTTAGTCCCGAGAGAACTAAACCAACTACAACTCAATCACCAAAACGAACAACCAAACAGAGAGAACTAAAAGAACAGAAAATAGAATCTGGAAAACTGTCTGTTTTCAAAAACCCACAGCTTTACATGATATATGATGATGAGAACGATGAAACTACTACCCATAGATCCAAAAATACAAATTCAGTCAGACCATCTACGAAATTCTCAGCGAAATACACCTCAACGCCTGAAAAAGGAGATAATCCCGACAGAATATCACTAGTGCCAGAGGATAGTGAGGGCAAAGAGGGAGAGCCTGCACTATTCTTCCCAAAAAAGAGAAAGAACAAAAAAAATAAAAAACAATCTACTACTGGACCTGCGAAGAAAGTGACAACAACTAGTACGACGACTGCTCAGGGTACAGATACGACAGGATCTGATTCAAAAATAGTTGACACGACAATAGAAACTGGACCTTCAGGAAGTGATATAGTTCCTACACATACTGAGCCGGTCACTGATGCTATCTCGGCATCCACGCACCATCACAAGGAGCCGGAGAAAAAGCAGGAGGATTACCATCGAGAGAAGGGTAAGTGAAACTCAAACTCAAACTCAAAGTACTTATTTCCAATAAACCAATTACAGGCACTTTTGAATTGTCAAGGGCTCGGTCAGTCAGAAAGATGAAGCTAGTCGCCCATTCCAAAGCGTAGTAGGTACCTATGGAGAAGAACGGGCAAGAAACTCCACGGACACTCTTTTAAATCAAAATATGGGTACAAAATATTGGTTACATCATTCATTTGAAATTATATATGTGAGAACGATGCAAAGCGCAGTAAGGCGTTCATTCAAATAAGACTTAAATTGTAATAGTATCTCTCCGAATTTGATACTTCGGTTAGAATTACTAACGGGCAGGAAAGTTTTATGCCCTGGCTGGAGGCCTTGAGTTCACTTAAGCAGCCAAAGGATTATCCGGTTAAGTACTCACGGCCTCTCAAGGTCAACTACGAGATGACTTACAAAAAAAACCGGTCAAGAGCGAGTCTCGCGCACCGAGGGTTCCGTTCCGATTTCTGAAAAAGTGTGCTATTTAGAGACATAGTTTTATTTTTCCTGTAATCTTTACATAAACTTCTATCACATAGAATAATTTCAGATTTTTATGTGTGCAAAGTTCGGAGATAAGGTGGGTAACGGTATTATATTTTAATTTTTTCATCAAAAGTTGAAAGCTATGCGGCCGGCCTTAAAAAAAACCATAAAATGTTTGAAAATAAGCAAACAGCGCTCTTTCATATGATACCCCACATGCCCTAGTAGCCCACTTGGAATTTTTAAGACCTCCTGGGCAAATGGGCAATATCGCATCCGTTTTCAAACAATAACTTTCTTTAATTCCCTAGTCAGACAGGACGACTAGATCTGTCTAGGATATCATTCAATATTATATCTAATTTCTAAGTTATTGCCTTAACCTTATTATCTTTAAGCCTATTTGGTATGAATGTCATATATTTTTGGCGTGGTTTCAATGTATTGTATTGAATACTGTCCCACAATACTTCAGATTGAACAATATCAGACATATTATGAGTTTCCTTGCACTGTTTTTCTTCGTCTAAGCTAACATTAAAACAATACTGTCATGAATGTTCGTTCATAACGTAGCTGTATTTTTTAATTTTAGTCTAGTGTACTGGACAAATTATTGGTATTGTTTTTAAAGATTTGTATGTCTGGAAATCCAAGTTCAAAACCTAGTAAGCCAGACCTAATAGGCTAGACAATGTATCCCACAAAGTGGAGTGTGTGGAGTGGTGGTGGTGGAATCCGCTGGATATGAGAAGTATAGAACCGGTTGTAGTGGCGATTTTTAGCTGAAGTCCAGCAGTGCACGTTTTTCGGCTGAAATGACGTGAGAATGTCATGTGATATGTCTGACCGTAAAATCACACGATAGAGAAGGTTATCGTTTTATCATTCCCACTGCTGGGCAGGCCGCTCCTCATGACACCCCATAATAGAAAAGGAAATTTAATTTAAAAAAAAAATGAAGAATATCGATGATTATTCTTTGTCGGTTGTCATGGTATGGGCATGTGATCCGGAGGAATGAGGAAAATGTCTATGTCGCTATAAGAGTAGGGGAAGACCAAAGAAACGATGGATGGATTGTGTGAAAGATGATATGGCTAGAAAAGGGGGTGACTACCGAGATGACGACTAATAGAGAAGTATGGAAAAAAACCGGTCAAGAGCGAGTCGGACTCGCGCACCGAGGGTTCCGTTCCGATTTCTGAAAAAGTGTGCTACTTAGAGACATCGTTTTATTTTTCCTGTAATCTTTACATAAACTTCTATCACATAGAATAATTTCAGATTTTTCGCTTTGCAAACATCGGAGATAAGGGGGGGGGAACGGTATTTTTTTTACATTTTACATCAAAAGTCAAAAACTATGCGGCCTAAAAATAAATAAAAAATAGTTTGAGAATTTGCAAACAGCGCTCTTTCATATGATACCCCACAAGCCCTAGTAGCCCCACTTTAAATTTTTAAGACCCCCTTTCAGTCCCAGTTGCAAAAAAAATATAATTATTTTTATTTCTTTCTTATTTGCAAAATAGTTGGGTCAACGTCATCTAAAACTATTCTGCATTAGTAGTTCTTGAGATATCCAGCTGTGACAGACAGACAGACAGACAGACTGAGTCACACCATAAGGGTTCCTTTTTTACCATTTTGGTACGGAACCCTAAAAAAGGACATGTTGCGCCGACACCAAATAGATTGGGATAAGGACAGGAGAATGATGATTCTCGATGATTATTCTTTACAACGCATTTAACTGACTAGCGAATTAATAAAGGCAACAACGGTATTACAGGAGAATTCACTCATGCGTCGAATAAACTTAATTTGTTTGCATAAATTTACACCGACAAAAAATATTCATGCAATAAATATGACGCAATAACCCCGAAAAACTTAAATTAACCTATAAAATATTATGATATTGCAATTCGCATAGTGGTCAATCATCGTGTGACTCTGGAAAAAGTTTACATTTACTTACGTTTCGACCTTTCATCCAATTTACATCTGCGAAAATTCTTGTACCTACAGAAAAAAATACGAGTATATTTCACCTATCACAAAGTTGCGGTTCATAGGAATGAACAACTCACGTCTTTCACAAAATTCATTTTGCGTCTGCAAAAGAGAGTCTTCTGCCAGAATTGAACTTTGTGTCGTCGGGATAAGAGCTACAATTATCGAAATTAAATATATAGACCTGTTCACGGAAAATGGTAGTATAATAGTTACAAATACCCATAATTTCTTTGACAAGGTTTTCGTTTCAGAGATGAGAGTCTGTGAGATACAATATTTTGATAGTTATCCGACTTTTATTGATAAAAATAAGTTTTATTTTCGCAAATAATGAGAATGATTTTTCCTTAAAGTAATGAATCTGTGCCTGACGTAATCTGATGGGTATTATTGATTAGGTATCATAAATGACTGACACTATGTAGTTATTTCTTGCAGATTGACATTTTTTTTTGTGATTGGGTATACAAAAGTATTATTAGAAAATAAACAAACAATAAGAGTAAGGTGAAAAAAAACCCGGTAAAGTGCATGTTGGACCACGCACAATGAAGGGTTCCGTAGTTGAAAAGAATTTATCCCAAAAACAAACTTAACATTGTAGTTGAAAAACATATTCTCCCATAAGGTCAATTTTCTAACTGCAAATTTAAGTTAAAAAAAAAGTATTGTGATAAAATTACAAATTAACGATTTTCTGATTTTTCCTATACTTGTGCTGTGAGACCTTGTCAAATTTTATGATTCTAGGTCAACGGTCTATAGGTCTATAGATAGGTTTTGATTTACTTGCGAGTATCAAAAAATATGTGGCATAAATAGTAGTATTTTTATACTGCGTTGACTTAGAAGGTTAATTTTTTTGAGCTTCTAGGGAAATTAATAGCAAATACGTAGGTGTATGGTACACCTACGTATTTGCTATTAATTTCAACTTGACACCTCCACGCGTTTCTGAGAAAAAGGGTCTTTAACAGACTGACAGACAGACAGACAATGAAGTGATCGTAGTAAGGGTTCCGTTTTTAGGGTTCCGTACCAAAAAGGTAAAAAAGGAACCCTTAAGGTGTGACTCAGTCTGTCTGTCTGTCTGTCTGTCACAGCTGGATATCTCAATAACTACTAATGCTATCAACTTGAAATTTAGAACAGTTTTAGATGACGTTTATCCAACTATTTTGCAAATAAGAAAGAAGTAAAAATATTTATGTTTTTTTTTGTAACAGGGACTGAAAGGGGGTCATAAAAATTCAAAGTGGGGCTACTAGGGCATGTCATATCATATGAAAGAACGCTGCTTGCACATTCTCAAACATTTTTTTAGGCCGCATAGTTTTCGACTTTTGATGAAAAATGTAAAAAAAAAATACCGTTCCCTTATCTCCGAAGTTTGCAAAGAGAAAAATCTGAAATAATTCTATGTGATAGAAGTTTGTGTAAAGATTACAGGAAAAATAAAACGATGTCTCTAAATAGCACACTTTTTCAGAAATCGGAACGGAACCCACGGTGCGCGAGTCCGACTTTTTCTTTTGAGGTACGGAACATTAAAAATATGTCAGTACAGTTTTATCCACGCTAGAATGGCAAAGGAATAGGTCCAAATAAAGTTTTTTAGTATAAATCGGGGAAGACCACCTATACGATGATTGCGTGAAACATGATTTTATGACTCCATCATCTGCCTAACCTTTTCCCAACTATGTTGGGTGGCTTCCAGCCCCAACATAGTTGGGAAAAGGCTAGGCAGATTTTTAACTAACAATCAAAACCTAGAATAGAGACTAGACATACATCTGTCTGACATTTTGAATACTATAAGCGACCTACCCAAATGTCGTTTCTTTGGTATTGTTCGCCGAGTTATTGAGCTCCTTAAATCCTGAGTTGAGCTACACGATTGTTGACAAATGCTTGCACTGACTGGACAGGTCCACTCAAATTTGTATGGTTCTTTCCTCAAAAAAACCATTTCACACGATCTGATCAAGATTATGTCTGGACTTTAAGAGACCTGAGTTTGTAGGTAAAGGGGGGTAGGGAAGGGGGGGGGTTAGGTAGGGTTAGGGTGTCAGATTGGAAATGTCGACATCATCTAGCTTATTTTTTTTTAATATGACGTGTAAAAGTGATTCCGATAACCTATTACAGGATAAACAATTTAGCTTCATTTCAGACCATTTCGTATACAACGTGTAACGTTGAATGCGCAAAACCTCTTAAGGGGTCATTGTACTCATCATTATGAACAACTTTTACTATGGCACCAAACATGAAATCGCGAAAAAAAAACAGCTGTTCAGTACATTTTAACGAATTATGCGAACATAAATGTACTGAACAGCGATTTTTTTTTCGCGATTTCAGGTTTGGTCCCATAGTAAAAGTTGTTCATAATGATGACTACAATGACCCCTTAACAGGTGTTGCGCATTTAACGTTACACGTTGTATATTCTTAAGAAACACTGCTCTTATTTGTAATAAGTTTATGGGTGATAAAATTCTATTGGCGTTAAATTGGAATATAAAAGCCACCATTGCTTAGGAATTACACATAGTTCATAGCTCAATAATTGTTTGTAGGAAACTGGTTCTTTCATAATATTGTTATTTGTAGATAATAATATAACTTTCACACCATAGCATTTTTGTTTTGTTTTTTTTCTTAAGGTTGATGCGCCAGGGTAGCCCGCGAAATTCAAAATTTATTACGTTTTTTGCAATTTGTAGGTCAGTGTGAGCTTGTATGTTGATTCAAATATGATTCGCGGCCGTAGCTACGAGTAATATGGCTTTACATAATTATAATCATTAGAATCAGCAATACAACTCCATAAGTTAGCATTTACCTGAAACCTCATGATTTCATGAAATCGCTAGATTTGAGGTAAATGCTAACTTATGGAGTTGTATTGCTGATTCTAATGATTATAATTCTGTAAAGCCATATTAGCTACGGCCGCGAATCATATTTTAATCAACATACAAGCTCACACTGACCTACAAATTGCAAAAAACAATTTTGAATTTCGCGGGCTACCTTGGCGCTTTCGCCTTAAGGTGGAGATTTCTTGAAAACGGTCAAAAAGGCGGTTTTTTAAAGCCGTTTATCTCATAAACCGTTAATAATTTTGACAAATAAGAAAATATGATATTTTCAAGTCCTTTTCGCATACAGTGATGTAACTCAAAACATAATTAAACATACTTTAATGCACCAAAAAATCTTCAAACATACCTAGCTCTTAATAGTCTTTTAGACGTATGAGGAACAGGGTGTAAAGTTCACTCATCCTCCATAGAAAAGGGATCGAGGATCCTCCGACCAGACGGGTGTTGTGTCTGGTGGGCAACTGCCCGACGGTTGATGTTGGGACGTTGTATGTATGCTAATCGCGCGATAAACTCTAATTGCGCGATGCAGGTTTGCGTGACGTCATGTCATTGATGTGTAGTTCCTAAGTGGCGATGTAGATGCCGCCACAGTCTTAAAAAGCATTTTATCCCTTCATTAATAATTATAATTAAAAATATACCATATTGCAAATGCCAAACTGCATCCAGTGATGGATTATTTATTATTAAATAGTTAATTTCTAATTTTTAACGATTTTATGTGCACTTTTACGACATAATTCCGGTGCGCGTGAGAGTTTTCTATCTCGTGCGTCAAACTAGACAGCCATTTCACTTACACACCGAGCTAAACCACGCTTGGATGCAGGGTCTTAAGGTGCTCCTAGTCGGCGGCGCGGCGGCTCGAACTCGTTGGTGGCGTGGCTAATATGCATGCTATTTAGTTACTTTATTTACTTATTTTGGATTATTTATTTAGTATGTATTTATTTAGTATTTATTTATTTAGTTTTTATGATTTTAGTGAAATAGACGATGACTTATAACAAAAACGAGCGCATAAAATTTCATGAACAGACCTTTGGGCGTTTAGATATTATGAAGAAACTACAGTATGTATTCATTTACAGTAAAGTTATTTGAATTCTTCAATAAATTATCTATGCCTGTACGGTAACAAATTTGCCATTTTAATACTCCGAGAGCTATTTATTTACGCCCAAAGATGCATTAAAATTAGTGTTGAAATGTGGAAGTTTCGACGCTCATAACTTCCAAACCAATTTTTTTTTTCGATTCTGCTTCCATACAGGCCTAGATAATGACGCGAAAAAATGAAGTAAATTATAGTTTTGAACGTACATCGTCAAACAGACGAGTAATCACCAAACTACGTTTGTACGGAAGAAAGAGCGACTAGCGTGCCCTTAAGGTTTGATTATTTTATGTAGGTAATAACAACATTCTACCTGTTCATTTCACATTCTATTCTATTGTGAAACCATAACATAATATGACATAACGCCTTATTTCCCCGAAGAATGGGGCAGAGGTGTACCTATAGTACACCGACATGTCACCAGTAATGTTTAAGAGGGGGCCAGCCTATTGCCATCAACCGGGTACTAATCCAGACTCTGGGTTGCTACTGAGGAATTCCAAATGGTGACAACAGTTGTAAAATTTTTAGACTTATATCAAGAAATAAAGTAGACACAGTCCGCGAGGCCTAAGCTGAGCTTTGCATTTGTGTGAGTGATCACCAAAATGGTACGAGAGCATCCAAAATTTTTGTCTTATCGTTTTACGTTTTACAACGATGTGACATGGTTTTGGTCACGGCCTCTCGTACTAAAAGAACAAAAGCTGATTGCCAACAAACAGTATAAACCGGTCCGCCGACATCACACCTACACTATCTATGTGCACTCACACAAATGCAAAGCTCAGCATAGACCTCGCGGACTTTACTTACATTTTAATGCCACAATTTAAAAAAAAATTGAAACTTAATTATGTATATTCTCCCATCCATAAACTAACCGCGGCTCGTACAGCTTTGAAAATACACACGATTAGTCCTGAGTTAACTTATATAACATTCAGGAAATCCACCCGGGAAGGTCAATGTCCTACCCACTAATATTTCTCCTTGTAGTGTCCTGATTGTGAATTGACAATTACTGTTATCGATTATTCGCTCTTTTCCTATTTCTTTTATTGACCAGGATAAGTAGTGAGTGAGAGAAATATTTTATGATTCTACTAGCAGCGAACCCCGTGGTTTCATCGGCGTAATTCTTGAACACGTAAGATTATGGAATTGAAAGTATTATACACTCCTTTGCAAAAAAAACGGGCAGTTTGGATTTTTCTACATTATTGGTAATCATTTAGTTCTAATGAGGTTTTAATAGGCAAACTATGTTCCTGGCACATAATAAAGAGTCTGGGTATGAAAAAAAGTTAATTTCAAATTCAGAACTGTTGTTTTTAGAAATAATAATCCCTTTTTCAATTTATGACTTTTTACTTACTATTCGCGGGTTTGCGGTTAAAAGGTTATCAGGCAACTAAAACTAACTTCTCGTTATTTTTATTAGAATAATTTATGTTTGTCGCATAATCCTGCCTCATTGTGACTTAAAACAGATATCTTTGTGTCGAATATAATGGCAGAAAAAGCAATAAGAGCTAGTAAAATTATAGCACCGCTGGAAGTGGGGTGTAGCCAATGTTACGGCTCACAGCCGTTAAACGTGAGTGGTTCCACCGTCCAAAGAACCTGGACTCGATACCAAGAGACAGGTTCCGTTCAAAGAAGGCAAGGTTGTGGGAGAAAACGTTGCACACAACCACGACACGACCGCTTTTTAGTGACTCAGGCGTTGAGTAATCGCAAATGCAGTTACATAGACCTCAAAAGAAACCTTAGCCACAACCAGCACAAGTTAGCCTATGGACAGTGAGGAGGAGGCTTTTAGCGGTTGATATACGCAGTCGACGACCAGCGCGGGCCCCCAATTTACTCCGTGAGTACCGGATTGCTCGATCGAGGTTCACTAGAAATTGTTTATCTTGGACACTAGGTAACTGGAGTAGCGTACTCTTCTCCGATGAGGCTCGAATTTGCCTGAATGGTGAGGACCGACGTCGGCGAGTGTTACTAAGACCAGGGGAACGCTATGCCGACGTGTGTTTTGAAGAAATCACCCCTTATGGTGGAAGGTCCGTTATGTTTTGGGCGGGCGTAACTTCCAGCTATCGTACCGAGATAGTGTTCATTGCAAATGGCTCACTAAATGCGCAAAGGTACATAACAGGAATAATTTGTCAACATGCACAGCCCGCACTGACTGAATTTGTAAAGATGCCATTTCATGGACGATAATGCTCGGGACAACCGTTCTGGCGACGTAGGTGCTTATATGCAAGAGGTCGGTATTCGTCGTCTGGATTGGCTAGCGCGGAGCCCCGACCTTAACCCCATTGAGCACGTCTGGGACCTCCTAAAAAGGCGAGTACGACCTGTCCAACCCCTTCCACAAAACATCAGGGAGCTTAAACGTGTGATTTCGGCTGAGTGGGAACACATTCCACAGGACACCATCAAAAGTCTGGTGGAAAGCATGCCAAGACGATTACATGCCGTAATCGCTGCAAGGAGAGGTCATACTCGTTATTAATGTTTATTTTTAATGTCTTTTTTTATTAAAATACCATAAAAATACTCGTAGTCTTAATTTAATTATACCCTAAAAATTTCCATTTTAACACGACTCTCTGTTTACATTGACTAAAACACCGATTCCAGGATTTAAGTAAACTATATCCTCAATGATAATAAGAAATTTCTAGTCATTTATGCTAACGACGTACTAAAAATATTAATATTATCCATAGAAAAACCAATGACTGTAAGGTGCCCGTTTTTTTTGCAAAGGAGTTTATATGTTATTCCAGGTTATAAACTATATTTGTGCCAAATTTCATCAAAATCCGTTCAGTAGTTTTTGCGTGAAAGAGTAACAAACATCCATCTATCCATACTCACAAACTTTCACGTTAAATATTTAAATGTAAAATTTGCACGCCGACATTAATGGCAGAATAAGAGAGTCATATACCTAATCTTTAAGATCCTTCTGTACCTCATTTACGCAAATAAATGATTTTGATTTTGATATAATATGAACGCCGCGGTGTGAAGGTGTAAATCTGCAATACTTTTTATCTTACAATTATGTCAGAACACTTACATAATAAATAAACTCACGCTTTCTACCCGGGGCAGAAACTACAGAACACCACAGCTGCTACGATCCTTACATACTCCTTTGGCTTTTTCATTCATACATCTGATCATACACACGCCGGTAGCGAGTACTACCCACCTGACCTTTCTGAAGAACATCACCAATAAGGTCACTATATGTCTGCCTAATAGGGCGTCCCCTCCCGGCGTTTCCACTCACATCCGCCTTGTAAATATCTTTTGTGAGTCGTCTTTCATTCATCCTCTCAACATGACCAAACCGTCTAAGCATACTCTTTTCAATTTTTGCCAGTACCTATATCTTCTTTCAGTACACTTATCTTTTGCACACTAGAGTAGATTCCATTATAGTTATTTATGCAACTGACGTATAATAAGGGGTATTAAAACATGAATGTGGGTTTATCACACGAGGCGAAGCGGAGTGTGATAATAGTATCACATGAGTGTTTTAATACCTAATTATGTACAGTTGCATACAAGACTTTATCTACATCCATGTTAATCCTCTATAAAAGGTTCTGAAACAGTTTTTTGCAATACTAATACTCGTATCGAACATGGCGGCCGGCGTCATAGTATACGACGTGAATTCGAATAAGTTCTTTTTTTAAGTTACGGCGCTGTTGTAGTGAAACGCGCGTGCATTACAATGTTCTTTTTTTGAAAACGAGTTGCATTATGAAATTCAGTACAACATTAAAGCACCCGTTTGGATGCTATTATGGTTACCATGGTTACTATGACACTGGCTGTTTTAATGTTGGCAGTAAGCTAACTGTTTCAGAGACTTTTATAGAGGATTTATGGCATGGGTGTAGATAAATAAATTTATGTGGTAATATTGAATTAATCAAATAAGAATTTCAAATTATTTTAATCATTATTCTATTCAAAGTCTGTTCATAAAACTTTTGACTTACAAAAAAAAAACATTATTTTTGTCATTTCACACCACTGTGCAAGTAATATTCGCTGCCCACTGGACCGTTTTATTGTATCTTCAGACAAAATAAACTGGTTACCTGAAAAACTTATTCTCCCAAACGATACTGTTTTTGTTGGGAAATATTCGAAAATATTTATACTGCAAGCAATTGTTAGTAATTTCTAGTTAGAAAATATTTACGTGACTGACTGACAAAAAATGCACTGACAAATTATACTTAAGTTTAGGTAGAGGTTCACTAAGAAATCAATACATATTTAAGTCGCTTTTCATCTGTCTGTGTAACAGCGTTGTTCTTCTTAGCAACGGATTTTGATGCAGTTTTCACCATCATTTAGTTAGAGCGTAATAAATATTTGTAATAAACTAACATACATAGAATAAAGAGCTGAGGAGCTTGTGGCTAAGTAATTAAAGCCGTAGGGGTCGATCCATCAAGTTAAGCTACGCTTGCCGGGGTTGGTCAGTGGATGGGTGACCATCTTTACATACCGAGACTCCTCCGTGCCTCGGAAAGCACGTTAAGCCGTTGGTCCCGGCTGTCATTCGTGGATCTTTGACAGTCGTTACGGGTCGTCAGAAGCCTGAAAGTATGACAACCAGTCTTACCATGGGGTATCGTATTACCCAGTTACTGGGTTGTGGAGGTCAGACAGGCAGTCGCTCCATGTAAAATACTGGTATTCAGCTGCATCCGGTTAGACTGGAAGCCGACCCCAACATAGTTGGGAAAAGGCTAGGCAGATGGACATAGAATAAAGAGCTCCCAATGTTTTGTCAAGTCCTATACCTTGCGAAGCATGCACAGGGGGCCCAAAACAGCCACATTAAGCAATTCCTCTAAAAGCGATTCATTTCCTGAATTCCCAGCAATTTATTATGATTGTGCTATTTGACATTAAACTTCAATAAAGCAATTCATAATTTGTGGACCATTTTACGAATCTCCATACAAAACTGTCAAACAGATGAATTGTGTGCTATGATGTACGCAGATAAATTAAGAATTGTCAGTTTGTGACCGTTTTACGATTTCAAATATGATTCGTAATACCTATATTATCCTATTATGATTCTGCCAAAGTGGCCGTTTTAGCCCCCCAGGTCGCGGTCGCGGGTTGTTGGCACAGGCAAATGAAGGAACACGGGTGGGTTTTATAGTCTGTAAAAGTCTGACACGCCCTCCTGCTCCGCCCAGAGAGCGGGAGAAGTCATTTGATGATTTCCCTTACACAAAAAAAAAGGTCGCTAGTGATTAATAAAAGCTGAACCCCAAAGCGAGTAGTACCTAGGTATGCGAAGGAAATCGAGAGCAACAGCTAGTTCAATCAGGGTCAGCTTCCAGTCTAACCAGATGCAGCTGAATACCAGTATTTTACACGGAGCGATTGCCCAGTAAAACTGGTATCAGACTTTCGAGCTTCTGACGACCCGTAACGACTGTCAAAGATCCACGAATGACAGCCGGGACCAACGGCTTAACGTGTTTCCGAGGCACGGAGGAGTCTCGGTATTTAAGGCTTGTCCGTCACAAAAAGCGCGGTCACTGTCGACCTGCATAGAAAAGAAAGAGAAGCGCGATGACACAACGCTTGGAAAATATGAAGTAGTTAATTATCGATTTACAGAAAATCTGTTGATTAAACTAAAAAAGTAATGACAAGAAATCATTCCTTATTAGTTTGTAAAGAACTGTATAAATTTATGAACACTTTTAATGAAAACTGTAGGAGTAAAATGGTTACAACTCGAAAAAATAGACCGAAATAGACCTGGATTTAGGTTTTTTTTTTCCTTAGTTCTATAAACTAAAATAGATTTCAAGACAAATGAAATCACTGCTTATGTATTGTAGATTACTGTGTATTTTTTCCTATCAGAAAGATGCTATAGTTACTGTAAAAAATGGTTACAAAGTTACTTAGTTTCGCCGTATTTTAGGGAGGAGAAGCCTTAAATATGGTCACCCAACCACGGACCGACCGCGGCAAGCGTAGCTTAGCCTGATCGATCGACCCGTGCGATTGTTAATACTTAACCACGAGCCCCTCTCAAGATTTAATGTTTCCCCTTTAAAGATTTAATGTTTCCCCTTTAAAGATTTAAAGTTTCCCCTTTAAAGATTTAAAGTTTCCCCTTTAAAGATTTAAGGTTCCCCTTTAAAAATTGCATTGTTATCAATTTATTATCAAAACGGTGTCGATATTACTGTTTGTACATATCTGAATAATATCCGTGGTTAATGGATATTGATGGCTAGATCATCCATTTGCGATACCGATGAGTCTGTGGCTTTGATAAGGAATTGGAGTGCATTGTGCGATATCATTTTCCGATATCTATATCCAGTGAACTGTCATCTCATTTGACGCGACGAGAAAAATTGGAAAATTTGCCGGGAAAATTGGAAAATTCGGGAAAATAACATTTTTTTGCCTATTTTTATACTTAATATGAGCACAAAACCTTTTAACTCTTTAAACGTTGATTGATAACCAGGTGTGCAGTGCAGATAACAGTAAAAATCTACTGTGTCTACTAATTGGCGTGCGACGGGTTAAAGATTAAACTATCAGAAAAAATATCAGCTATTTACAACATTTGGGTCGAGTAGGTATTGAAGTCTTATACGGGTCAGCTGATAATTTTTGCTCGATTACGATATTGGTCCCATGGAGAAAGTTGTTCAGTTCACACCCTAAAATTTGACCACACCTTTCTTTTCACATTCTGTTTTCCTCAACCGTACGTTTTTCAGGTCAGCCTGGTAAAAAATGTAGCTCAAATTATTACGCATAGACTACAAATCTAATAGCTGTAATACGAAATTGTATCACAATAATAATATAATTCGGTGTGACCAGTTTATACAATTTATTTCTTTTGTAAGACTTGGATTGAAATTTTATTCAGCTTATTTTTTATTATAATTAGGTTTGTTATGACAATTATATTTGTTTGAGTGAGCGTTGTTTGAGTAAAATAGCTTTGTTTGGTAGTAAATATTTTCAGCTGATTACAATTCATTGGCAACTAAATTAAACTCACTGGAGAGGAGATTTTGCTTAAACTATATTTGAGGTAAAATTATTGTTTGTGTGTGTGGTATCGTTTCGAGGTACTCGTGGCTAAGTAATAACAGCTGCACGGGTCGATACATCAGGTTAAGCTACGTTTGCCGGAGATGGGTGACCATCTTTGATCTGATGGGTGTCCCGGCTGTCATGTGTGGATCTTTGACAGTCGTTACGGGTAGTCAGAAGCCCGAAAGTCTGACAACCAGTCTTACCAAGGGGTATCGTGTTACCCAGTAACTGGGTTGTGGAGGTCAGATAGGCAGTCGCTCCATGTAAAATTTGATTCAACTGCATCCGGTTAGACTGGACGCCGACCCCAACATAGTTGGGAAAAGGCTAGCTAGACTTTCGAGGTATTGTAGGCAGAAGTTTGACTAGCTTCAAATTAAATTATTGCGTCCTGTCCGTACATATAAGGTGTATCTATTCATACACGAAATCTCTTAAGGGGTCATTGCACTCATAATTATGAATAACTTTTAATATGGGCCAAAACATGAAATCCCGAAAAAAAAATCAGATTTTTTTTCTCGCGATTTCAGGTTTGGTCCGATAGTAAAAGTTGTTCATAATGATGAGTACAATGACCCCTTAAGACATTTCGTGTATGAATAGATAACACCTACCTAGATATACCTAGTTTAAAATCCATTTAAGTACTGTGTGTTTTATATTATTTTGTGTTCAATTTTGTTACTGTGTACTGTTAATCAGTGCGTTATGTAAACTGATTAGGTACCTACTTATGGATTAGGTAATACAAATTGAAAAGGATATTGAATTCTATTACCAGTACCACAGACCACTTTTATTTTATTTTATTTACTGATACCTAATTTCACAATCAATTCAGTACAAATAACATTTTCGGCTGTGACCGCCACACGAAATAGTAATTTCACACCTTTTTCATCTGTAATTTATATCGTGACGATTGCTTTTGTGATTTTGATTCTTAAACCCACTTGTCAGTTGACCATACTAATCGAATTAAGTGTTTTGAAACCTAAAATTTTACACGGATCTTGAAATACAGACGGCATATTCCTTACGAAAAATGGAAAGTACCAGAGCTGCTACACTGATAAAAAAACCTGTGCACAATAAAAGCGGCCAAATGCGTGTCAGACTTGCGCACCGAGGGTTCCGTACCATCACTTCTATGTAATTTTTGTTGATGATTTCTAAAAAACTGTGCTATTTAGAGACATCGTTTTATTCTTCCTGTAATCTACACATAAACTTCTATCACATAGAATAATTTCAGGTATTTTTTTTAAAGGTAACGGTATTTTTTTTTACATTTTTCATCAAAACTCGAAAACTATGCGGCATAAAAAAAGCAAAAAAAATATTTGAGAATGTGCAAACAGCGCTCTTTCATAATAATATAAGCCCTAGTAGCCCCACTTCGATTTTTTCAGTCTCTGTTGCAAAAAAAACTACATTATATCTTTTTTTCTTTCTTATTTGCAAAATAGTTGGGCAAACGTATCTAAATCTGTTCCAAATTTCAAGTTGATAGCATTAGAGTTCTTGAGATATCCAGCTGCGATAGACAGACAGACAGACTGTGGCACACCATAATAAGGGTTCCTATTTACCATTTTGGTACGGTGCCTAAAACCGGCCATGCGCATGTCGGACCACGCACAATGAAGGGTTGCGTAGTTGAAAAGAATTTATCCCAAAAACAAACATAACATTGTAATCCGAAAAAAAAAAAATTTGTGATTAAATTCCATTGAAAAATTTTCGGACTTTTTCTTTACTTGTGTTAAGAGACCATGCTTCTTGGTTTTGATTTACTCGCGAGCATCAAAATATATATCGCATAAATGGCCGTATTTTTTTATTGCGTTGACTTAGAAGCTTGTATTTTTTAGTAGTCCAAGGGACCTACGTATTTGACATTAATTTTAACTTGATACCTCCACACGTTCCTGATGAAAAGGGTCTTGACAGACAGACGGACAACGAAGTGATCCTTTTGAGTTACGGAAGCCTTAAAAAACTAAGAAAAACCTTTTAGTGGTCCCAAAAGATGTCTATAATTTGGTCCGATTGTTTTTGGTTTTTGCCATCCACTGCAGAGTGGTCATTCCCATTGATCTACAGTACGAATAACGTTCAAAGGTCCATTCGTATATCTTCGGATAAACCGAAATAAAGCGAATAAAATGTGACCATCGACCAATAGAAATTGATTTATATTCCCACCTAAATTATCATATATTATCGCACTAATTCCGTCACCGTCACTCTTATTGGACCAGTGACATTTCATTCGGCAAAGTTCGGTTTTTTCCGAAGATAAACGATGATACCTTCGAACGTTGTCGTACTGTACAGTAGATAAGGTAGGTACAGTCAGAATCAAAAGTCGACTAAAACTGCTACTTGTATGTACAGTCAGCAACAAAAATTGATTAACACTAAGTCTTGTGTTTTCTAAATTTTAACTATTGAGAAAAATACTTCATTAAAATCAGAACAGATGTAAATTTTTAAGAAAATTAACTCTTATCTAATAAATGAAATGCTAAAAAGCAGGTTCTCGTATCATTTTGTGTTAATATAGATGATGTCAAAAAGTAGCAGTGTTAACGGACTTCTGTTGCTGACCGTACACATATCTAAACTGACACAAAATTATGCGATACATTGTATTTCAGCATAAATTTCATAAAATAGTTTAGAGGTAATTGTCGTTTAATTTTACTTCTATTTCGATTTTAATTAAATAGCATAATCAGCCTATAATGTATGTAAAATACTTGTATTCAGCTGCATCCGGTTAGACTGGAAGCCGACCCCAACATAGTTGGGAAAAGGCTAGGCAGATTGATTGAATCAGCCTGTAATGTTTCCACTGCTGGGACACAGGCCTCCTCTCGGGAGAGAGAGCGGGCCGTAGTCCACCCCGCGGGTTCAGTGCGGGTTGGTAGATGTCTCATATCTTCGAATTTTCTAGGATATGGGCGTTTCCTCACGATGTTTTACTTCCACCGTTTTGAGAGCAGTGGGTCGAAACTAAGACCTTACAACTCGTAAGTCGCGGCCGTTATCACTGGGCCACCACTGCTGTCTAATTAAATATTTAGCAATAATTAAGATTTAAAAACTGAAGTGTTAATTGACTTTTGTCGCTGACTGTACGGTCAGCAATAAAAGTCGATTAACACTTCAGTTTTTTAAAATCTTAATTATTAAGGATTATGCGCAGTTGTAGCCCGCGAAATTCATTTTTTTTTGTGTTTTTGCAATTTGCAGGTCCGTGTCAAGTTGTATCTTGATCAAAGTATGATACGCGGTAATAAAACATATGTAAGTATTATAATTTTAACAATAAAAATTATCAAAACATCTCTCTAAGTTAGATTTCGTGCAGATTCGTTACATTTCGTTCGTTTGACGACTCTGCAAGAAATCTAACTTAGAGAGATGTATTGATGATTTTTACGGTTAAAATTATATAAATACATATAAGGAGATAATTAAATAATTTTGTATTAATTTACATGATGTGTATCATGTAAATGAATACAAAATTATTTGATTATCTCCTTTTTTCTTAAAATACCTGAGAGTGTATTAGATCTTTATATTATGTTACTTCTGTTCCGATTTTAATTAAATATCTTGCTTAAGGTGATTGCGCTGAGTAGCACGCGAAATTCATTTTTTTTGGGTTTTTTGCAATCTGAAGGTCCGTGTCAGGTTGTATCTTGATCAAAGTATGATACGCGGAAATAAAACATATGTATTTATATAATTTTAACCATAAAAATCATCAACACATCTCTCTAAGTTAGATTTCTTGCAGAGTCGTCAAACGAACGAAATCTAACGAATCTGCACGAAATCTAACTTAGAGAGATGTATTGATAATTTTTATGGTTAAAATTATATAAATACTTACATATGTTTTATTTCCGCGTATCATACTTTGATCAAGATACAACCTGACACGGACCTGCAAATTGCAAAAACCCAAAAAAAAAAATCGCGGGCTACCACTGCGCATAATCCTTAATAATTAAGATTTAAAAAAACTGAAGTGTTAATCGACTTTTATTGCTGACTGTACCACCTTAAAATTAATTATGTAATATCGAAAAGATCAGAAGCATTAACTCGTTTTTCACGAATATTATCGAGCTTACCAAAAGCTAGCTTTCAAAACACGTTACTATAACCATAGATTAAAACTATAAATGTGAGCTATAGCCAACGACCATTGGCTATAGGTAGCAAAGAATCGTTTGTTCATGCTACCACTGCAACTGCAATTACCTTCGAATTAGTTAAAGGTGTCACCAACACATTGCAAACAACGTTTTTAATCGAAAACGTTATCGTTTCGAAACGTTATCGTTGCGATATTTGGTGATTGATTTCATGCTGTCGATAATGAATGGCGTAGAACGAATTTACTATTTGTCTTGTCAATGTTTTGTGTTAAGAAAGAGTACGATGTCTAAATCGATTTGTTAATTTTAAAGTGCATACAGGAGCAATTGCATTTTAAAATAAAACAAAATGCATTTTTATTTGTGTTATGAAAGAGTACAATTTCTAAATCGATTTGTTAATTTTGAAATGCAATTGCATTTTAAAATAAAATAAAATGCATTTAATTTTATGTAAATAGAGTCTAAATCGATTTATTAATTTAAATGTGCATACAACATGTGCCATTGCATTTTAAAACAAAATAAAAAGCATTTTAATTTGTGTTAAGAAAGAGTACAATTTCTAAATCGATTTGTTAATTTTAAAGTGGATAGGTACAGGTGCAATTGCATTTTAAAATAAAACGAAATGCATGTAATTGTGTGTTAAGAAATAGTACAGTCAACTTGTTAATTTTAAAGTGCATACAAGTGCAATTGCATTTTAAAATAAAATAAATTACAGTTTCATTGCAGAATTATTGCAGATATCACGTTTGTTAAAAAAATCGACGATATTGATTAAAACTCTAACAAAAAGTGTCGACTGACGAGCGAGAGGTGTTGTAAGAACTCATTGACAAAAACCGACTCATAGTACAAACATTAATTAGCTTTATTTGGAGGGGTAGACAGCAATGCAAGTAAATCCTACGTTGCGAACAATATTTTTAAAAAAGCTAAAGTTGTCTGAACTCTTCATGTAGTGAGATAGCGTATTAGTGATCAATGCTCGTTCGTTTTCGAATTGTGGAGAGGCCAATGCCCTTTAGAGGTACAGTCAACGGCCAGAAGTCCACTTACACCGCAATGACCATTATCGCCTGCGCTATACGGGCTGCGGCGCGCGGCGCCGAAGAAGGTCATAAGTAAACTAATATTGCTATGCCATGGTTTTGTGAGATTGCTAGTCGACTTCTGGCTGCTACTGTACATTGAGGCTGGTATTTTAACCTCTTGCGGTGCATAGCATTATGCTGAGTGGAAGCCTTCTTGTCAGAGTTATATGACGTACAGCTGCCGACTACTTTTTTGGGACTACAAACTTAAATTTGCAGTTGGATAGACAATAGACCGTGACTTATATCAATGTATGGGAGACCATGTTTTTCAACTACAATGTTATGTTTTTTTAGGGTTCCGTACCAAAATGGTAAAAAAGGTCGCTGTTTGCACATTCTCAAACATTTTTTAATTTTTTTTAGACCCCATAGTTTTCGACTTTTGATGAAAAATGTAAAAAAAATACCGCCCCCCCCCCGTTATCTCCGAAGTTTGCAAAGATAAAAATCTGAAATTATTCTATGTGATAGAAGTTTATGTAAAGATTACAGGAAAAATAAAACGATGTCTCTAAATAGCACACTTTTTCAGAAATCGGAACGGAACCCTCGGTGCGCGAGTCCAACTCGCTCTCGACCGGTTTTTTTTGGGATAAATTCACTTCAACTACAGAGCCCTTACACGGCTGGTTTTTTTTCTTCCAAACTTCTCTATTAGTCGTCTATCTCGGTAGTCACCTCCTTTCTAGCCATATCATCTTTTACACAGTCCATCCATCGTTTCTTTGGTCTTCCCCTACTCGTATAGGCTACGAAATTCATACTCAAAACTTTCCTCACGACATTTTCCTCACTCTGATAAACTGAATGTAAAAAGGGACAAATCGTGTATAATTTAAGAAAAACTTTTTACCATTAATTTTATTTTTCAACGATCTCCTTTGATGCTAGAAATAATGTTTTGCTCTCTAATCCTCTACAAACATTCTTTTGCTTACTGAAGGGTTATTTATTTTTAATTCTTTATTCTTTAAGGCCAGCTTTTATTTTTGTTTTTTTGTTTTGAAATGTTAAGTGATTTCTTTGAAAGAAATCAGTAAAAAGCAAGTTCAAAGAAAACGTACCTACGTACTCTTCATTGAGATTTAAGATATTTTGGTAATTTGGGCCATAAGTAGAAAGTCTCTTTTTTTTGGTTTAGATGAAGTACTTTAGATACCGTTTGGTAACTGAAATCTTTCATTTTCTTCCTCAGTTTGAATAGTTTTGTATAAAAAGCGACACAACGTAACAAGTGTACAAAAACTTTTTTACAAAAAAATACAACCGACTTCCAAAAACAACACTACAAACTGAAAAATAACTTTAATTTCAGAAGTCGATGTCTAGTTCAAAGCAAGTTCAAAGAAAACGTACCTACGTACTCTTGATTGAGATTTAACATGTTTTGGTAATTTGGGCCATAAGTAGAAGGACTCTTTTTTTTTTGGTTTAGATGAAGTACTTTAGATACCGTTTAGTAACTGAAATCTTTAATTTTCTTCCTCAGTTTGAATAGTTTTGTATAAAAAGCGACACAACGTAACAAGTGTACAACAACTTTTTTACAAAAAAATACAACCGACTTCCAAAAACAACACTACAAACTGAAAAATAACTTTAATTTCAGAAGTCGATGTCTGGTTCAATGTATTTTCGTTTCTTGCTACTGAGTTCTGAAATTAAAGTTATTTTTCACTTTGTAGCGTTGTTTTTAGAAGTTGGTTCTATTTTTTTGGTGAAAAGTTTTTATTTTTCACTTTTTAGTTGTCGTACCTATCCTACACAAATTTTAATGTCACTACCTGCAAAAGAAATTATCCACATTAAAAGTGGGGAAAAAAGTATTATTGAACTAACTCAAAAACTTCCCAAGCAAAGTTAATAAATTTTATATAAGACCAACTTTGAGGTGTACCCTCTTGAATAAAACAATTTTTTTTCAAACCGGACTACTCTTTAAGGAGTTATGCGTGGTTACACGTAAAAAAAAAAAATATATATACGTGTCGACTTGAGAATCTCCTTCCTTTTTTTCGTCGGTTAAAAATGATTAAGTAACAATTTCTGCCTGTTCATTCCCACAACAGCGCAAAGAAACAAATCAAATAATATACTTACTTAAAGAAAACGAGAAAGCATTGTAGAACGTTCACTTAAAACGAGTTGCGATTACAGATCGTTAAATTCAGGCTACTTCAAAATGGACCTCACTCCAAACCTACAATATTGAATTTAATTGTTCGGTTTCCTACAAACATTTACGAGGGAAATTAATTTAATAACCTGACGACACGGTTGGCGCAGTGGCTGAGCGATTGACTGCTGCGCAGCATGTCGCGGGTTCGATTCCCGCACGGAACAAATATTTGTACAACCAACAAGTATTTGTTCCGAGTCTGGGTGTTTTTCTATCTATATATCTATAATATGTATGTATTTACAAAAAAAAAAATGTATATAAGTAGTTTATCAGCCATCTCGTTACCATAATACAAGCATTAGGTTGCTTAGCTTGGGACTAGATGGCGTTGTGTGTAATGTCCAAGGATATTATTATTACCTCTGTAGGATATTTCGGCAGGATTTATTTTGAATATTTTCATTATAAAAGGTCAGTACTAAAATATCGTCACCTTATAATATTATATTAGTATATTATAATAGATATAGGTGTGTTTACTCTGCCATCCGATATATTTGTGTTAGGAAGTAGGTGAAAATTGTTTTGAAAGCACTCCCTTTTATGTATACTTAAGAGGGGATAAACAAATGGCGTCAAAACGAATAAGGATGTTACAAAATAAAATGCCTTTTTTTCGCTGCTTTGAAAGGATGAGTGGCTCTGGGTTTGATATTAAAAATAATAATAAAAATAATCAGTATCATCTCAACACTGATAAGGAACAGAGCTCCCACCTCTTTCTTGTCTTTATTGGCCGGCTTGAGGGAAGGAGACTCCTCCGTGCCTCGAAAAGCACAGTAAGACGTTGGTCCCGGCTGTCATTCGTGGATCTTTGGCAGTCGTTACGGGTCGTCAGAAGCCCGAAAGTCTGACAACCAGTCTTACCAAGGGGTATCGTATTACTCAGTTACTGGGTTGTGGAGTCGCTCCATGTAAAATACTGGTATTCAGCTGCATCCGATTAGATTGGGAGCCGACCCCAACATAGTTGGGAAAACGCTTGGCAGATTGATTTTTTATCGCGCTGACTCATACTAAAAATCGTATTCAACGTTATCTGCGGGATGTGTGAGCTCAGTAGAAATTTTTTCTCGCACGCTCACGGCAAATTTAACAATTTTAATCATTGAAGCTTTTAATGCTTTGTTTTGTGAACAGCATCCTAATTGCGTAACTCAATTACAGTAGGAATGGGTTTCATGTTGACAGTTGAACAACATTCATTGCGTTATTTCCGTTACCGTGCAGACAAATTTTTCGAACAAATGAAGCAATGGATTAGCAAAATCCTTCAAAATCATTCAGGTTGTGGTACAGTCCGCGAGGACCAAGCTGAGCTTTGCATCTGTGTAAGTGCACATAGATAGTGTAGGTGTGACGTCCGGCATAGAGCGCGACGTGTCCTTTGCTTGGTTTAAACCGGATTATACTGCTTTTTGGCAATCGGCGACGCAACTCGGCCGCGCACCTCCCACACTTCACCTCTTGTACTGCACTCACTCACACAAATGCAAAACTCAACTTAGGCCTCGCGGACTGTACGCTGGTATGAAAGTTCCATTCAATACTTACAATATTTTTATACTAAACTAGCTGCGACCCGCGGTTTCACCCGGGTAGACCGGTATAAAAAGTAGCCTATGTGTTAATCCAGGGTATAAGCTATCTACATACCAAATTTCATCCAAATCGGTCCAGCCATTTTATCGTGAGGAAGTAACAAACACAAACTTTCGCCTTTATAAAATTAGTGTGATAATGTAATAAATAAGCACCCACACCTATTTATGTTATGCAATTCGTCACGGTACATGCTCACGCGCAACCACAATGGTTTCGTTCGGTTGACGACAAAAACAATTGATTTCAGTACCTACCGCAAATGAAAAGAAATGTAGGAAGAAATTATAATACAATTGAAAAATGGTGTTAAACCGCAATTAAGTAAGTGGTAAGATCGGAGTTCGATACCGGATGCGGAAGCTTTGTAATTGCTCTCCTTGTCTACAATATTGGAATAGCTTTTTTGACATACTAGTATGTGGGACTTGGGGAGAATCGTTTCATGCATGCATAAGACGAATGATAAAAATACGACAATCAATCTGCCTAGCCTTTTCCCAACTATGTTGGGGTCGGCTTCCAGTCTAACCGGATGCAGCTGAATACCAGTATTTTACACGGAGCGACTGCCTGTCTGACCTCCACAACCCAGTAACTGGGTAATACGATACCCCTTGGTAAGACTGGTTGTCAGACTTTCGGGCTTCTGACGACCCGTAACGACTGTCAAAGATGCACGAATGACAACCGGGACCAACGGCTTAACGTGCTTTCCGAGGCACGGAGGGGTCTCGGTATGTAAAGATGGTCACCCATCCTCTGACCAACCCCGGCAAGCGTAGCTTAACCTCATGGATCGACCCGTGCGGCTGTTATTACTTAGCCACGAGCTCCTCTAAAAATACGACAACGGTGGTTAAAAATTTTGTTGAAAGCTATTGTCATGGTATGGGCATGTGATGCGGAGGAAAGAGGAAAATGTCGTGAAGGCTATACGAGTAGGGGATGAACAAATAAACGATGGATAGACTGTGCGAAAGATGACATGGCTTATCTCTTAAGCTGGGTACTGACCGGCGTTACGGGGCGTAATGTAACGTGTTACAGAGCAAGCGTTCGTGCAGTCAGTACGGGGTAGCAAGGCGCTCGTAACGAGCAACGAGCGGCTCGTTGCTCGTAGCGAGTGCTCCACCCCGGTGTCGGTTTTTTGGCGAATCCTTTGAGTGTTACGCGCTTCAGTCAGTACGTCGCAGCGAGTCCTCACGAGCGCACGTGGCACAAGCGTCGATTCTAGGTACTTCGGGCCTTTAGGTTTATAGATTACTAGCTGTGCCCCGCGGTGTTACCCGCGGTTTATGAGATACACTAAAACGTGTGTTATTTAATCGGTGAAAAAAGTATTCACAAAAAAATTGCTCATCTCACGAGAACACTACACTTTTTCGGAATATAAAGTAGTCTATGTGTTAATCCAGGATGTCAGCTACTTTTACACCAAATTTCATCATAATCTATCGAGCCGTTTGAGTTTGAAAGAGTAGCAAATATATTTGAATTCCTTGCTCATCCCACGGGAACATTACATTTTTTCGGGATATACAGTGGTCTATGTATTAATCATAAGTATCAGCTACTTTCACACGAAATTTCATGAAAATCGGTGGAGCCGTTTGAGTTTGAAAGAGTAGCATTATATATTTGAATTTCTTGCTCTTCCCACGGGAGCACTATATTTTTTCGGGATAAAAAGTAGCCTATGTGTTAATCCAGGGTATGAGCTGTCTACATGCCAAATTTCATCCAGATCGGTCCAGCCGTTTGAGCGTGAAGAAGTAACAAACATACACACACACACACACACACTCACAAACTTTCGCATTTATAATATTAGTGTGATTAGTGTGATTTGTTGTTAAAAAGATGTAATGGGACAAAGAGAAGACTGTATTTCATAGACAAATATAGAGAAGAACCTGTTTTATGGGAACCAGGTCATCCAGAATCTTGACTACGAGTGGCAACGAATCTGGAACACGGGCGAGCAAAGAGTTCTATACGAGCATGTTACACGGAGTTTAGCACACGGCGTAACGTAACATGCTCGCTGCGAATGATACATTACAGCCCGTAACACCGGTCAGTACCCACCTTTAAAGTACAAATAAAGTAAAAAGGATGCGTGGATGCCAAACAAATGAACCGCGCAGCTAACGTAGCAAACTTCTCCGTTCATAACCTCGTTACAGTGGACTCTTAACTTTATGGGTAGTCAGAAGTCTAGATTCTTAGTAGTTGGGTTGCAAGAGATCAGAGGGGCAATTCCCGTATTTTTAACAACGTTCGCAATCTCATCTCAGTCTCAATCTGTCAAAAATTGTATAGCGTTTACCTACATTTTTGACAGTTGATTGTCGCTGGCATGAGATTGCGACTAGAATTTGAACGTTTTTAGGTACGAGAATTGGCCCTCAGATGGCCAATTCTCGTACCTAAAAACGTTCACAATCTCATGCCAGCGTCAATCAAATGTCAAAAATGTAGGTAAACGCTATACAATTTTTGACAGATTGAGACTGAGATGAGATTGCAAACGTTGTTAAAAAATACGAGAATTGCCCCTCAGTTGGCAGTTGCGTAAGATATCAAATTGACATCTAAATTACCTTTGAAGGAAATCTTTTTAAGGAAAACCTGGATCTAATGGTCTGAAAACACGAATAGAAAAAGTGAAGAAATCAATACCTTCTGTAGACCATTACAAGCTAATAATAATGCTAACTCTCCACCTGAGACCCTTTTCAGACTCGGACACTACAATTGCCCTAAATATAGGTGGATCTTTGTTGATTCCGTTGTCATGGAAACGTAATATCGGGACAAGGGGCGATAGTTCTATAGAATTCTTCACTATTGAAGTAGAACTATGGTAAACGGTATAATGATTGGCACTGTAAGCCGACTTCTACTAGTAACTGCTAAATACCTATTTACTACTGATTAAATTTATAAATAAATAATAATAATAATAATATATAATAATAATATAATAATATTTATAATATATTTAGATTTGCTACTGATTATTAGTTGATGGGATGAGTTTCCGAATAACCGACGATCGATGCAAACTATTGTCTTAAATTTTTGTAATGTACAATCAGGAAAATTAATAATGATTTTTAATTATGTCAACATCATAATAGGAACTAGTTAATAAAATGCACAATCTTAAATAGAGAAAGGTGTCTGAGGTAGGAGGGTCCTGACTCCTGACCCTCAGTTATCCGACTCTCTTAGTAGGCCATATTAATTTAAAAAAAACGGTCAAGAGCGAGTCGGACTCGCGCACCGAGGGTTCCGTACCATCATTTATATGTAATTTTGTTGATGATTTCTGAAAACCTGTGCTATTTAGAGACATCGTTTTATTTTTCCTGTAATCTTTACATAAACTTCTATGACATAGAATAATTTCAGATTTTTCTCTTTGTCAACTTTGGAGATAAGGGGGAACGGTATTTTTTTTAAACATTTTTCATCAAAAGTCGAAAACTATGCTGACTAAAAAAAAAATGTTTGAGAATGTGCAAACAGCGCTCTTTCATATGATATCTCACATGCCCTAGTAGCCCCACTACTTCGATTTTTTAAGACCCCCTTTCAGTCCCTGTTGCAAAAAACATATATATTTTTATTTCTTTCTTATTTGCCAAATAATTGGGCAAACGTCATCTAAAACTGTTCCAAATTTCAAGTTGATAGCATTAGTAGTTCTTGAGATATCAAGCTGTGACAGACTGTGTATTGAAAAAATATTTCTGAAATCTTGGAACATGGATTGATTAGTGGAAATGATTGTTATCTTTCTAATTCTAACTCATTGAACCCCCTATTAAAATAATCCTAACTAATATTATAAATGCGAAAGTAAGTTTGTTTGCTTATTTATTTGTTTGTTACGCGTTCACGCTAAAACTGCTGAAGGGATTTAAATTAAATATGGCACATGGGTAGACCATATCCTAGATTAGGACACAAGATACTTTATATCCCAGTAGTGCGTTCCCGTGGGATATTTTCAGACCTCCGCGGGTGAATCTAGTTTACTATAGTTTTGTTATACCTATAGTATAGGCATCAAAGTACAGTTATCTGATAACATTTATTTTGAAGACTGGTAACATTTCTATGTTGTAATATACCACCAACCAAAGAAGTGTCGAGCAATCTCCTAGCAATTCCATTTATCTCTAAGATTTAATTGAATACAGTCTACAGAAAATTAAACACGATTTTGTAAATTTAATATTTATTATCAATAGAAATATATCAGACGTTTCTATAAATAAATATAAATGGTATTGGGGAAAGATGTTTATTTGATTTCCATTGAATTATATTTTGAAATCACGTTACTGAGCCTCTTAAGATTAAATAAGGACAGTCGATCCTGTATTTAAGGCTACTCTTTCGAAAAAAGCTTAAAAACAGCGTGCAGATGAAGCAGTTTTTCGCCGGAACTTACAGAGAAATTACATCTGAAAAAAATTGTTAGTAATCTACATGATATGAATCGTAATTTGGTTTAGTCATAATTTTTCTATCGGTATCACATAATAAGAAAAAAAAACCCCAAATCACCTCCAAATCGTTAAGATGAAACCATTTTACTCCTTCATTTTTTATCAAAAGAATATAAAGAAATATCTATATATAGCGTATAGTTCGGCCTTAAAGGGTATTTAAAGTTTTATCTTGGCACACAATCAGCATTCTCCGTCTCTTATCGCAACTTATTTGGGGTCGGTACAAGATATCTTTTTCTTCCTTATTTCTCTATTAGTCGTCATCTCGGTAGTCACTCCCTGTCTAGCAATATCATCTTTGACA
Source organism: Cosmia trapezina (assembly GCA_905163495.3). Taxonomy (NCBI): domain Eukaryota; kingdom Metazoa; phylum Arthropoda; class Insecta; order Lepidoptera; family Noctuidae; genus Cosmia; species Cosmia trapezina. The sequence continues at coordinate 25,375,618 of LR991027.1, forward strand.
CAGTCCATCATCGTCATTTCTTTGATCTTCCCCTACTCGTATAGCCACATTTACCTATACTCAAAACTTTTTTACAAAAAACCGGCCAAGTGCGAGACGGACTCGCACACAAAGGGTTCCGTACCATATTATATGTTTAACAATCGCAAAGATAACTTTGTATTTCGTAATGATACTGTGAATTACAAGGTTATTTTTTGCAGTTGCAGAAAATCGCCCATATTTAAACAAAATACGTTACGAATCGCCGTTTTTAGTATGTCTTGATTAAGTACAGTATAAGGTACATTATATAATAGAGCTCGTACAAAAATGGTATAAAATTAACAACTTTTACGGCCCCCTATTTCTTCATTTTAGAAGATAAAAAAAATAAAAATATCTCTGTACTCTACTCGACGAGTTCTCCTACACAATAACATCCCCACACACAGGTTATTTTTTTTTTTTTCAAAACGAAAACTTTTCTGTATGGGGAAAAAAAAAGTAAAGTTAAAATTAAAGGGGGCGGCCCCTTTAATTTTAACTTTACTTTATTTTTATTATTTGTTGTTATAGTCGTAATAGAAATACACAATCTGTGAAGATTTCAACTCTCTACCCATTAAGGTTCATGAGATACAGTCCTGTGACAGACGGACGGACGGACGGACCAACAGCGGAGGCTTAGTAAGTTTGTACGCACAATATTGAGATACAAGTTAGACTGCCCGTGGCTTTGCCCGGCGTGGATGTCTGATTTCATGGGTTTTCATTTTCTTATTATTGTTTATTTTTCATCAAAAGTATAAAATACTGAATACTGAATACTGAGTTTCAAGTTAATCGGACTGCGTTTTAAAAATCTTCCGTACAAACTTTAACATCCCTAAACCCCCTTTGAGGGGTAGTTTTGAAAAACTAATAATGACAAATTTTATTACTTACATAAGCAAGTATTTGTGCTAAGTTTCAAGTTCATTAACCAAAACAATAAGATTTTTCATATAAACTGTATCCCCGTTTTTACCCCCACAGGGGTAGATTTTTGGAAAACCCTGATACTCGTTAGTTAGTCTGTATTTTTGGTCTTAAGTACAAAAACTGAGTTTTGAGTAAATCGGACCGTGTGTTAAAATTCCTCCATACAAACTTTGACATCCACCAATCCCGTCTTCTGGGGTCGCGGGTTGTTCGAAAGAGATACCGTGGCCCTGCCATAGGCAACTGAAGAAACACGGGTGGGTTTTAGTCAGTAAAAGTATGACACGCCCTTCCGCTCCACCCAGAGCGGGAGAAGTCATTTGATGATTTCCCTTCCACAAAAAAAGGGGGTAGTTTAGGAAAACCAAAAATGATTAATTTTATAATTAACTTATATTCGTGCTAAGTTTCAAGTCAAGAAATAAGATTTTTCATACAAACTTTCATCCCCTATTAATATTATTAGGGATAGAATTTTCAAAAATTCTTCCTTAATGGATGTTTATACTATATAAGGTATCTATGCGCAAAATTTCATGTCTCTAGGTCCAGTGGTTTGGACTGTGCGTTGATTATAATCAGTGAATGAGTCAAACTCAAACTCAAAGCATTTATTTCAAATAAACCAATTTCAGGCACTTTTGAATTGTCAAAGGGTCGGTCTTGGGTCGGTCAGTCAGAAAAATGAAGCTAGATTGCCCATTCCAAAGCGTAGATCCTATGGAGAAGAACGGGCAAGAAACTCCACGGACACTCTTTTAAAATCAAATATTTTACAAAATATTGGTTACATCGTTCATATTGAAAAGTCAGTCAGGACTTTGAATTTTTTATATATAGATTTACAAGACCACAAACTTTTGATAAGTTTTCCTGTAATCTATAGGTAAAGAACTATTTTCTGTATTTTTTTCAAAATTTTAGGCTCATTAGTTTCGGATATAAGGGGGGGGAATGGTCAATTTTCGTCTATTTTCTTAAATAACTTCAAAACTATTTTTTTTTTAATTATAAAAAAAATATATTGGAGACCCTTACAGTAAGACCTTTCATTTGATATGTCACATGGTACAGTTTGCAAAACTTTTTTTTAATTATACTTATTTTCCCCCAAAATCCCACCCCCATATTCAAAATTCATTTATTTACCTTACATGTCCGTATTTGGGTTACCAAAATACATATGTGTACCAAGTTTCAACTTAATCGGTTCATTAGATTCGGAGCAAATTGGCTGTGACAGACGGACAGACAGACAGACAGACACACGAGTGATCCTATAAGGGTTCCGTTTTTTCCTTTTGAGGTACGGAACCCTAAAAAGTATAACCGACTTCCAAAAACAACACTACAAAATGAAAAATAACTTTAATTTCGGAAGTTGGTGTCTGGTTAAATGTATTTTTGTTTTTTGCCACCGACTTCCGAAATTAAAGTTATTTTTAGGGTTCCGTACCTCAAAAGGAAAAAACGGAACCGTTATAGGATCACTTCGTTGTCCGTCTGTCTGTCTGTCAGTCTGTCAAGACCTTTTTTTTCAGGAACTCTAGGAGGTATCAAGTTGAAATTAATATCAAATAAAATAGGTCTATGGTCTCTTAAAGTCCTAAAAAATTCAAGCTTCTAAGGCAATGCCTTAAAAACATACGGCCATTTATGCGACATATTTTGATACTCGCAAGTAAATCAAAACCTATAGGGTACTTCCCGTTGTTCTAGAATCATGAAATTTGGCAAAAAGCATGGTCTTAAAGTACAAATAAAGTAAAAAGTCCGAAAATTGTTAATTTGTAATTTAATCACTTAAAAAAATGTTCAAGTCTGTCAGTCTGTCAAGACCATTTTTCTCAGGGACGCGTAGAGATATCAAGTTGAAATTTATATCAAATACGTAAGTCTATAGTCCCTTATAGTTCTAAAAACATCAAGTTATTATGTCAACGCAATAAAAAAATACGGCCATTTTGCGACATATTTTGATACTCACAACTGTCGCAAGTAAATCAAAACCTATAGGGTACTTCCCGTTGACCTAGAATAATAAAATTTGACAAGAAGCAAGGTCTCTCAGCATTATGTAAAGGAAAAAGTCCGAAAATGGGAATTTGTAATTTTATGACATAAAAATTGGGAGTTTTTTTGGGATCAATTCTTTTCAACTGCGGAACCCTTCATTGTGCGTGATCCGACACGCACTTGGCCGGTTTTTTTACTTTGTATGTGTAATTTTTGGTAGTCGGTTGTATTTTTTGTAAAAAAAGGTTTTTATTACTTTTTAGTTGTGGTACCTATCCCACACAAATTCTAATACTACTACCTGCAAAAGAAACCAGAACACCATCCACATAAAAAGTGTCGAAAAAATACGTATTATTGATTGTTGTTTAAAAACTACCCAAGTAAAGTTAATAAATTTTATATGGGACCAACTGTGAGGTTGTGAGGTATACCCTCTCGAACAAAACATTTTTTTTTTAAATCGGACGACTCTCTAAAAAGTTATGCGTGGACATACTTACAAAAAAAAAATGTAAGTGTCAAATTGAGAACCTCCTCCTTTTTTGTAATTGGTTAAAAAAACAACATAATGACAAAAATATCTTGAATTCGGTACCGCTCTTTCATATGATACTCCACATGCCCTAGTAGCCTCACTTTGAATTTTTAAGACCCCCTTTCAGTCCCTGTTACAAAAAAAAATATAAATATATTTACTTCTTTCTTATTTGCAAAATAGTTGAGTCAACGTCATCTAAAACTACTCTAAATTTCAAGTTCATAGCATTAGTAGTTCTTGAGATATCCAGCTGTGACAGACAGACGGACAGACAGACAGACTGAGTCACACCATAAGGGTTCCTTTTTTACCATTTTGGTACGGAACCCTAAAAAGAGAAGTCCTGACTGACTGACTGATTGACTGACTCATTAACGCCCAGCGAAACCCATCGATCTAGAAATCTGCCAGTGAAATTTTGCACAGAGGTTCCCTTTAAATGTAGACAAGGAATAGGGAGGGAATTCCCGGTAGTACGTTCCCGTGGGATATTTTCCGACATACACGCGGGCGAAGCCGCTGTCAAAAGCTAGTATTCAATATTTTGTCGTTTTCGGTTCTGACCCGAGGTCAAGCATAGGCCTAAATAGATATAAGTAATTCATACTGTCTCACTCGTGGAATACAGATTTTGAGATTACAACGGCTAATAATATTAATTGAATATATTATTAGGAAATCTTATTTTGTCACGTACTTTATTCCTATATTTCATTAATTTATTGTACAAAAATATAATTTAATGTATTGAGTTGCGTAAATTATTTTGCATAGGTACTATTGTATAGTACCTATGCAAAATAATATAATCTAGTTCTTCTAACTGAACAGACAGCTGTGCTGCTGGACAGTTTGTTCCACTACTTCTTCTTCCCAGCTAAAGCACTAGGAAGTGGTGAAGGGCGGGCGTTTTGTGGGGACTGTCTTATGTAGTTTCGACGTTCAAAAAGTGCTGATTCTCAGCCTAATTTGAATAAATGACTTTTGATTTTTGATTTGATTGGACAGCCCTCCGCAAACTGATAGGGTGAATTCAGTATGTCTTACTAAGATGACTGGTACATGCAATTTTTTTAGGAACGTTAAGGGAATCCAATAAACCTGATTTGTTTGTGTTTCTGTGCACAAATCGGAACGTCTATTACTGGTTGGGATGGGTAGGTAATAGGTATGCGGTGAGTTCGATGAACTCTGTAGCTAGACAGAAAGTGAACAGCTGATTACTCGCGTCGTTGGTTAGAGTGTTTCAACATCCATTGGTTTCTTTTTTGCTGTTTTTTTTTGTTGCAGTTTTTTTTACATAAATGGAGTGCTGCGAACACACAATGATATTTTACATTGAAATAATGAAAATGTATAACTGAAAAAAAAATTGAAAAAATGAAAATTTTCCTGAGAAAATTTCCGGTAGAATATGATTCAAAATGAGGAGCTGAATGCACCCTGTTAGTTTGCGGAAGGCTGTCCCTTACACCCTGAGAGCGTAGACGGGCTGCATTTTTCCATACAAATGTATTCCCCTATTCTCTTCCTGGATAATGCCTCTAGAGTAATCGTTTTTATTTATAAAAATCCAGGTCTATTGAAGGCATGCCCCTGTCATTTTTTTTTTTCAAAAAATTTATTACAAAAATAAATATGACTTACCAAAAACCTAAAAAAATACCCCGTTTTTACCTACGTAATCAGACGACTACCAAAGAAAATTGAAAAGTTTTTAAAATAAAAACAAGTAATAGGGGCATAGATCTATTCTTCCTTTAAATTTTGATACCAAATATAATTTAATTGGCTTAGGTTTCGAGGAGAAAACAGGAGAATACGAAACGTCGATCGGTCAAGGTTTTGTATAGGTAAAATCGTTCTGAGCTGCAGTTGTCTCTATCGCACTCTACGGGGGGAGACGAGAGGTGAGGGAGGGTTAGACTAATACGTACACAATTAGGGAAATGACTAGTGTCGAAGTTTTTATCGAAATCATAGTGATGTCTGTCGATATCGACGTTTATCCTATACTGATTTACTGAATAGTGTTTGATGCTCATTTTGTTTTTTTTTTAGAGACAACGAAGTAACAATTCAATGACATTTTTAGGGTTTATAATTAACTAATAATTGAAATGAACTTTAGCGAAGTGTCTCTTACAAAAATACAAACCGTAAGCATTAGGTATAATACGTAACTAAAGTTTGCACTATACTGCTTGGTGTGATAATTCTGCTTTTGACTTGACATAAATATTTACAGGGGAGTTTAAAAACCGACTTCCAAAAAAAACACTACAAAGTGAAAAATAACTTTAATTTCGGAAGTCGGTGTCTTTGGATCTGCATTTTAGTTTTTTGCCACCGACTTCCGAAATTAAAGTTATTTTTCACTTTGTAGTGTTTTTTTTGGAAGTCGGTTTTTGTTTTTGTAAAAAAGTTTTTATTTTTCACTTTTTAGTGGTTCAGTTTGTAATTTATCTAAGTTACAATAACCCAATGTCAACTGCTCATCACGTTTTACAAAATGTTGCTTTTCCCGATGCAGGGACGTTAATTGTTGAGGAGTTCTCCTAGTAAGAACCAGGAGAAATGGAGCTCATGGTGAAATCACCATTACCACTATTTTGACGAGCATAAACCATATTAAAGTAATCGAATCGCAACCTAACCTGTTATATACTTAGATATAATTGAGTATTTCCGATGGCCCTCTGTGGTCTTCATCATCAGTTCCAGTTCACCAAATGGTACTTTCCGAGAGCAAATGCACGAGTTACTATAAAAAATACCGAAATCGATATAGGTGTGCCCATAAAATTTGAGGGTTACCCTCGATTTCCATGGGATCCCATCATCAGATCCTGACTTGATGATCATGGGACCACTTGGAACGTATACCCTTTCGAACAAAAAAAGAAAAATCCAAATCGGTCTAGCCATTTTCGAGTAATCGGGGAACATACATAAAAAAAAAAAAAAAATAATAAAAAAAAAAAAAAAGATTCCGACGAATTGAGAACCTCCTCCTTTTTGAAGTCGGTTAAAAAAAGGTTCCGACGAATTGAGAACCTCCTCCTTTTGGAAGTCGGTTAATAAAATAATGACTGCTCTTATCAAGTAAATCTATATATTAGGTCTTTACCTATGAAATTGCCGTTCTGCAGTACTGGCCATTTCAAATCAAAATAATTTTTGTTTGGCTAAGAATTCTAATTTCAAATTAATTTTATTTTAAAAACATGGATTTTTTTTTCCAAAAGTAGTCATTTGTTTATTGATTAGTGTTACATTTTCATCGCATTTCAATCTTTTTCGTCATCATGGATACGTTAAAAATTCGAGTAATTATGGAATATGAGTACCGTCGTGGCAGCAACGCGGCACAAGCGGCACGCAACATCAACGACGTTTACGGAGCTAACACTACAAACCAACGCACCACCTGTTATTGGTTTGCTCGCTTCCGTTCTGGAAATTTCGACCTGAAAAATGAACCTCGCGGTCGTCCGAAGACTTTGGTCGACAATTACGAATTAAAGGCGATTGTGGAAGCTGATGATACACAATCTACGGCTGAATTAGCAGCAGCTTTCGACGTTAGCGTCAAAACAATCTTGGTCCATTTGCGTCAAATTGGCAAGGTAAAAAAGCTTGACAAATGGGTGCCCCACGAACTCAATGATCGCCAGCGCGAAGTACGCGTCGAGACGTGCCTTGCACTGCTCAACAGACACACAAATGAAGGAATTTTGAACCGCATTGTTACCTGCGATGAAAAATGGATTCTGTTCGATAACCGCAAGCGCTCAGCAAGTTGGTTGGATCCTGGTTCAGCACCTAAACAATGCCCTAAACGAAAACTTACCCCTAGAAAAGTGATGGTCACTGTTTGGTGGTCTAGCGCCGGTGTGATTCATCACAGCTTCTTACCAAACGGGGTGAGCATTACTGCAGATGTATACTGTGAAGAACTAAACGCAATGATGGAGAAGCTGGCACATCTCCAACCAGCATTGGTCAATCGCTCGTCTCCGCTGCTCCTGCACGACAACGCGCGACCTCATACTGCACAGCAGACGGTCTCCAAGTTGCAAGAACTGGGGTTGGAAGCTCTCCGTCATCCGCCCTACTCACCAGACCTTGCGCCTACAGACTACTACTTTTTCCAGAATTTGGATAACTTCTTGGCGGGAAAAAAATTCAATACCTACCCGAGAGGCAGTACAAAATGCCTTTGAAGAATTTGTTGCCTCCCGACCAGCTGATTTCTTTAAGAAGGGCATCAATAAACTGCCACTGCGTTGGCAAAGATGCATTGATTGCATGGGTGATTACTTCTATTAATACAAATAAAAAATACATGAAAAAAATTCGTTTAAATTTTTTCATACAAAACGGCTATTTCATAGGTAAAGACCTATTATATAAAAGGAAGTCGACAATCGTGTTAATTACACCGATTTTTATATTTTTGCGTTTTTGGATTAGCCGTCGCCGTCGTCCGAAATAGGATGATAAGTTTTTTTAAATTATTTTTTTAGGTAAGTAGGGTAGTAGTCAGTTGTCGGGAGCGAAGCCGTGGGCAAAAGCTAGTTCTTAATATTTATGCAGAAGAGGCAGAAAAGGTGCTTGTGGGTATTTTAAATAATACAAAAGTTATATAATAATATGTACATTTATTCTGTCGTCATTTCCATCCCTTCTCTTACAGGTAAATTTCTTGGTATCCGACCGTCAATTATTTCAGGGAGAATATTCATGGAAAAATTTAGTATAAATAGCACGATCACACGAAACACTGCGCACGCCGATATTTTCAATCCGACTGAGACAGAAACGAACGTAACGTAGGTAGTTTGGTTGGCGCGAGCGGGCGGGAGATGCGCGCTACTGAGCTACGCACACAAATACAGACTTCACTCACATATTGACACCGCCCGGTTGCTAGAGCGCAGTGCGACGGCAATAGTTTCTTCAAATACCTATTTTTCAATTCCCGCGCAGCCCGTCTACGCTCTTCTTAAATGTTCTTTCAAATTGATAGCATTAGTAGTTCTTGAAATATCCAGACAGACAGACAGACTGAGTCGCACCATAAGGGTTCCTTTTTTACCATTTTGGTACGGAACCCTCCTAAAAACAAGTGAGAAGAAGTGAGAGTGAATAGCGATGCGAGTTATTGTTTGAATTTTACAGAATCGACGTACAGGAATCATAAGGAAAATCATGTTTCAATACAAATCTCGAGAGAGCATCCCATTTTCCGGGCATTAGTGGCGAATATCCGAGACGTTTGCACTGTAATAATGTATTGGGTATCGTTCAGCGTACTGTTAACGATTGTGGAAACGCTTCAGTGGCTGAAAGGTTGTCAGTGGTTTTATTGGATAGGTTCTGGGGGGGGGGGGGGGCTAAAACGGCCACTTTGGCAGAACCATAATAGGATAATAGGTATTATGAATCATAATTTGAAATCGTAAAACGGTCACAAACTGACAATTCATAATTTATCTGCGTACAATTCATAGCACGCAATTCATTTTTTTTAATTTTTTTATTCTTTATTAATAAGGGGTTTTTATCCACACGGATACGTCAACCCCATTGTACCTTATACTCTATTTACACACAAAAATACACTTGTAATTATAATATATTTTACTACATTAAGTACTAACCACCACCACTATACATATATACCTACTATGAAAATAGAAAAGAGAATCACTGACTAGATTTCTTCATTAAACCACAAATTATGCGTTTAGTTCTTTCTGATTTAGGGTATGCCAAAATATTTTGAATAAGTCCAACATCCCACATGTTCAGATTAAACTCCCTAGCCAAAGATTCCCTTTCATCCTTGTTCTTAGAACATTCCATCAGCAAATGTTGCACATCTTCAATTTTATTGCATGTGTCACAATTAGGCGATGTAGCCTTTCGCATTAAGAAGGCAAACTTTGCCGATGGAAAGTGGCCAGAACGAAGCCTTATCGCTAATTTAACGTAACTCCTATTTAAACATTTATCATCAAACCAGGGCTCACGAGGTGGCTCGTTTTGAATGATTTTATACCAAATGTCTTTTTCTTTGGATGTTTCATTAAAATGTTCTTTCCAATTGTCGAAACACACACTCTTAAACCTGGAGAAATACTCCCAGTAATCGGACATAAATGAGGTAACATTGCCTGTCTCCACTGCCAGTTTTGACAATCTGTCAAAGCCTCCTCGCTGCCCCGTAACCCTATGTGCGCTGGAACCCATTGCAAGATAATCCTAATGTTTCTATCGTAGCAATGAAGTAGTTTCAGAATGTCATAAGCTATCGATGCATGAATTCATAGCACGCAATTCATCTGTTTGACAGTTTTGTATGGAGATTCGTAAAATGGCCCACAAAATAAGAATTGATTTAGTGAAGTTTAATGTCAAATACGTTAAATAGCACAATCATAATTAATTGCTGAGAATTCAGAAAATGAATCGCTTTTAGAGGAATTGCTTAAAGGGTCCGTTTTAGGATCCCTGGTTTTTAGTTCCAGTTGTTTTGTAAAAGGAGGTTCGTTGCTCTTTTAAATCGTTCTGTATTTACGAATAGGATCGCGCTTGCTGCCAACTTCACGCGATAGCTGTCAAAAACATACGATAGCTGTCAAATTAGTACGCATTGGTAATGCAGTTCGCGAGTATTGCGGAACAAAATGGCGTCTTGTCAGTACTATTCTTATTTGGCTCGCATAATACTACAGAACCTGTAAATAAAAGTTAGGTTCACCTGCACGCGTCTCATGACCACTTCTATGTCTACGAAGAATAGACACATCTCTTTCTATACAAAGTGACATTTTGTTTCTCCATTTTTGACATCGCACCGTAGAAATCCTGCAACAATTTGTTATTTTGTTTTCCTTTTCTAACTATCTTTGTCTAGGTCCTTTCTTATGTATCGGAAGAAAGTTTTCTATCCTATCTGTCACAATCACACTTACAACTGACAAATTGTCAAGTGTAGTGAAAACAAATTGATTTTGTAATCGCCATGTTAAAGACAGTAGAAAACTTTCTACTGACGGCCGTAAAGTAAGGTTATCTACAAAATCATGATTTTACAGGAGAGTGTTTTGAACGCAAAACTGTGATAACAAAGCTGTCTTCTTGTATTTTACATCATTTAGTTAATAGGGCATTACCAAGAAAATGGTTACACTTTTTTGTCCAAAATACGGTACCTAGATGTCTTTACTTTTTTGTAAGTACGTGTATGTATATATTAGTAAAAATTGATAGTTAACAGGCAAAAAAATCCTATGATAAAACAGAATTCTGAGCCGAATTACCTATGTAAAAAAGTGAATTTCGTAAAAAATACAATTGACTCTTTCTACTTTTTTGCCGTGTTTCTGTCTACACGGAAACGTCATTTTTGTCTATTCTTCCGTCGACAAAACCCGTTTCTATGGTGTCTATGCTACGCGTTAGTAAAGCGACACACTTGCCGAAAATTAGCTCTCGTAATTGAGCGCAGAAATATAAGCTTCGACGTATTCCGCTGTTATACTTACAACACACCATATCGAATATTAGGTTATTCATCTACAAAATACAAAGAAGTCAAAATTCTGCCTTATTCCGCCCGAAATAACAGGTAATTTATAACATAAGCCTTCGTTGCAGTCGGATAAAAAGTATAGTAGGCAAAAACTAAACAAAGATTGTGTTGTTTTCTGTACCTAGATGTTTTTGTTGACTTACAATAACGCCTACGCAAACAATAAAACATATAACTTACAATACTTTAACCGTTTAAAGTTGTGGCTAAGGAGGGGCTCGTGGCTAAGTAATAACAGCTGCACGGGTCGATCGATCAGGTTAAGCTACGCTTGCCGGGGTTGGTCCGTGGATAGGTGACCATCTTTACATACCAAGACCTCTCCGTGCCTCGGAAATCATGTTAAGCCGTTGGTACCGGCTGTAATTTGTAGATCTTTGACAAAGCCCGAAGGTCTGACAACCAGTCTTACCAAGGAGTATCGTGTTACCCAGTAACTAGGATGTGGAGGTCAGATAGGCAGTCGCTCCATGTAAAATACTGATATTCAGCTGCATCCGGTTAGACTGGAAGCCAACCCCAACATAGTTGGGAAAAGGCTAGGCAAATCATGATGACTTTAACCTTTTAAATTCAACTTTTAATACTCAACTCATCCCAACCGATCTTATGCTCAACCTACCGTAACAATCAACCGTAGACAATCCTATTGAAAAACGAAAGTGTACCGAGAAAGTGAAATGATGGGAAAATCAATTGGATTCTACAGTGGTTTAACGAATTTAGTTATAGGGTTATACAGAGTGCTTCTATTCAATTACGTGATCCACATTTACAAACGCATAATCTTCTTATCACAATGTTTTATTAATGAGTTTATCTACACCCATGCTATAAATCCTTTATAAAAGTTCCTGAAACAGTTAGCTTACTGCCAACATTAAAACAGCCAGTGTCATAGTAACCATGGTAACCATAATAGCATCCAAACGGGTGCTTTAATGTTGTACTGAATTTCATAATGCAACTCGTTTTCAATAAAAGAACATTGTAATGCACGCGCGTTTCACTACAACAGCGCCGTAATTAAAAAAAAGAACTTATTCGAATTCACGTCGTATACTATGACGCCGGCCGCCATGTTCGATACGAGTATTAGTATTGCAAAAAACTGTTTCAGAACCTTTTTTTAACCCCCGACGCAAAAAGAGGGGTGTTATAAGTTTGACCGCTATGTGTGTGTGTGTGTGTGTGTGTGTCTGTGTGTCTGTCTGTGGCACCGTAGCGCTTAAACGGGTGGACTGATTTGGATACGGTTTTTTTTATTTGAAAGCAGGTTTTCCAGCGATGGTTCTTAGACATGTTTTATCAAAATCGGTTCAGCCGTTTCAAAGTTATTTGCTCTTTTGTTAGCTGTTTTCAACCTTACTGTGACCTAAAATTTGAAACATCCATGTATGCTATCTATCTATGCAAGATTATGGAATTCTTGGTCTGATGCTGCAGCCAGGATATCCAGCACTAGTGTGCTGGATACACTCTTGAAAAATTAATAGCAGAAATGTCGTGTTTGGATTCATTTACATCAGTATTTGATTCTATATACAATGCAATGGTGGCAACAGGATGAGCTGATGCTGCAGCCAGGATGTCCAGCACACTAGAACACTCTTGAAAACGTAATAGCAGATATGTCGTGTTTGGATTCATTTACATCAGTATTTGATTCTACATACAATGCAATGGTGGCAACACGATGAACTGATGCTGCAGCCAGGATGTCCAGCACACTAGAAGACTCTTGAAAAAGTAATAGCAGATATGTCGTGTTTGGATTCGTTTTGATCAGAATTTTATTCTACATACAATGCAATGACAACACGATGAGCTGATGCTGCAGCCAGGATATCCAGCACACTAGAATACTCTTGGTAAAATAATATAGGAGATATGTCGTGTTTGGGTTCGTTTTGATCAGTATTTGATTTTACATACAATGCAATGGTGGCTACACACGATGAGCTGATGTTGCAGTCAGGATATCCAGCACACTAGTACACTCTTGAAAAAAAAATTGCAGATAGTAGTGTTTGTATTCGTTTTTTTATCAGTATTTAATTCTATTTGCAGTACGATGGTGGCATCATTATAAGTTAATGTTATGTGCAGAGAAACTTAACATTCTGCAGTATTAAAAATTCATTTCTGTATTGTTAAATTGTTTAAAAAGTTTAAAAAGGTTAAAATAAAAATTAAATTAAAAATTTAAAAAACCCCCAACGCAAAAAAGAAAAGAGAACATTTAAAAAGTCAAAAATAATACCTATCGTTGAGCCATCAAATTCGATTGAGTAATACCTATATATATTTTAATTACAGAAATTGATGGATGGCACGATAAGGTTTGCTCATTGAAATGGCGCTATAATGTCACGGCGGGGTACCGCATAAGTAAGTCAGACCCTTCACTTGATTGACTATGTACATATGCGGTACCCCGCCGCGAAATTATAGCGCCAATTCAATGAGCAAACCTTATCGTGCCATCCATCAATTTCTGTAATTAAAATATATATAGGTATTACTCAATCGAATTTGATGGCTCAACGATAGGTATTATTTTTGACTTTTTAAATGTTCTCTTTTCTTTTTTGCGTTGGGGGTTTTTTAAATTTTTAATTTAATTTTTAGAGGATTGATAACATGGATGTAGATAAAGTCTTGTATGCAACTGTACATAATTAGGTACGTTAGTAACATCAGTTGCATAAATAACTATAATTTAATATATTGTTCAGTGTTTCTTCGTTTTGTAATGTTAATGTTATAGTCAAACCTCGAAGCTCCGGCACTCCTAGGTTTGACTAGTCAATCCTCAGGTCTGACTTGAAGTCTTAGTCAAAGCCCAAACAAATGAAGTTTTTCAGCTTCTGACTAAAGAATTCTAGTCAAACCTAGGAGAAACTATTTTGGTCAGGCTAACGTCGAAACTCAATTTAATGAAATCGAGGTTTGACCAGTCAAACTAACTAACATCGAAACACCTAGGCTTGGGTTAGGGTTTTCGTCAGCAGGTCGACGGAGCCCCGCTGCGCGGGGCTATTTCTATCTGCAGGGTTTGAAGGAACCTAACAAAACCGAACCGCGGGGTGCCCCTGACGTCGACGTTTGACCGAGTCTGCCAGTCGCTTCTAGGCAAAGCCCGAAACAGATTATTTTACTTTCGACGTTTGACTGAAAAGTTAGGAACTTCTAGGTTGGCCAAAAATACTTTAGTCAAAGGCCGAAATTGGAATTTATTTCGGGGTTTGCCCGAAGGCTTTGGTCAAACCCAGGATAAACCAGTCATCCACGAAGAGAACGCTTATCGACCTTTGACTATGACACCTATAACTTTGCATACTCAATCTGCCTAGCCCTTTCCCAACTATGTTTGGGTCGGCTTCCAATCTAACCAGCTAATACCAGTATTTTACATGGAGCAACTGCCAATCTGACGTCCACAATCCAGTAACGGGTTAATACGATACCCCTTGGTAAGACTGACTGTCAGACTTTCGGGCTTCGGACGTCGCGTAACGACTGTCAAAGATCCATGAATTACAGCCGCCATTATATTATAATATTTATCTACACCCATGCCATAAATCCTCTATAAAAGTCTCTGAAACAGTTAGCTTATTGCCAACATTAAAACAGCCAGTGTCATAGTAACCATGGTAACCATAATAGCATCCAAACGGGTGCTTTAATGTTGTACTGGTTTTCATAATGCAACTCGTTTTCAAAAAAAGAACACTGTAATGCACGCGCATTTCACTACAACAGCGCCGTAAGTTAAAAAAAGAACTTATTCGAATTCTATGACGCCGGCCGCCATGTTCGATACGAGTAGGTATTAGTATTGCAAAAAACTGTTTCAGAACCTTTTATAGAGGATTTAACATGGATGTAGATAAAGTCTTGTATGCAACTGTACATAATTAGGTATTAAAACACTCATGTGATAAACCCACATTCGTGTTTTAATGCCCCTTATTATACGTCAGTTGCATAAATAACTATTATAAGATGTACATATTACAGCATTCTATCTATCTATTTGTAGAAACACCCTGTAGACACATCAGGCGTGTGGCTATGGTGTTCGTGATCTAACCACGGCGGCGTTGAGATGTCATGGTGGTTGTGACGTAACTTTCATGGTATTATTTAAATCGACGTATCGATTAACCGTGAGGTTATATAAACAACAAAAAATCGGACAAGTGCGTGTCGGACCACGCACAATGAAGGGTTCCGTAGTTGGGATGAATATATCTCAAAAATAAACTTAACTTGCAAAACATATTCTCCCATATCGATAAACGTCACGGTCAATTTTCCAACTACAAATGTAAGTTTGTACCAAATCGTTTTTTTTTTGTGAGATAAAACTATTAACTAACGATTTTTGGGCTTTTTGGGTTTTTTTCTTTACTTGTGTTGTGAGACCTTGCTTGTTGCAAAATTTCATGATTCTAGGTCAACGAGAAGTACCCTATAGGTTTTGATTTACTTGCGAGTAGCATAAATGGCCGTATTCTTTTATTGCATTGACTTAGACGCTTGATTTTACTAGAGCTTCAAGAAACCGCAGACTTACGTATTTGATATTAATTTCAACTTGATACCTAAATGCGTTCTTGAGAAAAAGGGTCTTGACAGACTGACAGACGCACAACGAAGTGATAAGAGTTCCGTTTTTCTTTTTGAGGTACGGAGCCCTAAAAAGCAGGTGTATAAAATTGATTTGTGAGTTGAAAAAGCAGTTGTCAATCTGTTTAAATAAGAGATTATGTATTGTGTTTTCATGGTGTTGCGTAACATATCTTATCTAGGACAAATTTCAGGATGTGATACAGAAAATCAAATCGAACAACTTTCTCCATGGGACCAACATCGTAATCGCAAAAAAAATTTCCAACTGTCCCATAGAAAACGTCAATACCTACTCGATGCAAATGTATGGGACGGTTGATTATTTTTTCGCGATTACGATGTTGGTGCCATGGAAAAAGTTGTTCGGTTTGATGGTCTATACCACACCCTTAAATTTGACGAGGATACAAAATGACATGTTGTATAATCCAAGATCTCAGGCCGCCAGACCTTACCTACTTATTTTCAAAAATGTATGGGATAGAATAGTGTTAGTATGTACCTACTTTGAACGTTGGTACGCATACCTGCCAATATGATAGAATAATAGATTCTCCCTAGCAACTCTGGAACATAGAAAGTGGATGTGTGACTTGTGCACCTTATATAAAATTGTAAAATGTTCATTGGATGGCCACCTTGTTGATTATTTAGATATAAAAATACCAACTCGATCTGTGCGTATTCCACAGCTGTTTAGTATTCCCCCAAGCAATAACAATGTATCTCAGAACAATCCTTTGCACAGAATGTGTAAAAATTATAATACTATTTGCTCACAGGTAGACATTTTTCATGACAAATTTGGTGCTTTCAAATCTTTTTTGCTACATTACACAGTGTGTAACCTTCTTAGTCAATTTAAGCATTATTCGTATTTTAATTGAGTTATTTTTTTTAAATTATTTGTTCATGTTATTTTTTCTCTCTCCATATTTCAAATGTTTTAAATTTTAGATTTTTTAAAAGTTATAATTAACGAGGCATTGTTTATTTTGTAAGTTGTGTACAGTTGTAATTGGACTTCAGGTTCACTCGCTGTTTACTAATAAGGTCATTTTTTGTATTTTTTTAAATCTGTTGTCTGTATCTGTACCTATTGAATAAAAATAAAATAAAAATAAATATGAGCAATGGTGGCCCAGTGGTAACAGCTGCGACTTACAAGTTGTAGGTCGTAGGTTCGAAACCCGATTGGCGCTTTACTTTGTGTAAATTATTTCATCACCACGGCTCTCAAAACAGTGAAGGAAAACATCGTGAGGAAACCGGCATGTCCTAGAACCAAACATTCGAAGACATGTGACATCTACCAACCCGCACTGGGCCCGCGTGGTGGATTACAGCCCACTCCCTCTCACCGAGAGGAGGGTTATGTCCCAGCAGTGGGAACATTATACAGGGTGTCCCGTAAATAATGGATAATCTCTTAAGGGGTCATCGTACTCATCATTATGAACAACTTTTACTATGGGACCAAACCTGGAATCGCGAAAAAAAAATCAGCTGCTCCCTACATTTTGACGAGTTTGATGTAGATAAATGTACTGGTCAGCTGATTTTTTTTCGCGATTTCAGGTTTGGTCCCATAGTAAAAGTTGTTCATAATGATGAGTACAATGACCCCTTAAGAGATTATCCATTATTTACGGGACACCCTGTATATGCTGAGTATGCTATAAAACGTGTAACGTTAAATGCGCAAAACCTCTTAAGGGATCATTGTACTCATCATTATGAACAACTTTTACTATGAAACCAAACATGAAATCGCGAAAAAAAATCAGCTGTTCAGTACATTTTGACGAATTATGCGAACATAAAGGGAATTGTCTATACTTGGCCATTTTTAAATACGGTGCTACACAAAAAAATAATTTACCAATAATTAAATCCTATTTTAGTAAATATCTGATGCAAATAACTTTGTATCAATCAGCACTGCAAAAAACCATTTTTTTTTAGTATCTAATTTGATGCTACACATGAACCGGCATTGGGTTTGGTTTCAGTGTTGTCAAACCAAAACTCCATAAAACAACAAATTCAAATCGATTTGAAATACAGTGCAATCTCTCCACTGTATTTAACATAGTTTTCATTAGCATAATTGAAATGCCAATAAATGATATAAATGATTTAGGACATAAAAAATTATAAACTGTCGTTTTATACATTACTAGCTTCTGCCCGCGACTTCGTCCGCGTGAAATTTATTTTTTGCTCGACCCACCCCGTCGCATCGCATTGCCTACCCGCGCTATTACTTCGTTTTCACTTAGCGTTCTTTCAGACTTTTTTCTTTTTGCTCGGCACCTAACACACAGTGACACACACACACCACACTACACACTACAGTGATGTTAAATATGCCTTCTATAAGATTTGGGCTATCATTAATGCAAAAAGATTTTTTAAAGTCCGACTGGTAGGGTAGTTCCAGAGTTTAGCTCGTTCCTTCACCACATCCCCTTCCGCTACCTCTCCCTCCCCCTCTCACTCACTCTCACACCCCCTTCACCACTTCCCCTTCGCTCTCTCTCTCTCACCATCCCGTCCCCTCCCTCTCCCCCTCTCCTCCACCTCCTGCTCACTAACTCCCCCCCGTCCCTCAGCCTTCTCCATGTCTTCCTCCTCTCCTCACCAATTCCTGCCCGTTCTCCCTGCGTCCATCATCCTCCCCCTCACACTCCTCACCACCCCTCCCTTGCCCCTCCCCCTCTAACCCTCCCTCCAGGGTAGTTTTAAAAAACTAATAACGACAAACTTAGGCAATATTTGTGCCAAGTTTCAAGTCAATTAAAACCAAATGAATAACATTTTTCATGTAAATTGTATTCCCTGTTTTCACCCCCACAGGGGTGGAATTTAAAAAAATGGTTTGAGATATTTCCATAGCTTGACTCAAAGATTATTTACACCAATTTTCGAGTTAATCAAGCCACGCAGTAAAATCCTCCCCTGTGAAATTGACTACCCCTTTTCACCCCGTTAGAGGTAGATTTTCGAAAAACCCTGACACACATTATTCTTTATTTTTGGTTTTAAGTATAAATACTGAGTTTTGAGTTAATCGGATTGCGCGTTAAAATTTTTCCATACAAACTTTGAGACCCCCCAATTCCTCTTTAGGGGGTAGTTTAGAAAAACAAAAATCACAATAATCATAATTTGCTTAGATAAATATTCGTGCCAAGTTTCAAGTTTATTAACTTAAGGAATAAGATTTTTCATACAAACAACATCGCCCCTTTTTACCCCTTTAAAGGTCGAATTTCCAAAAACCCTTTCATAGCGGATGCCTAGGTCATAATAGCTACCTGTGTTCCAAATTTCAGCCCAATCCGTTCAGTGGTTTCAGCTGTGTGTTGATAGATCAGTCAGTCAGTCAGTCAGTAACGCTTTCCTTTTATAGATATAGATATCGCTGCAGTACCTACATATAACATTTTAACCGATTTCAAATGAATCGATATTTAATTGTTTTTTTTATATGGCAACACGATGCTTAAAAAATGTTGTGTCAATTTGTCAAAATGACAGTTATCATTCCACAGACTACTTAGGGATACTATTATCATTCGCTTTGGTTTCTTTGCATAGTGAGTGTTGTTTTTGTGAGTTTTATAGCGACTAGGTACTTTGGATTTTTTAAAATGGATTCCTATTCTTCCCTTCTTGACGAGTAGATCGAGCTTCTGTCCGTTCTAGTGATGCTGAAAGACATTTGGATGAAACAACTATCAACGTGCCTTTGTATACCAGAGCATCAGGCACTCAAAGATACTGTTTTTATCCTGATTGTTATTCGACCCAAAGGCTTGCTGTCCCTAAATGACTAGGGGTGAAGTTATTTGTAGATTATAAATTCTATGTGCCGCAGAACTGTAGGATTTGCTCATTACATTTATACAGTAATAATTGGGAAGTTCTAGCTGATATCCAGTCACCCATTCGTAGTTTTAATGGAGAACAAATCCAAGATTTTGCAACGTTTGTTAATGAGCGGCAGTTAATCCTTGATTTTAAAAATATAGAAACTATGTCAGATGAACTTCTTCATTATTGAGTTGGGTTGAGCAGAGAGCAATTTGGACAACTCTATTTAGAATTGCCAGAAATGCAAAATATTCGCCAAAATAAATTAGCGCTTGCTGCTTATCTAATTAAATTGCGAAAAGTTGGATAGTGATCAAAGGATCTCAACATTATTGAGGTTAATGGGTCAAATCTGATTATTAAATTAAAATTATAACAAAAATAAGGTTTTATTTCATACATAACCTGTTTCAATTAAATGTTAAAAACATATGTAAATATACATCTTGACACAAAACTAGGTTTATATCCTCATTCTTACTGATATAAGCTATTAAATCAATCATATAGTATTAGCTGAACTGTTTGTTTATGAGTGGCCAAAGTCCTATAGAAATTGGACAATTCCCTTTAATGTACTGAACAGCTGATTTTTTTTTCGTGATTTCAGGTTTGGTCCCATAGTAAAAGTTGTTCATAATGATGAGTACAATGACCCCTTAAGAGGTTTTGCGCATTTAGCGTTACACGTTGTGTACCTGCTAGCGTGGGCCGACGAATTGGCCGTCGCGACGGCCAATTTTCAGGTATTATTGACCCGCGTCGGTCATTTCTTTATAGCTTCAGTAGTGTTTTGTAGATAGAAATCCAGGAACAAAACCTAGACATTTCTTTCGTGTTCTAAAATAAAAACATTGAAAATAAATTTAAAACAGTTTGCAAGTTTTTCCTTTACCGGAAAAAACACCCCGATAAGCAAGTTGATTATAAAATTAAATGGCAGTTTTCACTATTTCAATTTAAGATAAAACTTGGCAATTCCTTGAATGCTACTCGTCTGTCGTACACTATAAATAAATAGAACAGAAGTTCAATTTAATTATGACACACTTGATTTACTTTTAGCAGTACCTACATTATGCGTTATACATATAATATCAAAGAATGATTTTATCTATATAAAATAATTCGAATATATTGATATAAGTAATATATTTATTTATTCGTATATTTTTTTGTCTATATGTTTTTCCATTGTAACATTGCATTTTGTAGCTGTTTGTTGTTCCTATTTAATAAAATAAAATAAAATAAATAAAAAGAGAAGTCCCGACTGACTCACTGACTCATCAACGCCTAGCCCAAACCCTTGGACCTAGAAAGCTGAAATTTTGAAATTTTCCTTTATAATGTTAACAAGGAATAAGAAAGGAATTCCCGGTTGTACGTTCCCGTGGAATATTTTCCAACATCCACGCGGGCGAAGCCGCGCGGGTAGTGCTTGTTTGTCATAAACCTACATGGCACTTATTAAACGTCAGAAGCTAGGTGCTCGTGCACCTAGCTTCTTCATTATTCGTTTCTTATGGAGGAGAGCCGGCAAAAAACTCAACGGTTACTCTTTAAAAAATAATTGGCTTTTACAATGTTATCAAATTACAGTGTTAGGTATGGGAGAACCATGTAAGCTTGTCAACAAGTACCAGATACTTAACAAAATAGAAAATGGGCAACAAATCCATATTATGGCCTACTATGGCCATTTATATAATATAATACAATACTTTATTTTTGTGAATGTTCTCACATTCACAAAAATAAAATATTAATAAAGTAGTAAAAAAATACTTTTAAAAAGTAAAAACCGACTTCAAGAACCTAAAACGAATAAATAACAATAACTCTGAAGTCGGTGCCAAGCTAAGGTGCATAGAAAAATTGAAGACACTGACTTCAGAAGATGTTAGGTTTTCCCAAGTATTTCTTGAGATTTATTTCAAGTAAAGAAAAAAAAAATTAATAATCTCTCTCTAATATTAATACTATCTTTGAATTAGAACCACGAGGCGCATCAATAGAGAATCAACGCAATACAGGGTGTAAGGGACAGCCCTCCGCAAACTGATAGGGTGAATTCAGTATGTCATACTAAGATAACCAGTACATGAAATTTTTTCAGGAACGTTATGGGAATACAATAAACCAGATTTGTTTGTGTTTTTGTGCACAAGTCGGAGCGTCTTTTACTGGTTGGGAGGGGTAGGTAATAGGTATGCGGTGAGTTCGATGAACTCTGTAGCTAGACAGAAAGTGAACAGCTGCTTTCACGCGTTGTTCGTTAGAGTGTTTCTACATCTATTGCTGGTTTTTTGTTTTCAGTTTTGTTTTTTTGCTGTTTTTTTACATAAATGGAGTGCTGCGAACCCACAATGTAATTTTACATTAAAATAATGAAAATTTAACTAAAAAAATATTTAAAAAATTAAAATTTTCCTCAGAAAATTTCCGGTGGAATATGATTCAAAATGAGGAGCTGAATGCACCCTGTTAGTTTGCGGAGGGCTGTCCCTTACACCTTGTATATAAAAATGTTTGAAATGGTTCGAGCAAATCTACTGGTTATCGATATTGGCCTTCTCCTATTTCCTATCGTATAGCGGGCGCCATAGTGCAATTGAATTGTGTCGCCGTGGCCATGTCGACGGCGACTGTCCGTTGTACATTTAATTTATTTCTCACGTCATAAAGTTACCGAGATTGAAAAATACCCGGTTATCTGACTTATTCTATTTAAAGCGAGCATTTTTGAGACCTTTAGTTGGCTTTAAGATATTTTTTATCCGGAGGAAAGTGGAAGATGTCGTCAGGAAAGTTTTGAGTATGAATGTGGATGGCTGAACGAGTAGGGGAAGACCAGATAAACGATGGATGGACTGTGTGAAAGATGACATGGCTAGAAAGGGAGTGACTACCGAGATGACGACTAATAGAGAAGTATGGAAGAAAAAGGCATGTTGCGCTGACACCAAATAAATTGGGATAAGGGCAAGAAGTATACAGGGTGTAAAAAGACTCATCACAAAGCCGTCAACAATGCATACTGTATATCTAAATTGCTGGGAAACGACTTTTTTTTTTAAGTATAAAAAAACCGGTCAAGAGTGAGTCGGACTCGCGCACGGAGGGTTCCGTTCCGATTACTGAAAAAGTGTGCTATTTAGAGACATCGTTTTATTTTTCCGGTAATCTTTACATAAACTTCTATTACATAAAATAATTTCAGATTTTTCCCTTTGCAAACTTCGGAGATAAGGGGGGGAACGGTATTTTTTTTACATCAGAAGTCGAAAACTATGCAACCTAAAAAAAAGAAAAAAATGTTTGAGAATGTGCAAACAGCGTTCTTTCATATGATACCCCACATGCCCTAGCAGCCCCAATTTGAATTTTGAGGGCCCCCTTCCAGTCCCTGTTAAAAAAAATATACATATAAATATTTTTACTTTTTTCTTATTTGCAAAATAGTTGGGTAAACGTCATCTAAAACTATTCTAAATTTCAAGTTGATAGCATTAGTAGTTCTTGAGATATCCAGCTGTGACAGACAGACAGACAGACTGAGTGACACCATAAGGGTTCCTTTTTTTACCATTTTGGTACGGAACCCTAAACGTGAACCCAGGCAAACAGAGTTAATCCCCGCCCCATCGCTCAACGGTACGTTTCGTGATTTCAAAGTTGGTCCCCTAGTGAAAGTTGTTCATATGCATGGGTAGAAACCATGTGAAGATTTGCTCACTGTTTAAAAACTTTTCCTCATGTATTATGTAGAACGTATTGATAGCCAACATCCTATAGTTTTTTATTCATCTATCTATCTTCTATCTATATAAATAAAAAGAGTAGTAAAAGTCAGTCAGTCAGGACCTCCCTGAGTGACTGACTTACTGATTAACTGACTCATCAACGCCCAGCCCAAACCCTTGGACCTAGAAAGCTGAAATTTTGCACAGAGGTTCCCTTTATAATGTAGACAAGGAATAAGGAAGGAATTCTAGGCAGTTCGTTCCCGTGGGATATTTTCCGATATCCACGCGGGCGAAGCCGCTGGCAAAAGCTAGTCTTTAATAAAACGATTATTTTGGCAGGTGGCGGCAGAGAGCATCA
This sequence comes from Cosmia trapezina, assembly GCA_905163495.3. NCBI lineage: Eukaryota > Metazoa > Arthropoda > Insecta > Lepidoptera > Noctuidae > Cosmia > Cosmia trapezina. The sequence goes on from LR991027.1 coordinate 25,399,368, forward strand.
TTCAGAACATGAAGAGGAACATAGCGAGGAGGGAAAGAAAGCCTACGAGGTGAGAACATATTTTATTTTAAGAAATATCTTTATGAGGTTCTAAACTACAGTGTGAGTCTTCATAATGTGCACAAACTTAAGGATGTGGTGCAGACCATCAAACTGAACAACTTTTACCCGGGGACCAACATCGTAATCATAAAAAAAAACAGTTGTCCCATACATTTGGTCAAGTAGGCATTGAAATTTTGTATGGGACGACTGTTTTTTTTTATGATTACGATGTTGGTCCCCGGGAAAAAGTTGTTCAGTTTATATGTGCACAAACTTAAGGATGTGGTGCAGACCATCAACCTGAACAACTTTTACCCGGGGACCAACATCGTAATCATAAAAAAAACAGTTGTCCCTTACAAAATGTCAATGCCTACTTGACCAAATGTATGATACAACTAAAAAAAACAGTCGTCCCTTACAAAATGTCAATGCCTACTTGACCAAATGTATGATACAACTAAAAAAAACAGTCGTCCCTTACAAAATGTCAATGCCTACTTGACCAAATGTATGATACAACTAAAAAAAACAGTCGTCCCTTACAAAATGTCAATGCCTACTTGACCAAATGTATGATACAACTAAAAAAAACAGTCGTCCCTTACAAAATGTCAATGCCTACTTGACCAAATGTATGATACAACTAAAAAAAACAGTCGTCCCTTACAAAATGTCAATGCCTACTTGACCAAATGTATGATACAACTAAAAAAAACAGTCGTCCCTTACAAAATGTCAATGCCTACTTGACCAAATGTATGATACAACTAAAAAAAACAGTCGTCCCTTACAAAATGTCAATGCCTACTTGACCAAATGTATGATACAACTAAAAAAAACAGTCGTCCCTTACAAAATGTCAATGCCTACTTGACCAAATGTATGATACAACTAAAAAAAACAGTCGTCCCTTACAAAATGTCAATGCCTACTTGACCAAATGTATGATACAACTAAAAAAAACAGTCGTCCCTTACAAAATGTCAATGCCTACTTGACCAAATGTATGATACAACTAAAAAAAACAGTCGTCCCTTACAAAATGTCAATGCCTACTTGACAAAAAGTATGGTACAACTAAAAAAACCGGTCAAGTGCGAGTCGGACTCGCGCACGAAGGGTTCCGTACCATATTATATGTTTAACAATCGCAAAGATAACTTTTTACTTATTTTATAATGATACTATGAATTACAAGGTTATTTTTTGCAGTTGCAGAAAATCACCCATGTTTAAACAAAATACCTTATGAATCGCCGTTTTCAGTATTGTTGCTTAAATACAGTATTTATGGTACCTACATGGTATAAAGAAGTTTCAAATTCCTAATTTGTTGAATTGTTGCGCTAGAGCTCGTACAAAAATGGTCTAAAATTTCTTAATTTTAGAAGATAAAGAAAAATGTGTTTGTACTCTACTCAATGAGTTCTAGACGATGACACCCCACATCCTAGATTTTTTTTTTTGCAAAATGAAAAGTTTATTGTATGGGGACTGACCCCTTAAATTTTTAACTTTGCTTTATTTTTATTATTTGTTGTTATAGCCGTAATAGACAGCGGAGGCTTAGTAAGTTTGTACTGGACTGTACGTGGTTGTCTGATTTCATGGATTTTAATTTTCTTGCGCGGAACCCTAATTATTTTTCTAAAATAAAAATAGCCTTAGTTACTCCTTAAAACATCAGCTATATGCCGTCAAAATCGGTGAAAATTCTTTTGGCAAGTGCCATTTTTTTAATCGATTGCGCTTTAAAATTCTTCTATACAAACTTTAACATCCCTAAACCTCATTTGAGGCGTAGTTTTGAAAAACTAATAATGACAAACATTATTACTTACTTATCAAGTATTTGTGCTAAGTTTCAAGTTCATTAAGCAAATTACTAAGATTTTTCATTTATACTGTATCTCTGTTTTCACGAACACAGATAAAGAATTTCAGTCTCTAGGTCCATTGGTTTGGGCTGTGCGTTGATATATTATGTCAGTGACTCAGTCAGGACTTTGATTTTTTTATATATACAACGTGTAACGTTAAATGCGCAAAACCTCTTAAGGGGTCATTGTACTCATCATTATGAACAACTTTTACTATGGGACCAAAACTGAAATCGCGAAAAAAAAATCAGCTGTTCAGTACATTTCTGTTCGCATAATTCGTCAAAATGTACTGAACAGCTGATTTTTTTTTCGCGATTTCAGGTTTGGTCCCATACTAAAAGTTGTTCATAATAATGAGTACAATGACCCCTTCAGAGGTTTTGCGCATTTAACGTTACACGTTGTATAGATTTACCATGTTATTTTAAGGTCACAGACTTCTTATAGGTTTTCCTGTAATCTACAGGTATAGAACTATTTTCTATATTTTTTCAAAATTTTAGGCTCAGTAGTTTCGGAGATAAGGGGGGGGGAATGGTCAATTTTCGTCTATTTTCTTAAATAACTTAAAAAAATATATTTTAAAATTATAAAAAAAATATATTTGATACCCTCATAGTAAGTCCTTTCATTTGATATGTCACACGGTACAGTTTACAAAACTTTTTTTTACATTTTCTTATTTTCCCCCTAAAAGTGACTCTCATATTCAAAATTCATATATTTACTTTAGCTGTACGTGTTTGGGTCACAGAAATCCATATGTGTACCAAATTTTAACTTAATCGGTCCATTAGATTCGGAGAAAATTGGCTGTGACAGACGGACAGACGGACAGACAGACAGACAGACACACGAGTGATCCTATAAGGGTTCCGTTTTTTCCTTTTGAGGTACGGAACCCTAAAAAACAGTCGTCCCTTACAAAATGTCAATGCCTACTTTTTTATGATTACGATGTTGGTCCCCGGGAAAAAAATGATCAGTTTGATGGTCTGCACCACATCCTTAAGTGTGTACACATTATGAAGACTGTATACTCCATTTGCAATAAGATTAGACATTTAAACGAACTTTTACGACTTACAGTCCGTTCAACCGATTTTGACTTCTATTGCGTTGATGGCATGACAAATGGCAGCTACAGTAAACAGTTGGTATTGTAACCACTTTTTTTGCCTTTAATACCATCCTTAGTCCTACGGAATAGAAGTCAAAATCGGTTGAACGGTCTGTAAAAAAGTTTTGTATCGGAGTACTTATAGTCGAGTTGAAATTTTTAGGCGCTGTTTTATATTACAAATGCAATATTTATTGCATATGAAAAAACAACATGCAATTGGCCTGAAAAAATATTGCAGAGCCTTGCTTACATAGGATATACTGAAAGAGTGCCTAAAAAAGTTAGCTATCCCTAGATACTTGCTGAAAAACGAACCTAATAGTCGAGTCATATTTCAGAATTGTTTTTATTATTTTATTGATTGATCAGAATAAGAGACGCTTGACAATAGCACGGAATAGCTATGCGAGTTGACTTTATTTAATTTATAGATTTAAGTCTTGGACCACAGTACGAACTTGGGGGTCTACTCCCTAAGCACGAAGTCCGTAGTTTCGGGCTTCGTTACGGGCGTTTCCTACTCCGTATCATCTACGGACAGATAATTGGTTCGGGGCCCGAACGAAGTATGTATGACAACACGATTTGAGAGCTGTCCTCCTGATGTGTTTTTGCCCGTCCGATAAAATACTTTTACACTTGTTTTGATGGATCGTTATGTCAGACGGACGGACGGACGGATGGACTTAGGGAGTAGACTCCCTGTCGCGCTTGCGACGAACGGGCTCACTAGGCTTGCACTGTGGACCCAGCCATATTCATCAACGTTGTACAGATCTCACAGCAAAAGTATGCGCTTCGGCAATCATCGTCTATCTTCGGACATACAAACGCGCGATTATGAGATCTAATAAATCTGTTACAGCCACGAAATACTTACTATTTTGTACTACCATAATCACATGACAAATCGATTTAATTCCAAAAAACTGTCATGAGACAAGGTTAGACCAGAGTTACCCAGCAGAGAGAAAGTTTCATACAAACCTGCATAAATATGTGCACTACGATAAAATACGAGAGGCTTTTGCCTAAATTGCTTTCCGAGTCATTGCTTGCTTTGTCATTTTTTTCTAATGTGCGTTTTATTTGTGCAGAATAAACAGGTTTTCTTTTTTTTTTAAACAAACTTTTCTAAGTTTTGTACTACCGTATTTTGTAGTATATTACATCGGTTGTAATTACTTAAAGGTAAACAAAAAAACCTGTCTGGTTAACCGACTAAACGTAATACTGTCACTTCAGTTGTCATGCTACGACACAGTTGTACTCTTCAATTTAGCAACTTTATAATTTGTTGTAAGTATGTTGCTAAATTGAAGAGTACAACTGTGTCGTAGCGTGACGACTGAAGTGACAGGTATTACATTTAGTAGGTTAACCAGATACGTGGTTTTTTTGTTTACCTATAATTAATTACCTAAATCGACGGAGTATAGTAAACTTTGCTTTGCTTCTGTGGGGGGTTACTCTGTGGCACGACGTTCGTATTAATTCGCAAACACCTTCGTATTTACATTACCGAAGCGCATACCTTTTCTGGTTGACCTGTACGTTTGTCTTGTACAATCAGGTGCAAAAAGATGTATGATGAAAAAATATTTTATGTGATCCTAATTCTTATTACGATATTTTAATTGTTTGATTTTGTCCCTAAGTACATACATCTTTTTGCAGCTCCCAAAAAGACAAGGCTAAAAGGGATAGGTCCACCCAAATAGGGCTACCACGTCGATATTCACATGTTTTTGAATTCGTACGAAGGGCACCAACTGGTCGATGAGGAAAAACACGTACAACCCTAACAAGAAGTTGATCAAAGGAAAACCCTGGTATTATCTTTATATGGACGTAAGTCATCACGTAGGTAATGTTCTAACCATTGTCCTAGCGATGTTTAGCAAAATGTTAACAGATGTAGACAAATATTTGTATTTGTTTGTTTTAACAAAATTAACGACACATGTTTATGTTTTGTTACAACTAATTATTTAGAATACTATTTTAATTTTCATACCTTAAAGTTTAGATTACGTTGTTTTTTCTTCTTTCTTTCTTTTGTAGATGTATACCTACAATATCTTCGTAAGTAAGAGATAGAGCACATAAAAAAACATTACAATCCTATTTTGGGGCAGTCGTGTAAAAGAGGTTGTTATTTTTTTCAAAAAAAATTTTCTAAAACACCTTGCTTGTACAGTGACTCTTATAGCAACGCAATTAGGTTCATAAATCAGCTTATTATACACTCGTGTTTTTTACTTTACATTTTTTTTTTCAATCTCTGCAAATAATTTTTATGTCTAAAATAATGAATATTTTTGTGAATAAATAAATTATTTTAGGTTACATATTGTTGAGGATTGAAATATGTCTCAACATTGGTATAAATAAAAAGAGAAGTCTTGACTGACGGACTGACTCATCAACGCCCAGCCCAAACCCTTGAACCTAGGAAGCTGTAATTTTGCACAGAGGTATAAATATAGGAATAAGGAAGGATTTACCGGTAGTGAGTTCCCGTGGGATATTTTTCGAGAACCACACGGGCGAAGCCGCGGGCAAAAATTAATTATATGTAGTATGAAACGCGTCTGCATTGATTGATCATTACGCATTCGGCTCCCGTATCGCTCTCGCCTACGGCTCATGCGAATAATACCGCCTCGAGTGTAATGACCAACATAGCACACTTGTATCATAATGTACTAGTAATAAACTGAGTGAGAATATTTATGATTACGAAATTCACGTGTGACGCATGTTTTATTCTTTCATTGAGAGCTATTGTTATCCGTTGGATACTAAATTGTTATTAGTAAATGTCTATTGTCCTATTAGTAAATGTTTTCATTAGATTCTGAAAATATTGTTTTCAAAACATTCCTAGTACCTACGAATGATAAATTGTGGACCGATGAATTCGTAGGTAATAATAATGTTTGAACAGTAAAGAAAAACATCACTATGGTAAGCCATAGGCAAAAATGGAACAGATTTTGTATGGAATTATCGGCTAGGTGGTGAAACAGGCCCTTATTGTCATTTCAGAAGCTATCAGTAGGATACTTTGAAATGACATTCAGAAATCAACACCTACACTTAACCACTCTCGCACCCGAAACGATCATCTTTTTCGCGGTACCCCCCCCCCCACCCCCCCCCCCGACACGCACCCGAACAAAAAATGGCGGCGCGCAGCGGTTGTTATTACGTCATTACGGCTGTATAAATTAAAAAGTATCAATTTCAACTGTCAACTGATGAGCGTATTTATAGTGTTTGTTTACTCAGTGAACTGACGTCATTATCACAGAGCAATATGGCGTCCACTGCGTCTTTATGGCACTTATCGATTGAAAAAAAATATTGTGTATTTTTTTCTTATTAGCACTCTAAAATCTAATTGAGACACTTTTCAAAAATGGGTGTAGTTAATATCTATTGCGAGAAGTGTAGAATATTCGAGGATGTACATCATTATCTTGATGGAGTATGAGCGGGGCGAAGAAATCTATTTGGTTCCCATAGTACGTTTGGAATTGGTGCTTGTAATAGAGCCGACATAGATTTTAGCTAAACCTAACCTTGGTTAAGGCTTAAACTTTTAATAAAATATATATACCTATACAACGTGTAATGCTAAATGCGCAAAACCTCTTAAGGGGTCATTGTACTCATCATTATGAACAACTTTTACTATGGGACCAAACCTGAAATCGCGAAAAAAAAATCAGCTGTTAGTACATTTATGTTCGCATAATTCGTCAAAATGTATTGAACAGCTGATTTTTTTTTCGCGATTTCAGGTTTGGTCCCATAGTAAAAGTTGTTCATAATGATGAGTACAATGACCCCTTAAGAGGTTTTGCGCATTTAGCATTACACGTTGTATATATTATAATAATTTAAAGTAAAAACTCAAAATTGGGTATGATGGAGCGAGATATTAAAGCTCTTTAATAAATAAAAAAAAACCAGCCAAGTGCGTGTCGGATCACGTACAATGAAGGGTTCCGTAGTTGAAAAGAATTTACCTATCCCAAAAAGAAGCTTATCATTGAATCCCAAAAGTATTTTTTTATGCCAAAAAATTACAAATTCCCAATTTTCGGACTTTTTCCTTTACTTGTGCTGGGAGACCTTGCTTCTTGCCAAATTTCATTATTCTAGGTCAACGGGAAGTATAGGTTTTGATTTACTTGCGACAGTTGCGAGTATCAAAATGTGTCGCAAAATGGCCATATTTTTTTATTGCGTTAACTTAGAAGCTTGATTTTTTTAGTACTCTAAGGGACTATAGATTTACATATTTTACACAAATTTCAACTTGATATCTTTACGCGTCCTTGAGAAAAAGGGTCTTGACAGACTGACAGACTTGAACATTTTTTTATGTGATAGAATTACAAATTAACAATTTTCCGACTGTTTTCTTTATTTGTGTTGTACGACCTTGCTTCATGCCAAATTTCTTGATTCTAGAACAACGGGAAGTACCAGAGGTTTTGATTTACTTGCGAGTATCAAAATATGTCGCATAAATGGCCGTATGTTTTTATTGCATTGACTTAGAAGCTTGAGTTTTTTAGAACTCCAAGGGGCCACAGACGTATGTGATATTAATTTCAACTTGATACCTCCACGTGTTCCTGAGAAAAAGGGTCTGGACAGACTGGCAGACAGACATACAGACAGACAGACAGACGGACAAACAAGTGATCCTATAAGGGTTCCGTTTTTTCCTTTTGAGGTACGGAACCCTAAAAATACATCTAATAATGTATTAACATAGTTTCCGATACAAAAAATAACAAACAAAAAGATTATAATATGAAACCATTATTGTTAACCAGTGAAAGTATAACAAATACACAAAAAATAGCAATAAAGCCAGAAAACAAATACCTAATACACTATTGCGATGTAATTTGTTTCTATGCAAAAACACGTTCCGTGAAACCTCATTATTTTTAACATTATTTTTACCGAAACGAAATTGTAATTTCAATACATATTTTTAAATATAACATTTTTCTCTGACAGCTTTAAAGTATATTTTCACATTTTTTCATTAGCTTTTGCCAGCGGCTTCGCCCCCGTGGAAGTCGGAAGATATCCCACGGTAACGTGCCATGCTACCAGGAAATCTTTCCTTATTCCTTGTCTACATTATAAAGGAAACCTCTGTACAAAATTTCAGTGGATTAAGGCCCACTCCGTCTCACTGAGAGGAGGCCTGTGTCCCAGCAGTGGGAACATTGTAGGCTGATTATGCTAAAGATTTTTTTTTCAAAGCCTACTTATCCAAGGGACATGTCATAGGGCCAAAAATAACCTATTTGACGTTACATTAATACAATACACATCCACAATTCCTTCCGCCAAAGAGGTTTTAAGTATGGTGTAAAAGTTATTAGATACATTTACGTTAACTTTTCTCCGAGTTTAACCCCTCAAGTGTGGAATGCACCCCATGTGTGCATAAGAAAAACCATTAAAATACTAGGTATATAAGCTTATATCACACATATATAAACGTAAAAAAACATCATCCGATGGAAAACCAATCATCATCAGTAGTTGTGAACCTATGGAGTTCGCAGCTAACCCCCCCTAACCCCACCCCCCCGCGTGCTTAGATCACATATATATAAACGTAAAAAAACATCATCAGATGGAAAAAATATCATCATCAGTAGTTGTGAACCTATGGGGTTCGCAACTAACCCCCAACCCTCCCCACTTGCTGGGGTTTTGGGTCTAAAATTAGCAAAACTCAGACACTTGAGGGGTTAAGTAAAGGGTTAAGTTTGTATGTTTGGGCTGCTGGTATTACAGTTCCGCCTCCTTTTTTGGGTTCCGCACCTCAAAAGGAAAAAACAAACCCTTATACCATCACTTCCTTGTCTGTCTGTCTGTCAGTCTGTCAAGATCATTTTTCTTAGGAACGCGTGGAGGTATTAAGTTGAAATTAATATTAAATACGTAAGTTTATGGTCCCTTGGAGCTCTAAAAAATTCTAGCGACATATTTTGATACTCGCAAGTAAATCAAAACCTGGGTACTTACCGTTGACCCAGAATCATAAAATTTGCCTAAAAGCGAGGTCTCATATCACAAAAGGAAAAAGTCATAAAATCGTTAATTTGTAAGTAATATTAACACAAAAAAAAAAATTGGAATTACAAACTTTGCAGTTGGAGAATTGGCCGTGATGAATATCAGTGTATGGGAGAACATGTTTTTCAACTTTTCATGTTTTTCAAGTACGGAACCCTTCATTGTGCATGATCCGACACGCACTTGGCCGGATTTTCAAATAGAATTTACGATAGCGTACCCGAAACCCGCCCAGAGTTACCTTTGCCTCTAAAACTATAATAATAAAAATTATGATGTTAAAAAAAATGTATTGAAGCGTTTGCTAACCATAAAAATGTTTACTTACGTAATTTACTTCCCAAAATGTTTATAACATGATTTGGTACGTAATACTTGTCTATTTGTGTTTTGACATTTTTGTATTCAATTAAATATTCTAAGCCACTTGTATTGTTCTTCTTCATATCGATGACAATCTAAATTGATTGGGCCTAGCATTTGGCAACGAGTTTGGCGCCGTCATGGCGTCCATCAGATGAAGTTTAGGACTTACCTTTTTATTCTCCATTTACAGTTCATACTCTATGACCTGACTAATGTATGGTCCTTAGATAATATACATCTAGATCGAGCCACCGCCGGCCGGTCATGAGACAGCAATATACTACTTTTTCTAGGTTATGTGGTATTAGAAATGAGGTTTAACGTAAGAAATCTTCCATATTTTGAACTGAAACCCATGTCAATACATTCGCACAATGCAAAAACTGTGCAAAAAAGTTAAATTAATCGACGCAACATAAATTTGGTAACAGTGAAAGCACTTTGTCTGGCTAACATTTGAAAGTTCGCCAAGCAAAAATACGGCACGCCGTAAGAGACAGAAGATACGATGCTTTGTCTCAATTTTCCTACTAAATATTCGTATATATGAGTCTCACTTCCACACTTCACACTGTAATCATGGCAACGTCTAGATGTTTAATTCATTGGTATGGTCGGACTTTCAATTTGCTGCAGTAAAATGACACTTGTAAAGTCATTTTTACTGTCATTTCTCTATCAAATGGGAACATTATTTAACGAAATGACAGTTAAGAAGTGTCATTTTACATAGATATTTAGAGGCATGAGGAACAGGGTGTAAAGTTCACTCATCCTCCATAGAAAAGGGAGGATCCTCCGACCAGACGGGTGTTGTGTCTGGTGGGCTACTGCCCAACGGTTGATGTCGGGACGTTGTATATATGCTAGTCGCGTGGTAAACTCTAATTGCGCGATGCAGGATTTCGTGACGTCATGTCATTGTGATGCGTAGTTCGTATGTGGCGATGTAGATGCCGCCACAGATACTTTATATTATTTAACTACAAAATAACTAACATAATCTTCAAATTCCAGGGCGTACACAAGGAGACCAAGTCATCGAAGGGTCATCATGATAAGGAGAACCACCTGGGGAAATATGACGACCACGGAGGCGTGGACGAAAAACACGAGGAGGAATCAGGACACTACGGGGACCACCACCACGAGGAGCACGGGAAGAAACATGCAAAAGTATGATCTTTTAACTTTTAATTTTTTTTAATGATTCTGACTGCTTCGTTGGCTATGATATTATAAGTAAAAAAACGGAGATAGGTTACCTACCTACTCACCATGCGATGTTCAAAAACGGTGCAATGTTGAACTATTAGATGACACGTGGAAGTAGGACGGTACGTCGTAATTATCGGGAGTGAAAAAGAGACAAGACGACGAAAATGTGGCTAATTAGATAGATTTTGGCATGCCACTTGCGGAGCGTGTATAACCTACCTATGATTAGGTATACGAGTAGGTATGTGGGATTGTGTGGCAAAATAAACGACCAGAATGCTTGTAAGACTATTTATTATTTCTGAGCTCACCAAGGATCCGCGTTTTACCGCGTTCGTCGTGCCAACTATAGAATAGAGTAGAATAGAATAGAAAGCGTTTATTTCGACCAACAAAGGATCATAGTCTCAAAAGAAGAAATGCAAAATTTAAAAATAAAACAAAATAAATAAAATAAAGCACACACAGCGAAACAACGAAACAACAAAAAACAACAAAATAAATCAACACCAACAACAAACAACAACACGAAATTACAAATCTCGATTGCTCAGTATGTAAACCATACAGCAGCAATGGTCGTGGAGTGGTGTGGACTATCATATGGTCGGACTTTTACTTAGTTGCGGAAAAATTACACTTCTAATCCAAACCGCTGTCGATGCACTCGCCAAGTGGTTTCGAAAGTGGAGAATCGAACTCAATCCCGATAAAATCCAAGCTGTTCTCTTTACGAGACAGCGAAGCAAGTACTCTAAACCCCCCCGCCCGATCACCATGTTTGGCAAGCCGATCCCTTGGGAGAAGCGAGCCAAATATCTAGGTGTGACGCTCGATGAGCACCTTACGTTTTCAGAGCACATAAAGAAGGCCCGTTCGCGGGCCTACTTTGCTCTCGGTAGACTCCACTCGGTTATGAATGCACGCAGCAAGTTGTCCCTTAAGTGCAAGTTGCGTATTTATACAGCGTGCATTCGCCCCATCATGACCTCTGCGGGCCCAGTCTTTGCTCACGCAAAGTCCCACCACATCCATAGGATGCAGACCCTTCAAAACCGTTGCCTCCGAAAGGTAACGGGAGCCCCTTGGTTCGTTCGGAACGAAAACCTCCATTTAGACCTTAGAATCCCGACCATCAGTCAATTCTTGAAACGCCTTTCCAAGCGTTTCTTTGACTCTGCCGCGAAGCACCGCAACCCTCTGGTTGTCGCGTCCCCTAATTATGTCCTCTCTAGAATCAGTAAAGTCCGCCGTCCGCGACTTGCACTCTCTGAACCTGATGACCCTATTACCCTCCTCCAGGAAAGTAGTAGTGCTACTAGTACTCTAGTACGCAAACACAGACCACACAAATCTTCATTCCGACCTCGCCGCCGAGGTCCACCGCGTACACGAACATCCCTTGTAAATGTAAATTCATCTCCCTTGATCGGTAATAACGAGCCAGCTGGTGGCGTAGCTGAGCCTGTAGCTTTAAACTCCCCTGTTAATAATAATAACCCCGATTTGAGCCAGCCAATTGTACCTTGCTGTCCTCTCTTAGTCAGCGACGCCCTAAGCCGAGGTCCGTACCCCACAGGGGGTGCCCTTAGTGCGCAGTCGCTTAGTTTATAAGTAAACATGCCCCTGGCTGGAGGCTTTGAGTTCGCTTAAAGCACCCACAGGATAGTCCGGTTAAGCAGTCTCGACCCCAAGTGGTCACACTGCGAGATGCCATACATAACAAAAAAAAAAAAAACACTTCTACTGTCATTTCTAATGTCATTTCGCTATCAAGTGGGAACATTTTTTAACGAAATGACGGATAAGAAGTGTCATTTTACTGCAGCTAATTAAAAGTCCGAGCATAGTTGTCGCCATACCATTAATCCTTTCTCACTCGCACACATACTTCTCACCCTTTCATTCGTTGTGTTCCGTTTTAACAATTTATAAGCTGCGTTCACACTTTAACATAATACACACAATATTATTATTCCACATCCCACATATTACATATTTTTACTTATAATATCATTGCTCGTTGGTCTAGCTAATGGCCGCAAGCGCGACTGCAGTTCCTGGGTTCAATCCACAGGTCGGACAAAGTATGATGGGTTTTTTCTAATATTAAAATAAATAAATATCCTTGGACATTTCACAATATTGTGAAATGGTCACATCAAAAAAGTTTGTGATCGCCCCCTTTCTAGCCATATCATTTTCACACAGTCCATCCATCGTTTCTTTGGCATTCCCCTAATCTTATAGCCATCGACATTCATACTCAAAACTTTCCTCATGACAGCTGAATGAAAGTAACAAACACTTAGCGCCATCAACACGGAACTAATTTGACAGTTTTCTTCCCCATTGTTTCACTTCGTATTTAGTACCAGTTTCCTATATTATGCGAGCCAAATAAGAATAGTACTGTCAAGACGCCATTTTGTTCCGCAATACTCGCGAACTTCACTACCAAAGCGTACTATTTGACAGCTATCGTGAGTTTCACAGCTATCGGCAGTACTAATTTGACAGCTCTCATGTGAAATTGGTAGCAAGCGCGATCCTATTTATAGTTGGCTCGCATAGTATACAGGGTGGAATCTTTCAGCGGGGCAGTAAGGGGAAGTACCTTATCCGTAGCAACTACGCAAAAATGGTCTTAGGAGGCTATCCATAATTTTTTATGGAATTTTGATCCCCATTCACAGATTAAAAAAAAAAAATTCAGTTAGCAAGAAAATAGCCATTTTACACAAAAACATTTTTTGATGCCAATCGATCCTGTTTCTAAAACTGATCAAAAACTTCTTTGGGACCAACCATCGTTGGAGTACTCAAAAAGTCACAAATTGCAAAAAACTTTTCCCGTACATTTTGTATGAAAATTTTACGCAAAAGCTTTTTTAGTGACGGTTGAGATCTTTTGTTTTTTGTGGGGCTGTACCTGAAAACAGGTTTACAAAAAGCAATACGATAGTGTTAAAGAACTTAAAGACTCACTAACCACAATTATCGATGGAATTCATACAAATAAATTGTCAGCAGCCACTAGGTCGGTACAGAAACGAATCAATTTATGGATTCGTCAAAATTGCGGTCACTTCGAGCACTTGATATCGTAGGGCAAGAAACAGCAAGATTTTAAATAAGAATACATTAACATCATCAAGTTATGTTAGTTAATAATAAAAATAGAAAATTAATACGCCTTCTTTTTGATAGGTGTAAAATTCTACGTGACCATTTGTCTTTTATTTATTTTTTATATTTCAGTTATTTACCTACACAAATGGTAAGGGAAAAGTTTTTTGCAATTTGTGACTTTTTGAGTACTCCAACGATGGTTGGTCCCACAAAAGTTTTTGATCAGTATTAGAAACAGGATCGATTGGCATCATAAAATGTTTTTGTGTAAAATGGCTATTTTCTTGCTAACTGTATTTTTGTTTGAAAATCTGTGAATGGGGATCAAAATTCCATAAAAAATTATGGATAGTCTCCTAAGATCATTTTCGCGTAGCTGCAACGGATAAGGTACTTCCCCTTACTGCCCCACTGAAAGATTCCACCCTGTATATGGCTACACATTAAGCTATACATTTCCAGTTTACACTGACCTCTCATTGTAAGGAAATTATATACAATGCGAGAACAGCTTATTCTGGAAATGTGTAGCTTGATCTGTAGCCGTGCGTACCTAGGACTTAAAAATAACTAGCAAAATATGGGTGCTGTTATATATTTATTACAATTTATTAAATTTTAGTATGAGGAATCCGGAAAACATTCAAAAGGCCATAGCACTAAAGGCAGCCATGACATCCACAAAAAAGAAGAATATGAGAAGAAAGTCGAGTTCTTCGAAGAAGAGGGTGATTCCGGAGAGGATGAGAAACATGGAGGCTTCAACGAAGAAAATGGTCATTCGAAGGTAAGTGGCTCTAAAGACCAGCGAATCTATTCTGTAAACACTCACCGTGAAAACTTAGGTGAAGTGAGCTGACATTCCACCTGATGCTATGCTGTCAACCAACCACCAAAGGTGAGCAGAGACCTGTGAGAAAAACAGAACACACCACCACCCGATTTCGTTCAGCCCCAGGAGCACCTGCCACCCGGTCGTGACCTGCAGTGGCCTGTGTGGAAAGCAAGCAATCTACGCAAGTAGATCGCTGCAAGCACAATCTTGCGAAAATGGAGAGTTATTACCCTAACCAACACGCGGTACGAATGCGGTGCTAATGACCAAACCATGCCCCATATTTTGGCATGTCCAAAGTGTCCATACACATGCACTTCTGAGGACTTAAAAACTCCATTGACGCCGGATGCAGCTGAACACCAGTATTTTACATGGAGCGACTGCCTATATCGATCTCCTAATTCGAAGACATGTGACATCTACCAACCCGCACTGGGCCCGCGTGATAGATTACAGCCCACTCCCTCTCACAGAGAGGAGGCCTGTGTCCCAGCGATGGGAACATTATAGGCTGATTATGTTATGTGACTGTCTATCTGAGCTCCACAACCCAGCAACTGGGTAATACGATATGCCTTGGTAAGACTGATTGTCAGACGTTCGTTCTTCTGATGGTCACCCATCCACGGACCAACCCCAGCAAGCGTAGCTTAACCTGATGGACCGACTCGTGCGGCTGTTATTACTTAGTCACGACTTATGCTGTCAAAATGATTAGTGTTTAACCATTCGAATAGTTTTTTTTCAACAATCTAAGATATAAAGTTAAAATCACTTAGTATTTTATTATATTATATCCGAACACACAATACATGCCTAAACAGCTTTTACTGTATTTAAATAGTTTTTATATTTCATCTTTAATCTATTTAGAAGTCCTGACTGACTGACTGACTCATCAACGCCCAGCCTAAACCCTTGAACCTAGAAAGCTGAAATTTTGCACAGCGGTTCACTTTATAATGTAGACAAGGAATAAGGAAGGATTTCCCGGTAGCATGTTCCTAGGATATACATCCTCTGCCTTTTTAAATAAGTCTTTATGCTTCATAACATAACAAACATGCATACTTCATAGATATAGCAGTAATAAACCAAGTACATTGACCCCTCATTATGCACCAGTTTCATATACTACTAATAAGATTGTGCTACCCATTAAATAAGTGAAATGACATTCTTACTAGAACACGCCTACCTAACCAAAGGCAAAAGCGATAAGTGCATGGAACTTTATTTTTAACCTGCACACCAAACTATTTCGTCCACTGTACCTACAAGTCGAAACTAATGCCGAGGAAATATCAATTTTATCCCTTAATTAATTAATTAAGTGTATAATTATGTTTCCTTGTCAACTTGCAAATTGGGGTGTGCTAATAATTTCGACTTTCCAAGGTTTCATTTTCTAATTGCAAGTATATTTTGATGATTGACTGCGAACCCAATAAACAGGGTCGAATTGAACTAGCTAGCTAAACTCCGCACACGTGACGGGTATCGATATATAAACACGACAAATAAAAAAGATTTGAAGATTTTTTTGTGAGGAGCTCGTGGCTAAGTAATAACAGCCGCACGGGTCGATCCGTCAGGTTAAGCTACGCTTGCCGGGGTTGGTGAGTGGATGGGTGACCATCTTTACATAACGAGACTCCTACGTGCCTCGGAAAGCACGTTAAGCCGTTGGTCCCGGCTGTCATTCGTGGATCTTTGACAGTCGTTACGGGTCGTCAGAAGCCCGAACGTCTGACAACCAGTCTTACCAAGAGGTATCGTATTGCCCCGTTACTGGGTTGTTGAGGTCAGATAGGCAGTCGCTCCATGTAAAATACAGATATTCAGCTGCATCCGGTTAGACTGGAAGCCGACCCCAACATAGTTGGGAAAAGGCTAGGCAGATTGATTGACTTGATTTGTGAGTTGATAAAATCTGTTTTGTTGCGTTAAGATAAAACGCATCAAAAAAAGTTTGGGATCACTAGCAAAAGCTGGTATATTTTTAAAATTTAACTTTATCAAGAAAAGGTGTTTACGTTGCATTCATTATAAATTTATAATACACTGTGTAAGTATTTATATTTAAAAAATATATAACGTAAACACTTTTTCTTGATAAAGTAAAATTTAAAAAATACATCAGCTTTTGCTAGTGATCACAAACTTTTTTTTATGTGTGTACTCATCACGACTGTGAAGGTTACACAAAAAAAAACTGATTTTTAAAGTGATATTTGAAGTGGTCGATGCCCCCAAAAAAAAACATTATCAAATTAATTTATTTTTTGTTTCACCATGTAAGGTACAGAAAAAGAAGTTTTCGACATTTGATGAAAAATGTTTAAAAAAATACCGTTCGCCCCCCCTTATAGTTAAGTTTGCATAGATAATAATCTGAATATATTCTATGTGATATAAGTTTATGTATACATTAAAGAAAAAATAAAACGATGTCTCTAAATAGCACAGTTTTTCAGAAATCATCAACAACAATTCCATATAAATGATGGTAGGGGAACCCTCGGTGCGCGAGTCCGACTCACTGTTGACCGGTTTTTATTCGAGATTTCAATGTTGGTCCCATGGAGAAAGTTGTTGCTTTAGATGGTCTGTATCAAACTATTAAATATGACAAGACCTTTTTGATACACCCAGTACGTATATGTTTGTATAAATATAGTAAAGTTACTGGGTCTTATGTAAATACATTGGCTTATGTAATTTGGTGTGGAGTCTTGGTTTGCTTATATCTGGAGATAGTTGATAACTTAAGTAATTGTTTATGCAAAATTTTCAGTCTCAAATACACGTTTTGGTGTATTCTGGTTTTAGTAGATACTGATGTGTCTTGTGGACGTTTGCACTAAGATTAGCGTTAACTTAAAGAAAGAAAAACGAGAAAGAATGAAAGAAAAAGAAAGAAAAACCTTTATTTGGACACAGTTCGTGAAACAAAAAAAAACAAAAAAAAAACAATGCAACTGACATAGACTTATAAAAAAAGATGGACTCCGCGCCACGCATATCGAAAGTGAAGCACCGTACCGATCTATGTGTGCATGATTTGAGTACCTGCAAAGACGCCGTCGCTCGTGTCACGTAATGGCGGCCGGTCGGCATACTATGATGTAAATGTGTGCGCGAGGCGTGTTTGTACAATCGGTCCGGCATACTTACTGTGCTTCACTTTCGATATGCGCGGCGCGGAGTCCATCTTTTTTTATAAGTCTATGGCAACTGATAGTTTTTAGATCCCGTTGTGATGCACCAAAAACAACAGACATAGAAAAGAATTTACTCTTGAGGGGGCTTGTGCCTAAGTAATGACAGCAGTACGGGTCGATCGTTCAGCTTAAGGCTGCCTGTCCACCGGAGCGGAGCGAGGCTGCGGAGCGGAGAAACGGAGAAATATTAACCAATAGGAGCGCGAGCGGACGGCGGAGTGGAGCGGACTTAAGATTCTATTGGTTAATATTTCTCCGTTTCTCCGCTCCGCAGCCTCGCTCCGCTCCGGTGGACAGGCAGCCTAAGGCGAAAGCGCCACAGTAGCCCGCGAAATTCAAAATTTCTTACGTTTTTTGCAATTTGTAGGTCAGTGTGAGCTTGTATGTTGATTAAAATATGATTCGCGGCCGTAGCTAATATGGCTTTACAGAATTATAATCATTATAAACAGCAATACAACTCCATAAGTTAGCATTTACCTCAAACCTCATGATTTCATGAAATCGCTACATTTGAGGTAAATGCTAACTTATGGAGTTGTATTGGTGATTCTAATTATTATAATTCTGTAAAGCCATATTAGCTAAGGCCGCGAATCATATTTTAATCAACGTACAAACTCACACTGACCTACAAATTGCAAAAAACGTAAGAAATTTTGAATTTCGCGGGCTACCCTGGCGCTTTAGCCTTAATGGGACTACAGGACCTAAACCGCGGTCACTGTCGGACTGCACAGAAAAGAAAGAGAAGCGCGATGATACAACGCTGGTAATTTATTGCAAATTATGAAGTATTTTTTTATCTATTTACAAAAAATCTATTTCTAGATCTATCTATATAAATCTAGATTTGACTAAAAAAGTAATGACATGAAATTATTCCTTATTATTTTGTAAAGAACTGCATACATTTATGAACATTTTTATGAAAATTGTAGAGTATGGTAAAAACTAGAAAAAATACACGTGGATTTAATTTTTTTTTTAGTTCTATAAACTAAAATAGATTTCAGGACAAATTAAATCACTTCTTATGTATTGTAGAATTTTTCCTATCAAAAAGATGCTATAAGATACTAATGTAAAAGATGTACACAGAGTTACTTAGTTTCGCCGTATTTTGCGAGCACGTTAAGCCGTTGGTCCCGGGTCGTTACGGGTTGTCAGAAGCGCGAAAGTCTCACAACCAGTCTTACCATGGGGTATCGTATTAACCCCAATAACTGGGTTGTGGAACTCAGATAGGCAGTCGCTCCATGTAAACTACTGGTATTCAGCTGCATCGGGGTAGACTCGAAGCCGACCCCAACATAGTTGGGAAAAGGCTAGGCTGGGCATTGAAAACTTATCATAATTTTTAATTTACTCTCAAATGATTCGTCTGGCTTCTTCGTATTTCAGTAAAAATCATTAGCCCGTAACTGAAATTACGTGTTGGCTAATTTTCAAACTGGATCGGGTGGATCGTGTCTGGATTTCAAAAGTGTCTAGACTTAATTCGTTCTAGGAAATACTTTTAAGATTTTTTTTCCAACTTTTTTTATGTTTGTCGTGACTGTTCAAGGCTTTATTCATAATTATTGGGTTTTCTGGTGGCCTAATGGCCAAGGTTTGATGTTACAGTAGAAAGTGACAGTATCGATTTTAATAATTTATACAATGGTTTTTAGGGTTCCGTACCAAAATTGTTAAAAGGAACCCTTGTGGTGCAACTCAGTCTGTCTATCTGTCTGTCACAGCTGGATATCTCAAGAACTTCTAATGCTATCAACTTGAAATTTGGAACAGTTTTAGATGACGTTTACCCAACTATTTTTCAAATAGGAAAGAAATAAAATATTTTTTTATTTTGCAACAAGGACTGAAAGGGATCTTAAAAAGTCAAAGTGGATCTACTAGGGCATGTGGGGTACCATAAGAGCGAACATTCTCAAACACTTTTTAATTTTTTTTTGGTTGCATAATTTTCGACTTTTGATGAAAAATGTAAAAAAAATACCCCCCCCCCCTTATCTCCGAAGTTTGTAAAGAGAAAAATCTGAAATTATTCTATGTGATAGAAGTTTACGTAAAGATTACAGGAAAAATAAAACGATGTCTCTAAATAGCACACTTTTTCAGAAAACGGAACGGAACCCTCGGTGCGCGAGTCCGACTCGCTCTTGATTGGTTTTTTTTTATAAACTATTGCAGTGTTTGACCTTTTATAAGTAATTTGAATAGATGTCGTGGAAAATTAGTTGTCACGATTCATTATTATATTATTACGGACGATTTTCACTTGCAAGAAATTCAAGGTGTAATTATTGTTTTTTGCGCCTGTTAATTTGCAATTGAATCATGCTTGTGGTTAAGTAATAACAGCCGCATGGGTCGACTGATCAGGTTAAGCTACGCTTGCCACGGTTGGTCGGTGGATGGGTGACCATCTTTACATACCGAGATTCTTCCGTGCCTCGTTAAGTACGTTAAGCCGTTGATACCAGCTGTCATTCGTGGATCTTTGACAGTCGTTACGAGTCGCCAGAAGCCTGAAAGTCTGACAACCAGTCTTACAAACAAGTGAAGGGTCTGACTTACTTAAGCGGTACCCCGCCGCGACATTACAGCGCGAACCATCGCTAGAAATTAAAAAAAACCGCATACAAATCGGTTCACCCGTTTAAGAGCTAAGGTGCCACAGACAGACACACAGACACACACACATAGCGGTTAAACTTATAACTCCCCAGTTGAAAACCAGCGTCAGGCACTATTTGTCTGGCATTTTTGCTGAACTGGGCCTTTTTGGCACAGCTGTGAGGCACACATTCCTGCATTGAATTTTTATTTTTTTTGTTGTATCGCAAATGTAGATTTTTTTAAATTTATTTATTTTTTTGTTGTCCTCTTTATTTTAGTCTGTGCTAAATAAATTTGTTTTCTTTCTTTCATTCTTTTTTCCCCACTTTTTGCGTCGGGGGTTAATAGAGGCCCACTATCCCATAAAGAACCTACTATAATTCCCAGAACAATAACTAGGATAGTAAATGAAAGTTTATGTACGTAAGATTACAGTTAGTAAGTAAGCTTCCTTGCTTAACTTAAGCCGGCAACATGCAGTTAACTTAACGGTTCTAAGTAATTAAAACCCGTGTTTTGTTAAATAATTACACTTTATGTTTAAAGTTAATTAAGTTTACATTAAGTTAACTTTGTGCTAATGTACTAGTTTTATGGTAAAAGAAGTTTTATATTAGCGAGAGAGAGAGAGAGTTAAGGCGCGGACTGACTACGATTTTAAACGGCACAGAACCGCGTAATCTAGCTGGCTTGAAATAAGGTTGAAAATTTAAAATAATATTTGTGTTGCCGAAGTGTGACTAAGCTGCGAATGTGCATTTATTTTCTGGGTTTTCTTTAGATTATTCAGAATATACACAATAAATGAAATAATTGGTTAAAGTTTTATAAAAATGATAATTCTATTAAATTCTTAAAATAAATAATGTCGTTATCGCTGAAAATACGCTGATGTTCTACGCCAAAATTTATTTTTGTGGAGCAACTTCCAAATTTTGATTGGGTGTCGGGGTACGAAGCAAGGTGTCGGTGTTTTCGAGGAGAAACAAAAGTTTATGTTGATCACTATTTAATGTCTCACTCTCAAACTGTCCTTAATACTGTTAATGAAAATGTTGATGAATACACCCGGCTAACGCGGTAGACAAAAGTGCACTGAATCTAACATGAATAAAAATAAGTAATAAGTAATAAAATTAGGTCAACGCGCTGCCGATATTGCAAACGAAGATGTTCGGTGAAAACACCGAACATTGGGAATATCAAACTATTTTTTACTATTCTATTCGGTAATTCTTCGGTTTTTCTTTAAACCCTTCTCAGTCCACTGTATTTTTTGCGTTGAATAGTTTCATTACGTTACGTCATACTCGACAATCCAAGAAACCATTTTTTTGAATATTGAGCTAATACCGCGCCTTAAGACGCAGTTATATGCCAACGACCTTGAATGGTTGGGGGATAGCTTGCGTGTTCTGTGCTGAGCTCACGCAACGCGTCGTACGTTGTAACAAATCTACTGGTCTAGTAAAATAAAAGGCGCAAAAAGATAGATTTGAACAATACAGGGCTATTTTTAAATGACTAGCTAAATTTTCACAGGGTGTTCTACCCATGAATATGAACAACTTTCACTAGGGGACCAACGTTGAAATCACGAAAAAAAACCAGCGGTTTCCTACAAAAGTTCAATACCTACTCGATCAAAATGTATGAAACAGCTGATATTTTTTTTGCGATTTCAAAGTTGGTCCCATAGTGAAAGTTGTTCATATTCATGGGTAGAACACCCTGTGATTTAGCTAGTAATTTAAAAATAGCCCTGTATAATTTAGAAATAGATAAAAAATAAAGTACCGATTTAGAAAAAACACACCTATGTAACACACTCAGTAGTAAGAAAGACGGAGGTTTGGTTGAAGATTTGGTTTGCGTCAGGCCAGGTTAGGCATCAGGCCTCGTCAGTGTGCGGCGTTGAGTTCCGCTTCCTAGTTTATATGGGTATCAATAACCCTCCTTTTGGTCTTCGCCGCAGTAGGGTAAAAACACAGGTCAGTTGGGATCAGCGTAGCCAGAGATTTCCCGGACGTAGTTTTGTATGCTAGCGACAAATTGAGATGCTTCTCTTTCAGAAACCAAAGCAGAACTGAGAATCTCTCAGTAATCCATTCCATCTTCGTCTCGGCGTTTTTTACCATCTTCTCATTTTCAAAACTTTCCTTAATTGAAGGTTTGCTCAACATCTCTTTATGACAACAGTGATACCTAATACCTGTCTAAGTATAGTTAATATATTAACGTACACGCAGTAATAGGACTCGCCCATCAAGGAGCACTGTCCTACGAGCTACGTACGAGTATGATATAGTTACGACCTCGTAATTGACAAAAACCACTTTTGACAAAGAATCCCAAAAAAATTAAAGATCACTAAGGTTGAAACTTGTCGGTTTATGATGTGCATGTGACAAGGGTGATAATAATATTCTCTGTCTACTCGGTTATTCACTTTTTGACATCTGTCAGTTTCATACTAATGAAGATGTGTTTTGCGAATTAGATTCTTATTACAACTCGAAGTTGTCCAACTGACATATGTCAAAAAGTGAACAATCTAATTGACAGAGAAGAATTCAACATTTTGCAAATTCAACATTGTGGTCCGGATGGATGGGAAATTCAACTTTTTACAAATGCAACATTTTGGGATTCAACATTTTGCGAATCCAACATTTTGCGAATTCATCATTTTGCAAATTCAACATTGTAGTCCAGAAGGTGGAGCTCGTGGCTAAGTAATAACAGCCGCACGGGTCGATCCTTTAGGTTAAGCTACGCTTGCCGGGGTTGGTCAGTGGATGGGTGACCGTCTTTAGATACCGAGACTTCTCCGTGTCTCGGAAAGCACGTTCAGCCGTTGGTCCCGGCTGTCATTCGTGGATCTTTGACAGTCGTAACGGGTCGTCAGAAGCCCGAAAGTCTGACACCCAGTCTTACCAAGGGAATCGTATTACCCAGTTACAGCGTTGTGGGGGTCAGACAGGCAGTCGCTCCATGTAAAATACAGATATTCAGCTGCATCCGGTTAGACTGGAAGCCGACCCCAACATAGTTGGGAAAAGGCTAAGCAGATTGAGTCCAGAAGGAAATATATTACGAGGTCTACTATACCACAGTCTTGTTAAACAGATTGTTAAACTATATCGTGCTATATTCATACTTCATACATGGTTGGATTCCTAGTAGTTCTAGATACCAAGTTACTTGCAATATACATGCTGTAGAATCTTGAGACTCGGTTCAAGACAGATCTCAAACTTAGCTACTTTGACTTAGACAATTTAATACAAGTTTTTAGCTATGTAAGGTAGTTAATAGAAATGTCATAACCATCTCAATGTTTTTAATAACTTGAATGTTTCTTTTTGTGAGTTAATTTTAGTAAATGTTCTATCAAAATTTTATTTTGGTTGTAAGAAAATAATGAAAGTTTAAAGTGAAGCTGTAAAAATGTTAATCACTTAATGTTTTACGAATCAACTTTTTGAATGCAAGGTTTCAGGTTCTAAACCCACAGTCGGAGGTGAGTCGGAGGTTCAAGTATCTCCCGGGCCCCCGACTCATGGTACTAGAAGGAACAGTGGGGTTTTAGTCGGTAGAAGTCCGACATAACCCTCCGTTGTTCCCAGACGGAGGGTATCCATGAGGATTTCCCCACAAAAAAAAAATCAATCTGCCTAGCCTTTTCCCACATGTTAGGGATGCTGTTGAATACCAGTATTTTACATGGAGCGACTGCCTATCTGAACTCCACAACCCAGTTATTGGGTAGCTCGATACCCATTTTTTTTGTGGATGGGAAATCATCAAATGACTTCTCCGGCTCTGGGCGTGCAGGAGACGAGCGTGTCAGACTTTTACTGACTAATACCCATCCGTGTTCCTTCAGTTGCCTGAGCCAGGGCCACACACGGGCGTAGCCAGGGGGAGGGTTTTGGGGGTTCAACCCCCCCCCCCCCCCCGAAAAGTTCAGATATTAAATTGTAATACACCGAACCTAACTTTAGATCAACATTTTCATAACTTTCATCAGTCATGAAGCTGATTATTTTACGCATAAAAGTACGACTCATGAAGATACAGTTCCATCAAAAAAATCTCCAAAAAGTATTTTTTTAAGTTGGTCAAGTCGAGAAATCTCAAAAATTCAGAAAAAAAATCATAACTCGAAAACTATGAGAAATCGCGGAACATAGGGTAGGTGATTCGGATAGTCCATACGAGCAACCTAATTTTTTATTTGGACGTCAATCTTCCGGTCACCCTGTCTATGGGTTATTTTATGTACTTTTAGTCGTTTTATTTTCTTGAACCCCCTCCGATACTAAAACCTGGCTACGCCCGTGGGCCACGGTATTTCTTTCCAACAACCCGCGATACCAGCGGCAGCTCGATACCCCTTGGTAAGACTGGTTGTCTGACTTTGGGCTTTTGACTGCCCGTAACGACTGTCAAAGATCTACGAATGACAGCCAGGAACAACGGCTTAACGTGCTTTCCGAGGCACGGAGGGGTTTCGATGTGTACCTAATGGATGGTCACCTATCCACAAACCGACCGCGAGAAGCTAAGCTTACCCTTCCATCGACCAGCGCGGCTGTTATTATTGTATTAGTCTTGGACCGCTCTATATACCTAAATTATAATATTAGTACAATATTTACTTAAGTTCAAAAGTGCCTGGAAATTGTTTTTAGGGTTCCGTACCAAAATGGTAAAAAGGAACCCTTATGGTGCGACTCTGTCTGTCTGTCTGTCTGTCTGTCACAGCTGGATATCTCAAGAACTACTAATGCTATCAAATTGAAATTTGGAACAGTTTTAGATGACGTTTACCCTAGTTGGGTAAACGTCATCTAAAACTGTTCCAAAATGGAAATAAATGAAAATATTTTTTCTTTGCAACAGAGACTGAAAGGGGGTCTTAAAGATTCAAAGTGGGGCTACCAGGGCATGTGGGATATCATATGAAAGAGCGCTGTTTGCACATTTTCAAACATTTTTTACTTTTTTTAGGCCGCATAGTTTTCGACTTTAGACGAAAAATTAAAAAAAAAATACCGTTCCCCCTTTATGTCCGAAGTTTGCGTAGAGAAAAATCTGAAATTATTCTATGTGATAGAAGTTTATGAAGGAAAAATAAAACGATGTCTCTAAATAGCACACTTTTTCAGAAATCGGAACGGAACCCTCGGTGCGTGAGTCCCACTCGCTCTTGACCGGTTTTTTTAATTATTGTCCAGTGCTTAAAAAAGTACTCGAAAGCTCAAAATAAAGTCCAAAACGCAATTTTGGCGATCAACGCTCGTGCATGCCTTTTAAAATTTACTCCGTTTTTACCCGACAGCTCCAGAAGGATTTATAATGTTTTAACGCAAAATTTTCTTTTCCATAGGGGGGACATTTTAAGAACGGCAACTTCAAGGCGGGCCACGAGGAGCGTGCAAAGGGCGACTCTGGGCATTTCGCTAAAGGAGGACACTTGCATGTGTCAAAGGTAATATGACTCTGAAATATAGAGAGGTAAGGTTGATAATAGGTTGGTCTTCAGTGCAAAAGGCGAATATGGGCATTTTGCTAAAGGTGGCCACTTGCTTATGCCAAAGGTAATATGACTCTTAACTAAAGAGATGTAAGGTTAATAATAGGTTGGTCTTCGGTCGTATGGTTCTCCCAGACTGACCACGAAGAGCGCGCAAACGGCGACTCTGGGTATTTCGCTGAATGAGGCCACTTGTATGTGTCAGAGGTAATATTACTCATAACTAAAGAGAGGTAAGGTTAATAATAGGTTGGTCTTTAGTCGTATGGTTCTCCAAGATCAGCCACGAGGAGCGGCAAAGGGCGAATCTGGCCATTTTGCTAAAGGAGGCCACTTGCTTGTGGCAAAGGAAGTATGACTCTTAACTAGAGAGAGGTAAGGTTGATAATAGGTTGGTCTTCAGTCGTATGGTTCTCCAAGGCTGGCCAAAAGGAGCATGCAAAGTGTGAATCTGGGCATTTTGCTAAAGGAGGCCACTTGCATATGTCAAAAGTAATATGACTCATAACTATAGCGAAGTAAGATTGATAATAGGTTGGTCGTCTGTCGTATGGTTTCCAAGGCAGGTCACAAGGAGCATGCAAAGGGAGAATCAGGGCATTATGCTAAAGGAGGCCACTAGCATAAGTCAAAGATAATATTATGTCTTTTAACAGTAAAGTAGAAAATACCGTTGTATGGTTTGAAGAAAGTAGTGATGTTGGGATGATATTAATGATTGACAGTCAGCGACGTTGATTTTGGGGCTGACGGCCCAGGGTAGTCGTGTATTTAATACATCTCTTTATGAGATTGTAAGATAAGATGCTACCGTTTATGGACCATTTAAGAAAAATTTGCAGTGCCCTTAAAGGTAGCGATGCGTGATGACGAGATATTTTTGTCGGTTGTCTCGATTGTTCAATATCTCGATTAATCGTGATTATTTTCTCGAAGCCGATAGCGAATTTAAAATATCTCGTCATCGCGCATAGCATGGTAAATGAAATGTCGGGTATCCTTAGAACAATCATTCTCGGTGGCTTATTATTTGAATCAATCATTAGAAATACCTACCATCCGACATTTTTACTAAAATTGAATTATGTAAGTATGCAGTTTCAGAGGTCTCGGCTCGTGAGTTGTAGAACTCGTTGTCTCGAGTGAAGGAGAATATTTCATATCTCGGAACAATCGAGATGATGTTTATCTCGATTGTAAATTGAACAATTGCGATTCTCTCGATTGTTGAATTATCATGAATTATATAGTGCAATCATGAAATTTTAATGCATGCCTACTAACCAGTGTTTTACATATTAGCAATTAAATAAACAGAGGTACTAAACCAGATTATCGTATTCCAGGGTCACAAATCAGCTATGGGTCACGACAGACACGCCAAGCACGGCCATGCCCATCATCAGAAGCAGGGGAAAGATGGCGGGAAGAAATGGATCTATCATCATGGGATCCCGGCTAAGACCGCTAATCTTATCGTAATAGACCGAAGAGCAGACCAGCTGTACCATGGACCACAGTATTACGGATAAATAGAGGACTTTTATGGACATCAGTATCTTTGCGTCTGTGAAGTTAGTTGCACGTAGTTTTATTGTGTTAATTTCTTTGGAAGTTGAAATAAATCCCTGGAATCTCGAAGAACGATGTCCTATATAAAATTAAAAAGTCGAGTCGAATAACTCGAACTCGAAGTCGAGTCGAGTAGCAACAGATAGGATTTTCTTATTTAATACGAACTCTAAAAAGAATCGACTTCGAGTTCGAGTTATTCGACTCGACTTTTTAATTTTATATAGGACATCGTTCTTCGAGATTCCAGGGATTTCTTTCAAGTTGAAAGAAATCGATTCTTTTTAGAGTTCGTATTAAATAAGAAAATCCTATCTGTTGCTAACTTCTAGTGTAATTTAGTAGCTGCAAATTTTAGACAGGTATAGAATTGACAAGAATCGCACTCGCGGCACAGATTAATACAGATGGGACACTCCGCAAAATCATTTAAATAAAAAGCGACTCTTGCTACGATACAATAAAGTGCAATTCAGGTCGCACAACACTTATTACCTAGAAGTTGCCTCTCTTTCTATGCGTAACTCTTATACCGTCTGACTCGTTAGGGTCGTCTTCTTTTACGACGCGGCGCGTGAGTGAGTATCGAACTAACGTGCGAGCCGGCTGGTGCGCGGCAGCCCACACTGAATTGACCCAGCGAGAGGAGCCCGCCGCGTACTTGTAGCTTACTGCGGAGTGTCCTATCTGTGCTCGCGGTCTAAATTCTTACCTAGGTGACAGAACTCTTGGATAAAGCGATCTCATACAAAAATATCAACAAGTATGTACGTTGCCTGCCATTTGTTGTAAACATAAGCTCAGCCCTTATCCTTTGTAACAAACTTTTTTCTTCTCTAAATTCGTAAGCAAAATCGATAATATTTTGATCAATCGTGTGGTGTCGCTAAGACATAAAACAAATTTTAATTAGAGTCGCTTTTCGTGTCTCTCTGTGTGACTGCGTACTTCTAAACTACCAAACGAATTTTGATACGGTTTTCACCATCATTTGGATAATTTATTGCGGAAGGTATGTGTGTATAATACATTTATAAGATACAAACCACATACAACAAAGAACACAAACATCGGTACATTTTCTCAATAAATGTACCGAAGTATCTAAAATTATATACATGTATAGTTCAGAATCGTACCATTCACATCTATCAACAATTCGGCCAAAAAACATTTTAATAATGCAAAGCAAATAATAAAAATAAAAGTAAAATTAAAGGGGTTGTCATACAAGAACCGTGCTTTTTTTAAACTGAAGTATTTTTTTTCGTAGTGTTAAATTATTGTACGGTTTTATTCTTCGTGTAAGTCTGACTCGTACTTGGCCAGTTTCTGTCTTTCAGTCGGAATCTTTCACTCGAAGTAAATCGTCTGAACACAAACTATACCAAAAGTGAAAAATAAATTAATTGGTGAACCGACCCAAAGCGTTGCGTTAAATTCGTATTTTGACATTTTACTTATTTTTTTTTCCTTTTCTTTCTTTTCTATTTTGACATTAATTAATGTATTATGTTCTTAGTTCAAAATTTATATATTTTATTTTTTTTTATTTTTTCTCGATTTTTAAATTTAATTTATTTATGTTCTTGATTATTTAATTGAATTGAATTATTAATTGAATTGAAATAATGTGAATGACAATGAAAATAATTATTTGAATTGAAATAATGTGAATGACAATGAAAATAATTAATTGAATTGAAATTATATACCTACTTAATTTAATTGAAATTCTATGTAGTGTTAGCCTAGTTATTAGGACACATTTGCACACCATATGTAATGGTAGAATGTAATTGGGCCACGATAGTCTTAAGTTCTTGATTTATACCTACATTCTAGCAAATAAATTAATTTGAATTTGAATTTGAAAGATGTGGAATTTTGGTCAATAGAAAGGGATTTACGCGAAATTTCGATGGTCGCGTATATCGCCTTCTGTTTGGACAGCGCCTTATGCAGTGTGCAGAAATAGTCATAACATTTTTGTATTGCGAGAGCAAACAATAAATTTATTGTGTGCGTCTTGTTTATTGTGCGAAAGTCCATCTAACGTCAGTCTTGACTCAGTCTGAACACGGCCTTATCCATCGTAATGGCTATTGTTCTATTGTTACTAGACGGCTATTGGTATAAAACAAATCAGTAATCATACCAGAGTTACCAAGCGGTATCCTAATACCCAGTAACTGGGTTGTGGAGAACAGTTGCAGTTGCTCCATGTAAAATACTGTTATTCAGCTGCATCTGGTTAGTCTGCAAGCTGACACCAACATAGTTGGGAAAAGGATAAGTAGATTTAATTGGTATAAAAAAAATATGACATAAATGGGTCCTATTCTAATATTAAAGAGTCCGTGGCGTATGAAACCGATTATTTTTATTTTTATGATTAATCTTGTATGCAAAAAAATTGAGCTTGACAGTATGTACTGTAATTGTCTTTATTAAATATTAGGTACAAGTGATTTTTATTTTTATACTTTTTTATTATAAATTATGTTCTTCTGAACTCAAGAGCGAATGGAGAAGATCTGGTATTTTATTAGATATTATTTTTTACCTATGCAAATGAAAAAAATATTTCCCAAGCGCAATACCTACCTAATTTATTTACAATATCATTGTCAAAATATTTCTTATTAATAAAATATATTATTTAATCTAGGTACAGTCTAAAGATACCACTCAAATAAGATAGTTTTACATCGTACAAAAATCCTTTGAAATACTAACCTTTGTCAAATAAGTCAAGAAGTCTTTGACCATTTGTTATTACTTATTTTATTTTGTTTTATGTTTTCGATCTTTTCATTATTATAAACACTAAGATATAAACTTCGTTATCATTTTGCAGCTTCTTGCTTATATCAAATATTTTTACTAAATATATATATACAGGGTTACTTCTAATTCGACGTATTCCTTGCAGGATATCATATTTAGTATGGTTACAATGAAACAAACTAAGCCACCAAATGTTCTACTGAAGTTTTTTTTTTTCAAGAAATACGAAGTAAAATTTATTGTCTTTTTGTGTTCTCCACCTTGTATACTATTTCACTTACGATTTTTAAAAATCTTTCTTTTTATATTCTTTTAATGCTATTATACCATAATTAACGTATTTTTTATAAGTTAGTATTTAAGTAATTCGTTATTAATATTATTGTACGTTGAAGACTCGCGAACGACGCGTCCACGCTGACGGACACAAAGAGTGATAGCTCCGTTAAAATATTTTCTATTAATTACAAATACAATGTTCTTAACACCTAAATCGATACTAGACTATGTGTAAAGTTACGAGTGTAATCATTACTAAAACAGTTTTCATTTAAGTTAAAGAGTGCGTCTATAAACATTAAAAAACAAAGCAGCAAAAACCTAAACAAGGGACTTGTGAACCAGTGACTCAGTGTGACTCATCACGGCATTACGGAGTGCGTGATGTGCGGTGCGTGACCATAAATGGACATATTTTACCCGATTGGCGGAACGTCTTAACGATCATTAGTTGCGAAACTCGCACTCAAGGAACAAGAGCAAAATTTCGAATGACTAGCAAGTGCGTCCGCAACCGAGCGGTCAGGCAGAGCGCCTTCCATTGACGAGAGTCCGAGTTCAAATCTGAGTAACGAAATTCACTTTTTGCAAATTTTATTTTTTTATTTTTTTTCGTTTTTATTCATTTTTATTCACTTAAATAAGAAGATTAAAGTATTAAAATGTCTTCTAAAAATGGTCCAAAAGGCGGCCGCGAGATACTAGAAAAAGTTATATGCTTTAAATGCAAGAAGGCAGTCGACATTAAGAAAACAGCTTTATGTTCAGTGTGTACCAACCGATATGAACCAGATTGTGATGGTTATCCGGAACAAACCTACCGTCTAATGGACCAGGAGTCTAGGAAAAAATGGCGATGTAAAACATGCATCAAAAGTAAAAAAGGTCCAACTATCACCCATGTATCTGATGTATCAAACGTCACGATGAGGAAACGTACAAACCTAAACCTGAACAGCCCATCACCAGGACCCAGGGACAAGTTCCAGGAAAATAAACAACTCGTAACAATGAAACCTACCGTCCAGGGTACTTCTGATATCTTGGATTCGCACATACTGTCCGAATACGAATCTTCAGATGAATCATTTGATACACCTAACAAACTATCTCATAGTGTTGATGGCACGATATCTGAAATATCTGACACATTAACAGTTTTAGAAATGAAAAACACCATAAAGGAACTCACGCTTAGACTGAATAGTGCAGAAAATGAGCTAGAAAATACTATACTAGAAAATAACAATCTCCACCAACAAATAAATAAACTAACAGCAGAGACAAAGCTGCTAAAATCACTTTGCTACTCCCCACCCCCAGTAACCTCGGGAAATAGCCCAGCCATCAAACATAAGAGAAAAAGACTCTCTTTACTACCTCAAAATACGCTCTCCACACCTTGTACTCCTTTGAAACAACTTTGTACTCCTTTGCCAAATAAGTCGAATGTCGACTATGACAAGAGTATTGAAATAATATTTCTTCAACAAAAAATCACTGATCTTCAACAAAACCTGAAAGAAGCACAACAGCAGATTGAAGCTCTCACAAAACTAATAGACACGATGAAAAGCAGTAATAAAATACCACAAAAATCTCTGGTATCTAAAATTAACGCAGAAACGCCTACTTGCACCGAAGAGCAAAAACATGAACCGACGAGTAGAGTATTTATCTTCGGCGCTCAGCAATGTGTCGGTCTAGCAGCAGCCATGATACACTCAAGACAAAGT
The DNA here is from genome assembly GCA_905163495.3 of Cosmia trapezina. Taxonomy (NCBI): domain Eukaryota; kingdom Metazoa; phylum Arthropoda; class Insecta; order Lepidoptera; family Noctuidae; genus Cosmia; species Cosmia trapezina. Next base: position 25,431,867 of record LR991027.1, read on the forward strand.
ACAAGGTATGAAAAGTATAGGATTATCGCGAATACGAAACCAAATGCACTCAGTAATCAAATAATAATGAGCTGCCGTTATGTTAAGTTGAAACCTAATGATAAACTTGTGTTATGTGTAGGAGAAAACGATTACAATTTAAAATATACCTTATCCCAATTACAAATTATTTTAGACACATTTTATAACAACATGATCATTGTATTAAATGTCCATAAAAATGAGTATCTCGATGTTAATAAACTTAATTATCATATCAAAAATCTATGTTTAAACTATAAAAAATGCAAATTTCTTGAAAGTCAATCCAACAAGATATCCGAATTGTGTACAAAAATTAATTACATAATTGACTGTAATGATTATAATGAGAATTATTTAAACCCCAGAAACCTTGTAAAACGAATGCTGAGTAACAAATCAAGTCTTAAAGTAAACACCAAACTTAATAAACCTAAAAAGGGAACAATTCCGTTCTATTTTGATCGTGTAAGCCCAAGTCAACAAAAATCAGAAAACCTAATAAATCCCACTGAGAAACCCCAAAAAGGAACCATACCGTACTATTTTCCGGTAATAAAAAAGAATTTAAAGTTTTTTCGAGCCCACAATTCCGTCATCTGTAATACATCATAATTTTAAAATAATGCATCAAAATATTGCCAGTATCTTGTCCAAAAGGGAACTCCTTGAACTAACCTTACAGGAACTCCAGGAGATGAATAATATTCCAGATGCAATATGCCTTTCCGAGACTTTTATAAAAAAAGGTAATGAATCTCATATTAAGATCCATGGTTACAATATGACGGCTAACTTTTGTAGAGATAAACAAAGGGGCGGTACATGTATTCTGCTTAAAAAAAACCTCGTTTTTAAAGAGTTACCTTTTATAAATACATATGCAACACAGAATACTTTCGAAGCATGTGGCATAGAACTGCCACATCATAAGCTGATTATTATTTGTGTTTATAGGACCCCTCAGTCTGACCCCATCCAATTTTTGATTAAGTTAAATAGTCTTTTGTACCATGTATTCAAAAAATATAATTCCAAAACAAACGTAGTCTTGGCAGGTGACTTTAACATTAATACTCTCCAAAACAGTAACATTACTACTCAATTACATGAACTCTCATACAATTATAACTTAAAATTACATATTAATCATCCAACTCGTAAGTCTTCCTGTATCGATCACATCCTCAGCAACATTCCTAATGCTAATGCTACTGTAATGCCACTCCACCTGTCTGACCACGACACAGCACAAATGTTGAGTTTTCCCTTGAAACATAAGATACAAAACCATACAGCACATTTTTACTACAAAAGAGATTATAGCTTGTATAATATCCAGAAATTTAAGGAATGCATACGAAATGTGTCATGGTCGGAGGTCTACGATGAGAACGACTTAAATATAGCATTCAATTCTTTTCACGAGTTATTATGCTTGTTCCATAATTTATGTTTTCCAAAAATAAAGGTAAAAGTAAATACTAATAATAGAAAGAAACAGAACTGGATAACCAAAGGCCTAAAACTAAGTTGCAAAACTAAAAGGTCTTTGCGTTATCAATATTATAAGAACAAAAATTTAAGAAATAAAACTAAATACTTACAATACTCAAAGATTTTACAGAAATGTGTTTACACATCAAAAAAGAACGCAAACATCAAGTACATAAATAACAGTGAAAACAAATGTAAAGCTGCATGGAGAGTAATAAAGAATGAAGTCGGGAACAATAACCATAGCGACAACATAGAAAATATTCTAATTGATGACACAGTACTTTCAGATCCTGTAGAAATAGCAACTGCATTCAATAAACACTTTATTAATATGGCACATTCTTCGAGTAAGGGTGAAAAAATAATCGGTAACCAATGTTCAATGGTGCAGTCTATGTTCCTTAAACCTGTGTCCGAAAATGAAGTTAGAGCAGAGATTACGTCATTGAATAACACAAACTCCGAAGGTTATGACGAAATTAATACAAAAATCATGAAAGCATGTACTAATGAACTTATTGAAATTTTGACACATTTAATTAATTTATCATTCTCACTTGGCATTTTTCCCGAAGCACTTAAGCTGTCAATTGTTAAGCCACTTTATAAAACTGGTGAAAAATCAGACGTTAACAACTATCGCCCAATCACATTGATACCTATTTTATCAAAAATATTCGAAAAGTGTATGTATAAAAGACTGATTGACTTCTGTAATAAATTTAACATTATTAGAAAAGAACAGTTTGGCTTCCAAAAAAATAAATCTACAACGTTAGCTATATACAGTCTTATAAACATAGTATTAACGAATATTAACCATAACTATCTTACTACGGGGCTATTCTTCGATCTATCTAAAGCCTTTGATCTAGTCTCTCATGACCTGTTACTACAGAAATTAGAGGCAGCTGGAATTAGAGGCATTACACTTCAATGGATATCCTCATATCTAAGTAACAGACAACAATGCGTTTCTATTAAAAAAATGGATATGAATAAAGATATGACATCTCACTATTCTGAATTCAAATCCAATAAACACGGCGTCCCACAAGGAAGTGTACTAGGCCCTATCTTATTCCTATTGTATATAAATTCTATCACTACTATAACTAATCATAAATGTATACTATTCGCTGATGACATTTCTATTATTGTGACATCTGATAAAAAAAATAATACAATTAATGACCACGAGGCTGAAATTAATAATGTGATTGAAAGATTGATTGAATGGCTAAATAAAAATAACTTATCTATAAACCTAAAAAAGACTGTTTATATACAATTTAATAAATCAAATAATGCAAAGCACAATATTAACATGAATATACATAGAATTCACGAAGTACCGCAAACTAAATTTCTAGGCGTAACCTTGGATCAAAACATCAACTGGAAAGCACATGTTGATACAGTATCCAAACGTATTAATAAGTTTGTATATGCACTGAAACAGATTAGGAACATAACAAACATTAAAACGTCTATAACAACATATCATGCATATGTTGAATCAGTGCTACGCTATGGCTTAATTATGTGGGGTAACAGCACTGATCAAAATAGAGCATTTGTCGCACAAAAGAAATGCATTAGAGCTTTATGTGGGCTTAAACCCGATGAATCTTGCAGGCCGGTATTTAAGAAACTTGATTTGTTACCGCTGCCGTCCCTATATATTTTTGAAATTTGTATGTTTGTGTGGAGGCATAGCGAATTATTTGTGAAAGCAAGCGATGTAAATTCTCGCAGCAGGCGCGACCCCTACATGCTCGTGTTAGATGTCCTCCCAAGGCTTGCGAAATATAATAAAAGCTGCATGTTTATGTGTGTTAAGGTATACAATAAAATACCAAATGAATTGAAAAGTTTAAATACAAGATTGTTCAAAATTAAATTGTACAAATGGCTGTCTGCTAATAGTTTTTACAGTATTAAGGAGTTCCTGGAACATAAAATCGCATGATGACTGATTGTGTCGTTATTCATGTAAAATTTGCATGCTTATGTCTATTAAGCAAAACATGTTTGTTCACATTACCTACTAACATTACCATCTTTTATACCATGTTTTTAGCAAATAAATGATATTTTGATTTTGATTTTGATTTTGTAAATACTCTCACTGTGATGTTTTGTAAATATTTTTTTCTGAATTACATGTATTTTTTATAACATTGTTTTTTACTGGTCTGCAATTTCTTCGATTTTTTTTTCACAAATACCTTAAGTTCCAACTAGAAGGCCAATTCCCGAAATTAAAATTTTTGCCGGGTCGGGGAAAAAGTTTTTTCGTATTTTATAGGTATAAAGTTGTAATAAAATCTCTTTGGCTCTACTGTTTGCATCTGGCTGGTTTTGATACCATTAAATAGATGACATTTTAAAAAAGAAAAATAAAAAGTAAAAACGATTTCCCGCCATTTTTCAATTGTTTTTCTGCCCGCCAAAATGAGTGCACCTAACGAATAAATTCGATACATTTTGAAGTCTTATTACAAAAAAGGGAAAATGCAACACAAACCACGAAAAAATATTGTGACGTTTATGGACTTAACGCATTGTCAGTAAGAGTAGCACAAAGTTGGTTCAAGCGTTTTCAGTCCGGGATTTTTGATGTCAAAGATGCAGCTCGCTCTAGTGTCCTCTGGTTGCCCTGTTACGGATATGGCCGATGCCATTTTTGGAAAAATGGAGCAAGATTGGCATATTAGTAGTTACGACATAGTTGAAGAGTTAGGGGTTGACCACAAAACAGTTTTGGCCCATTTGGCAAATGACACAACTAAATAATAAAGTATGAAAAAAAAATGTCTTGAATTTGTATATAAAATACGAAGGAACTTTTTCCCCGACCTAATACTTAGGTAAGTTTCATAATATGTCACGATTATTTAAAGTCAATTTACTGCGGTGTAGATGCACCCTTAGACTTAATAGTCTCTCATTCCCAGGCGCCATTTTCAATTTAAAAAATCCGCCGTTTCTCAAACAAATGAAAGCACAATAAAATATACCTAATTCCTGAATAAAAGTGATGAATCGTTTAGAAATTCGTATTGTTATAAAGTTTTTATAACACCTGCCAAGAGACAATGACAGATGGACATTTTATTTCTGTTTGAACTTTAGATGACATGAATGTTTTTTTGACATTTACAGGTTAAGCTGCCTCTAAAAGGTTCTGACTCATTGATATAAAAAGTAGTAAAGACTAGTAAAAAACGCAGTAATATATAAGTCAATGTTCTGACTACATGTTTTGCGGAAAGGAGAGGGAATCTCTTTAGGAATCTAGGATGTATTCAACGAATTAAGAATGATTCTTAATTCGTTGACCCCAACATCATAATATACAGGGTTACTGGTAAAACACCGGCAACCTCTTAAAGGGTCATTGTACTCATCATTATGAACCACTTTTACTATGGGCCCAAACACGAAATCGCGAAAAAAAATCAGCTGTTCAGTACATTTATCTACATCAAACTCGTCAAAAAGTATCCAGCTGATTTTTTTTTCGCGATTTTAGGTTTGGTCCCATAGTAAAAGTTGTTCATAATGATGAGTACAATGACCCCTTAAGAGGTTGCTGGTGTTTTACCAATAACCCTGTATATTGGGAAAAGGCTAGGCAGATTGATTGATTGAGTATTTGTGCTTCGAACTCAAGACTCACATCCGACTGACGTAACTTTTTTGTATAGGTACTTTGTCTAGGGGTATTGCGTTTAGAAGTTCACGCGATTTTTTCCTTGTTGGGGTTCCGTACCAAAATGGTAAAAAGGAACCCTTATGGTGCGACTCAGTCTGTCTGTCAGGCACAGCTGGATATCTCAAGAACTACTAATGCTATGAATGAACTTGAAATTTGGAACAGTTATAGATGAAGTTTACTCAACTATTTAGCAAATAAGAAAGAAATAAAAATATATATGTTTGGACTGAAAGGTGGTCTTAAAAATTCGAAGTGGGGCTACTAGGGCATGTGGGGTATCGAAAAAGCGCAGTTAGCACATTCTCAAACATTTTTTTTTCTTTTTTTTAGGCAGCATAGTTTTCGACTTTTGATGAAAAACGTTAAAAAAATACATATGTATTTACATAATTTTAACCATAAAAATCATCAATACATCTCTCCAAGTTAGATTTCGTGCAGATTCGTTAGATTTCGTTCGTTCGAAGAATCCGCACGAAATCTAACTTAGAGAGATGTGTTTATGATTTTTATGTTTAAAATTTTGTTAATACATATGTTTTATTTCCGCGTATCATACTTTAATAAAGATACAACCCGATACGGACCTGCAAATTGCAAAAAACACAAAAAAAAATTGAATTTCGCGGGCTACCACAGCGCATTAAGGCTGCTCCTTCCTAAAATACGGCGAAACTAAGTAACTTTGTAACCATCTTTTACAGTAACTATAGCATCTTTCTGATAGGAAAAAATACACAGTAATCTACAATACATAAGAAGTGATTTAATGAACCTGTCCTGAATCTATTTTAGTTATTAGAACTAAGGAAAAAAAACCTAAATCCAGGTCTATTTCTGTCTATTTTTTCGAGTTGCTACCATATTACTAATTCAGTTTTCATTATAAGTGTTCATAAATGTATACAGTTCTTTGCAAACTAATAAGGAATGATTTCTTGTCATTACTTTTTTAGTTTAATCAACAGATTTTTTGTAAATCGATAATTACTTCATATTTTGCAAGCGTTGTGTCATCGCGGTTCTCTTTCTTTTCTATGCAGTCCGACAGTGACCGCGCTTTTTTACGACGGACAAGCCTTTAAAAGTAGCCGCGCACTCGGCCCCCATGACCCGAGCGTTTCGACCCCAAACGGCTCAAAACTGTAGTTACCTATAAGGTTACAGTATTTGCGCCGCTTGAGGGTCTCAATTTGAAATTATAATTTATTGTAACGTTTTGCATAACTGATCAACGAGTGCATTACCCTTTTTGAAAATTCACGGGAATAATGATCATTGAAACGTACATATTCAATGAAATATTCATGAATACATTACTGCATCATTTGTGCTCTCGGTACTATGAACAGTTGAAACAAAGGATGGATTTAATTTTTTGCTTCATATATAGGGTGACTGGTAATTAGTGACCGATACTTAAACACATGATTATACTCATGATAACAAAAAAAAAAACGGCAAGGGCGAGTCGGACTCGCGCACCGAGGGTTCCGTTCCGATTTCTGAAAAATTGTGCTATTTAGAGACATCGTTTTATTTTTCCTGTAATCTTTACATAAACTTCTATCACATAGAATAATTTCAGATTTTTCTCTTTGCAAACTTCGGAGATAAGGGGGGAGGGGGGGAACGGTATTTTTTTTTTACATTTTTCATCAGAAGTCGAAAACTATGCGGCCTAAAAAAAAGAAAAAAAATGTTTAAGAATGTGCAAATAGCGCTCTTTCATATGGTACCCAACATGCCCCAGTAGCCCCACTTTTATTTTTTAAGACCCCCTTTCAGTCTCTGTTGCAAAAAAAACATAAATATTTTAATTTCTTTCTTATTTGCAAAATAGTTGGGTCAACGTCATCTAAAACTATTCTTAATTTCAAGTTGATAGCATTAGTAGTTCTTGAGATATCCAGCTGTGACAGACAGACAGACTGAGTGACACCATAAGGGTTCCTTTTTTAACATTTTGGTACGGAACCCTAAAAATCAGCTGCCCCATACATTCATGTTCGCATAACTCGTCAAAATGCAGCAGCTGATTTTTTTTTCGCGTTTTCAGGTTTGGTCCTATAGTAAAAGTTGTTTGTTATCATGAGTATAATCATGTGCTTAGGTATCGGTCACTAACTACCAGTTACCCTATATATAACGTAAGTTGAGGCATGTGTTCTGAATAATCGTTGCCCAGATTAACCTGTTCAACAATTATTATTTTCCCTGTAAACGCACTACGTCAAATTGCCGTTTTTAGAGTTACGTACCTCAAAAGGAAAAATCTGAACCTTTATAGGATTGCTTAGTTGTCCGTCTGTCTGTCAAGACCCTTTTTCTCCACGCGTGGAGGTATCAAGTTGAAATTAATATCTACGATCCCTTAGAACACTAAAAAAATCAAGTTTCGAAATCAACGCAATAAAAAATACGGCCATTTATGAGACATAATTTTGATATACGAACCCTTATGGTGTGACTCAGTCTGTCTGTCTGTCTGTCACAGCTATCAACTTGAAATTTTGGAACAGTTTTAGATGACGTTTGCCCAACTATTTTGCAAATAAGAAAGAAACAAAAATACATAGGTTTTTTTTGCAACAGGGACTAAAAATTCGAAGTTTATCTCCCCCCTTATCTCCGAAGTTTGCATAGAGAAAAATCTGAAATGATTCTATGTGATAGAAGTTTATGTATAGAAACATACATATTATAATGTTAGTTTATGTACAGGAAAAATAAAATGATGTCTCTAAATAGCACAGTTTTTCAGAAATCATCAACAAAATTTACATATAAATGATGGTACGGAACCCTCGGTGTGCGAGTCCGACTCGCTCTTGACCGGTTTTTTTAAGTGTTATTGTCAGGAATTTCTCAGTAGAAGCTCGGAGTTTTTAGTTGTGCCCGGCTGAGGGCAATAGGCTCGCCCCTTTAAATGGGCTCAGGCCCATTTAAAGGGGCGAGCCTATTATCATAACGGACAAAATCTATGATATACCTGCTATAGGTAGAGACACCTCTACCTAACCCTTCGAGAATGAAGGCGTGATGTTATGTCAGCTCTATCCGAGGCCAAATTAAATAGATATTCAATACAAAATGGCACTCAACTTCAAAAGAAAGAATACTCGAGAAATAATGGATGTATCAAGTTACGGTACTAACAGTTTATCAAATAGACTAGTGTTTTTTATTGTATTTTTAACCGACTTCTGAAAAAAACGAGGAGGTTATCAATTCGGATGTTTCTATTTTTTTTATTTTTTTTTATTCATTTCTAATTGCATCATGTTTCAGTATTTTAATCAGGTATGAGGAACAGGGTAGAAGACTCCTCATACTCCATCTTGGCACGCACTGTAGCCTGAACGGCTTGATGGATTTTAAAAATATTATGAATGAGGTGTCGTTAGATTCGTCGAAATACAAAAAACCGGCCAAGTGCGTGTCGGACCACGCACAATGAAGGGTTCCGTAGTTGAAAAGAATTTATCTCAAAAACAAACTTAACACTGTAATCTCAAAAAAAAAATTTTTTCCGTGATAAAATTACAAATTAACAATTTTCGGACTTTTTCCTTTACTTCTATTATGAGATCTTGCTTCTCGCCAAATTTCATGATTCTAGATCAACGGGAAGTACCCTATAGGTTTTGATTTACTTGCGAGTATCAAGGTATGTCGCATAAACGGCCGTATTTTTTTATTGCGTTGACTTAGAAGCTTGATTTTTATAGAACTCTAAGAAACCATTAACTTACGTAATATTAATTTCAACTTGATACCTTTACGCGTTCCTGAGAAAAAGAGTCTTGACAGACTGACATCTCGAAAATATTTTTTTATGTGATAAAATGACAAATTAACAATTTTGGGACTTTTCCCTTTACTTGTGCTATGATAAATTGCTATTTGCCAAATTTCATGTTTCTAGGACAACGGAAAGTATAGGTTTTGATTTACTTGCGAGTATCAAAATATGTCACATAAATGGCCGTATTTTTTTATTGCGTTGACTCAGAATGTTGATTTTTTTTAAGGACTCTAAGGGACCATAGATCTACGTATTTGATAATAATTTCAACTTGATACCTCCACGCGTTCCTGAGAAAAAGGGTCTTGACAGACTGACAGACAGACAGACAGACGGACAACGAAGTGATCCTATAAGGGTTCCGTTTTTTCCTTTTGAGGTACGGAACCCTGAAAAGGGAGGGAAAGTTTAAAAAAAAATAAAACTTACATAAAACGCGACTGAAAAAACACATACTAAACTGAAAAGAATAAAACAAGTATTTTAATCTATAGAATTTTACAGGCGGAATTGCAGTAGGTACCAGACAAACAAAGGTTACACCATATTTCAGATTATTGGTTTGTTCTCCCCGCTGCAATGCCAAAATTCTATAGATTACTAGCGGACCCGACAGACGTTGTCCTGTCTGAAAGAACCATCCAGGAACCCATTCAAATATACACACAAAATTTAATCTAAATCGGTCCAGCCGTTTAGGAGGAGTTAGGTGACAAACACACGTATAGAAGAATTATATATATTAAGATAACGCTTGTTAGGGTTCCGTACCTCAAAAGGAAAAAACGGAACCCTTATAGGATCACTCGTGTCTGTCTGTCTGTCTGTCCGTCTGTCACAGCCAATTTGCTCCGAATCTAATAGATCGATTAATTTAAAATTTGGTACACATATGGATTTCTGTGACCCAAACACGTACAGCTAAAGTAAATATATGAATTTTGAATATGAGAGTCACTTTTAGGAGGAAAATAAGAAAATTTAAAAAAAAAGTTTTGTAAACTGTACCGAGTGACATATCAAATAAAAGGGCTTACTATGAGGGTCTCAAATATATTTTTTTATAATTTTAAAATTTATTGTTTTAAAGTTATTTAAGAAAATAGACGAAAATTGACCATTCCCCCCCCCTTATCTCCGAAACTACTGAGCCTAAAATTTTGAAAAAAAGATAGAAATTAGTTCTATACCTGTAGATTACAGGAAAACCTATAAGAAGTATGTGGTCTTAAAAAAACATGGTAAATCTATATATATAAAAAAATCAAAGTCCTGACTGAGTCACTGACTAATATACCAACGCACAGCCTAAACCAATGGACCTAGAGACTTGAAATTTTGCACATAGATACCTTATATAGTTTAAACATTCTCTAAGGAAGGATTTTTGGAAATTCCATCCCTAAGGGGGTAAAACAGGGGATGAAAGTTTGTATGAAAAATCCTATCCCTTGAGTTAATAGACTTGAAACTTAGCACGAATATTCATCTCAGTAAATTATAAAGTTTATCATTTTTAGTTTTCCTAAACTACCCCCTAAGGAGGGATTGGGGGTGTCAAAGTTTGTATGGAGGAACTTTAACACGCGGTCCGATTAACTCTAAACTCAGTTTTTATACTTGAGACCAAAAATTAAGACTAACGTGTATTAGGGTTTTCCAAAAATCTACCCCTAAGGGGTGAAAAGTTAATTTTATAGCGGAGGATTTTATTGGGGGCTTGATTAACTCTAAAATTGGTGTAAATAATGTTTGAGTCAAGTTATGGAAACATACCAGACGATTTTTGAAATTCTTTAGGTATCTGTGTTCGTGAAAACAGAGATACAGTTTATATGAAAAATCTTATTAATTTGGTTAATGAACTTGAAACTTAGCACAAATACCTGCATAAGTAAGTAATAATGTTTGTCATTATTAGTTTTTCAAAAGTACGCCTCAAATGAGGTTTAGGGATGTTAAAGTTTGTATCTAAGAATTTTAAAGCGCAGTCCGATTAAAAAAATGGTACTTTGAGTCTAGTTAGGAAACTTGCCAAACGAATTTTCACCGATTTTGACGGCATGTTTTAAGGAGTAACTTAGGCTATTTTTATTTTAGAAAAGTAATTAGGGTCCCGCGCAAGAAAATTAAAATCCATGAAATCAGACAACCACGTACAGTCCAGTACAAACTTACTAAGCCTCCGCTGTCTATTACGGCTATAACAACAAATAATAAAAATAAAGCAAAGTTAAAAATTTAAGGGGTCGGTAAAATGAAAAGTTTATTGTATGGGGATACAATAAACTTTTCATTTTGAAAAAAAAATAAAAATTTTAATCTAGCATGCGGGGTGTCATATGTCATTATTTCATCACCGCTGCTCTCAAAACGGTGAAGGAAAACATCGTGAGGAAACTGGCATGTCCTAGAACCAAAAATTCGAAGACATGTGACATCTACCAACCCGCACTGGGCCCGCGTGGTGGATAATGGCCCACTCCCTCTCACCGAGAGGAGGTCTGTGTCCCAGCAGTGGGAACGTTATAGGCTGATTATGTGTTATGGGGGGTGTCATCGTCTAGAACTCATTGAGTAGAGTACAAACATATTTTTTTTATCTTTTAAAATTAAGAAATAGGGGGCCGTAAAAGTTGTAAATTTTAAACCATTTTTGTACGAGCTCAGCGCAACAATTCAACAAATTAGGAATTTGAAACTTCTTTATACCATGTAAGTACCATGAACACTGTTTTTAATTAACAATACTGAAAACGGCAATTCATAAGGTATTTTGTTTAAACATGGGTGATTTTCTGCAACTGCAAAAAATAACCTTGTAATTCACAGTATCATTATAAAATAAGTAAAAAGTTGTCATTGCGATTGTTAAACATATAATATGGTACGGAACCCTTCTTGCGCGAGTCCGACTCGCACTTGACCGGTTTTTTTTAGGGTTCCGTACCTCAAAAGGAAAAAACGGAACCCTTATAGGATCACTTGTTTGTCCGTCTGTCTGTCTGTCTGTCAGTCTGTCAAGACCCTTTTTCTGAGGAACGCGTGGAGGTGTCAAGTTGAAATTAATATCAAATATGTAAGTCTGTGGTCTCTTGAAGTCCTAAAAAACTCAAGCTTCTAAGTCAATGCAATAAAAACATACGGCCGTATAAGCGACATAATTTGATACTCGCAAGTAAATCAAAACATATAGGGTACTTCCCGTTGTTCTAGAATCATGAAATTTGGCAAGAAGCAAGATCTCCCAGCAAAAGTAAAGGAAAATGTCCGAAAATTGTGAATTTGTAATCTTAAGACATACCTACAACTTTTTTTTTGGAATCCAATGTTGTTTGTTTTTGGAATAATTTTTTTTCAACTACGGAACCCTTCATTGTGCGTGGTCCGACACGCACTTGGCCGGTTTTTTTCTGTTTTCAGTTAAGTATGTATGTTTTAGCAGTCGGGTTTTTGTTTTTTAAAATATTTTTTTTATTCATGATTCCATGTTTGCCAACTAACAAAAAAAAACATCAGTCATGATAACTATCACATGTCGATGACGCATGTCGCGTAACGTGACGGTGCCGCGAGCTCATAAGATTTTCTCCTAACAAAAATCGCTGAAAGCACATAGAGAAGTTTTCACTTCAAAAATAACTCGTAATAAAAATCTCGCAGGCGTAAAGCAAAGCTAAATTAACTAATAAGCAGCACGGGAAAGTTTATGATCCTCGGTTTGCTATGACAAATGGCATACTAAAGGAAAAAAGTTTAAAAATAGCGTCCGTATTGGAAAAAAGTTAAAAATAATGGCACAGTAGCACAGGCGTGCACCAATGTGCGTAGGATTCATAATAATGTTTGCAGCAGTTTGTAATACGAGGGTATGGTCGGCAAAATTAGGTTAGGTTGTATTTTTTTTTTAAGTTTCCGAGTTTATTTTGGACATTACTGACTGAGGAGCTCGTGGCTAAGTAATAACAGCCGCACGGGTCGATCCATCAGGTTAAGCTACGCTCGCCGGGATTTGTGGATGGGTGACCATCTTTACATACCGAGACTCCTCCGTGCCTCGGAAAGCACGTTAAGCCGTTGGTCCCGGCTGTCATTCGTGGATCTTTAACAATCGTTCCGGGTCGTCAGAAGCCCGAAAGTCTGACAACCAGACTTACCAAGGGGTATCGTATTACTCAGCAAATGACTTCTGAATAAGACTTTTTTTATCACGAAGATCTAAAAAGCATGTAAAAGTCGCAGGAATTTCCGAATTAGGACTTTGAAAACTTGCACAACCAACAAAAACTAAGTCCCAATCTACTATCCAGGATAAGTAAAAATTTACCAAACTTGAAACTTTTAACGACTTCAAGGAATCAATACAAAGTCTTGTCAAACTGCAATTACGTATATTAATATAAAAGCCAGAGGAAACTTCTACTTGTTTTACATTCATATTAGCTTGAACTGAATAATCTCAGATTCAAATTAGTTAGCATACTTTTTTTAAGTTACTTTGCAAAGTGATGTTTGTTCTATTAGCATTTTTCGCCATCTTGAATAATGTTATTAGTTTCTTGATATCATATTCTTGTATGGACGCTAGCATTAAGTGGTTACGCCTTTTCTTAAGATAAATTTTATCATCTGCCTAGCCTTTTCTTAACTATATTGGGGCCGGGTTCCAGGCTATCCAGATGCAGCTGAATACCAGTATTTTACATGGAGCGACTGCCTATTAGAGCGCAGTGCTGGCCCAGTTGTATTGGCCGCGACTTACGAGTTGTAGGTCGTAGGTTCGAACCCCGGCAGGCGCTTATTTATTTTGTGTAAATTATTTTATCACCACTGCTCTCAAAACGGTGAAGGAAAACATCGTGAGGAAACCAGCATGTCGTAGAATCAAAAATTCGAAGACGTGTGACATCTACCAACCCGCACTGGGCCCGCGTGGTGGATTACAGCCCACTCCCTCTCACAGAGGGGAGGCTTGTGTCCCGGCAGTGAGAACGTTATATATGACAGCCTATTTGACCTCGACAACCCAGTTACAGGAAAAAGAAAAGAAAAGAAAAAAGAAGACAATATGTACACATACGAATGACAGCCGGGACCGGCTTAAGGCTCTAGACACACGGACCGCATTTCAACTGCATTACAACCGCAAATTGCAGTTCGGATGACCAACCCAACCGTGTAGTTCTATTGCAATCGTATCAACTGCATTTCAACTTAATCCGAACTGCAATTTGCGAGTTGGAATGCAGTTGAAATGCGGTCTGTCTGTCTAGAGTCTAACGTGCTTTCCGAGGCACGGAGGGGTCTCGGTAAGTAATGATCACCAAACACTGCTTTTCCTTGGCTTAAACAACCAAAAAAGGGATTATTTTTTTAACCGAAAATATAAAAGGAGGAGGTTCTCAAGTCAACACGTATATTTTTTATTCGCATAACTTTTTACAGAGTTGTCCGATTTGAAAGATTTTTGTTTTATTCGGGAGGGTATACCTCGAAGTTAGTCTCATGTTAAATTTACTAACTTTGCTTAGGTACTTTTTGAGTTAGCTTCAATAATACGTGTATTTTCTTCCTACTTTTTATGTGAATGAAGTTCTTATTTCTCTTGCAGGTGGTCATATTCGAATTTGTGTGCGGCCACACCACAACCAAAAAAGTGAAAAATAAAAACTTTTATACAAAAAAAAAACAACCGACTTCCAAAAAAACACTACAAAGTGAAAAACAACTTTAATTTCGGAAGTCGGCGGCAAAAAACGAAATTACAAAACCAAAGACACCGACTTCCGAATTTGAAGTTATTCACTTTGTAATAATGCTTTTTTTAGGTGTAGGTATAGGCATTTCACAAAAAAATAATTTCATTTTAGAAAGGTTGACGGTTTTGCTAACGCTATTCAGTGCAATACGCGCCGCCAGGGTTGTCCAGTGTGTATGCAAGCAGAAGACTTGTATTGTTTCATGTGGGTGACATACGGACACCACGTGTGACCAACCTAACCCCCTGACTACGGGCTGCACGCGTCTTGCGTCAGCAACTGCGTAGGAAACAAATGAAAGAAGTTATTTTAAGCATGCATGCTACGAGTAACGGCATAGATATAAAAAAGAAGATGTGCCCAGTATGTTAAAATAAATCGGAACCCTGTCACTTTCATGATTTTAAAGACAAATACGGTATTTAAAATACTTGTACTTACATATGGAAAGTGATTCCATGATTTACATGGTTTCGGTTTTTACAAGAAACCACTGAACAACACGGCATTCTTATAAATTGTCACGGTCACAGTCGAAACCGCACTAGTTCGCGGAGACGGAATTTGTATTATGAACGGCTCATACTGAGCATGTCGCGCGGACACAGATTCGACCGCTTGCCCTTCTCCTGTTTTTTATATTTCTACGAGTAACCGCGATGCGTCTTGCGCAGCGACGCCGACGGCGACGGAGGAAAACACGTGACGCGCGAGCATTTCGGTTGACGCAAGTCACCTCGTAAGTTGGATCGCCCAAAGTCATGAACAGGGAATATGGACCAAAGAAACAGCACACCATTCCTGATGCACTGCAGTAACGTGGAAGCCTCAACAACATTCTGAAGACATTATTGAACTCTGAGGGCGTTGTATGTCCTTTGCCTATACTGACAAAAACCCCTAAAACCCTAAAAGAGTGTCATTTTCACTTTTGATGTACAACGTGCAAACCTGCGGACCAACATATTGCATCGGACAGCCAACGCCATCCGTTCTCTTTCTATGTCAGCATCATCTTTCAAGTCCTCAGTAACTATGTGCCCTAAGTACTTAAAATATAGCACCTTTTTAAGGGCCACAGCTTTGGGCCTAATGTCCAGCATTGCCATTACAGCTTGCTTAGAAGATGTATCTATTCAATCACGAAATCTCTTAAGGGGTCATTGTACTCATCATTATGAACAACTTTTACTATGGGACCAAACCTGAAATTGCGACAAAAAATCAGCTGCTCCCTACATTTTGACAAGTTTGATGTAGATAAATGTACTGAACAGCTGATTTTGTTTTCGCAATTTCAGGTTTGGTCCCATAGTAAAAGTTGTTCATAATGATGAGTATAATGAACCCTTAAGAGATTTCGTATTTGAATAGATACACCTTATACAGGGTGGCCGGAACATTGACGTCCAAAAATAAAATTTCGGTCCCTCGTATCGTGGGGTATTCGAATCACCCCCATGTATGTTCCGCGACTTTTCATAGTTTTCGAGTTATGAATTTTTTTCTGAATGTTTGAAAATTTTCGACCTGACCAACCTAAAAAAATTCTAAAAAAAAAAGTAGAGGGTTTTATCGAGTTTCTTGTTTTGCAACTGAATTTTCATAAGTAGTACTTTTATGCATAAAATAATCAGCTTCGTAACTGTGATGAAAGTTATGAAAATGTTGATCTAAAGTGAAAAATTTACGTTCGGTAAATTATGACTCAAATTTTCAACTTTAAATTAAAAATCTTAACAGGTGACTTCATAATTCCTAAGTAGGCTTCAAGTATGCGCCAGACTCTCAGCTTTCATAATCATAAAAAAAATGAAGTACTTAATAGGGCTACTTTGTTTAAAATCGGCCTTCAAAGACAGCGAGGTGGAAAAATTCTTAAAATTACCCATCTGAGTAATTATTTTTTTTTGGCTATTTTCTCGTTCCTAAGGTTAATTAATGATAAGAATACTGAAAACTAACCAACAAATAGTTTCAGAGTTGGGTAAGAAAAGTTTTACGTAAAAAGTGGTTTTGAATAAAACACAGATGATAATGTGAAAAAAGTACTTAATTTATTTTTAACATTTACAAAAGGTTTTCAAAGTGGCCACCACCAGCAGCAATACACATTCTACACCTACGTAAGAAATTGTCTGGCAATCGTCTAAAAGCGTCTCTGTTCTCTCTCACAACACGTTCAGCTTCTGCAATCAACTGCCTCAGCTCTGGTTCACTTGAACAGTCTCGGGCGTATGCTATTTCCTTGTAATAGCCCCAAATAAAGAAATCGATAGGGTTGAGATCAGGTGAGCGTGGAGGCCACCTAATTGGTCCGCTGCGTCCGATCCATCTGTTGGGGTATGTTTCATCTAAGTAATTTCGGACCTGGGTTGCATAGTGACACGGGCGCCGTCATTTTGCAACACCATGGTTCGTCTGAGTTCGAGATTCACATCTGCCAGCAACAATGGAAGTTCATTTTCCAAAAAGTTTTTGTATGTTTCTCCATCAAGTCTGGACGGCAGTTCAAACGGACCAATTAGTTCGCCATTGAGGATACCAGACCACAAGTTAACGCTGAAGCGATGTTGAAATGTCGAAGCTCTCACTTCGAGTGGATTTTCATTCGCCCACGTGTGGTAATTATGAATATTGAATATAATGTGGTTAGTTTTCAGTATTCTTATCATTAATTAACCTTAGGAACGAGAAAATAGCCAAATAAAAATAATTACTCAGATGGGTAATTTTAAGAATTTTTCCACCTCGCTGTCTTTGAAGGCCGATTTTAAACAAAGTAGCCCTATTAAGTACTTCATTTTTTTTATGATTATGAAAGCTGAGAGTCTGGCGCATTCTTGAAGCCTACTTAGGAATTATGAAGTCACCTGTTAAGATTTTTAATTTAAAGTTGAAAATTTGAGTCATAATTTACCGAACGTAAATTTTTCACTTTAGATCAACATTTTCATAACTTTCATCACAGTTACGAAGCTGATTATTTTATGCATAAAAGTACTACTTATGAAAATTCAGTTGCAAAACAAGAAACTCGATAAAACCCTCTACTTTTTTTTTAGAATTTTTTTAGGTTGGTCAGGTCGAAAATTTTCAAACATTCAGAAAAAAATTCATAACTCGAAAACTATGAAAAGTCGCGGAACATACATGGGGGTGATTCGAATACCCCACGATACGAGGGACCGAAATTTTATTTTTGGACGTCAATGTTCCGGCCACCCTGTATAAGCGGATTTGTCGACAACTCTAGAATAATTTTATTATTGTAGCATCTCTAGTGCACCGTTGCTATCAACAGATTCTAGTTAAAAGAACAAAAAACAACATTTTTAAATAGACAACTTCTCAGTAAAAACTTGTCTTAACGATTTCATGATTGCACTCTTGGGATAAGCTTTTTCCAAGATTTTAAGGCAACTGCTTGCTAAATGGATTAAAAATAACAACATAATACCTTGGGACTTTTTTCAAAGCAGGCGAGTGAAAAACAAACGGCTTAGACAATTAGGAAATTATAAATGTAAGGTCGGACGCTCTCCTGGAGTGGTCACGGCGTGCAATGTGTTCTGGTGATGGGGAGTACTCCCCAGAGGAGGGTCTGGTGACGGACAGCCGCGGCGGGTTCACGGTTGAGTGCTAGCGCGTGCCCGTGTTCCCGCCGTAAGCGGCAGAGGAGCACACCGTCGAGTTTAAGTGGGTTGAAGTCCCACATAATTGCACTATCTCCCCGTGGTAGTACAGTATGCATGAGCATTTCTCCACGATAAAAAAAAAACCCGGTCAAGATCGAGTCAGACTCGCGCACTGAGGGTTCCGTTCCGATTTCTGAAAAAGTGTGCTATTTAGATACATCGTTTTATTTTTCCTGTGATCTTTACATAAACTTCTATCGCATAGAATAATTTCAGATTTTTCTCTATGTAAACTTCGGAGATAAGGGTCGAACGGCATTTTTTTTACATTTTTCATCAAAAGTCGAAAACTATGCGGCCTAAAAAAAAGAAAAAAAACGTTTAAGAATGTGCAAACAGCGTTCTTTCATATGATATCCATAGTAGTCCAACTTTGAATTTTTAAGACCCTCTTTCAGACCCTGTTGCAAAAAAAATATAAATATTTTTATTTCTTTCTTATTTGCAAAATAGTTGGGCAAACGTCATCTAACATAAAACTGTTCCAAATTACAAGTTGATAGCATTAGTAGTTCTTGAGATATCCAGCTGTGACAGACAGACAGACAGAGTCACAGCATAAGGGTTCCTTTTTACCATTTTGGTACGGAACCCTAAAAAGGTAGGACGCCCTCAGGCTAGGTGGAGCGACGATCTTTGCAGGGTTGCTGGTGGCTTCGCAGAGTTGCCGAAAATGGAGTTGAATGGCGTGCAATAGGAGAGGCCTATGTCCAGCAGTGAGCTGATGCTGTAGACTGATGATGATGATGAGTATGCCTGTAGTTACTACCCTTCAAACCAGCACAAAACAATGCCGTGTAGCGGCAGAATTTGGAATGGTGGTAGGTGGGTGGTCCTTCACTAAAATCTCTTCTCTAGAACCGTTTCAAGATACTATTTATTCATGAAAAACCTGGCCAAGTGTGTGGCGGACCACTATGAAGGGTTCTGTAGTTGAAATGAATTTATCCCAAAAATAAACTTAACATTGCAATCCCAAAAATTTTTTTTTTTGTTATAAAATTATGAACTTTTGGACTTTTTCCTTTACTTGTGCTGTGATACCTTGCTTCTTACCAAATTTCATGATTCCAGGTCAACGGGAACTACCCAATAGGTTTTGATTTACTTGCGAGTATCAAAATATGTCGCATAAATGACCGTATTTTTTTATTACGTTGATTTAGAAGCCTGATTTTTTAGAACTCGAAGGGACTACGTATTTGATTTTAATTTCAACTTTATACCTCCACGCGTTTTTGAGAAAAAGGGTCTTGACAGACAGACAGACAGACGGACAACGAAGTGATCCTATAAGGGTTCCGCTTTTTTCCTTTTGAGGTACGGAACCCTAAAAAGGGAGGGAAAGTTTAAAAAAAAATAAAACGCCGAGGTACGAAACCCTCCGAACAAATGAAGTCCAAGAGTTTGCTTGGCAAATATAATTTAAATTTCGAAGTAAACTTCAAACTGTGAATTTCCCTAAGGGCCTAACTCTTTACTAGTTATTCTTGAACGCGGTGTGTGACTTACAAAGCTGTGCAGAGTGGCTCATTATTGTGCTCTCTGCCCACAAAATCTGATGTTATGAATTCAGTGAAACGTCATACTGGCAAAGTTACCATAGAAAAAGAGAGACTAATAGTGTTAGTAAAATAGTTTTGGAAGTTGGTAGCTTTGCATCGTTTTTTTAATTTTTAGGGAAATGAAATGAAATGAAATGAAATGAAATGAAATGAAATGAAATGAAATTGTTTATTCTGTAAATAGGATATCGAAATCACTTTTACACGTCATATTTTTTTTAATAAGCTAGATGAAGTCGACATTTCCTATCTGACTACCCTGAGAAGAAATGGCGAAACAAACTCAGGGGTCAAAGTCTCTTTTAAAGTCCAGACATAATCTTGGTCAGATCATGTGAGGACCATGTAGATCAATGTCTGAAATGGTCTTTTGAGGAAAGAACCATAAAAATTTGAGTGGACCTGTCCAGTCAGTGCAAGCATTTGTCAACAATCGTGTAGCTCAACTCAAGGATTTAAGGAGCTCAATAACTCGACGAACAATACCAAAGAAAGGACATTTGGGGAGGTCGCATAAAGTACTTACTCAAAAAATGTCAGACCATCAATAAAACTAAAAAAGAAAAAAAAAAGATCCACATAGTGCTCACATTTACAATAATTAAAGAAAAAAATATATTTTAATTTTAAACAAAGGTTTGTCATTTTGCATAATATAATGATTTTGGTATTACATATAGGTAATACAAGGTTGAGCGAATAGCTCAAACCCAAGCTTTTTTGTCTTCTAAATAATCGGAAATTTTATAGTAGCCCTTTTTACAAAGTTTGGTTTTAATACAGCTTTTAAATCGTTTAATGGGCAAGTTTCGAATTTCAACGGGAAGTTTGTTGTAAAAGCATATACATTGACCCATGAACGAGTTGCCTACTCTGTGGAGACGAGTGCGATGGACAGCAAGATTGTGTTTATTCCTAGTATTTAAACTATGAATATCGGACATCTTCTTAAAATTGGATATATTTTTGTGTACATACAATAGATTATCAAATATATATTGAGAGGCTACAGTCAGAATATTTATTTCCTTGAACTTCTCTCGAAGAGAATCCCTTGGACCTAGATTGTAAATGGCTCGAACAGCCCTTTTCTGTAAAACAAAGATAGTATTAATGCCCGCACAGGTTCCCCAGAGAAGAATCCCATAAGACATAAGGCTATGAAAATAACTAAAATAAACAATTCTGGCTGTATCCACATCAGTTATCTGTCGAATTTTTTTGACAGCGTAGGCGGCCGAACTAAGCCTTCCTGACAATTTTTCTATGTGTGGGCCCCATTGCAATTTACCGTCAATGGTTATTCCAAGGAAAACTGTCGACTCAACAGGGTCCAACTCCATTCCATTAAGTTGAACATTGGCAGTTAGCTGCCTGACATTTGGCGTTGAGAATTTAATGAGTTTAGTCTTTTTTTCATTCAGGAGAAGATTATTTACATTAAACCAATGGACAACTCTAGAGAGTGCATCGTTAACTTGTTCAAAGTTGACTAACTGACGTTTGATTTTAAAAATGAGGGATGTGTCATCTGCGAATAATACAATCTTGTGATTGTCCCTTATGTGATAAGGTAAGTCATTTATATAAATAAGAAACAAGAAAGGACCCAGAATTGAACCCTGTGGAACGCCCATAGTGACCGCAGATCCTGCAGATCTCTTGCCATTAACATCTACCCTTTGAATTCTGTTGTTCAGATAAGAAGTCAGAAGGTCGAGAGCCCTGTCCCTTATACCATAGTGGTACAGCTTCCTGATAAGTGTATCATGATTTACGCAATCGAACGCCTTAGACAAGTCACAGAAAATGCCAAGAGCATCCTGCGACTCCTCCCAGGCCTCGAATATGCTCTTCAGTAATTCCACGCCCGCGTCTGTAGTTGAACGACCCTTTGTAAAACCAAACTGTTTCAGATGAAGTAAATTATGTGTATTGAAATGGCCTAACATTTGTTTTAAAATTAGTTTTTCAAAGATTTTGCTCAATGTTGGTAATATCGAAATAGGTCGAAAATTAGTGGGATCAGTCGTGCTGCCAGATTTGAACAGTGGAATCACTTTGCTAAGTTTCATTAAATCAGGAAATACACCAGATGCAATACAAGAGTTAAAAACAATTGATAAAAAGGGTGCAATAATATCAATTATTGAAGACATGGTATGTACTGATAATCCCCAAAGGTCAGCAGTTTTTTTTACCTCGAGATCTTTAAAACAATCTATAACGTCTTTAGCGGTAACAATTGCGAATTTAAAGTGTTTATCACATTCTGGTACACATTCTTTTAGTATTGAGTAAGCAGAAGTGGAGGACGACGATGACAGAGTTTTGGTTGTTAAAATGGGAATATTAGTGAAGAAATTTTCAAACTCAGTAGCCACCTCCACGTCTGCCTCAATATCTACATCATTGACTTTTAGATGGAAGTCACGATTCCGAACTGTCGTCCTTCCCGTTTCTGAATTAATAATATTCCAAGTTGTTTTAATTTTATTTCCAGAATATTTTATTTTATTTTTAATGTGTATGGCTTTTGCTGACGAACAGGCTCTTTTAAAAGTTTTAGAGTAATTTTTAACAAATTCTTTAAAAGTTTCATCATAGTTATACGTTTTTTCATGGTACAGTTCATATAACCTCTGCCTACTTTTGTAAATACCTGGTGTTGCCCAATCACTAAATATAACGCGGTCACAAACAGGTAATGTTTTTGATGTGAATACCTTCCTAAACTCACAATTTATGAGGTTAAATAGTACAGTATAAGCTTGATCCGGGTTACTGTGATAAGGCAAACCTGGTAGTTTTTCTATTAAATTCTTTTTAAATTGTTCTAAGCGACTTTTGTTTACCGGAACAAAACTAACAAGTTTTCTTTGAGCTCTGACTATTTTCTGAGGGAAAGTGACTAACTGGCCACAGTGATCAGAGTCCAACTCATTTATAATTAAGTGGGTAGAAGGTCTTGAGTTTGAAAAAATATTGTCAATACAGGTAGCACTAGTGGCAGTTATTCTAGTCGGCTCAAAGAAAGTATTGTACAAATTATATGACTTTAATAAAGTTATAAACTTATTTACAGTAGGTGATGTTTCCAGTATATTAATATTGAAATCTCCACAGATAACAACTGTTTTATTACTGTTACAAGTCTTTAATAATACTTCTTCCATATATTTCTCAAAAACATCATATGAAGCACATGGGGGCCTGTACACGCTCATTACAATGAACTGCTCAAGCTCAATGCAAGCTATTTCAATAACTCGCTCAACAGAGAGGCTCACTATAACCTTACGTTCTTTAAATTTCATATTGTTACGAACAATTATTAGAGATCCACCACGTATCATATTAACCCTGCTGAATGAGCTGGCAACCTGGTGGTTGTTAAAGCTGAACATGAACTGATGGTCTTTTAACCAATGTTCAGTTACACAAAGGATATCAATATAACTACAGTTCATGAACAGCTCCAATTCTAATTCCTTGCCTATCACACCCTGTATATTTTGATGAACTATTTTTAGAGAATTATTATCACATTTATTTAAGGTACTATAATTTGATGGGTGTGCTATTAAAGAAATACTTTTTGAAACATTTAGATGATTTAAATTAGTATTTAAATTTTCTTCATTTATTAAGCAAGAGGTTTCCTCTATTGTCCTAATTTCTAATTTAAATGGTAATCAATGTCATTAGTTGCTGCCAAATTATTGGCAGAATTATTTAAAATGTCATTGCATTGCTCAAAAGAAGCAAGTTGTTTAGCCAAATTTTTGGCTGAAATAGAAAAAAAATATGATAGCGACACAGCTATCTGTCTTTTGAAATAGTTAGGAAGATAGTACATAACAACATTATATCTATCTCTTGTCAAATACAAATTATTACCAACATAATTGTTAGTATCAACTAAATGGAATAGATTATTATTGTATGTCAAATTATGTAGTGTCATGTTTAATTCAAATCTTAAGTTATTTTCTTCCTGTGGCAAACTGTTACTATATGGGAATGTAAACAACACAATTTTTCTTAAACTAAGATTACACAATGTTCTATAATATTTTAGCAATTCTCCTTTGTTCACATTTCTCCTGTTACCCATAAAAATTAATAAAGTAGTATCCCGGTTAAAGTTACATTTAATAATTTGTTTCATAATATCAAACAAAGAACAACCGGGCATACAGTAGTTTATTATGGAGTGTCCTGGATATTCATCTGACAACAAGTGGCCTAAGTCCTTTCCAATCTCATCACAAAAAAATACAATATCATTATTTATAACTTGTTTACAATGTTTCTTATTGCAACTAGCAATAGCAGGAAATGTCAAATTAACACAGGGCTGCGCTAAGGTGGTATTGCAAGTTGTCAATGAATGGTCCGGTGTAGGCACATTGGATGGTGTCTGACAATGCTGACAGTTGTTTGTTTGTGAGTTAACCAGCTCATTCATTGCCAACACAGATTCCCTCATCAGATCTTCAGAGGTATTATATTTATCAGTCATTAAACTGAGTTTCTCTTGTAGATGGTCAAGTTGAGATTGCAAGTCCTGTGTGTCAATGTTGTATTTCCTAGTGCTTTGCTCCAAATTAAAAGAATAAATATCTAATTGTTTAATTAAATTTAACCTATCTCTACGAAGTTTAACATTTTTGGTAAAGAATCTTTGTCTTTTTACCATTTTTTTTGTTTTAGCAATGTATTTATTAATTTTAATGTATTTTTTTAGTTTGTTTCTACTGGTGACTAACCTCACTGAATTACATGATTGTGATTCATCATCACCTGTCAAATCAATATTGCATGTGGAGTTTATGGCAGAAACCATTGACGGGGCAATAGACACCAATTCGCTGAACAGACTTTGATTCAGCGAGGCAGTGATGTTTAGATTTGTGGTCTCAAGTTCTGTGATCTGACTTTGAGCCTCATGCAGCTGCTGTTGAAGTATATGTTTGTGACTAAGAGCTTGTTCATACTCTATGCTACACTGGCTGAACCCGTCCACAACAATTTGGAGTCTATCCCGGGCTTCTATGGCATCGTTGTATTGAATATATATCTGAGCCATTTCGGTTTTCAACTTTCTATTCATTTCATGGGCATCAAAGAGCACTCTTTCATTGTCATTTATTTCCTTATTTAGCTGATCACAGTACTCCTTTGACGCCTTTAATTCGCTCAAAGCCTGACTGAGTTTGGACTCTTCATGGCGAGCACGGGCGCTGCGAGTCATCATGATTTTTAAGGAAAAGAAAAATAAATAAGAAGAGAGTAGGTAGTTGTGGCAGCAGTTTAAAAGATGATTAGTTTAAAAAGAAAATGAAATTTTTGAAATTTAGATTAAATGACTAGAAAGGAGTTCTGTCACCAAACCAAATTAAGGTTATGTTTACGTACAAAGGTCATTGGCATCAACAAGTAGCCGTATTAAAAGTGAACTATGTTGCTGACTGTAATTATGACACGTAAACAAACTGAAAGAAAATAAATTATATACCTATTGTACCTGTTAACAAGATGACAATGCAAAAATTCACTTGTGCCGGCAACTGTCACCGATTCACATTGATAAAATTTCACTTATTTTGCACTTATTATGTGAATCTAATACAAAATACACATTATTATCCTATTTACTTGATGAGTAATTGGAAATAGGCCTTACAAACATAAAATTTAAATAATTAAACATAAATTATCAAGAACAAATTCAAATCAGCTGTTAGCTGTAGTGTTGCCACAGTGCGTAGTCCGTTGCCACAGTGCGTAGTCAGGGTTCCGTACCAAAATGGTAAAAAAGGAACCCTGATGGTGTGACTCAGTCTGTCTGTCTGTCACAGCTGGATATCTCAAGAACAACTAATGCTATCAACTTGAAATTTGGAACAGTTTTAGATGACGTTTACTCAACTATTTTACAAAAAAGAAAGAAACAAAAATACATATGTTTTTTTGCAATAGGTGCTGAAAGGGAGTTTTAAAAATTTGAAGTCGGGTTACTAGGGCATATCATATGAAAGAACGCTGTTTGAAAATTCTCAAACATCTTTTTCTTTTTTTTAGGCCGCATGGTTTTCGACTTATGATGAAAAATGTTAAAAAAATGCCGTTCCTCCCCCTTAACTCCGAAGTTTGCATAGAGAAAAATCTGAAATTATTCTATGTCATAGAAGTTTATGTATAGATTGAAATCATCAATAAAAATTACATACGAACTCGCTCTTGACCGGTTTTTTGCAACTTAGAATCGTTTGATTTAGTTGAGAAAATGCTGAGGGATAAGAAATGAATACATTATAATGAGGAAGTCTCTCGGAAGGCTCGTATTTATAATCAAAGTACCTAATTACTTGCTACTAAGTAATTTCATACATGAGGGTATGGTGACTATTACTTGGCTAATAATTCTAAGCTTTGACAGTTCTAACTTCAAGCAATTACTAAACTATAGAAAGAAAATCATTGCTTGAGCAATTACTTTTACTTGACTTTATATACGATTGTTATTAAAGTGGCACCGGTGACTAAAAAGTTGTGTGGAAATCGGTTGTCATGGTATGGGCATGTGATGCGGAGGAATGAGGAAAATGTCGTGAGGAAAGTTTTGAGTAAGAATGTAAATGGCTAAAGATAATATATCAAATAAATGGCAGTATTTTTTTTATTCCGTTGACTTAGAAGCTTCATTTTTTAAGAGCTCCGAGAAACTAAATATGAATTTGATATTCTTTTGTTTTGATACCTTCACGCGTTCCTGAGAGAAAGGGTATTGACACACTGACAAGCAGACAGAAAGACAACGAAGTGATCCTATAATAAGGGTTCCGTTTTTTCCTTTTGAGGTACGGAACCCTAAAAACAGACTCATTGCATAGGCCATAGATCAATCACACAGATTAGGGTAGGCCTGAACTTTGTTGTTAGAAACACGTCAAAATCAATCTGCCTATAATAACCTTTTCCCAACTATGTTGGGGTCGGCTTCCAGTCTAACCGGATGCAGTTGAATACCAGTATTTCACATAGAGCGACTGCCTATCTGACCTCCACAACACAGTAACAGAGTAATACGATACCCTTTGGTAAGACTGGTTGTCAGAATTTCGGGATTCTGACTAAACGTAACGACTGTCAAAGATCTACGAATGACAGCCGGGACCAACGCGCAACGGCTTAACATGCTTTCCGAGGCACGGAGGGGTCTTGGTATGTAAAGGTGGTCACCCATCCACGGAACAACCGCGGCAAGCGTAGCTTAACCTGATCGATCGACCCGTGCGGCTGTTATTACTTAGACACAAGCCCCTCTATAAATTAAATTATATATCATTTATAAGAAATAAAAGACCTTAAAGAAAAATACACTGTTGGTTAGAATCCATTTGGTATTGAACTGCTTGAAAACTATCAGTGTTCTTTACAGTTATATCAATACGATACATTCTCATAAACTGCAATAACCGTTCAGTTTCTAGTACTCATATTACTATGATATTGAATCTTATTGACACGAAGTGCAGTTGTCTTAACTTAAAATTGCTTTACTTGTGTACCGATAGACATTATTGTGACCACAGAGCATGGAGAGCGGACCGTGTTACCCAGTTACTGGGTTATGGAGGTCAGATAGGCAGTTGCTCCATGTAAGATACTAGTATTCAGCTGCATTCAGTTAGACTGGAAACCGATCCCAAAAGTTGGGAAAAGGCAGATTGGTATTTGACAAAAATATAATTTAATGTATTGTGTTGCGTAAATTATTTTGCATAGGTACTATTGTATAGAATCTAGTTCTTCTAACTGAACAGACAGCTGTGCTGCTGGGGAGTTTGTTCCGCTACTTCTTCTTCCCAGCTAAAGCACTAGGAAGTGGTGAAGGGCGGGCGTTTTGTGGGGACTGCCTTACTGTAATTTTGACGTTCAAAAAGTGCTGATTCTCAGCCTAATTTGAATAAAGGACTTTTGATTTTGATTTTGATTTTGATTTTGGTACGTCTATGTTTCTTAATTCGTTCACGGACACAAAACCAGTCTCAATGATTTGTGATAACACAAACTTTCCATACAAAGTGGTATCACGTCTGGGGACGGATTGCCACATTACTCGGTTTTAAAAGTATGTGTTGCGGCAGTAACGGTCAGAGACGTAATCGCCTGTAGGTGGACGTATTCTTTCAATGTTTTCGTGACAGAGGTAACTTGTGTGTACGCGCAGGAGTGTTTGCTGTGGTACTAGCGGTCTGTATTATAGCCTAAAACGTCACAGAGTCATATCCTTCCTAAACTCGTAAATGCTATGGGAAATAGTCGGCCGTGGACGGAATTTTATTTCTGGTGTATTTTAAATCGCCGCCTACAGCCGTAGTGCCATATTATGAGGGTCATAATTAACGTCTCTCGACGTACTGTCCCTGAAAGTATTAATATTATTTGAGCCCAATAGATGGCCACTTTTATTGAAAGAAAAAAAGAAAGAAAGAAAATACATTTATTTAGCACAGACTAAATTAAAGAGGCACACAAAATAATAACAGCTTAATAAAATAGCAACAATAA
The DNA here is from genome assembly GCA_905163495.3 of Cosmia trapezina. NCBI lineage: Eukaryota > Metazoa > Arthropoda > Insecta > Lepidoptera > Noctuidae > Cosmia > Cosmia trapezina. The sequence continues at coordinate 25,460,522 of LR991027.1, forward strand.
AAAGTAAATAAATAAAGAATCAACATTTGCAAAAACAATAAAATTACAATGCAGGAATGTGTGCCTCACGGCTGTGCCAAAAAGGCCCAGTTCAGCAAAAAAAAAAACAAATAATAAAATAAAATAATAATAATAATATTGCGGCTTTAGAGGCGTTGTTAAATCTTCAAGAGAGCTGCAGGTGAACGGACATTTGGGACACTAGCGGATGGCGTATATTCTGTTCAGGAATACGACACTCGCACTGGATGTTGGATGAATCGGTAATACCCCATTTCGCCAAATTATGTTTGCAGCGCCCTATTTGGGTACGTAATCCTTTCGGCCTCGTACAGGACTTTCTGTTTTTTATTTTTTACTAAATAATTTTGTTTCTTTTTTTTTGGTTTTAACTTTTATCATTGTGTTTTTGGTTTTAGTTGGTGATATTCCTGTGCGCGTCACAATAAATAAAAAAAAAGAAGTTTATTAGGAACAATTTTAGGTATTTAACATAACAATAGACACGAAGATTGCTGCAAAAGTAAAACTTTTTAACAAAAAAAAAACCGACTTCCAAAAATCACTACAAAGTGAAAAATAACTTTGATTTCGGAAGTCGGTGTCTTTCGTTTTTTATTTACTTTCTTTTGTTTTGCCACCGACTTCCGAAATCAAAGTTATTTTTCACTTTGTAGTGATTTTTGGAAGTCGGTTTATTTTTGGTTAAAAAGTTTTTATTTCTCGCTTTTTAGTGGGTCTGTTTATAATTTGTATAAGTTACAATAGTCTAATGTCAATTGCTCATCACATGTTACAAAATATTGCTTTTCCCGATGCTGGGACGTTAATTGTTGAGGAGTTCTGCTGGTAAGAACCAGGAGAACTCCTCAACAACCACTCACCACACGCATTGTGTGACAAGCGGAAATTGCTTAGCAACCATATTAAAGTAATCGAATCGCAACCCGTGAAATATTTATCATTGAGTAGTTCCGGTAGCCATCTGTGGTCTTCATCATCAGTTCCACTTCACCAAGTGGTGCTTTCCGAGAGCAAATGCACGAGCTACTATAAAAAATACCCAAATCGCTATAGGTATGCCTATAATATTTGAAGAGTTCCTTCGATTTCTCCAGGATCCCATCATCAGAACTGGATTTTGACAAAAATGGGACCATTTGGGAAGTATACCCTTTCCAACAAAAAAATAATTTTTCAAATCGGTTGGCAAGCGACGGAGTTACGCGCGAACAAACATAAAAAAATAAAAAAAATACAAACATCCGAATTGAGAACCTCCTCCTTTTTTAGAAGTCGGTTAAAATACTGTAGCGTAGCTACCAACGCCCAACACAAAATACAAGGAAGACATTTTGTTCCAGACTGTCACTCTATAATGAAGTCTAAATAAATTAAAAATTACAAAAGAAAAAATCATTATAAGTTTTTAAGTAGTGATGTGGAGTGGAAGTGAGGTTGAGTGTGTGTGTGTGAGGGTGTGAGGGTGAGGGTGTGTTTGTGTGTGTGTGTTAGATGTACAATTTGTCTATTATTATGAGAGACCGCGATCCGAATTTATTTATTTATTCCGACGACACGGTTGGCGCAGTGGTTGAGCGATTGACTGCTGCGCAGCATGTCGCGGGTTCGATTCCCGCACGAAACCAATATTTGTACGACCTACAAGTATTTGTTCCGAGTCTGGGTGTTTTTCTATCTATTCTATCTATAATATGTATGTATTTACAAAAAAAAAATGTATAAAGTAGTTTATCAGCCATCTCGTTACCATAACACAAGCATTAGGTTGCTTAGCTTGGGACTAGATGGCGTTGTGTGAAATGTCCGAGGATATTATTATATTATTATTCGTTTATTCATTTTTTATCTTATTTAGTTACATTTTTAAATATTTCTTAAACAAAAAGATGTAAAAAAAAAAAAAAACATTTAAAAATATAAAAAAATAGAAGTCCGCCGGTGTCGGGAGCAGGGTCCAAGGTACAAGGTAAGGTTAGGGCTGCAGAGATAGGAACCTCCTCACAATACGAGCCGTATCGAGGAGTACTGCCTTCTGAATCTGGCCCTTGATCCAACCGCCTAACGAGAGCCTCAAGAGATGTTGATCGAGGCTTTCGGCCATCAGGCCGTTGGCCGTTACGACAATCGGCACAATGATAGCCGAGCTCACATTCCACATGTCAACAACCTCGTGAGCTAAGTCGAGATATTTTATTTGTTTTTCTTTCTCAGCTTTCACGAGGTTCTCGTCATGTGGAATGGTAATATCGACAATCATTGCGCGGCGCGCTAATCGATCTATCACCACTATATCAGGCTTATTGGCTACAATAGTCCTGTCAGTAATGATAGACCGATCCCAGTACAACGTGACATGGTCATTTTCGAGAACTGGGTCGGGCACATACCTGTAATACGGTACCTCAGAGTCCACAAGCTTATATTTCAAAGCAAGTTGCTGGTGAATAATCCTGGCCACTTGGTTATGTCTGTGCAAGTACTCGCCGTTAGCCAGACGAGAACAACCAGAGACAATATGTCTGATGGACTCACCCGGACGATGGCATGCCCGACACACGTCAACCGTCCCGTCCCTCATAATATGTCTCCGGTAGTTATTCGTTAAGATAACTTCGTCCATAATTGCACAAACGAAACCTTCAGTTTCCCCGAAAAGGTCACCGAAACGTAGCCAGGATACGGACGCTAAGAAATCTACACCGGGCTCATGAAGAGCCCGATAGAAGCGCCCGTGAAGCTCCTTGCTTTGCCATACCTTCTTGCGGTCATCGGTAGTAAGTACCACAGGTTTGCGCCAGTTCTCATTAGCCATGGAGAGCGGGGTGAGCCCCTTGTCCACTGCGACCACATCACGGTGCATACCCACATCGGCTTTTAAAAAATATTCTCTGAGGCTGCACACCTCGCGGTTGTGGAGGGTCTTCGCATTTAAAAAGCCTCGACCCCCGCACTTCCGCGGGATGTACAGTCTCATCACCGATGATCGTGGGTGATGCATCCGGTTTGCGGTCAGCAGTGTACGGACTCTCCTATCCAGTGCGTCAAGTTCAGTTTGAGTCCATTTGAGTATGCCGAAAGAGTACATCAAGACCGGCATGACCCAACCGTTGAAGGCGCGCACCTTGTTACCGCCCGAAAGAAGACTAATTAATACCTTCTTCAGGCGACCAAAGAAGCGCTCCTTCAACGATTGCTTCATGTCAGCAACGTTGATGCCTAACGCTTCCGACATACCCAAATATTTGTAGGTTTCGGATGGGGAGAGGGATCTAAGGTGTATGGAATCCGAGAGTTGAATTCCCTCGGATTCCATAATCTCCCCTCGCTTTACATGCATGACTGCACATTTGTCCACACCAAATTCCATCCTGATGGCGCTACTGAAAGTTTCAGTTACCTTCAATAGCTCCATCAGTCGCAATTTGTTGGGGGCAAAGAGTTTCAAATCATCCATATAAAGGAGGTGAGATATGACCTGACCACCTCTCCTCAGCCGATAGCCCAGACCTGAATCCTCCAGCAGTGTGCTTAGCGGATTCAGGGCTAAGCAGAACCAGAGTGGACTCAAACTGTCGCCCTGAAATATTCCCCGTTTAATCCATACAGGTTCATCATTCCCCTGAATCCGTCGACACCCCGGATAGCGAAGAACCGTCCTCCATTGCCCCATACATGACCCAAGGAAGGTGCGTAGAGTTGCATCAATCTTGTACAACTCCAGCACCCTCATGAGCCATGTATGTGGCACCGAGTCATAGGCCTTCTTATAATCTATCCAGCATGTCGACAGATCCTTGCGGGATCGACGAACCTGTTGGCTAATGGCCATGTCGATGAGGAGTAGCTCCTTAGTACCGCGGGACCCGTTCCTACATCCATTTTGAGAGGCAGACATAATCGAGTTATTCTCAATGTGCATATTAATTTTTGCTCTCAAAATGGATGTAAGAAGTTTATAGATCGTCGACAAACACGTGATCGGTCTATAATTCTTGGGTTCCGCGGGACTACCTGACTTATGGAGCAGGTGGGTAACGCCTGTTGTTAGAAACTGCGGTAGCGACCCAGACTCTAAGGATGACTGGAATTGAGATGCTAGGCGAGTGTGCGAACTAATTAGCCATTTTATCCAAAAATTATGTAGTCCGTCCGGTCCCGGTGATTTCCAATTCGGTAACGGACGGACTGCTCTGGCTACGTCTAATGGCGTAATTAAAACCGCTTCCATTTCTGGTATAGCTTCACACACCCGCTCAACATCCTGCATCCAGCCAGCCTCAGCGTGACAGACGGGCACCGACCAGATGCTGCGCCAGAATGCACTCGTGATGGTATCATCCGGGCGGCACACGTCCGTCACATTTTGTTCAGGTCGCTCCCAAGCTCTATATACCCACCTCTCATCGCTCTGGAAGATGCGATTCTGCGTATACCGATCAACCCGCCGCTCATACCGCCGAATACGGCTCGCCCATGCACAAACTTTCTGCTTCAGGAAGTCGATGCGCTCTGTGACACGGGACATGTATTCTGGAGGACTGATTCCAGTCCCCGAGAATGCCCGCCTTACAAAGCGCATCACTCTTGGTCGTGTATTCCCCTCCCTGAAGCAGTATAGTTTGCCGATGAGTACCCTGGCCCCATCGATACGACGCTCGATCCTGCACTGCCAGGCTGGTACGGCTGGTTTTGGTCGAGTAGCTCCGTCACAGTTTGGGAACTTGACGTTAGCTAAACGACATGCCGCAACAGCTGCGCAATACAGGATTGAGTGTGTATCTACGAGATCCTCGCTACTCTCGAAAAAATCCTTAAGTTGCGAGTCCAAGGCACACACCAGCGCCCTATTTTTTTTGTGCATGGGAAGGCGTGGTAGTCGGGGTCTAAGTTCGGTCGGAGTGGACCTATACTCGCGAAACGCATCCTCCAGTGCGCTCCTCAATCGGTCGTTGGACTGGCTACTTACTGTGGCGACCCTATCATCCCCCTCTCCGACAACATGAGTGGAACGCGGCGGGACTGCATCAATAATTGAAGCTTGTACCGCGGTTTGTGCCGGAGTTGAGACGATACGGTCGTTCAATATCTCTGAGCGCAGCCTATCAAGTGCGGCATCGTCCAACCTATGATTGCGTTGGATGACCCGCACCTGATCCGACAGTCGTTGGGCCGAGACGTTGACGGTTGGTTCCAGTTCCTGAAACAGAGACAGCATCCTAACACGGTACGCAGTGAGGTTAGTTCCCCCCTCTGTAGACCCGTAATATGCGCGCATGACGTTCTCGTTCATAGACTGAGTCCATCTCATGCGCTGCACACAACCACCGGCAGCGGGGACCCAGCTCGGGGCCGGTTGGCCCCTAAGTCCCAAGCTCTTCGGTGGCCGGCCTCTCCCCTGCCGACGTACAGGTGTTGGCGACGTCGGCGGGGAAAAATACTCGTCGCTCGAGCTCGACGCAACTACCGCGGCCGGTGTCGTCACAGCGCTCACGGTGGGGCTGGGTACAGGCGGCGGCGAGGCGGAGCTGAGCGACGAGTCCGGAGGTGGTGGGCGTGCTCGTGCAGCTGATCTCGTCAACATCACTTTATTTTCATTTTTATTCTTTCCGTTTTATTGGTTTTCTCAAAGACAGGGTTTTCTATTAGGTGACATGACAGATGTCACCTACGGTTCGGTGTTTTTTTATTACATATTATGTTTTAAATAGGTTGATTTCTGTATTTTTAGTTTGTATCTTGATTTATAGACTTTTATATTTACTTGGGGTTTCAGATAAGATGAAAAACTGCGTCTAAAATAAATAAAACTAAGAAAATTATGAAAACAAATTCTGTGACTTGTTGACGTTAGTGTTGCCAGCTTGTTGTTATTATTATTATATTATTTATGATAACACAAGTTGTTCAGTTTCATCATAGGACATGAATTTAAGCCAGTCTGTAATTTTTTTTCTCAGTAAATTTGTTGTTAAAGGGTACATATTCATTCTCCTATTTATATTATTATAAAGTTTAGAGCTATTGTGGTTAAAGTGAAATATGTTTTCTTTATTCTTTCTTTCTTTCTAATCGATTCAGTGCATTCCAAATAGGCTACTGCATTTCACGACCAGGAGGCAGGTGTTTGGAGCTTTACGAAGTCTTGAGACGGTGGATGTACCACTAATTTTATTTGGATGGTATTTAAAAGTACTTCAATTTATTCCCATTTCATTTACCTAATTTTGCCTGTGTTCCACCAAATATACTGAATGTGCACCAAAATATGTTCATTAAAATATGTCATAACGAGCATCTATTGGATATGGCGCTCGGCGGCCGCTGCCGCGGCACCGGTCGCTTCGCTCGCTCGCCGTCGCGCGTTAAGGGTCACTGTTCTAACCTAACCTAACCTAACCCAAATGATTCTAACCCAAATGATTCACCAATGTGAAGTTTCGGACGCGCGGGTGTTTTGTGTAACATTCAGGAATATTTGGTGCACAATCAGTATTTTGATGTACGGATAATATTTTTGGTGAACACAAAAATATTATCCATTTTATTTGGACTTTAAATACTGCGGGGGCAGCGATTCCGAGCTCTGTGATTGTGATATTTTTAACTTTTACATTTATAGATACGTAGTGGTTTGTTGTATTATTTTCTTTGAAGAGGCAATAATGCACGTGGTCCTTCCGATCTGTGAAGTTCAGCTGGTAGTGCGTGGATGGGTGACCTTTCTATACATATTAAGAGACTAATATGATCCGAAAGACCAAGTTGGTCCTGGTTGTCATACGGATTGTCATTGATAATCGGAAGCCCAAAATTCTGACGACACTGCCCGTTTTTTACAACTTGAAAAAATGTAAAGATTTCATTATTATATTATGTAAGTGTGTTGTAAACATAAACCCACCGGAATAAATTATCTAATGGTGGCGAAAACCGCATCAAAATCCGTTCCGCGGTTTAGAAGAACAACGCGTTCACACAGGCAGACACGAAGTAGATATGGAAAAACCCGGTTGGTTTGATGACGTCAGATAGCAGTCACTCTATACGTATGTAAATTGCCGTCCCATTTCGGAACTACCCTCCTTCAATATGTCCCTTGTTTGCGTCATCCTGAATAAAATTATTAATACCTTTTTGCCAAAAAAGCCCTACATCCCGAAACCCATCAAGTATTTAAAATAATACATTTTATTTGAATCCGTGTCAAAACCTTCACGGAGGCGTCTCGTACATTTGCCTAATAAGTTTATATACAAAATAATGGATACCCAGGTAAACCAATTTTCCTTTGTTTTTCAACATAGGAAATCATTTTCATGCGTGTGTTTGTACTTTCTCATAATATTTTTGTAGGGTTTATCTAAAGTGGATTAAGTATAAACGCGCACTGTTTTATATATGTATTAGCATTTTTGCTCATAAATGTATTAAGGCCCAAGGTTGAGCCTTTTTCATTATCATTTCTATTTTTTTTTCTTTTTTTTTCACGTAGGTAATACTGAGTAACCTAAAGAACTAAAAAGCCGACCCATGTTCTGACTAAGTCCTAAGTCACACGAACTTACACCTACTTTAGGAGTCAGAGTATTTAAATATTGACCTTTCTATTAAGCCATATAAGTATTAGTCATAATGATATTGCTATGGGCTTTTGGTGAAATAAATAATTTATTTATTTATTATTTTATTAATCATGTGAAAATATTTGCAGGAATTGTAGCTCACTATAAATATGGTCAGACTTTTTAAAGAGCTTCTAAAATAATCCGCTAAAACTAGCACGCAAAATTATGCAAAATTATTGATTACCTACATTAATTAAATAAAGAAAGCTAATAAAGGACATGGATAAAGTTTGGCCCAGAAGTGGTGGGCGGAGAAGCACAGACAAAGAGATAATTATATTAAAAAAATTACTGATAATATTTGAAATCCCACCACAGCTTTCGTTGCTTGGCAAAGCTATGCAGGAAATATTTCAATTTAAAAGATTAATATTTTGATTCAAGTATTCGAGAAGATATTTTATGTTGCCAGTTTTAGAAATATGATGGTAATTGAGACATGCTTACTGTAAGAATTTATATGACTTCACGAGTATTTTTAAAATATGAAATAAGTATTATAACTGTATTTAAAGCGTATTGACAAGTTTTAAATGTCATACCATAACCACTGTACCACCCATAGATAATGTGCCCAGTATGTTGAAATGTATCGGAACCCTGTGTCTCCACTTTTTCCCTTTGTCACTTTCATGATTTTAAAGACAAATACGGTAACTTATCGTTTTACGTTTTACAACGATGCAACATGGTCATGGCGTCTCCTACTAAAAGAACAAAAACCGATTGCCAAAAAGCAGTATAAACCGGTTTTAAACCAAACAAAGAACGCGTCGCGCTCTATGCCGGACGTCACACCTACACTATTTATGTGCACTCACACAAATGCAAAGCTCATTTACGCCTCGCGGACTGTACCTACTTGGTTTGATGTACAGTCAGCAACAACAGTCGATGAACACTTGTAGTTTTTTAATCTTAATTAATTCAAATAGGAACAGAGGTACTTAAAATTTTAAGAACATTAACTCTTAACAGTTAAACGAAAAAAAAAGCAGTTTATCAAATCATTTTGTGTTAATTTAGAGAATGTCAAAAAGTAGCAGTGTTAACCGACTTCTGTTGCTGGCCGTACCTAAGTATAGAATGAGTAGGTAGATGACGGTTTTGTGGGGCTGATATCAAGTGCCAAGATAAACTGGTTGCTTATAGGTCAGCATTTATATTACCTTGCGTAGGTGGCTACCTACACTCTGTATTACGATTGGTTCTTATACACGTATGACGTTCAAGAGGGGCGGACTTGCATAAACTGGATAACGGCTTGATCCCAAACAATTGATTTTTTTATATAAAAACTTTTTTGGTGATGTTTCTATAAATATACCTAATGTTACCTTTTGTAACTAACTTGTCCGTGTTGTTTAGACGGTACCAGATATTTGCCTTTCAATTTTGTGGTATGCTACAGGCAATAAACTGGCGCCGTGTAAATGGAGTTTTAGTCTAAAGTTAAGCTCCGTTTACACGGTGCAAGTTTCTGGAACGTTCAAGAGCAATAATGGGATGCCATAAATCACGTTCAAGTTTTTTGACATTCAAGAACTGCATGAAGTGTTTACACGCGTGCGATTCTTGAAATGCAAGTTTTGCCATTCAATAAAATTGCATGCGACTTACACCAGGCAATAAAATTGACAGGCGTAAGTCTAAGTCTAATATTCTAAGGCGGCCCTATTTCTACACCTACAATTTGTACGCGCGATATTTATATTGTGCAATATGATTGAACCCAAACCCCTTGCACACAAACGATCCATTATTTTCTCGCAATAACATTGACGGCTCATAAACTTCAATGTTTTCGAGTCAGCAACATCTGCGCAATATTTATTCTACGGTGCAATTAAAATATGGTGCAATAAAAATTAAACTCACTCTAACTTCTGTTCAATCATCATTACGCAATCATTAACCCTAAACATGAAAAATATTGCACAATTCATGGTATTATGCATTAAATCACATACATAATTTATTATTGAGTTTAATATTAAGTAGAGAGACGGCTAGTTAAAAAAATTGGTTTGTTTTATATACTGCAGTATTTTATTAAGATAATTATTTTAAAACTACAAAACCAAAGATATTTTAATATCTGACGACTACTTTGCGATAATGCGGAAGAAAGTTGTCTCAGTAATATCCCGTGTGGGGGAAAGAAGCAACAGCATTCTGAGGATGTTTGCAGAGAGGCTGGATGGGCCTACAATGGGGAGGTTTACCAAGCTACATGTTGGCAACAAGGCTTGTTAAACCTTCCTGTGATTGTGATTTTCTTTCTTTTTTGTTGTTCCTGCAAGTTATAAGTACGATGTAATACTAACACCCTATGGGCCTTGATGCCTGAGAATAAAATATTTTTTTTTTCATTTATTTATTTATATCAAAACCATAGACATGATCAAAACATAAGATAACTGGATAATTGTGGGCATCTCTGCAAACCTTTTTCTTCGCTCTTTTAATATGTTATGTGTTTATTACCCGAATTTTTCGGAAAAATTGATTTTGCGACGCACTTTGCATAAGTACAGTTCAAAACATTGGTAAGTATCAAACTTATGGGCCAATTTAATTTCAATAGAACCTACTGTTTAACCTACTACATAAACAAATAAATTCGAATAGAACAGTCATTACTTAATGAAAAAAAAATCTCGTTAAGTTTATCAATTCAAAATCATTTAATTAACAATGAACACTTTCCTCAGAGCTCGTACAAAAATAGCTGTCAGTGCAAGTCCATGACGTCATTGAGTGTGACGTCACCGCGACCCGACCCACGCGTCGCCCGCTATTGGCTGATGTTATCTATTATACAGACTGAGCGGAGGAATATTGTGGTGTTTACTCGAGTTTCTGATGAGGTTCCTTAGGTTTTTTTTAATAATGGTGCTGCCGGGTGTATCGTTGCTTTAAGGCTGCTCCTTCCTAAAATACGGCGAAACTAAGTAACTTTGTAACCATATTTTACAGTAACTATAGCAACTTTCTGAAAGGAAAAAATACACAGTAATCTACAATACATAAGAAGTGATTTCATGTGTCCTGAAATCTATCTTAGTTTGTAGAACTAAGGAAAAAAAACCTAAATCCAGGTCTATTTCGGTCTATTTTTTCGAGTTGTTACCATATTACTCCTACAGTTTTCATTAAAAGTGTTCATAAATTTACACAGTTCTTTACAATCTAATAAGGAATGATTTCTTGTCATTACTTTTTTAGTTTAATCAACAGATTTTTTGTAAATCGATAATTACTTCATATTTTGCAAGCGTTGTGTCATCGCGCTTCTCTTTCTTTTCTATGCAGTCCGACAGTGACCGCGCTTTTTGCGACGGATAGGCCTTAAGGCGCAGATTTCCTGAAAACGATAAAAAATGTGGTTTTTTAAAGCTGTGTATCTCATAAACCGTAAATAATTTTGACGTGTAAAAAAAATAGGTATGATATTTTCAAGTCCTTTTCACATACAGTGATGGAAGCCAAAACATAATTAAACATACTTTAATGCACCAAAAAAATCTTTAAACATAACTCCTCATAATCTTTAAAAGCTGTTTATCACTTCATTAGCAATTATAATTATAATTAAAAATATACCACGAAATGTCAAATTCCAAACTGCATTCAGTGATGGATTACTTTTTTTTAAATGTAGTTGATTTCTAATTTTATACGATTTTATTTGCACTTTTACGACATAATTCCGGTGCGCGTGAAAATCTTCTATCTCGTGCGTCAAACTAGACAGCCATAACGCCATTTCACTTACACACCGAGGTAAACCAAGCTTGGAACCAGGGCCTTAAATGATAACAGCCGCACGAGTCGATAAAAGATAAAGATCATTTTATTTGTCACTTCATGCATATAAACATGCAAATTATGCATGCAGGATGTCAATGGATGGATGGATGGATGGATGTGAATGTGTGGATGGTGTGTGATCGAAGGTTAAGCTACGTGACAATCACCCAGTAACTGGGTTGTGGTGGTCAGATATGTAGTTGTTTCATGTAAAATACTGGTATTCAGCTGCATCGGGTTAGACTGGAAGCCGACCCCAACATGGTTGGGAAAAAGCTAGGCAGTTAGAAGGCCAAAAGTCTTACAATCAGTTTTACCAAGCGGTATCATGTTACCCAGTAACTGGGTTGTGGATGTCAAATAGGCAGTCGCTCCATATAAAATACTGGTATTTAGTTGCATCCAGTTAGACTGGAAGCCGACCCCAACATAGTTGGGTTCTAGGCAGTTAGAATGATGCTGTCTAAATGTTGGTAATGCGGTCAGAAATAACTGCTACAGTTATCAATCTTCTGGACATCTTACACTTAACACTACAAGCACAAAGTAAATCAATATTGTTGTAGACTTGCCGGATTTTTTTGCATCCAACTCAAGACGAAAAGAAATCAAGACAAAATTATGGCGCGGTATTAGTTCAATATTCACAAAAATTGGTTTCTTGGATTGTCGAGTATGACGTAACGCAATGAAACTATCCGACGCAAACAATACAGTGGACAGAGAAGGGTTTAAAGAAAAAATTTAATCGAATAGAATAGTAAAAAATAGTTTGATATTCCCAATAAAAAATTTGGAAGTTGCTCCACAAAAATAAACTTTGGCGTCGAACATCTCTGTGTTTTCAGCGATAACGATATTCTTTTTTTTAAGAATTTAATAGAATTAGCATTTTTTTAAACTTTAACCGGACAATTATATAATTTATTGTGAATATTCTGAACAATCTAAAGAAAACCCTGAAAATAAATGCACATTCGCAGCTTAGTCACATCTCGGCAACACAAATATCATTTACAATTTTCGATCTTATTTCAAGCCAGCTAATGGTGACAATAGATTAAGCGGTTGTGTGCTGTTTAAAATCTTAGTCAGTTCGCGCTTTAAGTGAAAAAGATAAAACTCCTGCAAAAAGGGTGAAATTTAAAAGAAACAAATGAATGCGTTTAATTCAAGCGAGTTATTCCATTTTTAAAATAGAACACATTCGTCTTTTAATGGCGAAGAAAATCCACGGCATTTCATGGGGAAACTCATGTACAGAATGTCAAAAGTGCAACGAGTTCGATATAAATAACAATAACTATCATCCTTATTTTCCCATCATACGCGTTTTTAGGGTTATGTATGACCCTTTTACCCTCTCTATTATTAAACTAAAGAGTTTTGTACCGCATCCATCTTTCTGACCAAGAATGCGGCGACTTAGAGGTCATGACACTGAGGGTAAGTACGGTATCGCTATCCATACTTATATAAATAATGGAAGAGATTTTAAACAGAGTATAATAACAGTCGCACGGGTCAATCGATCAGGTTAAGCAACGCTTGTATTGGTTGGTCCGTGGACGGGTGATCTTTACATACCAAGATCCCTCTGTGCCTCGGAAAGCACGTTAAACCGTAGATCCCAGCTGTCATTCTTGGATCTTTGACAGTCGTTACGGGTCGTCAGAAACCCGAAAGCCGGTTGTGGAAGTCAGATAGGCAGTCGCTCCATGTAAAATACTGGTATTCAGCTGAATCCGGTTAGACTGGAAGCCGAGCCCCACATAGTTGGGAAAAGGCTAGGCAGATGATGATGATGAATTTGAGCAAACTGCAAAGGAAAACATCATGAAGAATCTGGCATATCCTACAACCAGAAATTCGAAGACATGTGACTTCCACCAATGCACACTGGGCCCGCGTGGTGGATAACGGACCAGTCCCACGCATACAGAGAAAGCCTGCGTCCCAGCGGTGGGAAAAATATTGGCTGTTTAATCTTATGTATTTGAGAAGCCTGCATACGTACCCTATGTTTGAACATAATAAGTATTTATATATTTGAATAAAATCTCGAGGTCTACGAGCATTTGCTTACGAGCCGGATCTACGAGCATTTGCTACGAGCCGGATCTACGAGCATTTGCTACGAGCCGGGACTACGAGCATTTGCTACGAGCTGGGTCTATGAGCATTAGCTACGAGCCGGGTGTACGAGCATTTGCTACGAGCCGGGTCTACGAAACGCTCGACGGTCTACGGTGACGCTACGCCGTAGCTGCTTATTCAATGCTGTATTTTTGTTCATTCATTTTGACAACTAAAGTATTTGCTCTGTTAATAAACGGAGTTTTATATTACCTTTTTGAAGGTTTTCAGCTACACTTACGGTCCCCTAAAAAGCTGGATTTAAGTATTTATACAAAGAAACGCTGATATCATTTGCTATAGTGTTATGGGCTCTATGGAAATGTCATGTCGACCTCAAGTGTTCCGATAATATTTGGCTATTAAAGTACTATCTATTACACAAATCTGACACAGTTGGGTTCATTTTTGGAAATTCATGAAAAAATTAACAGATAATGTGATAATCATATAAATCCGGTGATTATGTTTTTTGAATATGATTCCGTATACCATTTTTAAGGCCAAATTCCGTTGACGTTAACATTATACGCTTACGTTACCTTTTTGTACAATAAGTACCTTTTTTAGGGTTCCGTACCTCAAAAGGAAAAACGGAACCCTTATAGGATCACTTCGTTGTCTGTCTGTCTGTCTGTCCGTCAGTCTGTCAAGACCATTTTTCTCAGGAACTTTAATTTATAATACCTAATGTTTTTAGATATTTTAGATTATGTTATGGTACTTAAATAAAAACTATTGAATTAGGAAATTCCTGTAATGATGGTGATGATAAGTTAATAAATAAATAAATAAAATTTCCACTTTTCCCGCGGTCTACTGCGATTGAGGGCCAATCTTTTAACCCGGTAGATGTAAATTATGTACTAATTTATGAACCCCATAGGTTCACAACTGTTGTAAGCCCGCGGTCGCCATCGTATGATGTTTTTTTACGTTTATATATGATATACGCTTCTAAGCCTATTACAAAAAGGATTTTTCCTTACGCACACATGGGGTGCGTCTGACATTTAAAGAGTTCAGTTCATGCCGCCATCTCTTTCTGGGCCTGCCACGTAGGCTTATTATAATATAATATAATATAATATAGATATTTATATACAAGAACAATACATACCTAAGTCAGACAGTTGTTTATGACCTGGTTCCCAAGTAAGAAAGGCATTTATTGCAACAGCAATCTACTCCTGAAACCACGCGTATTTATTGCACTTTTATTCCAAAAATACCAACTTCCTCTTATTTATTCCTTTAGCCAAATAATCCATCATTCGCAAACAACAAAATTGCTCTCAGAAACCGAAATTACAAAGAGCTTTGAAGGGGCATCCGATGGGGGCTTGATGTGTCTTACTAACCGATTTCCCATGGGCCCCATAACTTCCAAGAGAACTATTCCAAAAAATACGCTTCGAATTACGTTAAGATATTTTACAAATG
Source organism: Cosmia trapezina (assembly GCA_905163495.3). Lineage (NCBI taxonomy): Eukaryota > Metazoa > Arthropoda > Insecta > Lepidoptera > Noctuidae > Cosmia > Cosmia trapezina. Next base: position 25,475,563 of record LR991027.1, read on the forward strand.
GGTCAAATGCTCTTTGAGACTGCGGTCATTAAGCCAACCCATGAATTAGGATATTTGTTGCAACTATCCATGTATATAGGTCCCGGCCGTCATTTGTAGATCTTTGATAGTCGTTACGGGTCGTCAGAAGCCCGAAAGTCTTACAACCAGTCTTACCAAGGGGTATCGTGTTACCCGGTTACTGGGTTTTGGAGGTCAGACAGGCAGTCGCTCCATGTAAAATGCTGGTATTCAGCTGCATCCGGTTAGACTGGAAGCCCACCCCAACATAGTTGGGAAAAGGCTAGGCAGATTGATTGAGAGGCGACAATCCAACAACCCGATTTTTTTTTAAATGTCTTTCATACATTTTATGCTGGAAATTTTTACGACAAAGTGAGCCACGACCATTGACTTAGAATTCTATAGACTCATGGAATCCGTGCCGTCGAAAGGGACAGAAAAAAAGTACATCTTTTGTTTAGGGTTACCAAGTGATGTACATTTTACCCAATATTCTTCAAAAAATAAGATTTTTTTTAATGAGGTTTGTATTTCAGGAAAAATAAAAAAATATGAGTAATGATGCGACTGCAATGTTTTATTCAAACTCAAACTCAAAGCAAAATAAAAAAAATATTTATTTCAAAATAAACTAATCATACGTACGTTTGAATTGTCAAGGGATCGGTCAGTCAGAAAGATGAAGCTAGTTGCCCCTTCCAAACCGTTGTCCCCTATGGAGAAGAATGGGCAAGAAACTCCACGGACACTCTTTTAAATAAAAAAAAATTACAAAATATTGGTTACATCGTTCATGTTGAAAATATACCTACATATGAGAACAATGTAGGAATCTGCCACCTTTTTGGTCAACCTCCTAGATTTTTCTCGAAGTGCTTTTAGCTTTTTCAAACGCTGTTTTGATATTTCTTGGTCTTTCTGCCATTTTCGTTTCAATGTTCAGGGCGAAAACTCAGGTGACGAATACTAAAATAAATAAGGAAAATGTTTTATATTACGCACTTATTATTGAAACAACATTATGTACAGACGCCAGCACATCAAGCTACTACAATCTGTCAAATTTCTTTAATAGATTTTCATCTTTATCGCTAGAGTATTAGGTTCAAGGTTGATTGGGAAAATCTGACAGTTTCGGGTAGTTTGACCTGCTGGCGTCAGTACATACAACTCTCGGCTCGTTATTAAGCTGTTAAAATATGAATCCTATAGACTTACAGATTTAACTGTTTTTGAGCTCCCTTCTAATATTTCAGTGGATGTGGCTTCGCTGCTCTTAATCATCATAGCGCTTCCTCTATTTCCTGCAACCTAATGGAATTAAATGTTAAAATTTTATAACCATTGTAATAAAATTCAATCACATGTTAGGTACATCCATATTTGTTACGGTATTTGGAACAGCATCGGGGTATAAGTAAGTTTTGCATGCTTTCTTTATTAAAAGATTACTATCAAAGTGTTGACTGCAAATCCTGGAATTGGTTTTTGGAGCCCAATTAGGCCTATTAGTAGCAGCAATCCACATGTTTCTTATTTCGGGTTTATTTGGAAATCTAGAATAATAATAAATCGGGTAGATTTTTTCATTACCTTTCATTTTAACCAGTGATCTTGCTTTCCATGATTTTTTTACTTATATATTTATAGTATAGTAGTAGCTATATAGCATGCAATATGTTGGCCCACAGGTTTGCACGTTGTACACCAGAAGTAAAAATAACTCGATAATGCGTTTTGCCAATCTTTGTACATGTGCACTCTGTGGGATCGATAGACGCAGACGGCATACGACGTCTTCAGAGTTCAGTATATCAATACTTTCAGGATGTGGTTGAGGCTTCCACGTTACTGCAGTGCATCAGGAATGTTTGCCGAAGTACATACTGATGGTTTTAATACCATCTTGAGTAAAAAGAATGCTTCCATGATGCGCAGAGTACGTGGGAGCGTCAACGACATTAAGGTCATCAGTAAACAGCCGTGCTGCACCATTATGACGCATTATGTACATGTACACACGGCTACACATCAAGCTATACATTTCCAGTTTACACTGTAAGGAAATCCTATACATTGCGAGATCAGCTTAAACTGGAAATGTATAGCTTGATCTGTAGCCGTGAGTACAACATGTACCCAATGCGGGGCATCAGGTGAGTGCAGATATATTAATTAAACTCTTTTATTACGTTTGTTACTAAAATATCTTATGAGAAGTGTGTATTACTAATATTAATGGATCAAGGTCTGAAATAAAATATTTTTTTATAGACATTGCTTTAAAAAATCAGTTTTACCCTTATTAAAGGGTAAATTCCCCGTCAAAAAGTGGCAACACTGAATGTTCAGGTAAGAAAATAAAAATATTGCGCAAATCACGATTTTTTGAGATTTAACACAAATACAAATTAGTTTGTACATTACTGCGACTATTTGATTAGAAATAGCAGCACACACAGCGATAAAATACATAAAAAGGTGGAATACTTACGTGTGAAAGGACAATCCGGCAATCTTCATCAAACTATCACTTTTACAATGTAATACACTGCACCTAACCATTTTGCACAGTTGCACAGATGGTATTAAAGAATTGAGCACGAAACGGCACGTATTTTGTGTAAAATCTCGATGTAATTATTAATAAATAATTGGATTTCAATCTGCAATCGCCAAAAACGTCAAACTTGTTGCGCACGTCGACGGTCATAGCCGGCACGCGATAAAGGACAGAAATATTTTTACTCTGTCTCTTTTGTATGCTAGTGACGTTAATATATTCTTCTTTTTCTAGTGTGAATGCAAGGGAAGATAACCAGCAGTCTATAGAATTCTAAGTCAATGGCCACGACACACTAACGACAGCACTGTCACAGAAAATGTGTAATTTTTTGACAGATATGTCACATTGTCACTTTATAAAACTTGTTGGTATTATAATCCGTCGAAGTCCAGGTTTCCTCATCTGTTTTCCTGTATCACAACTGTAAGTCAGAGTGCATAGTTTCATTTTAAAACTCATAGGTTGTACTGTAAGGGCGAGCGCGCACTGCGGTGCGTGCTATTAGTTCTGCCGCACTGGGCGGGGCCTACAGTAACAAAACGCATGACCGCAGTGCGCGCACTTCAAAGACATTCCATACTTCACAGATTAAGTGTTAGAAAAACGCACCGCAGTGCGCGCTCGCCCTTATTTCATAAACAATCGGTCAAGAGCGAATCGGACTCGCTCACCGAGGGTTCCGTTCCATCGTTTTATTTTTCCTGTAATTTACATAAACAAAAACTTCAATCACATAGAATTATTTCAGATTTTTCTCTTTGCAAACATCGGAGATGGTACCTATGGAAACGGTACCTACTTTTTTTACATTTTTCATCAGAAGTCGAAAACTATGTGGCCTAAAAAACAATAAAAAAGGTGCTGCAAAAAAAAATATTTATTTTTATTTCTTTCTTAAACAAAGCAAAATAGTTGGGCAAACGTCATCTAAAACAGTTCCAAACAAGTTGATAGCATTAGTAGTTCTTGAGATATCCAGCTGTGACAGACAGACAGACAGACTGAGTTGCACCATAAGGGTTCCTTTTTACCATTTTGGTACGGAACACTAAAAAGGAAAAATTACAGTGAACTTTACCCAAACCTTTGAAAGCTCAACAGTTGTAATATTCTTCTCCATCAGGAAGAAAAATCTGCGAATAACCCAAGGGTACATCAAAATATTTCACGACTAGAGGGTTCCCCATATCAATTTACTTACGATGCTATTGGAGAATATTTGCAATCATAATCTTTTATTGCGTTTCTATTGCCAATGGGATCGAAGAGAGATGAAAATATCGACAATAGCGATGAATGATTTTTCGGTGATCATCATTCAGGATCATCCTTAAGGGTGATGCGCTAAGGTAGCCCACGAAATTCAAATTTTCTTACGTTTTTTGCAATTTACAAGTCAGTGTCAGATTGTATGTTGATTAAAATATTATTCGCGCCGTAGCTTATATGGCTTTACAGAATTTATAATCATTAGAGACAGCAATACAACTCCATAAGTTAGAATTGACCTCAAATCTAGCGATTTCATGAAATCATGAGGTTTGAGGTCAATTCTAACTTACTGAGTTGTATTGCTGATTCTAATGATTATAATTCTGTAAAGCCATGTTTGTTACGGTCGCGAATTATATTTTAATCAACATACAAGTTTACACCGACAAATTGCAAAAAGCGTAAGAAATTTTGAATTTCGCGGGCTACCCTGTACACTTATTACATCCTGGTGTACATCTCCCGCCTACACTACACTACTAAAGCGGAGGACATCGTGGAGTACGTTCGTGGTGCGTGTACCGACCTGTTACCTGCCCCTCGTCATAGAAGAAGACTTTTGGCCACAGGACGTGGTGTTCCGTCGCTTCCGCGGGCAAGTACCACATGACAGCTCAAAGTCAAGCTAGTGCAAAGTGAAGTGTTACTAACATAGTCTTAAGCCTTATTTATTAACACAAGTTTTGTTTATATTCAAATATGTTTGTTTAGGTTAAGGCTTGTCCGTCGCAAAAAGCGCGGTCACTGTCGGACTGCATAGAAAAGAAAGAGAAGCGCGATGACACAACGCTTGCAAAATATGAAGTAATTATCGATTTACAAAAAATCTGTTGATTGAACTAAAAAAGTAATGACAAGAAATCATTCCTTATTAGTTTGTAAAGAACTGTATAAATTTATGAACACTTTTAATGAAAACTGTAGGAGTAATAATAGTAACAACACGAAAAAATAGACCGAAATAGACCTAGATTTAGGTTTTTATTCCTTAGTTCTACAAACTAAAATACAAGGACACATGAAATCACGTCTTATGTATTGTAGATTACTATGTATTTTTTCCTATCAGAAAGATGCTATAGTTACTGTAAAAGATGGTTACAAAGTTACTTAGTTTCGCCGTATTTTATTTTATTTTATTTTACAGTTTTTGGAAAACTTACAGCTAAATATTTTGCAAGATTGAGAATAATAAAAATAAGGCCAATTAAAAGTTTTCACAGATAGAAGAGAGCATATAAACAGAAAAAAAAACTTGAGAAGTTAGACAGTGTGATAAGCAAAAACAGTATTTGAGTAAAATTTGTTTCAAACAGCGTAAATTCTAATCAATTAGTTTACATGATCAAAAAAGAAACCACAAAGAGTTCTTTTTAATTTTGAGATGCTAGTATTGAAAATATCGATATCAACGCCCCGACAGACCTCATTATACGTATGACTCGCTCTGATGAAGTATGAGTTTCGTCTGTAATTCGTTCCTACCACAGGGGTATATAATAAATAAGGATTGCGTAGAAAAGTAGAAGGAACCCTCAGTCCGATTTTATTCAGCAATTCGGGAAGCTCGGTTGAACCGTTAGCAATTCTAAATAGAAACGCCAAGTCTGCAATTCTTCTACGTTCAGAAAGAGGAAGTAGATGGAATCTTTTACAGCGTAGGAGATAAGTGGGAGAATAAGTTTTGGAACGGAATTGAATATACCTCAAAAATTTTCTTTGTATGCCTTCCAATCGATTGATATATATGTTGTAATTGGGATTCCAGACCTGAGAGGCATACTCGAGATGACTGCGAACAAAAGTACAGTAGAGGATTTTAATGGTTTTGATGCTCCTGAACTCAGACGAGACTCTCAAAATGAAGTGATTTTGATGCTTTATTAATGATTTTATCTATGTGTTGATCAAATAAAAGTTTTGAGTCAAATACAACTCCCAAGTCTTTGACTGTGTTAACCCTAGTCAAGGATCTGCCTAATAGTTTATAGTCAAATGTTATAGGTACGGGCTTCCGAGTAAAGGAGCACACGCAGCACTTGGAGACGTTTAAATGGAGCTTATTAGTGCTGCAGTAGTGCTGGAACCTATCTAGATCCCCCTGCAATGCTAGAGCATCTGATAAGGAGGATATCTTTGACATAATCTTCATATCATCCGCATATAGAAGTATTTTAGAGTGAAGGAAACAGGAATCAATATCGTTGACGAACAGATTGAATAAGAGCGGCCCTAATAAGGATCCTTGAGGAACTCCAGATGGGATACACATTGATCTTGATGAATACCCATTCAGCACAACAGTTTGACACCTGTCCTCCACATACGATTTAAACCAACGGAAGAGATTACCCCTAATGCCCATCGATAGAAGTTTACGCATGAGAACGACGTGATCAATTCTGTCGAAACATTTGGCATAGTCTGTATATATGACGTCGATTTGGGACCGATTAGACATAGCCTCTGACAAGAAGTCACTACAGAGAACGAGGTTTGTAGTTGTTGACCGACCACCCAAAAATCCATGCTGGTGTTCGCTGAAACCAAGCCTAAGAGCAGAGTAAACTTGCCTGTACACAATTCTCTCTAATATTTTAGCAAACACGCATAATTTGGATATAGGTCTGTAGTTTTCAACGCAATTTCTCGGTCCATTTTTATGGATAGGTGTTACATAAGCCGACTTCCATATAGCAGGCATCACCCCGGTATTAAGAGACCGTCTGAATAAGATTGTAAGAGGAACCGAGAGGCTTGAAGCACAGTTTACTATGAAGACCGGTGGGAGCATGTCTGAACCAGCAGATTTATTTAAGTTCAAGTGCTTTAGTAGTTTCACAACCTCGTCTTCACAAACCTCGATAGCAGCAATATCGTAAGTACTAAAATCATTCCGCTCACAATGGTATTGTGTATTATTCTCAGAGCTGGTGGCTTCACGAAAGTTTGACAGAAAATACTCGCCGAAGAAATTGCAAATTTCTTCACCATTGCTAGAGGACAGGTTTCCAAACCGCAACACAGAAGGGTAGGAGTTGTTTTGCTTTTTTGATTTTATGAAGCTCCAGAAAGCTCGAGGGTTGTCGCGAATAGCTGATTCTACATTTGCCATGTAATCATCGAACATGCACTTTTCTAAATCCTTTGCACGTTGCCGTAATAATACAAAAGATTGGTAGTCCGACTCGTTCCCGTACCTTTTAAATTTCGCGTGGAATTTAGATTTTTCTTTAAGAATTTTTACTAACGGACTTTTATACCAGAGGGGGTATTTAGACATGGAAACAACTGTTTTAGATGGAATATAATTCTTGTGTAATTTATATAAAACATCATAGAAAAATACTACGGCATCGTCTAGTGACCTGTGGCCCAACTCGTACTGCCAGTCAACGATGTTAAGTTCATCTTTAATTGCTGCATAATCAGCAGACCGGTACAAGTATTTAACATAGGGACGAGCTGGCAGACTATGCAGCTGAACAAAGTCCGCCGTGATACATAGTGCATTGTGGTGCGGATCTTCCGGAACTAGGGGATCAGAGCTGCAGGAGACAGAAACTTCATTATTGGAAAATACCAAGTCCAGAATCTTATTGTTTTTGTTAGGGTGACAGTTGTACTGCAACAGGTTACATGCGTTAATGTTGTCAAAAAAAATGGTTTGGACATGACCGTTCAGGTTTGTAGGGAGCAGAGAATAACCATCATTTGCAGGGGTCCACGTTATATTAGGTTCGTTAAAGTCACCCAGCACAATAAACTTGTCGACCGGGTGCTCCATTATAATGTTGGTCAAGTTATCAGAATAGTTACCCAGCTGTGTTGTTAATGAGTTACCTAGGTTTTGAGAGCAAATGTAAACAACGCCTATATGCATTTTGTATGTTGTCCTAGGTCTACTTTGTTGCAGGGTTAATGTGACCCATAGGTCTTCTGCAGATGACTGCCACTCGCCGCGCGCATGAGCCACAATCTCACGTCTAACGGCAATTAAAACCCCCCCTCCCATAGTCTGACCTGTACTGGTGTAATCCCGGTCCCGTCTCCATACCATATATCTGTCATCAAATACTTCGGAATCGGATATACCGTCAGTTAGCCAAGTCTCAGTCAAGCAAACAACATCAAAACCATTAATACATATATTTCTGTAGAAAACACCTGTTTTAGTTCGCAGTCCCCGCACGTTCTGATAAAAAATGCTAATAGGCGCCATAATAAATGATAAAACCCATTAGATTTAGCGTAGAAAAAAGAGTACTAAGCACAATCAATCCGTCCAAACAAATATTCTTTAAACAATGAGAGATGAATACAGATAAGTAAAATAAAACTTTATCTCCATACGAATAAGGTCCGAAGAGCGTAGTGGATAGTTGAACGTTAACAAATAACATGTAATTATTGTAAGGTATACTGAATAATTTCAATAAGCGATGTACATCCCCAAGGTAAGATAAGTAAAATAAAACTGTATCTCCATACGAGTAAGGTCCGATGAGCGACGTGCATAGTTGAACGTTAAGAAATAAAAAATAATTATTATAAGGTAGACTGAAAAATCTCAATAAGCCATGTACATCTTTGTGGTAATGAGTGGAAGATTTAATGTCGTAATAGCAATAGTGTACGAATTGGTTCAAAAGCAGCGATAAGCAAACAAAAGGACTGCGAGAAATGAATGTATAAAAAAAATAAATAACTGTGGTTCTCAAACTTAATGAGGCGAAGTGAGCGTTATACAACTTATCAGGACGTTGAATCAACATTTCAATTATAAGAACTTTTAGAATAAGAATTTTTTTAAGTCGTGTTCCGTCTTGATGAGGAGTTTTGGGGATGTAAAGTTTTTTCGAAGAAATATCTTGCATCCCGTGACCCAAACATGCTCAAAACCACGTTCTTTGGCACGAGCTTTGGTCTGGTTCAGGAGAATTTTATTATCCAGCGTAAGATGATCGTTAATATAGACCCTGTTTGTGCCTTGCAGACCTAGATGAGCAGCATTAAGGGTTTTGTGCTTTTTCGCCGCAGAAACAAAATCATTTTTGCTGCAGCAATTATGCACCGAACAAATTATATTTTTATTAAGTGGATCACTACGCATTGGAACTCGGGCAATGTAGTTAATCTGCTCCTTGGGTATATGACATCCAATAACATCCCCAATTTTAGTCATTATTGAGAATAAGTTTTCATCGCTAGTTATTGGCACTCCCTTGATTTTGATGTTGTTCATCCTGGACCTCTGTTCTATCTCTCTTTGATGAAGCTCTAATTTAGCTATGCGGTCTTGCAACTTCGAGATGTCATCTTTTGTCTTCTTCATTGACTCAATGTCATGTTCCAGAGTTGATACTTTGCAGGTCAGCTCATCCATTTTGTCACTAACAAACTGTAGCGACGACTTCACTTCTGAGAATTCAGCCTTTAATGTTTTGAGTTCCACAAGTTCAAGTTCAAGTTAGGAAGGAGCAGCCTTAAGGTATTTATCTATGGGCCTGTGTCGCCTGAAATAAATTGTTTATTTATTTATTTTATTTTATTTAATCAGTTTCATCCAGCTTTTGTCCATGGAAAACAACAGTTTTGTATGGAGACACGTACGCAGCTTTCCGCGTCTGAACGGATGCGTACGCATTTTCATACAAACCGTTCGTTATCAAACTCATACTCAAAATATATTAACAAAAATCTATGATTTTTTCCGTAAAAATTATCGTCAACATGTTTCCGTATGTGAGACGTGCATGGAAAATACAGTAGTTTCAAATTGTTATCAGTAGGTATACAGGGTGTAAGAGACAGCCCTCCGCAAACTAACAGGGTGTATTCAGCTCCTCATTTTGAATCATATTCCACCGGAAATTTTCTGAGGAAAATTTTAATTTTTTCAATTTTTTTTTCAGTTACATTTTCATTATTTCAATGTAAAATTGCATTGTGTGTTCGCAGCACTCCATTTATGTTAAAAAGAAACTGAAAAAAAAACAGCAAAAAAAAACCAGCAATGGATGTTGAAATACTCTAACCAACGACGCGTGAAATCAGCTGTTCACTTTCTGTCTAGCTACAGAGTTCATCGAACTCACCGCATACCTATTACCTACCCCTCCCAACCAGTAATAGACGCTCCGATTTGTGCACAAAAACACAAACAAATCAGGTTTATTGGATTCCCTTACCGTTCCTGAAAAAATTTCATGTACCGGTCATCTTAGTATGACATACTGAATTCACACTATCAGTTTGCGGAGGGCTGTCCCTTACACCCTGTATATGTGGCGGCATCTACATCGCCACATTACGAACTACGCATCACTATGACATGACGTCACGCAATCCTGCATCGCGCAATTAGAGTTTACCACGCGACTAGCATATACAGGGTTATTTGTAAAACACCAGTAACCTCTTAAGGGGTCATTATACTCATCATTATGAACAACTTTTACTATGGGACCAAACCTGAAATAGCGAAAAAAAAATCAGCTGCTGCCTACATTTTGACGAGTTTGATGTAGATAAATGTACTGAACAGCAGATTTTTTTTTATTCATAGTAAAAGTTGTTCATAATGATGAGTATAATGACCCCTTAAGAGGTTACTGGTGTTTTACAAATAACCCTGTATACATAGACCCGAAATCAACCGTCGGGCAGTAGCCCACCAGACACAACACCCGTCTGGTCGGAGGATCCTCCCTTTTCTATGGAGGATGAGTGAACTTTACACCCTGTTCCTCATGCCTCTAAATATATACCTGGAGTCTTGGTCCTGATTCATGGTAATAACCTCACCCTCTATTACATAGAACTTTTATTACATAACTGGTAAATTGTAAATTGATATTTTATTGTTTTTGCTATCGCAAATGTTGATTTTTTATTTATTTATTTACTTTTTATTGTTGCTATTTTAATATGCTGTTGTGGCGGCATCTACATCGCCACATACGAACTGTAGTTCGTATGACATGACGTCACGCAATCCTGCATCGCGCAATTAGAGTTTACCACGCGACTAGCATAATTATATACAACGTCCCGACATCAACCGTCGGGCAGTAGCCCACCAGACACAACACCCGTCTGGTCGGAGGATCCTCCCTTTTCAACGGAGGATGAGTGAACTTTACACCCTGTTCCTCATGCCTCTAAACTGTTATTATTTCGTGTGCCTCTTTAATTTAGTCTGTGCTAAATAAATGTATTTTCTTTCTTTCTTTCTTTCTTTCTAAATCGAGAATCTACTGTACATCTTTAAAATGTAATTTGGTGTAACTTAATCTGAAATAAAAAAAAAAAAACCGGTCAAGAGCGAGTCGGACTCACGCACCGAGGGTTCCGTTCCGATTTCTGAAAAAGTGTGCATTTACAGACATCGTTTTATATTTCCTGTAATCTTTACATAAACTTCTATCACATAGAATAATTTCAGATTGTTCTCTTTGCAAACTTCAGAGATAGGGGGGGTGGGGGAAACGGTATTTTTATTGACATTTTTCATTAAAACTCGAAAACTATGCGGCTTAAAAAAAAGAAAAAAATGTTTGAGAATGTGCAAACAGCGTTCTTTCATAATATGATACCCCACATGTCCTAGTAGCCCTACTTTGAAATTTTTAAGACCCCCTTTCAGTCCCTGTTGAAAATAAAATATAAATATTTTTATTACTTTCTTATTTCCAAAATAGTTGGGTAAACGTCATCTAAAACTATTCTAAATTTCAAGTTGATAGCATTTGTAGTTCTTGAGATATCCAGCTGTGACAGACAGACAGACGGACAGACAGACAGAGTCACACCATAAGGGTTTCTTTTTTACCATTTTGGTACGGAACCCTAAAAATCGTTCTAACAGTATTTCCTCACAAGTTACGCTTACTAAACCAAAGGGATTAGGTTGCTTAGATTTAAATTCTTCTATTAGTACTAAAACGGGTAGATTAAAAAAGCTTGGTTTATACTTCCTACGCTTAACGTTCATAGCCAAGATTAAAGTTGCGCAACAGTTTGTAATGTAGACGCACCGGATATAAATAACACTGAGAATTTTTTTAAATTATATTTATAAATATCACTTAGAAGAATATTCTAGCTCGTGGCTAAGTTATAACCGCACGGGTCGATCCATCAGGTTAAGCTACGTTTGCCTGGGTTAGTCCGTAGATGGGTGACCATCTTTACATACCGGAAAGCACGTTAAGCCGTTGGTCCCGGCTGTCATTCGTGGATCTTTGACAGTCGTTACGAGTCGTCAGAAGCCCGAAAGCCTGACAATCAGTCTTACCAAAGGGTATCGCATTACCCAGTTACTGGGTTGTGGAGGTCAGATAGGCAGTCGCTCCATGTAAAATACTAGTATTCAGCTGCATCCAGTTAGACTGGAAGCCGACCCCAACGTAATTGGGAAAAGGGTAGGCAGATTGATTGACTTAGAAGAATTCGAGCCGTTTGGGGTTAAAAGACAGGGCCATGGGTCCGAGTGCCGACTTGGTTTTTCAAGCCATCGCTAATCGGTTGGTCGACTCCTCACGTGACCAGAGGACTGGCCTATTTTTTGGCCAAAGAATCAGCGTTGCGACGGACGAATTTTTTGATGACCTATAATTCTTTCCGCTCCTTTTTATATACCATTTATATTATTATTTTAAATCTGTTAGTTTATATGTTCCAAAAAAAATCCAAATGCTATTTATAACATACACAGTAAGTTGGATGATGCAATTTTAACTTAATTAATTGGGCAATATTGTTCGTCTTGTATTATATTTTCCTTTGTGTTATTAATCAGTTTAAGAAATATTTTGGTATCTTTTCTTAACTCTGGAGCCTTTAGTTTTATTATTATACTAGCTTTTGCCCGCGACTTCGTGCGCGTTTCCGTTGTTTTTCGTAAAAAAGTACCATATGTCCTTCCTCACGGTTCAGTGGTTTTGATGTAAAAGACAGATTAACTTTCGTATTTTAGTAGGGAAATATAATATGTCAATCCACAATACTGTTGACAAATATCGCAATAAGGAACCGCAGAATATTATAATTAATAGCTGTGCCCGCGACTCCGTCAGCGTGTAACTCCTTGTATGTTATTAAGTTAATGTATTGGACTGCTAAGCTATCGGGAGTTACACGTGTTATTGTGAGTCAACCATAAAAGATAGACATATGCTGTTGTGGGATATTTTTTAGATAATTTTATGTAGAACGTTTCCGTCATAAATGATTTCTATGTAGCTTTAACTATTAAGGCTGCACACGCGACGGAAGCTTAAAAAATGGAGCAACTTCTCCCGTTTTCCCAACATTTCCCTTCACTGCTCTGCTCCTATTGATTGTAGCGTGATGAAAAGTATACTATTGTACCAAGTATATAATTGTACCAAGTTTCGTTAAAATCCGTCGAGTAGTTTTAGTATCTATAAGGAACATACAGACAGACAGACAGACAGACAGACAGACAAAAATTTTACTGATTGCATTTTTGGCATAAGTATCGATCACTAATTACCCCCTGATAGTTATTTTGAAAATATATATCATGTACAGAATTGACCTCTCTACAGATTTATTATAAGTATAGATATTATCACCCTATCACCTATTTCCGAGAATGCTGGTTAATTTGTAATTGGCGACTGTGTAAGCCTGAGGCTTACACAGTATATATTTGGCTTATAAGATATCTAGACTATCAATACTTACACAGGGTGTTTCTTTTAAGGTGTAAAGCCAGTGCAAGCTGATAGCAGAGTACGAGTTATTTTGGATACCTCATTTCATATCAATGGTAGTGGTTAAGAAGTAGATAAAAAAAATATGTTTTTATTATCAACTGAGCTCTGCTTGAACGTAGCGGAATAGTAAATATCAGGATTGACAAGAAGAAAAGCAGCTAAGCTGTTGCTTTCGGAGTATGCTTTGTCATTTTTATTTTTCATTTTTTCTAATGTGCGTTTTATTTGTGCAGAATAAACCAGTTTTGTTTCATTTTTCTTTAAAATTTTACCATTTTCTCTAAATATCAGAAAACAGTTTTTTTAATGCTGGTATGATTTTTGTTAAATATATCTGAGTAGCTTACTAACATAATAAAGTACAATTTTTGTAAATAACGTTTTATTTGCCTCGGAAAAAAATGTTAACCAAAATTGACAAAAATTTAAAAACTATTGAAATTAGTGGTTGGAAATCAGGTGAGCTACCTACCGTTACGTTTGATCCATTACTTCCTGGACACCCTGTATGTTCGTTTGGTGTTTAAACCCACCTTAAGGAAAGTTCTGATATTACGCACTATTGGTTATTATACAATACTGTAGGAGCTCGTTAGCCACGAGCTAAGTAATAACAGCCGCACGGGTCGATCCATCAGGTTAAGCTACGCTTGCCGGGGTTGGTCAGTGGATGGGTGACCATATTTACATACCGAGACTCCTTCGTGCCTCGGAAAGCACGTTAAGCCGTTGGTCCCGGCTGTCATTTGCGGATCTTTGACAGTCGTTACGGGTCGTCAGAAGCCCGAAAGTCTGACATCCAGTCTTACCAAGGGGTATCGTATTACCCAGTTACTGGGTTGTGGAGGTCAGATAGGCAGTCGCTCCATGTAAAATACTGGTAGGCAGATTGATTGATTGGTTATACAATGCAGTATAAATAAATAAATAAATAAATAAAATATAAATATCCTTGGACATTTCACACAACGCCATCTAGTCCCAAGCTAAGCAACCTAATGCTTGTGTTATGGTAACGAGATGGCTGATAAACTACTTATATACATTTTTTTTTTTTTTTTTTGTAAATACATACATATTATAGATAGAAAAACACCCAGACTCGGTATAATTGTATAATCAATCAATCAATCTGCGTAGCCTTTTCCCAACTATGTTGGGGTCGGCATCCAGTCTAACCGGATGCAGCTGAATACCCGTTTGCGTGAAACTCGACGGCAAAATAACTACAACCGAAACAAAGCAACTTTAAGACATTATGAGCGATACAAATTGGTTAAAAAAGTCCAAACTTTAAATCAGTGAAGAATAGACCGCACCAGTATAAAGTACCAAACTGATACCAAGAAACGAACCATGTTGAGTCAAGTTGAAAATAATATTTTTTCCAGATAACTTACTCATTTCTTATCGTCACGCATCGCTGAGTCGGCGGAGTGAGCACGAATTCAAGTGATACCAACATCTCTCAATAAGCACAAGTTACCGAGGTGTGACTTAAATGTGGAAAGAAAGAAAGAAAAGAAAGAAACACATTTATTTAGCACAGACTAAATTAAAGAGGCAAAACAAAAAAAAATAATAATACTTAAATTTAAAAAAAAATATATTTAAAAAAAATCTACATCTGTGATGCAACAACAACAAAAAAATACAATGCAGGAATGTGTGCCTCACGGCTGTGCCAAATAGGCCCAGTTCAGCAAAAATTACAGACAACTAGTGCCTGACGCACGGACGGCTTTTCTCGTGACTCTCCAAATTCAACGGACTCATTTTGTTCAAAACGGTGTAGGAAAAAAATCCCTATCCATATGCATATAACACATATAAGACAGACATAATAAGACAAGACAAGACAGAAGACATAATTATAACATAGCATACAATTGTTTATCCTAATTATATTTACGCATAATTTCTCTAATCATAATAAAAACTTGAGAGGTGTCAAGGGACACCCGGATGGAACGAAGTTCCTTTCGATTAATTAGTGAAGGAATTGTAACAAAATCTTATTTTTATACTTATCATCATCATCATCATCATCATCATCATCATCACCATCATCATCACCATCATCATCACCATCATCATCATCATCATCATCATCATCATCATCATCATCATCATCGCGACACCACACTGTTCAATTCGAAATAGAAATGAAAATATCTGGCTTGCTTTCTATAAGAGAGAGAGAGAGAGAGAGAGACAGACAGAGAAACTACTACAGCAAAAACATCTACATATAGCTTACTATAGCAAAAAGTGTCGTGACAACTTTTCGTGAGACTTTTTTCCGTCCAGCCCCCTTTCACAACGCGCGATAAGGAACTTCGTTCCAATAGTGTTTAAGCATAACATTCTAAAGCACAATATTTACGGATATTGATATCTATCTATTTAACTATATAAATAAAAAGAGAAGTCCTGACTGACTGACTGACTGACTGACTCATCAACGCCCCGCCCAAACCCTTGGACCTAGAAAGCTGAAATTTTGCACAGAGGTTCCCGTTATAATGTAGACAAGGAATAAGGAAGGAATTCCGGTAGTATGTTCCCGTGGGATATTTGGCGACATCCACGCCGGCGAAGCCGAGGGCAAAAAATAGTTAAAACATAATTTTTATAGTGCAAAAAACTTTTTTACAAAAACAAAAACCGCCTTCCAAAAAAAACACTACAAAGTGAAAAATAACTTTAATTTCGGAAGTCGGTGTCTTTGGATCTGTGTTTTAGTTTTTTGCCACCGACTTCCGAAATTAAAGTTATTTTTCACTTTGTAGTGTTTTTTTTGGAAGGCGGTTTTTGTTTTTGTAAAAAAGTTTTTATTT